>JASMMZ010000003.1:30955259-31285477 GCA_038502455.1 Anisogramma anomala | reverse complement strand
GTATCTAGCCTCCGCCTCCGCGCCAGGGCCCTCCCTGACCGCAGCCATGTGCCGTCCAGACTAGACACGCCCTACTCATACATTGGGACGAGCCAGGAACGAAGCGGAACGAAAGGCTACGCAGGCAGCTAACCATTGTGTCACGGCCTCTTCCGCCGCTTGGCTGCGTGGTGGTGAACAAGGTAGGCCTGGCCTGACATGTTCTGCCAACCCAACGGCAGCGCCAACGTAAGCGACACGCCCGACACTTCAAGTCGGGTCCTCGTCGAGATGCACAAAGTCGAGTCGAGGCAGAGCAGAGCAAGGTCCGGCCATGCAGCCGCAACACGGCGGGAGCCGTGCGAGAGGGAGCCCCCATCGTCCCCCATCGTCCCCCATCGTGCTTCGTCAGTCAACCTTTCGCCTGCGGGTCCTGCTCGACGACCCTCCTGGGATGAACGCTGCCCCGACGCGGGAGCACGCTCGACTCCTCGTCCGACTCCGACTGCTCGTGTCGGATTGAGTTTGATCACTTTGGCACATCCTCCAGCCGGCGGTGACCTTTTTTTATTTTAGACACCGGCAGGACAGGCGGTGACTCACAGCAGCCGTACGCGACTGGGTCCTACTGAGTAGAGGGCTGCTAAGTAGAGGGCTGCTAAGTAGAGGGCTACTAAGTACTTTGTAGGCATGGATGCTTGGTATCAGCCCTTGGCATGCAATCTTGCTCTCCTGCTCTGCATACACGCCGGAACGAGGAGGCACTTACATGACTATACAGCCCTGTGAGCGTCGAGGCGCACATCTCCAACAGCGGCTGACTTTGGAAAGGGCAGCCAGAGGTGGAGCAGGCCGGTGCTGTGCCCGGTGCTATGCCCGGTGCTGTGGCCGGTGCTGTGGCCGGTGCTGTTGCCTGGTGCCCAAGAAAGGTCCGGGGAGGGTGGGGGAAGGGGGGTCACGATGTGAGCAGTAGCCGTCTCCATCGCATCTGGTCTTCATCCGACAGAGGAACGATTCCACCTCCACCCACCAGCCCAGCGGCCCGCGGCGGAGCACACAAAGGGCCCGGCGGAGAGGCGGGAGGAGCTCGGACGGCCCAGCTCTGTGGGGAGGGCTCTGTGCACCGTGAGCACTTGGTGGTGCGTGCCCCTTCCAGCCGTGGCCGGCCTTGGCCTTCCCTTCGACCCACTGGGGAAATTTCGGGGCCATGGCATCCTGCCGAGTCAGCGCTGGCCTGTGTTGGTAGACACAGAATGCAAGCTGCGCGGTCTGCAGCATGTGCATGTGCTGGCAGAACGCTCAGCCATACTGTAGCGGCATGTCCAGATCGTCGACCATAGTGACAATGCAAATGAGGTATCGTAAACGCCCTCGGGTGAAGCAGCAGCTTGCAGGACCGCTTTCCTCGTCGGTAATCTCCCCCGTGCGCCCACGAGTCAGCAGCCACCTGAACTTGGTGCCCTTGGTCTCGCCGGTTCCCTGCCTGGCCGCGGCCGCGGTACTACGTACATAGTAGGCAGACTGATCATGCCCGAGCGAGCCGAGCAGCGCCTGACGATGGCACGCTGGCACGCTGGCACGCTGGCACGCTGGCACGCTGGCGCGCTGGCACGCTGGCACTCGGCCTTGTTGCAGACATTGGCATGCCATCATGTGACCTTGCAAGTGCGATCTCGAGCTTGTCGCCTGCTGGCGGGAATCGCTTGCTCACAGCGCTGATGGGGGCCTCGGCAAAGCCAAGACCTGCTGGACCCAAGGAATAGCAACCGACTGACTGACTGCTTTGTTGTGTATCAGATCCGGGGAGGAGGATGCTTCTGCCGAGTCCCCAGTCCACCCCCTGCCCCTGGTAGACGTGGGGTTGTTCCCCCCCGTACCGGTACTGCGTACTGACGTTCACGTGTACAGTGTGCATACACAGCACAGGCCAGCTGAGAGCCGTCGAGTTCGGAAACGGACTGTTTTGGTTGCATCGCCGAAGGCGAAGGGACCCTCCTCGTCCTGCTTTCATCAGCCTCGCGTAGGTGGGTGCGAGCTCCAAGTCGTATGCCGGCTCCTTTCCGCGTTTCCGAACGTCTGCTTGACTCTTCCCAAACGCCCGTGCACCGGCCCCCTCGCGTCTCACCATCGCAAGGCAGCTTGCTGTGCAGCCAAGGGGCGTGCGCCTTCCGTCATGGTCGCACCTGAGATGGAGGGTACGTCGGTCGTACGGCGCATGATGTGCATCCATGCCATCCCACACTAGGCCTGCTGACAACGAACGGACTCGAAAGAAGGCTGGTGAGCCGAAGGAAGATGGAAGACGGACAGTAGGGTTGCAGTTGCTATCGGCGGTAGGGGTAATAGAATCCAAGCTGGTCAGGTGCTTGGTCCGTGCGCCGCAATCGCCAAGAGCTCTAGCCCCACCCAAAAAGATACCTGACAGGGGAGCGTTCTAATTAGTACGGTACCATAGTACAAGAGCATGCCAAGGCCAGCGCCTCGCATGTGGATGTCGATGTGCGTCGTGTATCTTGGTTTGCTGAAAGCCAGATTTGGCGGCCTGCCTTGGCTCCTTGCCTAGGCTCCTTGCCTACTTCCCACGCGACGGCATTTTCACAGAGAAACGGGGTTGGGCATGCCTTCTTCCGATACAGCGCCCGCTCGTCGGCAAGCAACCGCAAATCATGGCGTGTGAGTTGCCCAGGTGGTGGTGGGAGAGGTGGGTGAAGGGCGGGGGGGGCATTGTCGCCTATCTCTCGGAAGCTCGTGGCGGAGGGTTGCTCCGATGGATGCCCACGCCGTGTCTGAGGGGGCTGAGTCGGCGAAAGGGGGGGGGGGGGAGCTGGGCCATCCGATCCTGTGTTGTAACACGCCATGTTGAATTGCGCCAATGTTCCTGCAGGTTGTTTGTCCTTGTGTGTGCCTTCATGCGCGCGTTGCAGCGACCGATGCCCACTTGATGCTGTGTATCCTCCAAGGAAGGGATGTGGATCCAAGTCAGCCCGGCCAGAACGGTCCGGGATGCATCGGATCCGGGATGCATCGGGTCCGGGATGCATCGGGTCCGGGATGTGTCAGAGCCGACTGCAGCACGAAGTACAAGTGTTGTGACTTTAATATATATATAACCAGTACACTCTAATTTTAGTTTGTGGTGGATATTTTTTCCATGTGAAACATTCCAATAGCTTCAACATCTATCATCACAATAGCGGTGACTTGGATCTTGAGTAGCAGATAGATGTAAAATCATATATATTTTTGTTGAGTTAACTGTTGGTAAGTATTCAAACAGTGCTACTATTGTCGATTGAAATCTTTGATGGACACAATAATTTGTAGAATCAGTGAATAGATGATGCTATTTTTTATTGTAGGAATTTATGGTTAGTCCTGCTAATTTATCCATGTAGTATTATTGGTTCATACTTTTCGTACAAGTTGATAATTGTTTCTTTTTTTAATCGACCAAAAATTGATAATATTAATTAAAGTTAATTGGCAGGATAATGATACTATTTAACTTGAACCCGTAAAAAAATTAGTTGAGATCAAAACGGTAAAATTGCAAAAGAACTAACTTATAAACTACTACAAAATGAGACATATAACTATTTGTAATCTTCGATAAAAAGGAAGGAGAAAAAGGAAATTTTACTACCAAATTATTTGAATGATATAAAGCATAGATTGTAAATTAATTATATGATTAGTTATATAAATAGCTAATGCTAATTCTTAGTTAACTAGGTAAATACAAATTTGTAATATTACCCTCAATTTACTTATCATTAATTTTCGCGATAGATACACCATCAGCAACATCATTAATATAACTAATGCTAATCTCTCTACTATAAATATACTTTCCCTAAAACTATTTCTTTTTACCAACGTTTTTTTGTAGCAATAACGAAATAATATTCGACTATTCTTTTAACTCACCATATATCATGACTCTTTTTTTGAACCAAGCTAATAAAATATATTAACGTATAGAAATATAATTTACGTAATAACCTTCTCTTTATTATTTAAGACGATTAAAGGTAGTATTTGTGTTATCGTTTGTTTTTGCGCTATAAAATTAGTTTGTTTTATTTATTCTATACTTCTATAACCAAAAGATATTTCTGTTTATAAAATAACAATTGAATGTTGCATTACATAGGAAATGTATAGTTGGTATTTAATACTATATCTGTCTTCTAAAAATGTTGTTTGTTTTTATTTATTTTGTCTTGTCTTGATTTTGTATTCATTATGATCCTTTTCATTCCTTATCCGTATCCGTTAGGGTTTTTTTTTATTTTTTTGTCATTATCTTCATTCACTATTCATAACTTTTTTTCCCCTATCAATTGTTTTCAATCCCGTTTTAAGTATATTGTATTTGTTAATAAGGAGGTCGGAAAGTTGTTTAAAAACATCGTATTGTTATTCAAGTAGTAATAGAGCGTTTATAATAACAGAAAGACGGTTTACAATATTGTTAACGCATATTTCGCGTGGTATAAAGTTGTTTAGCATTATAAATAGTAGGTTGAAAGTTTTTCTCTATTAGGTAATATAGTTGTTATCTATCGGGTACTATGTATGGAGATCTTATAAAGTTTTGTAATTAGTAAGGTTTGTATCGTGGTAATTATTATTAAATTACAAAATTTGTATTCCTGATTTTCTCTATCAATTTATTTTGTTTATTAGTTTCGTATCTATTTTTTTTAATGTATCTTTTAATACCAATAGTTCACGTATTTGTATTAATAAACATTTTCAAGGCTTGATTTGGATTTTTTTTCGTTATTACGTCAACAAAATTGTTTTTATCATTGATTTGTCAAATATTTTGAATTTCCCTGGTTTTGTATTTTTCCCTCCAAGCTATTATGTTAATTATTAAGTGTTTTTCGCTTGTTGCACCAAGTTTTTAAATATAATAGAATAAGGTTTTGGTGTTTGTATATATAATAATGAGAATGTGTGATAGTCCAAGTCATTTAATAACTATATTAATAGTTTATATAGTTGTTCCACTGATATCAGAACCTATTATTATACCGTCAATCTTTTAAGAAAGAATTTTATGTTTAATTCTTCTATATTTTATGTATTACTAATATCGAGTATTTATAATAAGAGTTATTTGTTTTTCTTCATATGTAATTATTTACCTTACTATTGTTATTTAAAGCTAATTTACGAATTAATGTTGGTGTTTATAAAGAAGCCTTCCATGAAACTTGTTGGTTTGGTTGTTTTTAAGTTTATATATACTATTTCAAATCCTTTGTCTATATTATTGATTTACTATTGAAAACGTTTATTAAGCTTGTTTATGTTATGATTCAATAGGTTTATTACTTGATTTGTTATTGCAAGATTTTATTAGGCTTTTCGTTGGTATATAATCTTAATATCAATGTTATGAGTACGTTATTTAACGTATTTTCATACTTTCTTCGTATTTATCATATGGATAATAAATAAGTTACCTCATTATTGTGTTTGTTAAAAACCAACATATAATTTATCCTTCTTGTTATCTTTTTATAAATGAATTTTTAAGCTTTTAAACCTCATTAAGTTATTATTTTATGATGTTACAATTGATGGGATATTTTCTATTTATTATACTTTCATTTTCTTTTATTATTCTTCGATAGACTCTAGTGTTTTCCAAAAGAATATATCGTTCATTTATAGATCAACTATATAAAAATGTTCATGATTTTGTATAAAAAAATGAGTTTAAACTTAAAAGTATTACCTCATATCTTTTTCTGGAATATTTTTTGATATGTTACGAACTAATCAAGACATACTTTGGTAATACTATGTAATGATTTTATATATTTTATCACTGTTCCAGTATGTTTTGCATTATATGGGAGACATACCAATAACTGGTATGATATACCAGTTTGAGAAGATACGCATCCATGCCTACATTTTATTAAAAGCTTCGCTCCGCTTAGTTTCGCTTCTATTTTTAGTTTCTTCCTCTTTTATCCTTAAAATACTATACTATTTCAACATTACGTTGCCGCTCTATATGCGTACTAACAATTAGTATCTGTAAGAAAAAAGAGCTGAAAAGCACTAGATATTACCCTTTCACTAGTTTGAACAAAACAAAACAGAAGGAGTAGGGTTACCAGTTCTACTTTATAAGAACAAAGTTAACAAAGCCCCCTCTTCTCCGCTAAAAACTCATATTTTTTATTCGCTCTTTAACTTTACAATTTTCAACCTCGTCCTCCATTACTTTTTATCTCCGCTGACCCCCCCCCCCCCCTTCTTTTAACCATTCACGCTATTCTTGCCATAGCTATCACTATTATTTTGTTATCACCATCGCTATTCTCGCCGCCGCTACCGTTATCAACATAGCGGTTAATTTTATATATATAAGCGAAAGCTACGTACTTCAAGCATAAATTTAAACGTTGCTCTCTTATTAGTAACTGCTCGCTATATATGTAGCAAAATTAGCGAACTTATTACCTTTTGAAGTATCATTTTTCCTATTTTAGTTTCTTTATCAGTTATTTTTCCACGCCTCTATACGACCACTAATTGACGTATTACTATAAACTCTCTATTCGAGTTGAAATAAAAGAGGCATTTAAAATAATAAATAATTGAAATAAACGTAAATTTTTATAAACGTCTTAATGCAATTTAAATAATTCTATAATAGTAAATTGGAGATCATTATATAATTACAGAAAGTTGTTTTAAAGCCCTTATTTGTAAGAGAAACGAGTGTCATCGTCCTTATAATTCTTGGTCTCACCCTTATTACCTTCGTTCCCATAATTCTCGATCTTGTCTTTACAATTGCAAGCATCCTCATGATTATAAAAATCGGGTTAAATTGGTTTTTAAATTTTCAATCGCCAGTTTTTATCGTATGAAACAAAAATAAATAGGTATATATAACCTCAAGTATCATAATCATTTTAATATAGGGGTTGTTATTATAGATTGAATTGTTACCTTTACTAATATATAAAGCTTTTTAACGTATTTGAAAAGTATTACTAAGTTCAATCCTAACGTAAAAAGCCAAATCGTATTTATATTCGGTACTTTACTGTAAGGTTTCTGTTGGTAGGCCTTTATCGTTGCAACGTAGTTGATTCGAATCACTATGGTCGAAGTAACTGGTGTTGCGCTGATATTGTTGATTGATGTGTATAAGTTCTAAGTTTGGCAGACTGCTAGCCCGTTTACATACTAATTTGTATGGCCAAACGCTTTGGCCTATACCTCACTTTGAAATGGGCACCTACTGTACTGCACTTACAGTGCAGTATATTCAAATCTCACAAACTGTAGTCAATTTGCAGTACGTGTAATCAACTTTACTACAAGTAAAGTTGACTTAACTGTACTGCACTTGACTGCTATTCCAATACTGGCGGCTTTTTGTTTTGTGCCTGCACGTCAGCGTGACCTGCCACTAATTAGTGGCAACCTCTAAAATCTCTCCTCAATTCACAAGCCAAACCCCTGTCAATTTCGATTGATCTGTACTGAAATCAACCTTAATTACAGCCCTTCGTGGCCCTTTTGCTCTACTCTTCCGAGGTTTTCGCTCCTTAAATCATGTGCACAGATCTTTTACTACAAACCTGCGCAAATCAAATACACTACCACTTATATACCTTTTGCCAGTAGTTTAAACTACTGCTATCGCTACTATTACCCTAACAGTCTTTCAATTTGTTAGGGCAACCTTGTTCATCCACGTCACGTACTAGGCAATCCACATATCTCTCGATTCGTATGGTTAGCATATTGCTATCCACAAACCTTTTCAAGTTATTATTAGGCGTAGTCTTAGTAATGGCATCGGTAAGGTTATTTTTGCCGTTAATTTACCGGAAATTATCTATCTCTTGAGCTTCGTATACCTCCCTTAGTTCTTTATTGGTTGTGCTTAGTTTTGATAAGCATTCATAAAGGTTTTGGGAATTGGTACATACTATTATAAGTATTGGTGGTAAACCCAGTTATTTAGTAATAATTCTTAATATGTCATTAGTTATCATGCTGATATTAAAGCCTATTATTATGTCGTAAACTTTCGAAATTAATATATTTCGAGTTATGCGTTTGTATTTGACAAATATCCAGTATATAATGTTTTCTGTAATCGTAAATTACCTTTTAAACCTATCCTCGTTAACAAACATTATTAGAAAGCCGATTTGCGATATAAGGTTAGTATTATTAACAAATGAGTCATTCGCAAAGATTATCAGTTTCGCTTTTGTTAAATTTATTGAAATCATATTAATTCCTTTTTCTACGTAATTTATTTACCACTAAATCTATTTATTTAATTTTTTAAAACCCTCGTTTTATGGGGTCCTATGCCTATACCATAATGGAAAGGTCGTACGATACCTCCAGTTAGTATAACGTGGCAATATAAGCCGCATGAGCCCTTTGTTCCAGATATCTCTGTACTCTTGCCTCGTTAGCCTTGTCGATAAGTATTAAACTCATAGCTTATCCCTTTTAGTGTAAACTGATATAAGTACCACTTTTAACTTTAATACTATGGATACGAAAAAAAAATCCATTAAAGTCAAGTTATATACCTTTAACTGACATTTTAACTAGCTTATACTTCCAAAGGCTTAACTTTTCGAGAATACGCTATTTCGCCGCTACAAACTCAATATCGCCGAAGAAAAAGGTATCGTTAATTTATATGCCTACGATGCCAAAGTCTTTACTTTTTATAATTAACAGGTGCAGGTTAAATATTAAATATTTTTATGCTTGATTTATTTTTAAAGTATACCTAGTATGTCAAAAACTAATAAACATTAGCTTCGGACAATTCGTATAAAGTCTTGATACAATATATTATCATGTCAATTGGAAACTTATCCTTTAGTTTTTATATGAATTTCAATAGTATAATCCGTTAAATATAGGTGGTAAATTACGTATACGTTTACGTAATATCACAGCCATTAAGTGTAAACTAACCTTTTATACCAGTAGTTAAGCTAATAATAATAGTGACGATTAAACATTAACTGATTTTTTGGATTGTAGGCGATTAGGTAAGGATTTAATCCTTACCTTTATTACCGTGTCCTTAAGCGATTCACCGTAACTTTTCATACGATCGATCCGTAGTTTTACTTTTAACCTCGTAAACTATCCTTGATTTGCAGATAATGATATTTTAGCCTTTAAATTATGTTAACGGTACAAATTATATAACTCTTTGTAACAGGAGACCGTTGATTTCCACTTGGTTACTTTTTAAAAAAAGCTTACCTGGTATATTAATAATACCTTCAATATTTAACTTAAGGGTAAGATTTTCGTTGAACTTTTCCTTTTAAAATACTTACGCTGTTATATATACCTCATTAGGCTTATAGTTTCTATTTTCCTCCTATTTAGTGTATATTCCTCCTTCAGGTGGTTTTTCACGCCATCGACATTTTATTGGTTTTTTAACAGTTGGCTCGAAAGGGGTGTATTGGCTGATTTGCTCGATTCGGAAGTTATTGATGTCGGAATTTTTATTAGATTTAAGGGATTTTTTATATGGTTTAACTTGCGTAACTCGGAAAATTATGAGGCCGTTAACAATTTCAACTACCATGTTTAAATTAGTAGTATTTAAAATCTTATAGGGTTCATCATATTTACCTGACTTGAATTACGTAAGAACTTTACTTTAAAGGGGGAGTAAAAACAAGTTTGTTATTAAAAGTTCGTTTTTAGTGTTAAAGGTATTATTAACCTGGTGGCGTGTCGATTCCTTCCTTGGTTTCTTTAACGCTTTAATATAGGTTATAGCATGCTTTTGGATATTTAACGAGGGTATCACCTCGGCTATTATACATAGGTAAGCTTTAAATACTAATAAAATTGATATAAATCCGTTAGGGCTAATAGTATCATTAAGACCTTTTACCGTTATTTAAAGGCGTGTTTTTTAACTTATAAAGCTTTCGGTTTTTAGTATAAGGATATCGTAGGCCCTTTTAACCTTACTAATACCTTAGTAAGCTTTTACAGGAACCTATTTATATTAAATCCTGATTAACTTTATATTAATTTAAAACTTTATCATAATAAATTTAGTGTTGATATCATAAACTAATACGTTTGGTAAGCTAAGGTACGTATTAATCTACAAAATACGTAATACCTCTTAAATTTCCTTTGCCGTAATAGTTTGAAGGAATTTAACGTCGTAAAACGTCCTAATAAAGTTCATAACGTATAACTTACTTGCCGTTTGAATAAAATACATTTACGAAGATTTCTGAGTTAAAGTCTTAATTATCTTTTAACGTAAACTTAAACTTTAAAGGTACTTGAGAGTATATTTGACAGTGGTGGTAAAATCATTCAAACTGCCTTTAATCCTAATAAATTTACATCTTCGTAATTAGTTGCCTTTAAGACTTTGTAAAGCCTATTAATTGCCGGATAGTTAAACTTATTATATAATTAACAAAGTTTTACCTTTATTAGGTTTTATACTATCGCTTTTAGTTTTTAAAAGTAAAATTAGAAATACCTTTACTTAAGTTTAAGTGAAAACTTTTTACTAGCTTTAATATTAATTAGCCTATTAGTCTAAATATTAACTTTAATATCGAGGTTTTTCATATCTTTAAGGTAAAAAAAGAAGAGAGTAAGTGGTTTTAAGATATGGAAAATAATATGGTTAATAATAGTCTTTACTATCGTTGATGCTAGTAACTATATCTCTTTCCTAAAGCTAAAGTTAACTTTAACTTTTCTAGTATCCGTATAGTTAAGTTCCATAATAATATTAGTATCCTTTCGTAATGTGATGTATTACGAATAGCTTCTTGTTCAGTAGTGTATTGCCCCCGTATCCGGCATAATTCCTTAAAATACTTACTTTGTATAACGGTTTCGAATGGTAAAGAGGTATATAGAGCTAGGGTTTTTATTGTTATGGTAGCGGTAGGGGTCTTTACCTGTAAGACGGTACAAAAATACGTGGTCAACTAGTTATTACGTAGTTTTCGGGTTAATACCGGTATTTGTATTAGTATTTTAGTATTAGCCGATAGCCTTCGGCTTATTTTCCTTTTATTCAACTTTACTTCCTTTAAATTACATAATACGCTTTATATAATCCTATTTTAAGACAAAAAGATATTACGTATAGTATATTACCTGTTTTAAGTTACGTTCAGTGGTAATATAACGTGTTAACCAATAGCTTTGTTTACCATTGATCTTATATTTTTTAACGTTTAAGTTAAATTTATTTAGCTGAATTAAAAACATTAAGGAGGATAAATACCCTATTCTGTAGGTAAAATTCCGAACCCTTTGTTAACCATATTTACCGGGTCTTTTATACCGTTGATTAATATAGTATGAGTTAGAAGAATTTTTTTCTTCGTTACTAAATTCTGGAGCTTAAAACTACATACTAGTCGAACCGGAAACTCGAGAGATTGTGGTCGTCAACGAAGAATGTAGTTGGCTAAAAAAAACCTTTTTCTATGGTATTAGGGTATTATAAAACGTATTCGAATTCTTTATAGTCCATAACTGCTTACCAGACTTATTAGCGTAAGGTGTTTTTACTAACTCTTACGTTCTCTATTACTTTTTGGCAAAGCATGAGCCTGTTAAGCATTTGATTGAAAAGGTCCATTTTACTTTCCGATTTTTTCTTATAATTTAACACGTAGGACCACTTAATAATATTCCAGTTCGTATAATACTGGGTAAGATTAATATTGTATTCAAAGTAAACCTTTATATTATTATAGATTTCGCAGAAAGAGGTATAGTTTGTTAGGTATCGGAGGTAATAGTCCTTAGGTTAGCCGGTGAGGATATTGGGAATTAACGAAGAAAAACCTAGTAACTTAACTTTTATTTAGCGGTAAATATTAAAGAATGAGCGTAATTTAACATCAAAGAGGTTATACAGCTTATCGTTATACTTTTTCTTTCCTCCCCAAATCTTAATAAACATAGTAATTGCTATATAATCTGTATCCTTTATAGGGACGCGTCGAGGGGGAAATGTAATGTACTAGTTGTATAAACCTTTTTCATATAACTGGAGAAAAGATTAAGGCTGTTATTAATATTAGTGGGTAGGATAGTTGCCCTTAGCTAAGATTGAAAGGAAAAAGCCAGTGGTTGTGCCCACAATAGATTCGCGTATAAAGCCGGTTTTTCCTTGATTTGGTTGCCAAAACTGGATATACTGAGAAATTTAGGAGAAATAGGCCTTATAATTTCCGTCGCGGGAAGATTAGAGATAATCCTCTTGGTATGAAGGGGTTCAACGAGACTTTTGTTTAATTAACTAATGGATTTGAAGGCTTATGAGGTGTAGATCGATTAATTCCTTACATTCACTTATTAAGCTTAGGCAAGTTCTTGTAACCGTATGTATAGTCGTTATAGGTTATTATTGCTAATAACCTTTTTACTCATAATTAAGGTCTATTAAAGGTTATTATTCGTGGCATATTTATGAAGTAATTTATTTAGGTTACCTTTTTTCCCTTTTTTCGTATGGAGTTTGATACCTCAACTTAATAGGTTGATCTTTAACCTTATTTTTGCCTGATTTTTTGGTTTTTTCTATATATTTAAACTCTAATTTCGAAATCATTTTTAAAAATCGTTGAAAGCTATAGGTTTACGGCAGGTTTCAGTAACATTTATATCGAAAATAAATTGGCCGATAACGTTGGTTAGGTGCTTTAAAGTAAAGTCTTTAATCTTTTTAATGTACTAGAGTTATTTGTTGTAGTATTTTTTAAAAATGTTTCCGAGAGCCCTAATTACGTCCTTCCTAATAGGATTGGTAATAGCTTTAAACTGGGCGTTAGCGAAAGCTATCTTGGAGTTTTGATTGGAGAAAGGCTTGATGGTTAACTTAATGATTTGAGGGTGTAAAAACTTGGTAATTCGTAGGCGTATAGACTTGGCATTTTAACGTAGAGTCGCGTGACGTAGTTTTCTTGGCGCGACTTACGATTCCTCTTATTCTCGCTCGGAATAGCGATATTGACGATTATAGTAATATAGGAAGGAAAGGAGTGAAGTAAGGTAAAGGTTTGGCGTAGGTGGTGCGTTTGAAGGTCGTTGTTGATGGTGAAGATCATTTGGCTTAGGGACTTCGTAGTTTTTCTTATGATTTACAGTAGTAGTATCTACAGTAACAAATTACTTAACAATTTACCAACTTGATGGTTTGGTTATTTTTAAAACTTTTAGCGGTCAATTTCAACGATTTTTCAAGAAGGATTAATAAAGATTTCTTGGTGTTTTTAATAGCGATACCGACGCCTACTTCTAAATTGTCGAGGAGAAGACACAATTTAAAAGCCTTACCTACATACAGCCGCGAAGAAAACATAATAATTTAAAGGTATTTCGCAAAAACCTTTCCTCTACCTTATCGAATAAAGTGTAACCGGAAAGCAGCCTTTTCTTTTACTTATCTAATCTGTGCTTAACCTAATAAGTACTGAGTAGTATTGGTAGGCCTTTATCATTGCAACGTAGTCAATTCGAATCACTATGGTCGAAGTAACTGATATTGCGCTGATATTGTTGATTAATGTGTATAAGTTGTAGGTTTGGCAGACCGATAGCTGGTCGGCATACTAATTTATACGGCCAAACGCTTTGGCTTGTACCCCACTTTTAAGTGGGCACCTACTGCACTGCACTTGCAGTATAATGTATTCAAATCCCACAAACTGCAGTTAATTTGCAGTACGTGCAATCAACTTTACTGCAAATAAAGTTGACTTGATTGTACTGCACTTGACTGCTATTTCAATATTTTCGATATTTTTTGGTGAAATACGGAAATTCTCGATAAAGAATGTATAAAGCTAACCTTTTTAGGTTTCAAAGTCATTATGGATGTATTAACGTAATGCTTTTAAATGGATTAGGGTTGTGTAATAAAAAAGTTTCGAAAATTGACCTTTACTTTATTTTATTTGATAAAAAACAAGTGCGGCTTCATAAATGCATTGAAACCAAATTTAACTATATATAAGTAATAAAAACTTTCAATTGACGTAATCCGAATTAGTATAGATTTATATTTAATATTTCAATCCCACTAGATTTAAGTATTTAATAAAATCTTGGACTACCGAACCATATTAATCTTTTAAAAGTATATATTAAATTGAAAAGTTTAAGATAATTTTGGGAACAGTCAGCGGCTCAAAATACCAACATAACAAGCTTTTTGCCAAAAATAGCTAAGAGTAGTACGATTTGTGGCGTTTATAAGAAATATTACAACATGAAAATAATAATTCTTATAAATATAGAAAAAGATATAATAATAAACCTGGTAAAAGTGGTTATTACATTTGCGACCGTAAAAGTAAGCATCCCGAAGCTTATGATAGACTTTGCGAAAAGTGTTACAACGATAATCGCTGCGGTAACCATAAATTTCGTCGCTGCGATAACAATAATCATTGTAAATGTGGTCGGTACCGTAACCATAGTCGCTGGCATAAATGTATTAATAATATTTAATCGGAATAGAAATATATTAATCATTCAAATTAAAGTCGTAACGAGTTTAAACGATTCTTTTCGTTCGTTCAAACGATTAAAATATGCTTTATAAACGAAATACCAAACCTTGCTCATAGAACGTAGTGAAGTTATCGGATATACGTTTATTGTAAACAAACTTGTAAGTTTAGCAACACTTTTTTTCAAACATCTCCAGTTTTATTCGCAAATAAAGATTTGATTTTTAAAAGTTATACACATAAGAATACATTGTATAGATTATTTAATTACCATTCGACCTACTAACCTTAAGGATGTTGTTTTATATACGGAAAATTTGAAAGTTATTGTAGCAAAGCCGGTTAATGAGGAGGTTGCTTTCGCTATAGGTAACTATTGTTTTATACAGGTCGCTATATGTAACAAGCTCTTAAAATTAACCTATATATTATATTTAAATACAAGTGTAAAAAAAACTCCCGTTGCCAAGTTTTCAGTAGGTAAATACTTTCTTAACAATATAAAACCGTAGATTTTGTAGGCTAAATTATAAATAATATTAAGTGTTATAGGACCTTCCGTGCGATTTACCACTAAAATTTGTTAAATTTTATAATTTCCAGTCATAAATCTGATAAAACGCTTAATATTTTCAAATAAACGGCTAAAACTTAGGTAGTAAAACACTTAAATGCTAAAGCTCCTTTATCTAATAACTAGCTTAAACATTGTAAAAGGAATATTTTCATATAAAAATTATTCTTTTTAAAAACAATAATTTCGAAATACTATTTTCAGTTTATAAAGTACCTATGAATCCAGTAATATATAAATTTATTACCAAAGTTGAAACTAAAAAAGTGTTACCTAAGTAAATTATATATCTATTTGTCGATTATGATACAGTCCTTAAAAGACATATATTTATATTTAATGTTTTATATCTTTATATTTTGAACGCGATGGTGGGTTTATCTACGCCTTATATTATTTAACTTTATAATCATATAACAATAGCTATTAATATTTACTAATATATGAGTTTGGAAACTATTACAGATTGTAAATATAAAGTATGCTTTTTTTTCATTTGTATTAGCGTTATACAAATACAATTATAGGTAGTAAAAGTTAGAAATATAACATCTGAAATTTCCCACCCTACTCGTAAAGCCATTGTAAATTCTCTATTAACTTTTGTCGCTATAAATGACTTGGACTCTGAAATTCTATCTATAGAAGCTGAATTCTAATTAAATTGCTACATCATAGAAACAAAGAAGAAAATGAAATTTCTTTTATTTACAAAAAATCTCCTAATCCAACAGTTTGACATACTATTCTTAGACGTTATCGCTGGCTTTATTTAAGACTCGACTTAAGAATCTGCGGATATTTAAAACTCTAGGCGAAGATCCACGAAAAGAATGCGAAAATCTATAGAAAACGCGCGAAACCCCAATCTCATTAATATATGTGACAAACAAGGTCTTCAAAATCTTCCTTTTTTTCGGCATTAAGACTTTAAATTATGTACCAATATTAGAAGCCAAATGTGGTATATAAAATGATTTAATAAAACCGTTCAAAGCTTTTAAGTTCATAAAAAATCATAATGAATTCCTTCAGATTTGGCATAATTTTAGGTCTATGAAGCTACATTTAGATCAAATGATAAAGATTCTACTTAATAAAAAATTAGCAAAATATAAATATTAATAGTCATTACAACCTAGTTTTTCATCGAGATAAAACCTTCATAAATAGATGGTTTAACAATCTATACCGCTAAAACCGTATAAAATTTATAAACAACGTTTTACTATTCGTTTCCCCGGTCTTCATAACTTGGAGAAAACTTTATAATATTAAGAAAGGTCGCGTAATAGTGAATTACAGATATTTTCACAAATAAACCGTTTTTGAACAATTTTCTATTTCTTTTTCAATGGATATTATCGACTTCTTAGGGGGATTTTCTTATATTTTAGAGGTTAATACAATGAAGTTTATTTTTCAAGATGACCATATCATCGAAATTATTGAAATTGATTTACTTTTTTAAGTTCATAAAGGTTTAAATATAATAAGTTGGTAATAATAAGTTTTGAAAATTTACTAGCATTTATATAAAAATTCAAAACCCGTACTTTCAAGCCATGTAATCATTTTATCGGGCTTTTATTAATGATATTATCGTTGTTCTAACCATTTCAAAAATTAACAGAAATATTTGGTATAAATTTTCTCTTTATTTATTAAGGTTGGAATCTTTTTATCTGTGGAAAAATCCTATATAGGATTATAGTTTGTCGAATTACTTAGATTTAACATAAACGGATTCGATTTTTCTATAATTACTAAACGTACCGAAGATTTTACAGATTTTTTGTTTATAATTACACTTAAGGCGTTGGAAACGTATTTTAGAGCTGCTGGTTTTTTACGCCTAATGATCCTATACTTAACACAATTATATGAGCTATTACATTAATTCAGGATTCATTTGCTGTATGTAAGCCTTAAATTTAGGCAAGTAGGAAATAGTAATCGCGGAAAACGTATACATTACATTTCAATTACAAAAACTAGGCTCATTAACTAGTAAAATAAACATTCTACCGCTTTACAAAACCATTTATGTAACAAATTACGTCTGTACAACGTTAACTCTTTTCAAATATTATTTTTTTAAGTTAATAGAAGTCTGAGAAGAAGCTTTTGTATTATGTTCCTTTAATTTAAGCTTAAGTATATTTGGATACACAGTGAATTCATTCGCGCCACTATTATTTAACATATTATGTTTTTAGTTAATATTTCGTTGAGTTAGATTTAAATCATAGATTTTCGAAATATAAGGTAATTTGCTCTATTTGGGCGTATCGACACCTTAAAATAACTTTGATTGGAAACCTTGACCAAATCATTTTTTTACAAATTATAAATTCATTATAGCTATGATAAATGAAACTTCATTAAATATATATTTTATATATTCGGTAAAAGAAATACTTATCAATACTATTATTTACCTGAATATATATAATTTGAATATTATATATTTCCCCAAGCAATTTAATTTGATTTTATATACCTTTTTACAACTTTTGAAGTTAGCGGATGACGAAAACTTTGTGTTAAAAATATACCTATTTTTTATCATATTTATAACAATTTTCATGTGATACATAACAAATTCTATGTTATATTTTACGTAGCGGAAGTTATTTTACCTAAGGATATATGTTTCAAGTTCTGAATAATGCATGAAAAAGGAATTATTTGTTAAAAACTAATTAAATGAAATTCAAAAGCCAGATTATAAGTTAATTGTTCATAGTTTTAAAGATAGTTATCTTTTTTTTTTGGTTTAATACTTTCCTTACCATTGGAATGTAACTAGCCATAAAAACCTTATCATTTCTACCAAACTCGTTTAAGACTTTCTGTATAATACTTATAACAAAAACCATTATTTTAGGCTGAAACGTAAAATAATTTCGATAGATGGCTTATAATTTAGATGTTCCTAGAAAATAGTAGAAATATATTATTATTATTATTATTGCTACAGATAAATATGTAATGAAAAGTATAAACCTATTGAACGCCTTTAAAAAATCCAAGCATTTAAATTAATGTTGTTATTATCATGCCATTAATGTTATCGATTAATAAAGTTTAAGTGTTATTAAGTTTTAACAAAATTAATATTATTATATTAATTACTTGTAGAACTTTGAAGTACACTCTTTCATTACCTATATATACCAATTCTAAAGTGATTTAACAGGTGAAAATTTTATACTATTATGCATCATTATTAAATTGAACTTAGTTCAAAAATTATGTTCAATTGAGATACTAAGTTCCTTTCCACCTTTCAACACGTTTTATAGGAAGAATTTGATATTAAACTTTATATAAGAATAGTCCATTATCTATAGGTTAATAGGAAAGTAAAGAAAAAGAACTAGGTTATCGAACTCTTATTACATTATCATATCGTTAAGTATTCAAAAAAAATGTGAATTAACTTTATTCCAGCGTTTTAATAAAATATTAATAATACGTATTTTCGTATTATCTATGCCAACCTTACTAATACTTATTTAACTTGAAGTCATACGTTCCTGTAAACTGTTTTAATCCTTTTTTACCTCGATAATATGCAGAAATTCGTTTCATATGGGAGTATCTTCGCTGTAACGTCTAATTTATAATAAACGTTGTTACTTGCGAAATAAAACTACGTTATAATAAATATTATTATTAAATGGAATCCAATGTAGGAGATTATTTCCAACTTCATTATTAGAAAAGCTTACAAACCTTTATATTAATAAGAGATAAGGTTAAATTTACGCCTCATCTCATTTACTATAATGAACTATATGAGAAAACTTACATATAAACTATATTTCTCCGCTAATTTATAAGTTTACTTTACTGTTAACGTTTAATACCTAACGTCTTGAGATTAACCTAAAAATAATCTTTTCGCCCGCGTACTTTTATTACCATAACTAATGAAATATAAAGAATATTTTGAAAAAGATAAATAGAAAATGATTTTTTTAGACAAATTTTTCGATCGTCGTCGTCGTATAGGTTATTAAATCCAACATTTAAATTTTTAAAAGTGATATTTAATAAAATATAACGAGTGGAAGGTTACGAAAAATTGTAATATTGTATGAAACTCATTAAAGTATACGAAAAATCGATCTGTGAAAAGATTTTTCTTATAAAAAGACTATCTTATAAGAAAGCTATATTATAAGAAAGCTATCTCGTGAGAAAGTTGTCTCATAAGAATTGCATGTTATGGAAATAGTCTCGCGTCTCACGTTTCGTATCTCGCTTGCCTTCTATCATGTATGTCATTCAATAAGGATATTATATTTTCTTTTGGTCCCGGAGACTTGTTATACATTACATGGGAGATATATGTAACTGGTATGGTACACTGGTTTGGGAATGTACGTTTCCGTAACTGCATCTTATTAAAAGCTCAGATCCGCTAAGCTTCACTTCTAGTTATCGTTTATTCCTCTTCTATCGTCAGAATACTACACTGTTTCAAAATTACGTTACCTCCCTACACGCGTACCAACATACTAGGTATTTGTCTTAAAGTTATTTATGAATATTTGAGAGCTTTATGTATAAAAAATTTGTATCTAATTATGTTTTAGCTTGGGTGATATCTCGTTCATTAAAAGTTATCTTCTCATTCATTATTAAATTAGTAGTAAAGGTAACGATTACTCGTTAACCGATTTTCTGCATTGTGAGTAATTGTATAAGAATCTATCATTTTAATTTGCTACCAGAATACTAGGCAATAAAACGTATTTTTTACTAGATATAATATCCTGGATTTAATGTATGATTTTGGGACTGAATCAATCCGCGTTATCATACTTTTCCTATTTTGGGTTGAAGAGATTTATAAAATTCTTCGATCTAAAAAACCATTGGTTTTTGTTTTATCACTTTCCTCAAAGGATTTTACAAGTATTATAATCAATCCTTTAACTTTTCATTTCGTTGCTGGAGATTTTTATGGTTATTATTTTGTACAACAGAGGTTGTGAATCGGGCTTTAGAAAATATCTTATTATCAAGTTTCATAGTTCTGCGTTGGTATTTTTTATCTTCCAATGATTTTTTTTGTTTTCGTAGTCATATTCAATGATATTGTTTTATAATTTTTTTATCATTGGCGTAGGTAAATTATATCAGTTTTATTAGTAGGATATAGATAGTTCTTTATGTTATATAGAGTTTATCTGATTAGTTAGCAGTGTTCATAATAAACTTTAATTCTATGATTTTCAGAATTTAGAAGAGTCCATTCTAATTGTTTAAGTTATCTCTTTATACAAGAAATTTTGCTTATAGTCGTATTGAAAATATGTTCTTTATAAATAGTTTATTTTTCATTTAAATACTGTTGTTAAGGCTTTAGACGTTGCAATGTTGTCGATTCGATTAGTCGAAATGATAGTAGTATTGTAGTAGTCAAGTGGTGCATGTATTGTTCTAGGTTTAGTAGACTGCTAGCGGGTCTACATAGTAATTTGTATGGTCAATTGCTTGGCTCGTACCCTAGTATAAAGTGGGGACATATTGCATTTGATCTATAGTGAAATGCAATAGACTCATATAAAACAATATACTTAACTTGAAGTTAGTATAGTTAACTTTAGTGTAAATAAAGTTAACCTATTACACAGTAAATACCACTATTATAACACTGGCGGCTTTTTAGTTTGTACACGCAAGTTAGTATAGTTGACTAATCTTTTCCGGTAAACGTTAAATTACGACCTCGTTTACTAGCTAAACTCATGTTAATTTCAATTAAACTTTATATTCGCAGGTCTTAAAATCGTTACAACGTTGTCGATTCGAATCGTGGTTGAGGTAACAGTAGTATTGCATTGGTCAAGTGGTGGATATATTATTTCAGGTTTAGCAGACTACTAGCTGGTCTGCATTGGAATTTATATTGCTAATAACTTGGCTCGTTCCCTAGGGTAAATTGTAATGTACTAAATTCGACTTACATCTAATGTAGCAAATACATATAAAGCAATATATTTGTAATATAGTTGACTTTACTATAAGTAAAGTTGACCTACGTCATTGTATGTAATACTATTTTAATACTAGCGGTTTTTTGGTTTGTACGTGTATGCTAGTATAGTTGACCAATCTTTTCCGGTTACTACTAAATTATCTCCTTATTAACTGGCCAAACCATTGTCAATTCCAGTTGACTTCCATATTAAATTGTACCAAATTATATGAAAATTAACATTATTTAACCTTAATTTCACCTTCGTTCCAAGGTTCGAGTTTATTAACTCTTATAAAAAGTTCTTCCGTTACAAACCTTTATAGGCTTCTACTGTAACCGTATCACTTTAACTATATCATTTAAACAAATCACTATTATTAATCTCTTGATAATTTTCCAATTTTCTTGTATATTCTTCTCCACTGTTACGTAATTTAGGCTTTCTGGGAGGCCTATTAACGTAGTCCTCAATACATATAGTCAGTTTGTTGCTATCCACAAACCTTTTCATGGCTTTATTTAGTATTGCCTTCGTCATAGCATTTGCAGAATTGTCTTTACTATCGATCTATCGAAACTTTTTAATTTCCTTCCCTTCGTAGGTTTCATGGAGTGCTATTATATTAATCATCAGTGGTTTTGCACTAGTGGTTCTGAACTTTAAAAGGTATTTGAAAAATCTCTTCGAATCAGTATAAATAACAACCGGTATAGAAAAAATCTTCATGTCTATTAATAATATTAAAGGTTTCTTATAGTGCTATGCCTATATGAAAGCTTATTATTATTCCATAGACCTCCGAGGCCAATACTCCTCGTATAATCCTCTTACATTTGACGAAGGTCTAGTGGATTAGGTTGCCGATAATACTAAATTGGGTTTTCCGCCTGTTTTCATTAACGAGTGTTATTAGGAAGCCTATTTTTAAAAACAAGTTGGTATTATTTACAAAGGACCTGTTCGTAAAAATTATTAACTTGGCGTTTGATAGGTCGATTGAAACCATATTAATTCCGCAATTAAGATTTCGCATTTGTTACTCAAGCCATTCATTTAGCCGGTTAAAGTCCTCATCTGTTGGCTCTTATATCTATACCGCGATGGATAGGTCGTAAGAGGCTTTCGGCCAATATAAGGTAATAATATAGTTGTATCGAACACGTTATTCCAAATACTGTTAATCCTTAGCTACATTAATCTTGTTAATTATAACAAAAATAACGCCCTAGCCTTTTTGGCGAAAGTTAAGTCTGGTATCAACACCAAATATATGGATTAACGATTTATTAAAGTCAAGTTGACTACTTTTTGTTAATGTCGTTACTGGATTATAATTCCAGAACTTGAAGTTTTTAATCGCTTGTTATTTCAATACCATAAAACCAATTGTTCCGACGAAAAAAGTATCGTTAGTTTATATACCCACTATACCGAAGTCTTTCTCTTACATTATCAGTAAGTACAGGTCGTATGTTTGAAAATTTATCGTTAGTCGTCATTTAAAGTACGAGTAGCAGGTTAGAAATTAATGAAAGCCTATTTTATTTAATCCTTATAATAGCTTAATATATTGTATTACCGTACCTAAAGGGTAAATGACACAGAGTTCCTATAATAGTTTTAATAATACGATTTTCTGTAAATTCGTTATTGATCAAGTATAAGCTTACGTTATATTACGGCTATGAAGTATAAACTTTCTTTTGATTTTAGGTAATAAACTTGCTATTAAAGCAACTATTAAGCTTTGGTTAATCTTTTCAATCTTTAGAGAATGTATAAGGACCCAGTTTTTGCCTTTATTACTGTATCCTTAAACGATCAAACGTGATTTTTCGTACAGCCGCCCCGTAGTCTTACCCCTAAACTCGTAAATAATCCTCCACTTAAATATCGTAACGTTTAGTTTTTAAAGGTTAAAATAGGTTTTTTGATATGAATTATATAACACCTCGAGTTAGTATGCTGTCAATCTCAACCTTATCGCTTTTATAAAAGGGTTTTCCGAAAGTCTTAATAATCCTTTACGCTCGAAGCTTTAATACTAAGTTTTCGTTATCTTTTTCTTTACTGTTTATCCAAGCAGTATTGTTGATACGGCCCGGTATATATTTCTCCTCTTTAACATTCCTCTTCTTCAGAAGTCGTCTGTGGCAGCGGCGTTTCATCGATTTGTCGATAACAAGTAAAGGAGATTCACATTAACTCGGTCGTTTGGCTTAAAGGTCTTTATCATTCATAACCCTGATATAAGGCTTGACCTGAGTAATTCGAAAAGATATAAAACCGTTAGCAATTTTAACAACCACTTTAGAGTTCGCGATACTTAATATCCTATACAGGCCCTTTTATTTACCCGGCTTCCGCTAAATAAGGAATTCACTTTACAATAGTAAAATAAGCACGCCGATCATTATAAGGCCGTTTCTGGTATTAAGGGACTTATTGATCTGGTGGTGTAACGATTTTCTTCGTAATTTTTTTTAAAGCTTTGCTATAAGCCGCAAACACGTTTTAAAATACTTGCCGAGGGCGGAGATTCACTCGTTAGGTATGGGTATACTCCAAAAACCAGTAACATTTGCACTAAGCCGTCAGGGCCCATAGTATAATTAATGCCTCTTACTACCATTTAAAGACGTGCCTTTGGATTCATAAAACTTTTAATTTCTAACGTAAAAATATTATACGCTCGGAGAAGCAGTAAGTGTATCCTTTTAGCCTTCCCAATACTTTAATTGACTTTTACAGGCACTTGTTTACACTGGATACCAATTATCTTAGTATTTTCCTGGAATTCTACCGTCATAAAGTTGGTACCAATATTGTGGACGACGACGTTAGGTAAGCTCAGGTACGTATTAATCTACATAATTCTTAACGTTTCCTACGTATCTTGTTCCAAAAGGGTCTTTAAAAACTTAACCCCGTAAAACGAGGAAAAAAAGCCAACGACGTAAAAAACAAGCTTATGATTTGAGCAAAATATATTTAAAAAATCTCGTAATTAAAGTTTTTATCGTTTTTTGGTATAGAGTTAAATCTTTAGAGGGCTTAGATATATATTTAATAATGGTAGCAAATTTTTTGATAACTTTTAGGGAAAAGTATTTTACATTTTTATACCTTACGTACTTTACAATTTGATACAACATGTTGACGACTAGGTAGTTAAAACGCCGGTATAATTAACGTATTTCCAACTCCGTTAAGTTTAACACCACTTCTTTCAGGCTTTAAAAATGAAACTATATATACCCCTACTTAAAGGCGAGTAAAAACTTGGTAGCTATCTTGGTATTCTATCTTGTGTAGAACTTGGTGAGCGAGGGACTTGAAGACCTGGGACATGGAGGCTTAGTATTTTGGCGTGAAGTTGCGTGGGAACTTAGCGACCTAAGGGCTTGGTATTTTCGCTTAGAGTAGTAATATTGACGATTGAATTGGTGTAGGGGAAGAGAAAAGATTGAAATAGAGGTAAATTTTTGGTTTCAAAGGTAAGGTCGAAGGTCGTTTGTTATTATAGGTTTTTTGGCATAGAGTCTTAGTTGTTTTTGCAGTAGTAGCACCAATTATAGTTGTTATAGGCTAGTAACTAGCTAGTATTACCAGGGATTCAATCCTGGTAGTTCTACATGCTCCTACGATTCTCTAAAGCAGGATGGAAGCCGTTTGAGGACACGCTTCCACACGTTACATAACTAGGGAATGAGTTATACCATCTTAGCTCTATAGCCGCTTCCTAGCAGGGACTTCTCTTTTCTTCTTTTTCATCGAGTTTTATAGACAGACTCCGACCACCTTTAGCAATAGCTCTGGTTATAGTCCTTTTACATATAAAACTCGATCTCTTCCCAACGGTGTCTTAATTACTTTTTAATGGTTATAACTTAGGGTTATATCTTTATCCTTCGACTTACCGAATCTAAACCTTTAAGTTTAAAAGTAATTTTTAAACGCGTACGTCAAAAATAACTTTAAACTGCTTTAACAACTTAATACAATTACCTTACGGCTTAATATAAACGTTTTACTAACGACTTACGTATAAAACTTATTAAATAGGATTAAGTCGCTCGAAAATACGTTTTACACCTAAAAGAACGAAATACCGACTCGTTAAAGTCTTAATTAAATATAATCCGATAATTTGAAATTACTAATACGTTTACGTCCTCTGGTTAAATTCCCTTTTAAAAAGTTTTCCCTATGTATATTATAAACGATATTACCGTTATATCGTTTTTTATCGAAAAACGCGTTAGCTTTTTAAATAACAACGACTTGAACTCCATTTACTTCGATTAAAATATTAATATCCTTTTCGACGGACGTTAACAACCAAAACGTAAACCTTTTAACTAATTAATTGAATTTTCCGCTATTAAACTACGATTTACGGTATAAAAAACTAATAAAATACGTAAATTATGTCTGGATCGTCAATTTATCGATATAAAAAGATTATTTTTACAATTCTTTTTTAATAATTAAAAGGATTTACGAAAAATATCATAAAAAGTTATTATGTTCGTGGAGGTGGCGGTGGTATTAACGATCTTAACGCTTCCATATTATATTTTACACTTATTATTACAACCTTAATGCGGTTAAAGTAATTATTATTTAACTTATAAATATAAATTAAGAAAATAGTAAACGATTTTATGTTTAACGTTTGAAAAGTCTTATTCGCAAAAGTTAACGGTATAACTAGGAAATCCGCTTTTAACTTAGCTATTTTAAAGGGAACTTTTAATAATATATTTACTAATATGTTACTTCCCCTCGATATACCGACGGATTATAATAAATGTGTCACTCGTGTTCAATTTATCAACTGTCGTTTATATAATTTCTCTATTCGTTGCGGTAATACTAATATTATTATTATCGGAGGCGTTTTCCGTGGTAGGAATAACAGTGGTAATGCGTCCGTTCGGGATAGTTAGGACGATATTATTATAACTAACGTAAACGCCTTTCGAACCGCTTTTAAACGGCGTGTCAACTGGGTTAACGATACGAAACTCTGCCGTTATAAGAACCTTAGGTTATACTTAGGCTACTACATAAACGGTTACCGTATTCGTACCTACTAATGAGACCCAATGTACTGCCCGAGCAGCTTTAACGTTAAAACCGTTATAAAAATTTATTTTATTTTGGCTGAAAACCTTATCGATTTAGAAAAGAAAAAGCTTTACTTTTATATATAATCGCTTATAGGAGTTAATAAGATTGTAATTCAACCTAGTACTTCCATCCTAACTTTTAAATAACTCACCAATTATAATGAATTTATTTTATAATTTTATTCGTTTTGTTTATACTTTACTAAATATAATTTCTAAATATTATAAATTTAGTAATAAATAGTTAACTAATCGTTTAAAATCATTACGCTATTTTATTCCTTGACGATAAGTTGGTAAAACTACGTATTATACGCACAGTTTTCTGTTACGACTCATTTCCTTTATAACCTTTTTAAATATCGACTTTCATAAATACTACTATCGAATATAAGCCTTTATTGTCCCTTTTTTTATAATATAACGTTATTTTAGATTAATCTTAAATGAAATATTGATAAATTACTTACATCGTTAAGAAATATATATTACCTTGAAAATGAGTCGGTAACTACCGCGTTTAATAACGGGGATTTATACTCATTTAAACAATACTGAAAGGCGTTGGCGTTACCACATTCCACATTATCTTACGATAGGCCCGTAAAAACCGAGCCGTTAACACGTAACTCGTCACCGTTTTTTTCGAAAATATTAATAAAGTATTCGCTCCGAAAATACTCGTTTTCATTTACGATGAACTTTTCGCTAAACTTAAAGAATTCGCCCCTTTATTAGATAAAATATTTAATGATAAATTACTTATTTATCGCGTTAAAACGAATTACAAAATTATCCTTCATACCGAAAATGAAAGTTAACCTTTAAAAGTACTATAAGATCTCTTATATGGTATATCGCATAAGGAACTCCTTATATTACGTAAAACGTTGACCTAATTACTTAATCAGGGTTATATTAAAATAAGTAGTTTTTCGGCGGGCTCTTTAATACTTTTCGTTAAAAAACTTAAAAAAATAATTGCGATTTTATATTAATTATCGCCGACTTCATATTATTACGAAAAATTATCGTTACCTGTTTCCTTTTATAAAAAAGACGTTTATAGATATTTCGTAAGTTAATTGGTTTACTAAATTGGATATTAAAGTAGTTTTTTCTAAACTTCGTATGGAAGAGGGAAAAAAATAGAAAACTATGTTTTATATACTTCTCAGACTTTTCGAATAGCGTATTACCCCTTTCTGCCTTTTTACCGTCCCCGTTTCCTTTTAACGATATATTAATAATTCGTTATGTACCTTTTTTCAGTATTTTTTCTTTCATTTATTTTAACGATATATTTTTGTATTTTCACGATATTTTCGACCATTGTATAGTCAAAGTTAAGTAAATTCTCAACGTCTTAAACATTGCGAAACTTAACTTCAATAGTTCCAAATACGAACTCGGTATTTCAAAAATTAAATACCTAAAATTTGTCATTGGAATTATCGTTGGTATGAATATATATTCAAATGAAGTTACGCGTTATCCGGGAATGGGCGGCTTTTGCGACGGTTGTGAAAGTACAGGGTTTCTTTTGTTGTACACATTTTAACCGTTATTTCATTTACAATTACTTGAAAATTATCGTACTATTACTTCGTCTAACCCGTAAAAGCACTATATTTCGTTAAAGGCCTAAGACATAAGCTATTTTCGAACGACTTAAACTTAGTCTTTTTTTCTTAACTTATAATAATTTAATAAAATCCTAACCGCAACACGTTTTTCGAATGCAACTGTTTTGGCTAGGCCCTAAAAGGCTTCCTTTTTCAATGCGAAGACCACGGTAACCTACGCCTAGTAACATATTACTTCCGTTGTTTATTTCCCGTTAAATATAATTACGAAATTTACGATAAAAAGCTACTCGGAATTATAAGTTATTTAAAAGTACAAAGCACGAAGCTTTGGGGTATAGCGCGTCCGTTTACAATCGTAACGGACTATAAAAACTTAAAATGATTTATAATTAAACGACGGATTTTCGAACGATAAGTTCGTTAATTTAAACACCTTTTGCAATTTCGCTTTCAGTTAATATATAATAAAACAACGGATTATATGCGACCTAATATATTATTACAACGAAACTACAATATTCCTAAAGGCTTTTCGAATATACGTTATTTAAGACGAAGATTTCAATTATTAGACCTCAAATGGTTTGCTCTCGAGATACTTCTGCGTACGTATGTTTTCCGGTTAATTATAGTCGGCAAATTGATTTCGAAAAGCCGTAAAATTTTTGCTAACTTCGAACTTTAAAGTTATTAAAATATCGTCATTATACGTCATATTACCCCACTCCGATTAGTACGTATAATATGTATAAGTAACCGATATTTTTTAGTAAGTATTCGTATTACCGACGACCGTATATTAAAGATTTCAAATTCGAAATATTTGGTAAACGACGATAAAGTTTTTCGATTCTGAGACCGTATTTAGGTATTTATTTACGAGCCGTTTAATACTACGGTAACTTAAGCTATCCACAATTTACTTTTTACAAGCTACCTAAGCCACGACGTTATTGTCGCTATTTTTTCTAAGATATATTTTTAATTAGGCCTCTATTATTCAGTTCGCCGTTTTTACCACAAATACAAAGTTTTTCACTGTATAACTTATTATAAATACCGTCGAAAAGAGCTTCTTAAATCCCTTTTAATTTCCAAACAACTTCAAAGCGAATTTTCTATTGACTTTATAATTTATTTTCCTTAGAAACACGTTAATAACCTTCGTTACCTTATAGTTATTACAGATAGCCTAAGAAAGGCTGTTACATTCGAGGTTATAATTATTATAAATGCCGAGGCTTACGCGAAAAGATTTTTAAATTGTTAT
Organism: Anisogramma anomala; assembly: GCA_038502455.1. Taxonomy (NCBI): domain Eukaryota; kingdom Fungi; phylum Ascomycota; class Sordariomycetes; order Diaporthales; family Gnomoniaceae; genus Anisogramma; species Anisogramma anomala. Next base: position 31,256,376 of record JASMMZ010000003.1, on the reverse strand, counting down.
TGGCGATTATATGTTTTTTTGTATGTGTTCATCAAGGATTATGGTTCGAATTCAACTAATAGATTTTAAAAACGACTTTATGGTTTAATTAGGATAAAGTAATGTTTAAATACTACCTTTTACCCCGAAATCAACGATGCGATCAAACGAGTAAATTGAAAAGTTTTTATGTATTTACGTTCATTTATTGTTTACACATAATTCAACTAAAGCCGTTTATTACCCGGCTATTAATTGATACTCAATAATAAAAATACGACTACTATTGGTATTAATTCGTTTTTATAACCTATAGCTATTGTATAGATTTTATATAACTAGTATAACGTTTTTTTATTTCAGCTATAATACTATACGTATAGGCGAAAAACTTTGTTTAACGAATTTATAAAGTTACGAAATTCGTATAAACCGTAATGAAGGCTACGTAATAAAGTATAAAGAAAGCCGTCAATGAACGACGCTCCCTCTTAAAACATTTTCGAGTCGACAACGAAGTTTAGCTTTTCCTTAAAAATTATAAGCTAAACGATTTTTTTTAAAGATTAAACCAAATTTACGATAAATACCAAATAATACGTGTAATTAACTTTTACATTATGAAAATTAATGCACTGAACGGAAAGTATTTCTAATTTTATATAAATTATCTTGTTCGAGCCGTTTCGAATCCGCTTTTAAATTAATAAGATCGAAACTTTTAACCGTAAGTTAGAGTTATTAAAGACGACAATGATGAGGTAAAACCGAGATACCAAATCGAAAATATATTATGGGTTTATAATAAACCTGAAATCGAATATATTCGATTTTATAACTAACTGAAACGGTAAGTTTTAGTTAAATAGGTACATTGTATATACTTAATATAAAAACCACTTTTAAACTTTTTCAATACCGTAATATTCGATACCTTTAAATCGCGTTATAAATTAGCCAAATAGAACAATAAAACTTTATACACAGCACGTAAACGGGCATAATTTTATACTTTACTTTACGAAGTAAAGTATCGTATAAACCGATAACGAATGGGTGTTCAATGAACGTATTAATATTGATAAAAACAAAAAACGAACAACTACAACCGGACCTATTTAAGTATATCCTCGAAATTCTGGTTTAAGTCCTTACTTGATATTTTTTTTACTTATTTTAATAAGTTGTCTTAGTTTAATATTTATACGATATAACTTAACATTAATATGTTCCGAAACCTTAATAAGCTTTTATATCTCTGCCAATAACGTTTTTAGCTATTTGTTCACCGCGTCCTCTATGTTTTCACCTAATTAAAAAAAGCTTACTTAAGTATTACGCTCCTTATTCACCAGCTACACATCTCGTAAGCCCCTAAATTATACGAAAGTGGCGGAGAAAAAACCCACCTAGCCTCAGATGTTAACCTTACGTTATATAATGCGACGTACTTTCATAACATATTTTGCGACAATTAACTAATGTTATACGATTTTTAACCACTCGTTAATATATATAAAATAGTTTATAAAACATAGACTTATTCCAGTCCTAAAAGTCGAACGCCTGGTACACTTTAGATAACTCCTTAATAGCTTTATTTATATCGGGATTTAGATTTAACGACGTGTAAGTGTAAACAAAATTAAAGCTTATAACATTAACGGAATAAAGGTAAAAACGGGCGCCAGCATTTATCCGCTCATTAATAGTTTCCTCGTAACTATTAAAACTATTTACTCTTAGTTTTTTTGGCAGAATCTTCTAGGGTTATACGCCATTTTGTAAATACATTCAAAATACATTTTTTTTTCGAGACCTATCGGGGTACATATTGATAACCCGTAATATGGGGAACTTTATACTCGTTAACAAAAATTAAGTAACTTTGAAACATATAACCTCCATTTTTAATAACTTTATCCACTTTAGTAATAAGTTAAGGATTTATCGTAACGATATGAGAGGGCTATAAGGTTCAAATAACGACGATAAAACTAAGAATATTAACATTTTAAGATAAATACTGTGTTAAAGATCAAAGGTACTAATACTATACGAAAAGTTAAAGGTTAAAAAGCGAATGAAGTTTCGTTTTTAAAATTGAGAGTCTAGGGACTATTTATAGTAAAGGGAGGCATTAAAGCACCTTTCACGTAACTTTTGGACTAGTACCTTTCACACGTAACCGTAACGTTTTAAAAGGTGCGCTTACCTTCCTTATACTTACAGCATTATGCAAAATAACACAAAAAAAAAGGAAAAAAAAAAGGGGGGGAGAGGGAGCGGGGTATCTTTGAGGGTAATGTTACAGGCTAATGCCTGGCTAGTATTACTAAGGATCCAATCCTGGTAGTTCTATACTCTCTTACAATGCTCTAGAGCAGGGAGGAAGCCGCTTGAGGACACGCTTCCACACGTCACATAACTGGAGAGAGGGTTGCACCATCTTAACTCCATAGGTGCTCCCTAGCAGAGAATTCTTTTTCCTTTTTCTTCATCGAGGTTTATAGACATAATCCGACCGCCTTGAGCGACAGCTCCGGCCATAGTCCCTTTACAGTAGTATTGACTTAGCTATTTATTAACTTGCAAAATTAAGACCTTTAGCGCTTAATTTCAACGCTTTTAAAGAAGGATTTTCTGTCAATATTTTTTGGTGTTTTTGATAATGATACCGTCACCACTTTTAAGTTACCGTAAAAACAGCCGTAACTTAGAAGTCTTTTTTAATTATTGCTGTAAAAACCGCCGCAGTTTGTAAGGGTTTTTCCCAAGAATTTTTCTTTTACCTTAGCTGTTGTTTGATATAGAGTGTAACCGAAAAGAAGCTTCTTATTTTACTTAGCTTATCTATGCTTAAACTAATAAGTACTGATCAGTGTTAGTGGAGCTTTAGACGTTGTAGCATTGTCGATTCGATTAGTCGAAGTAATAGTAGTATTGTAGTAGTCAAGTGGTGGATGTATTGTTCTAGGTTTAGCAGACTACTAGTGGGTTTACATAGTAATTTGGATAGCTAATTGATTGGCCTATACCCTAGTATGAAATGGGGCCATGTTTCACTTGACCTATAGTCAAATGCAGTAGGCTCACACAAAACAATACACTAAACTTGCAGTCAGTATAGTTAACTTTACTATAATTAGAGTTGAACTACTACACTGAAAATACTACTATTCCAACAAATACATTTATTGATTTGTTGTTATATTTTACCTTTATCTCTTTTTAGTTTCAGTATAGTTTTTTTGTCCCTTCAATACAAATAATAATACTAGAAATTCGCTTTTGGGACGTAGATATACTTGAAGACAAGAAAGATCCAAATGAATCTATTGTATTCGGCTATATCTTTCATTACTTTTATAATTTTCTGCTAAATTTCCTTCTTATATATGAATTTGTTCATTCATTTTTTAAGGATTTCGTATACTCGAAGAAGTATATAATAAACCTCTTCTACATTTTGAACATTTTAACAAAATTTCAAGGAGTATTTAGTGATATTCGATCCTTATAATATTGAAGTTTAATTGGAATGTTACCGATTGAACATTTATTCCAGTATCACAAACAATGTCTTATAATAATCTCATATATATGTCAATTTCCAAGTGTCGTAAAGTTGTCCATAAGTCTTTATCTAACATTATCTTCAAAAATTTAACATTATGAAAAGAAATTTTTACATCGATAACATAAAGTTATAATAGTCCATCCAAGTAAAGTACGTCAAAAAATATCTCAAAATTATTGTTTCGGTTGTTATTTTTGTTGCAAATTAATCGTTATAATATTGATATATGAATTTAACAGTAGTAACAAAACTTTTATATATTATCGAGGATTCAAAGTTTCATATCGTTATATCCAACGTTTCATTCAGTTAATGCAATCTGCATGAGTTGAATCAATTAAATATCCAGTATAACCATCATAATTTCACCTCAATTAGGTTCGAAATTACTATTTGTAGGCCTTAAAATAAAACCGTAGCCTTCCATAATTACTGTGAATATTACTATATATACTTACAGCTAGTATACATAGGCCAAGTGGTAGTGCACTATACTGCAAGGTGCAAAGTGCATCATGGGTGGAGCGGTCTAGAAGGGGTTTTCCAAAGTGTATAGTGAAAGAGCCACTGCCTGGATGAGAGGTTTATAATTTTCCATCCATAGCATACACTCTCTAAATGCTTCTTCAAACTATTATCTATCTTTACCATCATATTAATTTTAAGATTACTCTTTATTTAAATTTACGTAAATAAAGACTTTACCGATACTAATTAGTAGCCGATCCGGTCGATTATGAATAGTTTAGGGGGGAAATATAAATACAATTAAAATACCTATAACGGAATATTACAATGATCCCGACTATTTAAACTTTAAAATTACGTTTTTACAAGAATTAAACGAGATATGTTTTGAAACTGTAAAGGTAAAGTAACTTGAAAAATAATAACTTTAGTATAATATTATTAACCTTTATTTAACTCATTATTTATTAAAAGTCCCGTGTCATAACTCAAACAGCAGTTGGGTCAGAAAACGGACCAATATGCAACTGCGCCACTGAGAAGCCAGAAGTCTAACACATCAGGCGGGGAACATCTCTTATGTCAGCAATTATGACTAAGCAAAGTCACGCGATGGATCATAAAGGATCATAGCGATCCAAGATAATCCAAAGAATGGAGGATCATAGCGATCCAGTATAATCCAACCCAGGACAGTACTGAAGACGGTACGAAGGATAAAGGATATAAGGACAAGGTCAGCACTACATAGATAGTATTTCCTTCATAGCTCTTCAGTTATCAATCTAAGTATTCAGTCTACACACCTGAATAGCCTAACGGCTAGTGATCATTCTACAGCATGAACAAACATCTTCTTGATATTGCACCTTTGTAACCTCTATTACTTTACTGCTAACATAAACCCTCTGGCACCTTCTATTTACTCACGGGTATTTAGTATGATCATTACATCCCGTTACGTTATTATCAACCCTTATTTGGCATTTTAACCTCCTCGGGCACTTTTTAAAGAGCATCTTATTACGTATCAAGCTACGTAAGTTAAAAACCACTAAGTTTTGAAACCCTTTATTAGGATTTATCTGATTTGAACACAATATCCAAAAAGCTTACGAAACCCAAAAAAAGGTTATAGAAGTAAGACTTATACCGCTAACAAAACTTAGGAACGGCTACAAACGGAATAAACAAACCGTTCGCGGCTAGTAAAAGCGGTTATAACTCGATATTAGAACCACCTACTAATTATAAACCGAGATTTATACACCAGACCCATAACTATATACTTCCTCTGCTCCTCTCCTTTTTCTCATTCTCTTAATACCGCGTGTTTTAAGTTTAATACTTACAACGTTTAAGTTTTCCTAACCGCTTAACTGGTATAACGTTAGTAAACATTAACAAAACCAATTTAAAACGCCTAATAATTTGTAATTATATTTTGTTTACGTATTATTTAAATTTTTTTTCTATTGACAAACGTTAATAGCCTTAACTTGATTTCTATGTTTATCTTATTTACTTTGTATTTACCGTTTGCACTCTTTTTTACCTAAACGTACCCGAATTCCAGTTATGGTGCGAAACTAAAAATTTTCGCCGCTTTAATATACCATTTACATATAGGAATTATTATTCCTAACCGTACCAAAACACTTATAGCTATAACCCCAATACTAATAACGCCGGAGGAAGCTAATAGTTATTTCGACCTTTTGGTCAAATATATGGGAATTAGAAAGGCTATAATATACAAAATAGATCTGTGCCTTTAGGATAATACTATCGATATACCAGTTGAGAAATTAGACCTATATACGGCAAATACGTATATTTTGACCGTGATTTTTCGTTATGAGTAGTAGAAAACAGGAGGACATAATATGCTAAATGATTTTAATAAAGTATTTTCGAATTGAACGTTCAATATATGGCAAATAGTAAACTCCTTTATTGCTAACACCTTATGAATTCAATTATAAAATAAAGGTATTAATACCCTAAAAGACAGGTGTTATGGACTCAGACCATTTGCCATTAAGCCTATAGGTTACGTGACAGTGCACGTAACGGGATGAGCAACACCTGGCCTAGGCTTAGCCCGGGCGCAGATAGGGCATAGTCCGAGTAAAAGCCGAATACGGTCCGTGTACAGCGGATATAAGGGTACGTGACGGGCTGGGTACTAGCTTTACCTAAAGGCCTTACATGTTAGGTTACGATAACTTTACTAATATTTTTCCGCACTTTAATAATAAATCCTATTAAACACCTATTAAGCTTACTATTATAAGTCAGATTATAATATATTATTAAGGGGTTTTTTTTTACAGGAATATTACTTGAGATAAACGAACTCATAATAAACGTTAATAATTCGTCGTTATACTTTAACGTTATCGGGAATAATAGGCCTTCAGGGAATACTCAATTCTTTTACTGTATAAATATAACTTCGGCCTTTTCGAAGTCTTCTTAAACCCATATTTTTCGTTTGTAAAATACCGTAAGTTATATCGTGTAGATTATTAAATAATTGTAATAACCGGATTAATTAACTTTAAATATCGTCCTTACGTTTAACTTCGCTTAGGTCGTCGCGGAAATTTAGTAATTCGAAACCAAATTAACCGTGATTCGTATTAGATTTGTACCGAGATAGGGCGAATAAAAACGATATGATTAACCTCAATTTGACGGATTTACCTTTATGTAAACGGTAATGCGCTAAACGATTAAATTTATATTAAAAATGAAGAAGATATAAATTGAAAAAAGATCGGTACGCGTTTCTTCATGTATAGAGATATTAGACAACAACGGTAAAATAAGAGATTATGGCGTATTACAAAGTCGAAAAACACCAATTTATATATAATATAAGAAAGTTTTTCGATTATATCGAGGCGGTTTTCTATAAATTTTATCGTACGGATAGGGTATTGATTGAATTCGAAGGATGGTTATAAGTAATAAAAACCTATAAGTACTATTCGTTATTAGGTTCGAAATACTTTTAACTTAAATAAGCAGCCTCAATTGGCCTTCGGCCGTAAAGTATAATTACTTACTCTTTCGCCTATCGCCACGTATCCGCGACAAGTTTATTACGGCAAGTATTATCCGAATGAATTATATCATAGTTTTAAAAAAGTACTGCGAATTCGCCGACGAGTTAAAGTTCTTAAACTTAAAGCAGCGTTTTAGTTGTTAATTAACGGGACTAATTTAGACCTAACGACTTAATAGTAATACGATTATAATAGGAGTTTACGCCTTTTAAACGACTTTATTAAAAGGCCTTAGTAATTGCGGCTAATTATTTTAATATCGTAATTAATTATTTTAATAAAACCGTAAAACAAAGTAGGCCATAATAAAGAAACGTTAGGTTAGAGTTACTTCGAAGTGTTACGTACGTTATAACTTATCAGATCATTATTCACGTCACTACGATCTCCACCTGGTATTACCTTTTACATAGGTATTTATGATCTAAATCGAAAAGTTTAAAAAAGGTTATTTATGAACGGCGATGGAGAAAGTTTAACTTTTAGATATAGTTTTATTTAAAGGTTATATAGCTTTAATGACATAATTATAAAATGAAATCAACAGTTTAATTTAATTAAAATACGTATAAACGATAAATTATTTCTTATCTTTATACTTTTTAATAACATTCACTTTTTAAATATTAAATTCGGTTGTAACTATAATTATTATTATATTATAAATAAGCTTTTGGCATAACGGTTAAAGAGAAAGTAAATTCAGCTATTATATCCGCGAAATCTCGGTAAGATATTAAGGTTAAGGAAAAATAGGCGTATTACCTAAATAACTTAATTTCGTATTAGTATTAATAGATAATTAAACCTAATATTAACATATAGTATTTCCGGAATGACACGAGATATGATTTTTGGAATATTTTAGATATAATACTAATAGGTAACATTAAACGCAAGCGATAGCCGTTCAATAGTTAAAAGTTAAAAAGATTTAATTATCAAAGTAAGATTAATACGTTTTGAAACTAAAAATATATAAAACGTAATAAGTTCGGTTTTTCTTGGATTAACGTAACGTTCGTACCGAGAGGTATAAAGTATAAAGCACCTGTTTCGGATAACTTATATTATAAATCTTTACGAAATAACGCGGATTTCATTAGTAACGGCAACGACCAAATTTAAAAAAGATTAGTTACGTTTTTAACTAAACTAATCATATTATACGACTTATTCGATAAGGATAAGGCGATAGATTTAGCTTCATATAGGGAAAAATTCGATTATTATATATATATTAAACCGAACGAAAATAAATATCTATTGAAACAACCTTAAAAGCTGTTATATTCGATACTACGGGATGAAATTTTTCAATTTCGACGATAAGCTACGAAATGAATGAATAAGTGTTAGGTTTGGATAAGTCTTTCATTGGCGATGGCGCCGGTATTACTTATTCGTAAATTGAAGGAGGGGTAACGGTTATATATCGATTATCGGGTATTAAATGAAATCATAAAATAAAACCGTTTTTATTTACCTTTAATTGAAGAAATCCAATATACGTTGCCGAAGGTAATATATTTTATGAAATTAGATATTTTAATGGTTTGTTACTATATTCGAGTAATACTCGGGTAAAAGTGATTAATGGCGTTTTATATTCGATTCGGGTTATTTAAATATCTCGTTACCCCCTTTAAGCTAGCGGTAACGTTGGCGACATTTTAACGATATATGAATTATATAATAGCGGATATCTTAAATAATTTCGTTATAACGTATTTAAACCACCTTTTAATCTTTTTTAAAGTTTTAAATATAATTATATAGTGAAAGTTCACTTGGTTTTAGGATGTTTTTGTAATATAAAACTCAATTGAAATTGAAAAAATTACGATTGTGTAGTTAAAAAAGTAAAATATCTATGATTCATTATAATGGTTAGGGTAGGTATTCAGGCTGACCCCAAAAAAGTTCGGGCAATCAGCGAATAAAAGTTACTGCGTATGGTTTGCGAAGTTCGAAGATTTTTAGGTTTTGCTAATTTTATCGTAATTTTATTAGTAATTTTTCAAAGTCAATAAACTATTTCGTCCGCCTAACGAAATAAGGTATTTGTTAAGTTTAAACGAAACAGAAAAAATATGGATTTTGAACCTTGAAGGATACCTTTATTACAGCCTCAATTTTAATATATTGGGATTCAAATCAGTTAACTATAGTAAAAATTAACTATTCGGAAACGGCGTTAAACTGGTATTTTTTGTAATAAAACTATAATAGTATTTCAAAACTAATAACTTACTACTTCGTACGATTAACAAATACAAAACGTAATTCTATTATTTACAATAAGAAACCTTTCGTGGTAATATTCTATTTAAAGGCGAGATTTTCCTAATTACTTAATATCCATATACTATTTATGATTTTAACGAATTATAAGGGATTGGAGTATTTTTTTTTATTACGAATAATTTCTAAACGTGAGGCTAAATAGACCGAAGTGCTTTCCCTGTTTAAATACCATTTGCAGAATAGGTCAGCAACTTAAGACGTCCGCCCAAATTCGTTAACTCGTAGGTTACAAAATAGACCCGAGGTTAAAAAACGTCGCGCGCGGGTTTTTAACCTATTTCCATTGCTATATTAAACATAATATCAATAAATTTATACATTAAAATGATATAAACTACGGCGGGTTATATAAAACACTTTAGCAAGACGGAGACCTAGTTGTTTAATTACGACGATATATATCTTGAAGGGGGGTCGCAGGCTATCGAAAGGCCGTCGAGGGCGATATCGCCCCGGGCTCGGCCCATATCCGGGTTGTTTTCGAGGATAATGTTAAGGGATTCCAATATAATGGTACCGGCGATACCGCCATAAGAGCGGCCCGCGTTAGGCCCTCCAGCATCGTTAACGTTAAATAGTTTCCTTATTTTCGGCCCGGGTACGTTAACGGAATTAAAAAACTAAAAGATAACGAACGACCTGTTATATAAAGTTTACCTTTTAACGGTTTCCAAAAGAGTTAGACGATTCTTCCTTAAAAAAAATTCATTAGTATAAATTGTAAACTACGAAATTAACAAGTGGGGGGTATTACGTTACCGCAATGGTTTATGGTTACCGAAATGAAAACTATTAATAATAGTATTATTATAATAAACTTACGATTCGTCTATTATAAGTTATCCGGGTAAAAAAACGTTCAATTTCGCGTTTTTAACAAGATTACTATTAAAAGGGGATGCTCGTAAGTATTAGATGTTTATATCGAACATATACATAATATAACAAAATAAAACCTTATCGTACCCTACGGTAAAGCCTTTTTTAATCTTTCCCCATCTTTGACTGGTATTAAACATATATTTCGGTCGATTTTATAATCGATTTACCAATTACTAATATCGATTTACAATATTTACTGATTATTACCAATTTCTTTTCTAAATTTATCCAATTAAAAGCTATACGGTTTATAACAGCCGATACGTATACGAAACGCTTTTAGGATATATGGTGAAGATTTTATGGGTTTTTAATTTCCATTATTAGTAATCGCGATTCGAATTAGGTAGGCATATTTTAAACGATATTTTTTTAGCAAAATTAAATGATTTTTATTTACAATATACCATCTATAAATTTATTACGGTATTAAACAGATAAATCAGGAGGTTTAAAAGTATTTACGTATTGTTATCTCTTTTTCGTAATACGATTAGGCTTTACATTAAACCGCTTTTTAATTTATGTTAAATAACCGGAAGTCGACAGTTACCGGGTTTAATATAAACTATTTAGTAAATAAATACGAAATATCACCTATTTTAAATATAAATGAAGATACGAAATCGTTAACCAATCCGGTGGAGCGAGTTATTACGTTTTAAGTTTATTGATGCGAGAGGATGAAATTAACATAAACGACGATAAATTATATTTAATAATAAATAAAAACGGCGGAGAATCGTAGGTAACATCCGGCGGATCTTTATAAGGTAAGTGATTAAGTTTAATTAAGCTTTCGTAATATTAAAATTGATCGCTTAAATAAAAAAATCGACTAACTTTATAATTAATACCGAGTAATTAGTTTTTCGGACCCGTTTAATATCGTATTAAATATTTTGAATAAATATCCGGTATTTTATATAAACTTAATTGAATAAATAATATTGGACCCCTTTTCTTTATGAATTTTATCCTATATTCGCCTAAAATTAATTTTGAATAAATAACGATATGAAGGACTGTAAATATGAGGCATTTAAAATATAAGATATTCTCGAGATAAAAACGGAAAAAGGTGGGGTTCTTTACATGTTATTAAAGTAAAAGGATTATAATAAACTAAAATGGGAATTATTAGAAAATTATTTATATATTATAACTTTAGACAAATTTAAAGCGAAATAAGAAAATGTTTAGGTTTATGATAACCCGGTATTTCGACGATGATGTTAACTTTATACTAAGTAATAGATACGGGGCAAATCGCTTAAACTTTTGAAATATCACTTCACTTATAAATAAAAAGGGAATTTATTATTAAACGAAATTATAATATTATAAATTAAGTCGAATAAATATTACCCGACTATTTCGAATACGTATCTGACCGTAAAACGGCTTTTACTATATCCTAACGAAAATTTATCTACTCATTATTTTTATTTTTATTTAGGTTTAGCAAATATCGTTGTTACTAACGTTAAGGGATTTATTACGACTAACTTCGAACGTTAGGCGATATTGGGAAAAGGGGACAGTAAAAAGTATAGCAGAAACTAGTAGACGTTGAAAAGGATGACTAATACGAGATGGGATGGATACGAAACGACGTGAAAAAGGGCGGATAATACAAGAAAAGGAGGGCGTTATAAAAGGTCTATAACGGATAATACGAAAAAATACGGATGTTAAAGGAAGCCGACGATAAAAAATAACGTTAAGAGGTATAGAAGTAAAAGATGGCTGACGATAACGGCTAACGAGAAATAAGGTATGGGGTGAAGTAGGGGCAGCGACCCTTTAGGTGGGTTATTAAAAACTATAATATGTTAATTTAAACCCGGGTAATACGATCGGCTCGGATACGATTTTACGCCCGCTCGTAATCGGCCCGATTAATTCTTTTTTATCTAAGGTTAATAAATAGAATATGAGTGAAATCAGGAATTGTATAGTTAAACTCTAAATGTTACTCATAACATTTTATAAACCGTAACCTATATTAATTATAAAAGATATAACCTAAATATTTATATTATTTTAACTTTTTTGGCTAAAATTACGAAAAGGTATACGACGGTAACCAAAAAAGGCCGGGGTGAAAACGTTATATGTTAAAACCCGGTCGGCCGAAAAGGTTTTATTTTTATAAATAGGCGATATAATAAAAGGCGATGAAAGGGTCTAGGGTAAAAACGAACCCGAAAGGAAAGGGCGGCGTAAGCGTATAATTAAAAAGGTAAAGGCTTACACGACCGGTATAATAGGAACTTTTTACACTAGAACGATATTACGAAGTCGGATAAACTAATTAATCAACTTAGAAAAAACGAGGATAAAAACGGGTTGATAACCTAATATATCTCTTTAACGTTTACGAATAGGGGATAGGATATAACCCCTATCTTTTACTGTAATAACCAATTAACATAAAAGGGTACGTAAACTGGGTAAAGCCATGGATAAACTTATCTTTTAAATAAATTACGAAAAGGAGTTAATTAATAGTTAAGCCTTTTATAAGGTTTATTTATAAGTTTACTTTATTATAAACATTTCTATATACGCGACACCATTATATCCGAAAAATTAGGACTTAAGCTTGAAAAACGTTAAAGTTGACAAAACGGTTAGTATATAATATATAAGCGTCTTTAACTTATAACGGAAAAAGCTTATTTTTATCTTAACTATTTTTCAAGACGAAAAGATTTTTTATAAAGCGGAGGAGCTGTAATAGGTAATTAGTAATGAGGTATTGGTATACAATAAGGTAATATACCTTACGAAAAGGCTCGTTATCCCCTTTAAAAGCGTCGGCGATACCGTAATCTAGGTTAAGACCGTTATATACATCAGTTATAATAATAAGCTAGGAAAAAGGGCTAAGATATATTAACGCGAATAGTTAGTTAGCATATATAAAGAAAAGTTAAAAGGGTTATAATGAGGGTGGTTAATAAAAGGGAGGACGGTAATATGAAAGTGAAAAAAAGAAGTTTTGGAAATTACGTAAAGGCGTTTGTATTTATAAGGACTGGCGGACAGAATTCGATAATATTTACGTATTATATGGGGCGATTTATACGGTATTGAAGATAGGAACCAACTTTAAATAACGCGTTATATAATATCGACAGCAAAAAGGTTACATTATACAACGTGTTAACGGGTACATTATATGGTGCCGGTGGTAAAAAGGATACCTTATACAACGCGTCAACGAGTACGTTATATGACGCCAACTATATAAGGTAAACCGATCAAAGCGTTATACGACATATTACACGTAATATTACCAACCTGCGCTTGAACCGCGTATTAGGCAAATACGACACGCGTTCGGTGTTTATCCAAAGGGGTATCGTAGTCCTTACAATATCTAGGGAGAAAGGGGCATATCATGGACTCAAGCCGTTGGCCATTAAGCCTATAGGTTACGTAACTGTATACGTAACGGAATAGGCAATGCCCGGCCTGGGCCCAGCCCGGGCGTAGACAAGGCACGGTCTGGGTATAGGCTGGATACGGTCCGTATACAGCATATGTAAACGTACGTAACTGTTTGAATACTAGCTCTACCCAAAGGCCCTACATGTTGGGCCACGATAGCCTTTTCTAGTCTTCTTCTACACCTAAATAGTAAATTCCATTTGGTACCTAATTGGCTTACCATTATAGGTTGGACCATAACAACAGGAACAACCGCCTTATAAAAGCCTTATTTAAAATGGTACGGTTTATTAACTTGTGAAACTTGAAGGATGAATATATGTATTAAATAGAATTTATAAAAGGATATAAACTGACAGAATATGGAAAATAGGGGGTAGAGAATATATGAATGAAACGTCGAAATAGGTATAAGATATGAATACAAGGCATAGAACGACTCAATATTATACCTATACCCCAGATTAGAATTACAGAACTCGAAAAAGAAGAAGAATGGCCACAATTATTATTTAATATACGAGTACAATACACTCTTATACCGGTATATACTGTGGAGGAAAACCAAATACCAAACCACTTTTCAAATGCGGTTGACAGCCCGTTTGGCCATAATAAGAGCGGTCGAAATACCGAGAATAGCAAATTTTAAGAAATAGTAAACAGGGTAAAACGTTAATACGTATTTTACAAACTAATACCCACTAACTACGACCTTTATCGTAACCTTTTACCGTATCGTTTTCCTAGTAATAAAAGCGACCTTATAAAGTTTACCGATTTCGCCAAACTTTAGGATAAGGAATGAAAACTATAGCGGTGAGCCGTATAATATACTTAACAATAAAATACGTATAATACTTAATATATGTAAAAGGCTGGATAACGAATCATTTTAATTTCACGTTATTTTGTCTGGTATTTTATTTTGGTAAGCTAAGGAGTGGTATATATATTATCCTACGTACGTAGATACATTTAAGGAATGCCATAGCCACCTAAAATTACACTTTGGTGTAGAAACTAATTACGAGCTTTACGATAGAGATTGGATTAGTATAACTTGAGAATCTGTGGAAATTCAGCGAGAAAATATTGATAAAACTTATAAGAAGTATTTACTACCTTACTAGCTAAATTCAGAAAGTGTTAGACAGCCCTTAGACTAGAATACAAGGGTAATAAACTGTTTATCTAGATAGTAATAAAAGTATACCGCAGAAACCCAAATTTCGACCTCATATTATTTAAACTTAAAAAGAACTTCAAAGCCTTTTATATAAGTTTTAAAACATTACTTAAGACCTTTATACAATAATAGACGAACCTTGAATAAGTATTAATAGCCGATGAAATTAACAGCGAGGGCAAAATTACTAAAATAAACCTTACCAAAACCATTTACTATATTTTAAATCGAAAATTTAAGGTATACTGAAAATAAAACGAACGTCTAAAATATAGGTATTAAGAAAGGAACCATGGTAATAAAAGGTAAGGCCAATCGTATGATAATGGGCGAAATGCGCCGCAACTATAACAATAATTACGAAGAAGTATATGAAACCCCGCGGATTTGTAAAAGCGTTGTATCATATATAATAAAATCGGCTGTTGGTTTACAAAATACCTAGATTACTAGAAAATTCGAACCAAACAACAGTTTTAAGCCGATTACTCATTTAAGGACTGAATAAAAGCCAACTTTGTAATATATGAAGCCGAATGCAAAAACGAAAATAATAAATTAACGCCTACCCCTACAAATACATTTCCAGAAAAGAAAACTTTAAAGGTAATAATACTTACTTAATAACTTAAAACGAAGAAACCGCTTAATGTATTTTCAAAAGCTTATAAAAAGCCTCCTTCCTATACATTGTAAGCCTGAACTTTGTAAAGGGAGTGTTAAATTCCTATATAATGTTATAGTTTACGTTCTTAAATAGATACGGTAACCGGTTTTAGGGTATTATACTCGATACTATTATGGTCGAAATTTTTACGGCCGGAAAACAACAATTCGACGCGTTTCGTACCGAAATTTTTAAAGTTTTGGTTAAACCGAATGGGAAAATACCAAAAGGTTTGATTTAGTAAAAATAAAACGTCGTTGTTTGGAATGGTCGTTGTAAATACGCGATTCGTACCGGTTAAGTTTTACGTAATATTTTTTGAAATACTATTTTTACTTTCGTTAATTAATATTAATAAGCTGGAAATTAAAGTCCGGAATACAACTAACCAGCTAATACGCGTTTCAGATAGCGTATCTGTATCGTTTATGCTTAAGTTCAGCCATTTGTGTTTTTTTCTTGAAAATACGTACGATTAAGGCTCCTTATTTAACATAGCCAGAATTACGGATACTATACCGCCGATTCGAATACCAGGTTGCAAAACGCCTTTTACGATTGCTTTACATCGTAAGTTATACGAATATAGGAAAGATCATATTTAAAGCCATCGAAAAGTTTTTCCATAAGTTTTAATTATATTTATAAGACTTCCGGCAGTTTTGGTTTCATCTTTAAAACGACGTATGCTTTTACTATGAGATAATTATTGATATTATATATTTAAATAAATAACCAGTACTTTAAGTTGTCGATACGATAATATTATTATGAGTTGGCATTTTAGTTATAAATTACTAAGACGATTTAGTTTATTATTAGTTAAACATTTACTTAGAGCCTTTAAATTAGATAACCTATGATACCAATATAGCTTTCAACTTTACGTAATAGAATACTAGAGTTAGAATCGCCGGAAACGAATATAAATGAATATTAGTAAAGTTATTATAGGGTATTGGAAGTGTCAACGATATTATAAACCGCTTCAAAAGGTATATACGGTGTTTTTTTTAAAACTCTAAAGGCTATTAGTTGTAGGGAATATATTTCATAAATAACAGTTAACGTTGTCAATAATACTTTCGGATTGAGTGATCTTATTCTTACGCTTTTTGGTTTTGGTATTTACCTAAGAATTTATACAGACTTTATATCATCGGTAACTACGGTGTAAAGGATAAATGTTATAGCGAAAGCTATAGTAGCTCTAAATTTTTCATAGGCTGAAAACGACGTCTTTAGAGCGCTGACCATAAGGAATAACCTACGTAAAACTAGTGTTTTGAACTTATTATTGTAAACTAAGGTTTTAATTTGGAGAACTAAGGATAGATATACTAGGTTTTTGAAAATTTATGGATTTAAAGGTTATAATGTATTTATTAATATGCTAAACGGTACGTGTTTGTTTAGTTAGACGATAACACGAAAGTATAAAAGAAAAACAAATAGAAGTGGCCTAAAATCATAATCCAACTAAAACTACCGACGGTACATCTTTTAAAACGGCGAGTCAAAACCGCTTTTAATTTAAGTCTACTCTTTAAATCGTATTTTCAACTTAGTTTTACTAGACAAGAATTGCTAGTTTATAATAACTCTACTAATACCTCATTACTAAGGTCGTTCTTTTAGCTCGAAAACTAAAAGACGCCCTAAGATCTTTACTGTAAACTCTATTATTATTTGAAAAGAGATAGCAAACCTCGAGTTTAGCCTTAAGTTTCGCTATGAAGATATTATTATTTCCTTTGGTACTCCGTTCGAATAATTTACCTAAATAGAAATCTTAGCCTTGATAGATTAGGGCAAATTTCGCTTTAAACGGTTCCATCTAACGATTTATGGCGCCTATATGATTTTTCCTATTCGTTTTATATACGAAGTTAAGGATATAATCGGAAAATTATACGAAAAGATCCATATAGTTGTCAAAAGTTATAACGACGACGGCAAAAGAGATACTATAACCTAGTCACACACTTTATAACTAGTTAACCACCAATCTATTTATACACTTATAGCTTTCCTCAATATACCTTACAACTTATATCTGAAAGTCCTTAATATTACGTAGGTAAATACCTAGTTTAAGAAGTAGTTAAAACGAAGCATTTACGCTGATATACCTATAAATCTTAAAAAATATCATCAACTTGAAACTATTTTACGAATTATAAAACCGTTTAATGGCTTAGCTAAAATTAGTATTTACTGGTATAATATTTACTAAAGATATTATAAAAAATAGTTTCGAATAATTAACTTTACCTTCGACCCATGTTTATTAGTGTTAATAACCTATTTTAAGGGTTTTATACTAACAGATATGTAAACGGATGATATATTAACGATATGTGGCGCGTCGTTTTTCGCATTTGAAAAGAGAAAACATTTGAAGGCAAGCCTAAAAGCAAAACCCAAGACGTACCTGACGAAGAACTATATAATCGACTTTGATAGCGTTACTATCACTTTTTGAAATGGCGTTTTAGGCCTTACATAAAGAGGGTAATTAGATAAAGTTGATTTTGCCATTTTAGATAACGTAAAACGAACCAATGAATACAAATATTAACGCGTACATAGCGTTGAAATTGCTTTAGTAACCTAATCGAAAGCGATATTTAACCTTTTTATCGCTGCGTAATATCCAATCGCATTATTAAATAATGTACACAAGGTGTTTAAAAAACGCATTATATAATATATATATAATTTAAAACGTAGTTTGTAAATTGTATTGTTAGATATGCGTATTACAAAATTGTTTATTTTTACTAACTCTTTTTCTAATAATAACGATTATAGTTCGTAAATAGGTTTCGTTTTATTCCTTGGTAACTAAATACTAACCTGAAACGACTTTAAGTTTGTAAAAACATTATTCATTAGAGTTTTACCCAGTGTAAACGAGTTATGAAAAACGTCTTAGCCTCGAAAATCTATAACATAGTTAAAGGTTTCGATTCGGATATTACTATAATAATAACGGCCCGGATAATTATCTTTAACCTTGGTTTACGTTTTATCCCTTTCTTTATATATATTAACTCCCTTTCTCTTTTTAAATATTTGGTTAAGCTAATATTACAAATGAAAAACGTTTTATGTTCAATATTATAACTTTACGCGAATTATATAAGCGACATAAAATCGAGGAAACGGGGTGGATCGATAGGAAATTTAACCCAGAAGACGTAATAACTAAGGATATCCTAAAATATGTATTATAAACGCTTATATAGATTAAAACATTGTTTATTAATGTTGTTAAAAAGGTGTTACGACCATAATAAGGTTAACGAATTACATTGTACGTTTTTTTAATGTTTTTTTTTCACTATTTATATTGTTATAAATATTTTAAAGTAACTCGAAACTTATATTTGATATCGTTTTTAATATTCTATTTCTCTTTTGCTTTCATAAATCGGCTTTATTCAGTTTTTTACTGTTTACCCCTATCGGTTTTAATCTACGTTTTCGCACTACTTTTAATATATTATTAATTTTTATTTTATTTATTTTTAACTCATTTTACATATTACATTTTTTACTTGGTTTACGATTGTTTTTGTACAATGTAATAGCATTACAATATAGCGTATGATATTATTGTCGGGTGCGCCAACTCAGCCATAGGAGGTTGCTTTTTACTATTAGAAAAATAGGGAGAAAATGATGTTGTCACATCCCCAAAATTCTTTTCGTCGCCTTCAACTTTTGTATTAAAGCTACCGTTATTACCGATATCGACTTTATCGGCGTTAAAGAGGATATAACCCCACGCCTTAGGTCGTATACCCTTAGGCAAAAGCACAAGGAGATTTTACTCTTTTTATAGCGACGAGATAACGTCGTTAAATTCGCCTATATACTAGATATGTAGGTTTCGTTTTCAAGCGGTAATAGCGGATGTCAACTTTTTGGTCCGCCGGTTGGCGCCTATTACTAATTATTATCGGCTTATTTTGGCTATTTGCGAACGTGGTTGTTTTTCGGAACGCTTAGAATATTACTTTTTTAGGAAAAAGTAGTTTTAAAATCGGTTAAAACTTAGTATAAAGCCGGTGAGCGCGTAATACGGTCTTAGCTTTCGGCTTTAAGACTAACGAAACGGGGGTATATTCGTTATAAGTTCGTTCGTAACGATAGTAGCGAGCTGAATAACCTCTAATTTCGTAGTAATCGTTAATAGACTTGCCCGAAGCCGCGAACGCGACACACAACACGTAGGGTATGTATATTAGCAGTCCGGAGCTACGGACTCGAGTGCGTCGTTCCTACGCTTTGCGCATCAAAGAAGTCCTGCAATGCACTCTAGCGATACGTAGCTCGAGGCAGCAAAGAAGGTTCGCCTTGACCTCCTTATTTAAAAATAAATATTAAAGGTAAGAAAAAGTGTGAAATTAATAGATACGAACCGAGACCTAGCTTCGCTAAGCTACGTTTACGATATAAAGGGGTACCCGTGAGTAAAGTGATTTTTATCCGTGAGGAGAGGGTAAGATTTATAGCTTTAGTAGTTTTTGTACCCCCTCTTAGAAGCTAGAGGGAAAGGGAGAGTGTGAGTGAGGAGGAGAGGAGGTAATAGCGTGGGTGGCAGCGACGGCGGGGGATAGTGAGGCTGGAGGTGAGGCGGCTGGCGGCGGGAGCGAGGCGACGATGAAAGAAATAGTGCTGGAGGATGACAGGCTATTAGTGGTAGTAGTAGCAGCAGTTATACCGATAGCAGCGGCAGTGGTGCTGCGGCGTTTACGCGTTAAACGACGTTAAGCTGTTTTGTTTTTACGCGGAATCTATTCGAAAGCGAGGTTAGTATATGGGTTTTAGTTAAATGACCTACCTATCGGAACAGTTTGGATTAATTAATTAAAACAGGCGATTTGTATTAGCTTTAGGTACGCGCTTATAAAAAGGGGAAAAAAAAAGGTTTATCAGGACTGATAACAATGTATCTTTTTATACTAACCTAAAAACACGTGACGGCGTAATTATCCTTACGTAATTACCCCTATAGTATCTATATAATCACGCCCCTATCGAAAACAACACAAAACGCTATTAACAACCATATTACTACCGATTAACTACACCAACCAGGCCTTTACTATAATTACTACCGCGGCCAGATATTACTAATTAGAACCTTTATAATTATTACCGTAACCATACTTTCATTACAAAAACTACTAATTAGGACCTTTACAATTGATACCGTAACCACATTATGATTATAAAAACTACTAATTTAGACCTTTGCAATTAGTATTGTAACCATACTATTATTACAGGACTACGTATACGGATTTAGTACAACTATACTATCACTACTAGGCTACAGGTACGGAATATACAAAGAGGAAAGAAAAGATTGCCTGCGTGGATATTACTATATACCCTTACAACTAGTATATATAAGCTAAGTAGCAGCATACTATACTGCATAGTACACTCTTATAAAATGCACGATAACGTATCAAGCTGCAGGCTACACTCTTGCAAGGTGAAAAGTGAATTATGCGTAGAGTGGTCTAAAAGGGGTAATCAAGAGTGTATGGTAAAAGGGCCACTGCCTGAATAAGAGATTAATAACCTCCCATCCATGGCGTGCACTCTTTGAATGCTTTTTCTGACTATCATCTATCTTTACTACAATACCAATCTTATGATTACTCTTTGTTTACATTCACGTGAATAGATACCTTACCGACAGTTACAAATAAATAAGAAACTTTATTTATCTTTCATTGCTTCATTGGTAATAAAGTCGATGAAAATACTTAATTTTATCATATCTTTTGGGTATAAGAGAAATGGTGTAAATATATGTCAAACGTAGAATGTAATCGGTACATTGAAATAATGACGATTATTGTTCAAATCCAAATTATTTCCCTTTTGATTCTAAAATTAACTGCGGCTGCTCCAGATTTATTACAATTAGAATCCGCAACTGATTTTTCTTATCAAAAAGAAAAAACACAAAAAAACTTTCAATCGAGTATTTAGCTGCTTTAATATTAGATATAATCCTATAAACGTTGTTGTTGTTATTATATTTATCTTTAACAACAAATAATTAAGTAAGTTTGTCGTCCTTGTAGTAGGAATTTCATTTTCTAGTTATCTTCTAAATGTAAGCTTTATTGGTCATTTATGAGGTTGCAATTAAATATTTATTAACGGTAATATCAGATATTTCATTACCTATTTTAACGTTGTCATGTAATTTTCTATTTTGTAGTTTATTAGAAGTTTTAATATTCATGGTTTTCATATTCTCATCGTTTTCGGAGCTATAAAACCCCTCGTCATTCAATACGTATTATCCGTATTACTCTTGTTTAACATTACAGTTTTTCATTTAAAAAAAATGTTTGACTTTATATTGTTTGTAACTCAAATATTTTCAAAATCAAAATTCGTTCTTACTTTTACTCTAGTATTTTCTATCGCTTTATTATCGCGAGAATCTATTATTTTATCTCTTTGAAATCGAAGCCTTTCTTGAATTTCATTTTTAAAAATAATTGTTTTTCAAGTGATTGTTCTGAAAGTTTATGTATCTCTAATGAATATAACATATAAAATATTCATCAAATTTACCGTTTTATATTTATATATTTGAACTGCTCATATATCATATATTTATTCGAAGTAAATCAACTAACCAAAAAATCCTTCATATATTATAGATATTACCATATATCATATACTTAGTAAACGGTCACGCTGCGGAGTATACCCTTGCAGATTGCACGGTAACGAACCAATCTGCAAGATGTAGTCCTATATAGTGCATAATAGAGTCCCATTGCCCAGAAGGAAGATTAGCAGAGTGAATGGTAGAGTTCTACTGCCTTGATGAGAGGTTTATAACCTCTCACCTATGGCGTGCACTTTCCGACATTCCTCTTCTCTTTTTGACATCTTATCTTTACTTCTAAAATACCAATATTGGATTACTCCTTTGTTACATTAACGTATTAAAGGTCTTACCGACACTAAGTAGTAACCGATTAGGTTTACTACAAATAGCTTGCGAAAGAAGAGACAAACATAAGTTGAATACTTATAGTGGGATACTATAGCAATCTTAACTGTTTATACTTTAACACTACGACTTACAAAAACCATACGGAAGTTTCAATTACGTAGGAACGCCTTTGAAACTCGAAGCGTAGCAAGATTATAAAAACTGAAATGACTTTAAAAAATAACTTAAATACAATATTATTAACCCGTTAGTATCCTATTTACTAAAAACCCTTTTGTGTTATCCGATAACCTTCTTCAATAATCTAAAAGTACTCGAGCGTTTGTTAGAGAGCGTACCATTACATAATAGACTACACAAGCCAAAACCACCAAGTTTCAAAGCCTTTCGCTGGGACCCATTCGATCTAAACACAGCATCCAAACCGCTTACACACTTTAGAACCGGCTAATATGCAACATTTACACCGCTTATGAAACATAAAAGAGGCTAAGACATAACGTCCACACCGCTCGCAAATAACAAGAACGGGTAAAATACGATATCCTAACTGCTTACAAAATGTAAATGAAACCTATCGCATATATATACATCTTTTCAAATCTTTCTCCCCTCCCTTTTTAATATTCGCTTCTCTTTACTCGCCTTACACCATTCATTTAAGTCTATTACTTATAAAGTTAAGGTTTATTAGCCGTTCAGTTAGTATAACGCTTGTAAAAGATTAAGAACCCAATTAAAACCACCTAACTAATTTATAATTACGTTTTATTTGTACCTTATTTAAATCTCACATGTACTTGTAAGTGTAAAACGTCTTATTTTACCCCTTTACTATACCTTATTTATTTTTAATTTATTAATTTATGCGTTTTTCATTTCTAGTCATTTATACCAAACCGGTTTTAATATTGTATTTCGAACATACTTGAATCCTATCCACTACGTGGAACCAATATTTTTACCACTCTAATATCTTAGGTATATATACTCATTACCTTTCCAACCGCTCCAATTCACTTTATGTTCCTATAATTATTGCTTTGTGAATGATAAATCTGATAAAGACCAACGAATATATAAAGTATTCATTTATAAATATATCGTTTCGTCATAGTATTTTAATGTATTCAAATCTTAACACTATAAAATAATAAAATCTAAGTACTAGTAAATAATATAGACCCTTTTATAACAAATACGCATTTTATTCATTTAATTTTCAACTATCATGGTAGTAACATTAAAGGGCGCTAATTATTCGACGATTTTGAGGAGGATTTTGCAAGCTAAACGCTAAAAATATGGCGTGTAATCAATATTATAATTTCAAAAATATTACAAAAACAACTACAGAGTAGAGTTATTAATGTAATCGGTGGTAATAATACCTATATAAAATAATTTATTAGTAACGGACAGGCTTATTTAAATACTAAAGTAAACCAACGATAAAATAATAAAGGTGAAATTTGTGGATTAATATTGGCTAAAAAAAACATTAGGATCGCCTTTTTAAAATAACAGATAGAAAACGAGGAAAGACTCCGAAAATATAGGTAATAAAACGCTTAGTAAATCTAAACGAATATCGCGAAGTGGAAATTTTTTTGGAGAAATCGACAGAAAAGAAGGAAATGCTATAAAGATTATTTATAACGCGGGTCGAATATGAACCCTCCCCGGAACGCAATTTTGAACAAGGACTTAAAAAACACCACGCTCCGAATACCGTGAATAATCAGCTGGGCCACGACAAAAGCGGCCCAAATAAAGAAAATAGTCCGCCCAAAGATGATATAAACGGCGTAAAACGCTAATACATACCCTATAAACCAATGCTTGCCAACTACAACTCTTACCGTAAACTTTTATCGTACCGCTTGCCAACTAACAAAAACTATTGCATAAAAATTATTGATTTCATTAAACTATGGGATAAGGATAAGAACGATAACGGCGAACTATACAATGTACTTGATAACCAAATACGTATAATACTAGATATATATAAAAGACAAAATATTAAACCTTTACAATTTTATGTTATTTCACCTTGTATACTACTTGGATAAACTAAAAGTGGTATATATGCTAGTTTACGCAGGTAAATACATTTTCTAAATATCATAGCCGCCTAAATTAACACTTAGTTGCAAAAATTAAATATAAACTTCATATTAGGGATTAAATTAATACCAGTTGGAAATTTTCAAAAAATAACATGAAAATGTTAATAAAAGCCTATAAAATACTTATTAACTAATTGGAAATGTTCCAAAAGTACCAGACGGACTTTAAACAAAAATATAAGGGTAACAAACTATTTATCCAAATAATAACAAATGTTGGAATAGTAGTATTTGCAGTGTAGTAGGTCAACTTTACTTACAGTAAAGTTGACTATACTGACTGCAAGTATAGTGTATTGTTTTGTACGCGCCTACTGTATTGTCTGCAAAGTAAGTATAGTATGCGCCTACTTTATACTAGAGCATAGGCTAAGTGATTGGCCAAACAAATTACTGTACAAACCAGCTAGCGGTCGGTTAAACCTAGAATAATATATCTACCACCTGACCACGTAATACTATTATTACTTCGACCAATAGAATCGACAACGTTGCAATGTCTAAAGCCTTACCAATACTAATTATTGTTTATTGAATTAATTACAAATACTCCAAGTAAAATAAAAGTCTACTTTCCGGTTACGTTTTACGTTAATAAAAGCGGTTAGGGTAAATGAAAGATTCTCACGAAGGGCTTTTATTAGTACTACGATATTTTACAAGGGTAAGAAAAAATAAAAGAATTTAAGATTACGCTAGTTCCCAACGGAAATCTAGAAGTAAGCGATGGTATTACTACTTAAAAACACTTAAAAATCTTTGCGAATCCTTTTTAAAGAAAAACGTTGAAACTAACTATCAGAAGTCTTAAGTTCGGCAAGTTGGCAAATGAATGGGTCAGTACTACTGTGGGTGCTATTACTATAAAAATGACTAAATCCTACATCCAAAATAACAAACAACCTTCGACTTTTACATAAAATAACAAACGACCTTTGACCTTACCCTTTACACTAAACCTTTTCCCTTACTTTACTCTTTTCACTTCTCCTGCGCTGAATTAATCATTAAAATCACTGTTTTAGGTAAAAACACTAAGTTGCGTTAAGAAAGCTATGTTGCGCAATTTAACACCAAGTTCCCAAGTTCCTACGCAACTTTATGCTAAAACACTAAGCTTTTATATACTAGATAACTAAGTCCTACGGCCACTAAGTTTTACGTAAGCTAGAACTTTAAGATATAATTTATATAAAAGCAAATAAAACTAATCAAAGCCTTCGGACCCCAATTTACTAAGTATTTCAATGAAAAGTTTTGGGGTTGTGAAGTCAACGAAAACTCAACGGAAATGTATTTGGTCAACTTCATTGGCTTTTACATTATCGACCACGATGGAGGCAAAGACCTTAACCGCGGCAGCCGCACCTTTTGCAATCATTATAAGTTTTTTAACGACTGTGCTATTAATATATGAATGAGGATTTTGAAAGGTGTCAAATTAAGGTTAAAAGAAGAACTTTAGCTAAAAGGGATTTACATATTGAATAAAAACCCTACCAAGCTAGCAGAAACCCTTTACGGGTTAACTCAACTTAAGGAATGCCTTTAAGACCTATGACCTAAAGGAAAAGATGTTAAAAAACCTTAACACTCTTATATGCGATTTGGAAGGCTACCCTTTTACCTCTAGTTAAGTTAAGCCTTTTTACACCCTGACGATAAAGAACCTGGTAACC
Source organism: Anisogramma anomala (assembly GCA_038502455.1). Taxonomy (NCBI): domain Eukaryota; kingdom Fungi; phylum Ascomycota; class Sordariomycetes; order Diaporthales; family Gnomoniaceae; genus Anisogramma; species Anisogramma anomala. The sequence continues at coordinate 31,229,954 of JASMMZ010000003.1, read as the reverse complement.
TGTTTGATAGATTAGTACTACCACGCGACAACCTAGAGTATGCCCTTAGCAAAAGCAGAGAACGTAAAGCAATAGCCGCTAACGCGGCCAGAGGAATTAACGTTGGCGCTCTACATTAGTTAATTAAGTAAGATCATCAAGTTCCTCAAAACATTTAATGCCCTATTACCCCTTAGTTTTTTAATAGTCAAGTCTCCTAAAATATTTTTTACGGTAGGTTTATCTATATACGAGAGTCTATTATAAGTCCTACCATAGGACTTTACTCCTCGTGTTAGGCGATTGGCAATTACCTTGAATACCATGTCTCGACGGGTTAAAAACTTGAACTGCTAAGAAATACAACTAATAAAAGCTAGGATAATTATTGTGACCTGCTTTTAAAACCTATCAAAATGGTTAATATTAATTATAAACTTTTTACAAACTTCTTCAAGATTTAAAGCGACGTAAAGAAATATATCAGAAAGCTTTATAACTTTTTTGATACGAGGATAATACTATTTTTAAACATTTATAAATGGATGGAGATTCTCCTTTTTAGTTTTTACTTATTATTACCCGGAATCCTTACAAGGCATGTTAGAGATTATTACCTAAATTTTCTTATCCGAGTAACCATCTTTTATGAAGTTTACAATAGTATGAAAAAAAATTTCGAATAAGACGTTTACATTGCCAAATACTATATAGACTGGGCTATTACACGGTAGACCACAATAATGGCGAAGAAGAAAGAAGAGAAAATACCAATGTATATGCTTAACCAGATGTTTAATAAGTTAATATTACGTTAGTAAGTAATATAGAAAGCTCACTCTAGCGAAACTATACTTTGTAAGTAGGTACGAGTACTTGTTACGAGCGTTAGCGAGTTTGGATACGCCTTATAGCGCCTAAATTTCATTTTCGAAGGATTTTTAATGAGTTACGTTTCTAGTTTGTAACTTTAATAAAGCGTATATCAAACCCGTTTAGTATATACCCCTAGGCCGGTAACTTCCTTAACGTGGATAAAAAAAAACCTTATGGTAGTTAATTACGTCGATTACAAATATATCTACGAACGTCTTTAACGTCTAAGGTTGGGCTTATCAACTATAGACTAGATACAGCAATTACATTGACGTTAATAGAACCAATATTTAAGCGGACTTACTGATCGTAAGTACTATCGTTGTAATAGTGGCAAGAGATGTTAGATTTGTAGCAAATCTGACTGTTAGTTAACTCGCCACCCCGCTCCCTAATGAAATGAAAAAAAGGTAATATATTACATTTAGTACATTATCACTTTTCAATAGAACTATTTGAATTAAGTTATAGACTTCGAAGGTGATAAGTCAATTAATAGCGATAATATCCTTAACTGATTAAATAGCATAAAGATAATACTTTCGGTACGGCTTAGTAATTAGCCAATAACGCTTTTTTATACTGTTTAGATGGTAAAGACCCTTACCTTAACCTCAATTAAATACATGATCCCTTATATACCTTTAAACTTAACGATTGTCACGCGGACCACGCGTTTTAAAGTATTATATCAGATATAGTGGTAGTAAGGTACTAAATAGGAGGTTATTTGTAGTATGTGGTATTATGGAGGGAAATTATTACAGTCACTTAAATTAATCGTTATGATATTAGTAAAGTCAAAGTTAGCTTCATATTAGGCGAATGATGATTGTTATTAGGGATAATGGTAGTTTAAATTATTGTTAGGTCGATTACGTTTTATATACTTAAGTCCTGTACATCTTTCTTTCTTTACTTAAAGAATATAAAAACCCTTGGCATTAATGTTAACATTAGCTTTAATGAGCTGGTTAAAAACGGTTAGAGGTTTCCTCTCGCCTTTAAGTAAGGGTATTTATGGTTTTATCTCCAAGGCCTTAAAGTAATAGTGTTAAATCTAACGGAGCTGGAAATACGTTAATTATATCGACGTTTTAACCACCAAGTCATTAATAGGCTGTATAAATTCTTAAAGTCTGTAGGGTATAAAGACATACAATATTTTGCTTTAAAAGTGATCGAAAAGCTTTGTTATTACTGTCAAATATATGCCTAAGCCCCCCGGAAATTCAAGTTTATATTAAGAGACGATAAGGACTTTAATTACGAGGTTTTCATTAATGTGTTTTACTTGGATCACAAACATATCTTTTACTTCGTTGATTTTACAACTTCTTTTGTCGGGACTAAGTTTATGAAATTCTTTTCGGTAAAATATGAATGAAAATCGTCAATGATATTATGGATTAATACGTATTTAGGTCAACCTATCATTATCGTCTACGATACTGGTACCAACTTCATAGCCACGGACTTCTAGAAAAATGTTAAAATAATATATATCTAGTTTAAATAGGTGCTTGTAAAAGCTTACTAGAGTATTAAAAAGGTTGAGAGGGTATACACTCTATTTATCCGAACGTATAATATCCTTATATTGGAAATTGGAATTTTAACGAATCTGGAGGCACGTTTTTCAATGTCGGTGAAAAGCATAAACAATATTGTGGGCCTTGAAGTCCTCATACCAACGCTGCTGATATTTGAAACGTACTTACACCTGACGAGTTAATCTTCGCTATTAGTAAGTACCTAAAAATAGGTTACGGTCTACGGCAAAATATTAAAGGAAATGCAGAAAGAATCGGTATATCGCCAGTTTAACGATGTCTTTAATACTAAAAACAGATTTATAACAATTAACGTACTTTCTTTATCGTTATGGAGTAAAGTCTTCGTGTAACAGAAACCGGGTGAATAGAAGAGCCTATATAAAACCTTAAGTGTTGCTAATTTTAAAGTAGTTATTTAAATTGCTAACGGTTTAATGTCTTTTTGTATTACATAAGTTAAACCTTATATTGGAGCTATTAACGATAAAGACTTTTAAGCCAAACTACTGGGCTAATGTAAACCTTCTTTAACTATTATAGACAAGCCGATAAAATATGACTGGTGTGAATGACTTCCGAAGTAAAGGAGCGTTAAAAAGGAGGAATATATACCGGATCGTATTTACACTACTGTTTGGGTAATGAAAAAAGAGAAAGATAACAAAGAATTGGTATTAAAGCTTCGAATACAAGGTATTATTAAGACTTTTAACAAACCTTTGAGAGAAAGTGATAGGGTTGAAATTAATGGCTTATTAACTCTAGGAATCGTATAATTTATACCTAAAGTCAACTTTGATCTTTAAAACCCAAATGTTACGATTTTGAAGTCGAGGATTATTTACAAGGCTAAAGGCAAGACTATAGGGCGGCCGTACGAAAAATCACGCTTGATCGCTTAAGGATACAGCGATAAAAGTAAATATTAGATCTTGACGTAATGTTTAACGATTAAAAAAAATAGTTAGCGTTTAATAATCGATTTATTAGTAAGTTTATTAATTAAAGCTAAACGTAAGTTTACGTTCAATGGTCGAAATATAACGTAAGCTTAAATATAATGAGTAATCAACTTATAGTAGATCATACTACTGGAATCGCTGAGGTAATTACGGCTTATCTACATTTTAGGAAAGGTAATACTATATATTAAGCCTTTATATGGATCAATACAAGTAGGCGTTTACTAATTCCTTACTTACCAGTCGCATTTTAAATTACGGTTAGGTATAAAATCTTCAATATTCGACTCCTATTTGTTCATAACGTAAAAAAGGAACTTTAGCCTAGTGGGTATATAAATCAATGATGCCCTTTTCATCGGAACGGCTGGCATTATATCATTAGAATAGTAGGCGATTAAGGACATTAAATTTTAGAATTACAAACTAGTGACGACTTTAACTGGATTAATAAAAGGATTAAATAAAAAATATGAAATTAAAACCGAAGGAATAATACAGTTTTAATTGAGTTGTCAAGTGTTAACTTAATAATCTTTACGGATAAGATTTCTTTTATAAATACCACCGAATTATTTTAATTAATCGGCTTTTTAATAACTTTCATTAATGAAGATAAGCTGTAAAACTGATTCAATATTATCTGCAGCTTAATTTACAAAACCTTTATAAAATATAGAAGGATTACCTAAAGTATGTTAACTTAAAAGATCTACTATATAATGGAAAACTTTAATATATGTATAACATTGTAAGAAACTCTAAATATTATTATAAAGTAGCTTAAGATTCCTTAAATCCCGGTGGAAATTTATACCGACTCGAGGAGCCTATTCGAATGCTTTTCGAGACTCGGAACTACCAATGAAAAACGACTTAAAATCAACGTAATATCACTCCGCGAAGCCTACGAATAGATGGAGATTAAGGAGTTCCGATAAATTAAGGGTGAAGACAATCTTGCTAATATTATAACGAAGGCGTTACCAAATAAAGCCTTTAAAATGTTTGTAGTTACTAATAGGCTAACTATATGTATCAAAGGCTACATTAATAAGCCGCCTGGAAATCCCAAATTATGTAACAGTAGTTAGAGATGTGTTGGCAACCTGAAAGACTGCCAGGGAATTAATGATGTTGATTTGTTTAATTGGTATAGTTAAAATAAAGGATAATAGAGGTTTGTGACAAAAAAACCTTTTGTGGGAGTCGATAAAGGCGGACCTCAGAGCTGTGGGGAAATTAATGGCAATTGGAGTTAATTTATATGTAATTGAGTGTAATTAGATACGTAGGTTAATTGAAATTAATAGAGGTCTAGCTAATTAATAAGGTCGCTGTTTAGCACTTACTGAGAAAGATTAGTTAACTACACTGGCGCGTACGTACAAACTAAAAAGCCGTCAGTATTGGAATAGTAGTTTGTGTAGGGTAGTAGGTCATCTTTACTTATAGTAAAATTGACTATACTGACTGCAAGTATAGTATATTGTTTTATGCGGGAGTAGTATATTAGCTTCGAAGCAAGTACAGTATTCTCTCACCTCATTCTAGGTTATAGGCTAAGCAATTAACTAAATAAATTATTGTAGAGACCGGATATCGGTCTATTAAATCTAAAACAATACATTCATCACTTGACCACGCAATACTACTGTTACTTCGACCAATCTAATGGAAAAAATTGCAACTTCTAAAGCTCTACCAATAACAAAAGTATATTACAAAAACCCAAACTTTAATTTTACACCATTTAAACCGAAAAATGATTTAAAAGATTTATATATAAGCTTTCAAATATCGCTTGAAACATATATACGCCGACAAACAAGCCTCGGATTAATATTTATAACCAATGAAACCAAAAGCTAAGGCCAAATATTCAAAATAAACCTCGTCAAAATCATTTACCCCATTGCAAAACGAAGGTTTAAAGTGTATTGAAGGAAAAATGAAATCCCTAAATACGGCTACTTAAAAGATATATATTAAAGATAAAGCTCTGAAAACTCAAGATAAAATAGTTTTTATCGGGGATGACCTTATAGCCAAGGGCGAAACTTACCGCACCGATAATTATACCTGTAAAAGAGTATGCAAAGCTTTACGGATTTCCAAAAAAGTTATATTATATATAGAAAAATCGATTCTTACTTTACTAATCACTTAGTATACGAATAGATTTGAATTAACGTCAGTTTTAAGATGATTACCCACTTAAAAACTAAACGAAAATAAATTTTACAGTATACATAGCCGAATACGAAGGCATAAAGAATAAACCTAACGTTTAACCTGAAGAATACACTTCTGAGAACAAGGAATTTAAAAGTAATAGTATTTACCCAATAGCTTCGGATAATAAAACCGCCTAGCAAATTTTTACATGCTTGCAAGATACCTTCTGCCTATATAATACAAACCTAAATTACGAAAAAGGTGTGCTCAACGCCTATATCACATTGTAGTTTACGCTTTCAGATATGTATAGAAACATATTTTAGGGTATTATTCCCAATATCAACGCGGCCGAAAGCTTAACCACTGTAAAATATCAATTCGACGCGTTCGCGACGAAATTTCCGAAATTTCAATCCAACTGAATAGGAAAATATCGGGAGGTCTTTTTCAGCAAAAGTAAAGCCTTGTCGCTTAAGATAATTGTTATAAACATACGATTTAAACCGGTTAAATTTTAGGTAATAAATTTTGAAACTCTATCCTATTATTGTTAATTAATATAAATAAGTTCGAAATCGAGGTTCATAATACGATCAATCAACTTATCCGCGCTTCGAATAACGTATCCGTACCACTTCGGCTTAAGTTCAGATATTTGTGACTTTGCCCCGAAACACACATAATTAAATTCGTTTACCTAACGCAGCCGAAAGTACGAATACTACACTGCCGATTCGGATACCAGCTATAAAACGCCTTTTACAACTGTTTTAAGCCGCAAACTACATTAATATAAGAAAAGAAACGCTTCAAACTATCGAAAAGTTTTGCCATAAATGCTAGCTATACTTGTAAGCTCCACGTTAGTTTAGATTCCGCCTCTATAACGATGTGAATTTTAATTACAAGGTAATTATAAACATAATGTACCTTAATAGCTAACTAGCACTATACGCCATTAACGTAATAATATTATTCCAAGCCGTGAAGTTCATGCGAAACGCATCCACTATAAAATACTAAAATACTTTGATGGATTGCTAATTCAACGTCTACCCCAAGCCTTCGGATTATATTATTCATAACGCTAATACAACCTTCGATTTAAGCAAATAACGTATTAAAGTTAGGATTGCCAGTAATAAATGTAAATAAATACCGGTAAAAGTACTATAAGGAATTTGAAAAGTATAAACGGTATTTAAACTGTTTAAAAAAACGTATACTGTTATAATAGTACTACGTGCAGAGCAGTACGTTAACTTTACTTACAGTAAAGCTGATTGTACTGCAATTAAGTGTATTGTTTATGTAGACTTACCGTATTAGGTGTAAGTTGAGTGCAGTACGCTGCACTTCATACTAGGTTCCGGGTTAAGCAATTGGCTATACAAATTACTACGCAGACCGGCTAGTGGTCAGCCAAATCTAGAAAAATATATTCACTACTTAAGAAATGTAATACTTCTGTTACTTTGACTACTATTCGAATAGATAACGTTGCATCAATCTAAGACCCTATCAATACTAATCAGCACTTATTAAGTTAAGTACAGATTAGCTAAGTAAAAGAAGAAGCTACTTTCTGGTTAAGCTCTACGTCAAACGATAGCTAGGGTAGAGGAAATATTCTTACGAAAAGCCTCTACTGCTACGTCTATTTACACGGCAGTAAGTAAAGAAGACTTCTAGATTACGTTAGTTTTCACGGAAACTTGGAGGTAGCGACGTTATCACTATTAAAAACACTAAGAAATATTTACCGGATTTTTCTTACATACGTTGAAATTAACTGTCAAAAGTTTTGAAGTTCGGCAAGTTGGCAAATGGCTAAGTTGGTACTACTACGGGTGCTACTACTGCAAAAATAACGAAGTCCTACGATCAAACAACCACAACAAACAACCTTCGACCTTACCCTCTATACCAAAACTTTGCCCCTACTTCACTCTTTTCACTTCTCTCTCACCAATTGAATCGACAAGATCGCTATCCTAATCGAAAAAACCAAGAATCATCAAGTCGCGCTAAGAAAGCAACTCTACGCGACCTAACACCAAGTCGTCAAGTTTCCACGCAACTTTACGCTAAAACACCATGTCTCCAAGCCTAAAAATCACCAATTCCCTCGCCCTATGCGTCATACACATCCTATACAAGCAAAAAAGTCAAAATGGCTAACTTTAACGCGCACTTTAAAGCCATTACCAACCCCGTTAATAAGGAAATAATTAAGACCTTCGGTTACCTTTTCTCCAAGTATTATAACCACGATCTTTAGGGATACAACTTTGATAAAGACTTAATTGAAAAGAATTTGACCAACTTTTTCAGTCGTTTTATTTTGAAACATAATGGCGGTAAAGACCCTAACCGTGTTTTTCGTAAATATCGCGAGTTTTTCAACGATTAGACTATTAATATGTAAAAGGTAACCTTAAAGACCGTAAAATCCAAATTAAAGGCTAAACTGAAGCGCCGAGGGATTTACGTATTAAAAGAAAGCTTCCTTAAACTGGTGGAAACTCTTTTCGAGTTAGCTTAATTTAAAGAATGCTTTTAAAACTCACGGCATAAAGGGAAAAGTGTTAAAAACCCTTAACTCCCTTATATGCTATTAAAAAGGCCTTTCCTTTACCCTTAAATAAATTAAGCCTTTTTATGCGCTAGTAATAAAAAATCTGTTAAACTGATCGGCAGCCTATTACCTTTTCATCATAGCACGGAATTCGCTCTTAGCGGTAACAGAGAGCGTAATGTAAGGGCTGTTAACGCGACTAAAAGTATCAACGTTAATACTTCGAACTATTTAATTAATTAATATTATTATATTTCCCAAAACTTTTAAGTACCTATCGCCCCCTAATAATTTTATCGATAGGCACCTTAAAAACTTTCTCTCTTTAGATTTGCCTATATACGAAAGCCTACCATAGGTTTTACTACAAAACTTTGCCTCTCGAGCCACACGACTGGTAATTACCCTTAATACTGTGTCTCGGAAGCTCTAAGGTTTAAACTACCAAAAAATACCAATTAAAACTAGCTTTACTATCGCAATTTGCCCTCAAAACCTGTCAAAATAGTTGATATTAACTACAAACTTCTCACGGACTTCACCAAAGTTTGAAACAACGTAAAAAAGTATAACGAAAAGCTATATAATCTCTTCAATACTAATATAATACCCTTACTAAATATTCATAAGTAAAAAAGGTTCTACCTTAAGGTTTTTACTTACTATTTCCTAGAATCCTTATAGGGTACACTAAAGACTATTACCTAACCTTCCTTACTCGAGCTACTACGTTTCGCGAAATTTAAAATAGTATAAAGTACTGCTTTAAGCACGACATTCACCTTATATAATATTACACAGATTGGACTACCCCTAGGTGGATAACGATAATAGATAAGAAGAAAAGTGAGGAAATACCGATAAATATACTTAAATAGATAATCGACAAATTAATATTATATTGAAAAGCAATAGGGAAAGTTTACGTTAGTGAAGCCATACTTTGCAAGCAGGTACGGGTAGCAGTTACGGGCGTTAGCGAGTTTGAATACGCTCTATAACGTTTAGATGCCAGCTATGAAGGGGTTTTTAACTATTTACGTTCCTTGTTTACCACTGTAATAACGATTATTTTAAACTCGCTTAGTATATACCCCTAAGCTGGCAACTTCCTTAACGTAAAAAAAGCAAACCTTACGATAGTTAATTATATCGACCGCAAGTACGGCTACGGGCATCCTTAATGCCTAAGGTTAGTCCTACCAATTATAAACTAAAAAAAAAATATGTTAACGCTAATAAGGCCAAGATTTAGGCGGATCTACTAATCGTAAGCATTATTGTTGTAATAGTAGCAAAAATTATGAGATCTAAGGTAAGTCTAGCTGTTAATTAATTTGGTACCCCACCGCTAAGCGAAATGATAAAAAGGTTATATATTATATCGAATACCCTATTACTTTTGAACAGGAATATTCAAATTTAATCGCAAACTTTAAAGGCAACGAGCTGATCAACGGTGATAATAGCCCCAAGAAAATTAAATGACATAACGATATTACTCCTAGTACAGACTAGTCATTATCTGAACACGCCTTTCTATACTGTTTAGATAGTAAAAACCTTTACCTTTGCCCTAACCAAACCCCTAATCCCTTATATACCTCTAACATTCGCGATTGTTTTACGGACCATACGTTTCAAGGTATTATGCTAGATACAAAGGCAACAAGATACTTAATGAAAGGTTATTTATAATACGTAACACCATGAAGGGAAAGTATTACAACTACTGAATTAAACTATTACTGTATTATTAAGGTTAAAATTGGCTTTAGACCAGGCGAATAACTATTGTTATTGATGATAACGGTAATTTAAACTGTTGTGAAAGTAATTACATTTTATATCCTTAAATACCCTACCCTCTTTCTACTTTATTTAAAAGATATAAATACCCTCAGCGTTAACGTCGACGATGACGTAGATAAATTAGTCAAAAACAGTTAGAGGTTTTTCCTTGCTTCCAAATACAGGCACTTATAGTTTTGTCTTTAAGGCTCGAATGTAGTGGGGTTAAACCTAACGGAACCGAAAATACGTTAATTACTCCAGCGCTTTAATCCTCTAGCCGTTAATGATCTTTATAAAATCCTAAAATCTGCAGGGCAAAAAAATATGGAATATTTTTCTCTTGGAGCTATTAAAAAACTCTTTTACTATTATTGAATATATAGTCAACCCCCCCGGAAATTTAAGTTTACATTAAAATACGATAATGACTTTAACAACAAAATCTTCGTCCATGTATTTTACCTAAATACCAAGCCTATCCTTTACATCGTTAATTCCATAACTCTTTTTCATAGGGTTAAATTTTTAAAATTACCTTCGACAAATGATACGTGAGAATCGTTTAGGATATTATGGATTAATACGTACCTAGGTCCACTTAACGTCGTTGTTTACGATACCGGTACCAACTTTATGGCGACAAAGTTATAAAATATACTAAGATAATAGGTATTTAATACAAACAAATACCTATAAAATCTTACTAAAGTATTAAAAAGGTTAAAAAGATATACAACCTATTTCGTAAAGCATATAATATCCTTATGTTAAAAATTAAAAGCTTTACGGATCCGGAGACGCGCCAACAAATAATGGTAAAAGACCTAAACGACACTATAGGCTCTAATGACTTAATGCTAACGTTATTAGTTTTTAACACGTAACTCTTCCTGACAAGTGAATCTCCGTCATTAACAAGTATTTAAAAACGTATTTTGGCCTATAGTAAAGCCTTAAGAGAACTGCGAAGAGAATCGGCACGCCGCTAGATTAAAAAAACTCTTAATACTAAAAACAGCCCTTGAAAAATTAACTTACTTTGCTATTATAAAGTAATGTCCTTGTATAACGGAAGCAGAGCAAATAAAAGGGCCTGTATAAGATTTGAAGTATCACAAACTACAAAGCAATTATTAAAACTATTAACGGTCTTATATCTTTCTGAATTACTGAAGTTAAGCCTTATATTGAGGCTATTAATGATAAAGACTTTTAAAATAAGCAACTAAGCTAATACAAACCTCCTCGACCCGTTATCGATAAACCGATAAAACGCTGCCGATGTGGACAACCCCCGCAAAAGAGGAACGTTAAAAAGGAGGAATATATACCGGGACGCATTTATAATATTGACTAGATAAGTAAAAAAGAAAAAGATAACGAAAACTTAGTACTAAAATTTCGAGCGTAAAGAATTATTAAAACCTTCAGCAAATCGTTTGAAAAAAGTGATTAAGTCGAGATTAACGGCCTATTAACTCAAGAGGTTATATAATTCGTGTCAAAAACTGACTTTAACCTCTAAAACCTAAACCTTATTATTTTTAAATCGAGGATTATCCACGAGGTTAAAGGTAAAACCACGGGGCGGCCTGTAATGATCACACTAAATACCCGTGAGTAAATAGAAGGTGTCAGGGGGTTTATGTTAGTAGTAAGGTAACAGAGGTAACAAAGGTGCAATATCAAGAAGATGTTTGTTCGTGCTGTAGAATGATCACTAGCCGTTAGGCTATTCAAGTGTGTAGACTAAATACTTAGATTGACAACTGAAGAGCTATGAAGGAAATACTATCTATGTGGTGCTGACCGTATCCTTATATCCTTTATCCTTCGTACTGTCTTCAGTACTGTCCTGGGTTGGATCATACTGAATCGCTATGATCCTCCGTTCTCTGGATCGTCTTGGATCGCTATGATCCTTCATGATTCATTGCGTGACTTTGCTTAGTCATAATGGCTGACATAAGAGATGTTTCCCACCTGATGTATTAGACTTCAGGCTTCTCAGTGGCGTAGTTGCATACTGGCCCGTTTCCTAACCCAACTGCTGTCTGGGTTATGACACGGCTGTATAAAAAGTTACGTTTAATCGCTTAAGGATACAAAGATAAAGGCAAAACCTAGACTCTTACGTAATCGCCAACAATTTAAAAATTAATTAGCGTTTAGTAGTCGCTTTAATAACAAGTTTACTAGTTAAAACTAAAGGTAAGTTTACGCTTAATATTCGAGATATAACGTAAACTTATATATAGTAAGTAATAGATTTATAACGGATCGTATTACTAAAATTACTACGAAAACTACGGGCTATTTACCCTTTAGAAACAGTATTACGTTATGTTAAACCATTATACAGACTAGTTAAGGTAAGCGTTTATTAGTTTTCAAGCTACTAATCGCACTTTAAATCATGGCTAACAATAAAGTTTTCAACATACGACCCGTATTTATTAGTAACGTAAAAAAGGGACTTTGGCTTAAGAGGCATACAAATTAACGATACCCTTTTTGTCGAAACAGCTGGCTTTATAGTACTAGAACAGTAAACGATTAAGGATTCAAAATTCTGGAATTGTAAGTTAAAAACGATATTGAAGGAGGGCAGCCAACTTAACTTTAATAAATCGTTAATCCGTATACTTAACGTTGATATTAGCCTTAACTTTCGCCAGAAAGAGTAGGTCACTATTTTAGCTATAATTAACAAAATTGATGTAGTTAAGGTTAAATGGTACTTGAAACAGCATGCCTAGGGCAGTTATAATATTATATTATGTTAACTGAAAGCGTTTTACCACCTCTCGATCGCGATTTAAGTTCAAGACCCAGTAGGTAAAAACTCTGACCGGTTAAATAAAAAGTTCGAATGGCAAATACAAAACTTGGACCGCGGGATTAATATAGTCCTAATGAAGTTATCAAAGACTAAGTTAATAATCTTTACAGATAAGTCTTTTAAAAATAACACCTACTTGTCTCTACAGATTTTCTTTCTGATAAACTTCGTTATCGAAGATAAGCAAAACGACTAGTTTAATATTATAGGCAACATAATTCATTAGAACTCCGTTAAGTATAAGAGGATTATACGAAACGTGTTATCTTCGGAGGTCAAAAGTATAATAACAGGTTTTAACGTAAATATAACACTATGAAAAACCCTAAACCTCATTAACAGATAGCTAAAGATTCCCCTTATCCTAGTAGTAATTTGTATCGAATCGAGGAGCCTATTCGAATACCTTTCGAATCTTGCAACCACTAGCGAAACGACTAATAATCGACGTAATAACACTTCGTAAAGCCTTTAAAAGGAGAAAGATTAAGAAATTCCGATGGATTAACGGTAAAGATAACCTCGAAAACACTATAACAAAAGCAATGCTGAATAAAGCCATAAAAAGGTTTGTAAACAGCAATAGACTAACTATACGTATCGAAAGTTACATTAATAAGCCTCCCGGAAAGCCTAAATCACTTAACAGCGGTTAGGGATATGTTGGTAAACTACAAGACTGCCAGGGAAGCGGAGAAATTAATAAGGGAAATCTGTTAGATTAGCATGAATAAAGTGAAGGTCTACAAAGGCCTATGGTGGAAAAACTTTTTGTAGGAGTTAATAAACTAGAACCTCAGAACGATAGAGTAATTAAGGTCGAATAAGGTGAATTTATATGCAATTAAGTGCAATTCAGTATGGAAGTCAATTGGAATTGACAAGGGGTTAGTAAGTGAACGAGGCCGCTATTCAATGCTAACCGGAAAAGATGAGTCAACCATACTAACGTGCACGTACAAACTAAAAAGCCGCCATTGTTGGAATAGTACTACGTATAGTACAATAGGTTAACTTTACTTATAGTAAAGTTGACTGTACTGCAAGTGAAGTGTATTGTTTATGTGAATTTACTGTATTGAGTGTAAATCGAGTGCAGTACGTTGCACTTCACACTAGGGCACGAGCCAAGCAATTGGCCATACAAATTACTGCGCAGACTGGCTAGTGGTCTACCAAACCTAGAACAATATATCCACCCCTTGACCAATGCAATACTACTGTTACTTCGACCACTATTCGAATCGACAACGTTGCAACGATCTAAAACCTTACCAACATATATGATATTATTTAAAAAGCTAAAGGTTACCAGTTTTAGGAAATCTATTTTACAAATAACAGTTAACGCTGTTAATAATGCTTTTGGTCCGAGTAGGCTAATTCTTACGCTCCTTATTTTTAGTTTTTACCTAAGGATCTATACAAATTTTATATCGTTACTAACTACATTACAAAAGGCGAATGCAGTGGCAAAAGCTATAATAGCGTTTCATTTTGTGTGCGCCAAAATAATATTTCGAAAATATAAGCTATAAGAAACTGCCTACATAATACTAGTGTTTTAAACCTACCATTACCGTCTAAGGTACCATTTTGAAAAAAAGAAATATTAGCACTCGAAAAATTAAAAGATTTAAAGGCTACAATATATTCATCAAGTTACTAAATAGTATAAACGCTTTTTATTGGATAATAATTCCAAAGTATCAAAGGGAAGAAGTAGAAAAAAACGGCTCAGAACCGTAATCTAGCTAAAAGTATCGGTGGAGATACTTCTGAGTTAACGAGTCCAAGCCGTTCCTAAACCTAATATACCTCCCGGATACTATGTTTAAACCTTTACCGCTACATAAAACCAGTCCACCTATATTAATGGAACCAACAAAACACCGTTAAGGGCGCTCACTTAATTTTACAAATAAAAAACGCTTTAAAGCTCGCGTTATGTAATTTCTTATTACGTGAAAGGAAGCAGCAAACCAAAATTATAATTTGAAAATCTGTTAAGAATGAATTATTACTATACCAGGTACACCATTTGAATAACTTAACAAAACAAAAAGTACTATTTTAATCAATAAAGACTCTTTCGCTTTAAAAGGTTTAAGTTAACGATTTACAATGTTTATGAAATCATTTCCACACGCTTAGTCTATAAAATAGAAGATAAAGCCGGCAAACCATATAAAAAAGGGGCCTTACTATTGAAGGATATAATGACGCCGGTAAAAAAGATATTATAACCTAATCGCCCACTTTGCAAAAGGTAAACCATCGCTTAATTTTGGAGTTTATCGCCTCCTTACGTACACCTTACGACTTTTATGTTAAACTCTGTAATATTACATAAGCTTATATATAATCGTAAAAGAGGTTTAAACGTCGTATCTACATTTATATACCTATAAAACTTAGGAAATATCACTTACCCAAAAAGATTTTACGTATTATGAAACAACTTCACGAATTAGATTAAGCTGGTTACATTGGTATAACACCTATTCAAATTATTATAAAAAACGGTTCTAAATAATTAACTCGACCTTCGACCTATACCTGTTTATTTTAATAATACGTTTTAAAGGTTTCATAATAATAGGTATATAAACGGATAATACGTTAACTTTATATAACGCTTCGTTTTCTGTATCTAAAGAGAAAGAACTTAGAAAAGACGGCCTAAAGGCAAAACCTAAGACGTATTTAATAGAGAACCATATAATCGACTTTAACAACGCGAAAATTACTTTTCGGAACAGTGTTTTGAGATTTATGCCAAAGTAGTAATTAGATAAAGTGTTCTTTATCGTTCTGAATAACGTAAAACGGGCTGAAGAATATAAATACCAACGCGTATGGGGCGCTTAAATTGCTTTAATAACATAACCAAAGGCAGCGTTCAACCGTTCGCTCATTGCATTATACTAAACTGCCCTTTCGGAAAATATATGTAATGCGCTAAACAAACGCCTTATGAAATAAATATATAATTTAAAACGAGGTTTATAACTTATAACATTTAATATAATTATTACGAAGCTGTTCATTTTTACTAACAGTTTTTTAGTTGATAATACCGATTATAGCTTGCAAATAAGGTTCGTTCATATTCTCGGTAACGAAATACCGATCTGAAACGGATTTACGTTTCGTAAAAATATTATTTATTAAAATTCGATTAAGTACAAGCGAGTTATACAAAACGTCTGTAATGATCACACTAAATACCCATCAGTAAGTAGAAGGTTTCAGAAGGTTTATGTTAGCAGTAAGGTAGCAGAGGTAACAAAGGTGCAATATCAGAAGATGTTTGTTCCTGCTGTAAAATGATCATTAGCCGTTGGGTTATTCAGGTGTGTAGACTGAATACTTAGATTGAGAACTGAAGAGCTATGAAGGAAATACTATCTATGTGGTGCTGACCGTGTCCTTATATCCTATGGCCTTCATACCATCTTCAGTACTGAGGCTCACCAGTGCTCACTGAGGCTCACCGCTGCTCACTGAGGCTCACTGAGAGATGTTCCCCACCTGATGTTTTGGACTTCAGGCTCTCGGTAGCTCAGCTGCATGCTGGCCTATTTCCTGACCCGCCAACGTGCTTGGATCATAACAGCGTCCTGGACTTAGAAATCTATAATATAGTTAAAAGTTTCTATTTAAGAATTACTATAACGATAACGGTTCGGAAAATTGTTTCAAAACTTAATTTGAATCCCTAACTTAGTATCGTTTACACTAACTCCTTTTCAATTTACAAACACCTGGTAAAATTTAACACTACAAACGAAAAACTCTTTATAATCGATATTATCACCTTATAAGAATCATATAAATATCGTGAAATTAAGGAAATAAAATAGATCGAGAGAAAGTCAAACCTTATAGATACAATAGATAAAGGCGCTCCAAACGGGGTATTAAAAACATTTATATTAATAAATACTCTTTTTATTAATATTGCTAGATAGGTTTTACGATTCATTTTAGAGTAAATATTTTACGCCTCGCATTTATTACTATTATTTTATACGAATTTGCCGCTCCTAAATTTTTTTTACTGTTTGCATCCGATATTTCAACCGCTTTTACGAAATATTTTCCTTTATTTCAATACGTATTTTACATCGCTTCCAACATATTATCATTCTTCATTTTTCACATTTCGACTTTGCTAAAATTAGTTTTGATTTTTACCTTCTATATTGATGACTTACGTTACGATTTCATTCAAATTTAATTACAATTCTATATAACGTATTACATTATAACCGGGCACGCCAGCCTGACAGCTAAAAGCAGCTATTCACTACTAAAAGGAAACGGAAAAGGTGACTCCGTCGCATCCTTACCATTCTCTTTCTCGCCGACCTCCTTTTTTATACTAAAGACACCTTTATTACCGCCATCGACGCCGTTATCGGCGTTACCGGAAAGGTAAACCCACGCTTTAGGCCACATACCCTTAGGCAAAGGCATGGGGAGGTCTTACCTTTTTTACGGTGACGTGAGATGACGTCGTCGAATTCGCCTGTATAATATATGCGTACAATCCACTTCTAGGCGGTAATAACGGCTACCGACTCCTTGGTCTACCGGTTAACGTCTATTAATAAATAATATTAGCTTATTTTAATTATTTACGAACGTATTTGTTTTTAGGCATCTTAAGCCATATACTTATAATGATTACACTAAATACCCGTGAGTATATAGAAGGTGTCAGAGGGTTTATTTTATTAAGAAGGTAGCAGAGGTGCTGAGTGAACAATATCGCAACCGTGCAAGTAATGATCAAAAGCCATGAGGCTCTTTAGAATATACTAAGACTGAATACTTAGATTGACAACTGAAGAGTTATAAAAGAAATGCTATCTATAGTGCTGACCGTGTCCTTATGTCCCATTGCCTTCAAACTATCTTCAGTACTGGATTGTTTGGATCACCGCACTGATCCCACTGATCTAGTGCTGCCTTACCTTGGATCGGTGGCTGATCCTTACTGATCCCATGTAGCCTCACCTTGGATCAGTAACTGATCCATACTGATCCATCACGTGACTTGCTTATTCACCTTGCTTACATAAGATATGTTTCCCGCCTGATATGTTGGACTACAGGCTCTCCATCACTCAGCTGCATGCTGGCCTATTTCCTGACCCAACCGTTGTCTGGGTTATAACAATACTTATTAAAGTAAAAGAATTAGTTTTGCGGTTAAAAGTCTAGTTTTAGAGTAAATTCACTATAAAGTCGGCTAACGTATAGTAAGGCCTCAGCTTACGGCCTTAGGACTATCAAAATGAGGGCGTATTTGCTATTAGTTCGCTTATAACGAAAGCAATAAACCGAACGACTCCCAATTTAATAGTAATTGTTAATAAACTTACCTGCAGTCGCGAATGCGATACATAGTATATAAGGTGTATTTATTAACACCCTGGGCTTACGGATCTATACACGTCTCTTTAACACTTTACGTATTAAAAAGAACCAGGTAAAGTACCTTAATGATACATAACTTGAGGCAGCGAAGGAAGTTCGCCTCAAACACCTTATTTTTAGGGATATTAATACGACGAAACTTACGGGACGGATTAATAATACGAAACGCGTTATAACTTCTCCAAGTTACGTTTACGGTGGCGGGGAGGGGTCCCCGCAAGTAATAGTGGTAGTGGCGGCGGCCTCGGCTCGTTTACGCTTACGTGTCAAATAGCGCTTAAGGAATCGGTTTTTAGGCGGCATTTATTTCCAGGAAAAATTTGTATATGGGAATTAGTTAAATAACTTAACAATTGGAACGATTTAAGTTGGGTATTTGAAATAATGTGTTGTATTTACATACGCCAATTAATTAATTAAAAATTGAGTTGGCTATAGGTATGCGGTGTTAAAAAGGAAAAGATTTTTTTTACCTTAACCGATAACGATATATCTTTTTATATTAACTCAAAAACGCGTCATATCGTAATTACCCTTATAAAATTACACCTCTGTAAGAAATCATAACAAACGCTATTAACAACCATATTGCTGCCGATTATCTGAACTAACCATGCATATATTACAATTACCACCGCGACTAAAACCACTAATTTAAACCTTTACAATTTTTACCGTTACTACACTATTATTACTAAATTACGAATATGTACTAAACTACAACTAGACTATCATTACTAAACTACGGATATGGATTACTCTACAAACTCTACCATTATTATTAAATAATGAATACGGGCCGCAATAGGGGAAAAAAATTGCCTATATAAATATTACTATATATCACTATAATAAGTAAGCGGCTACTCTATGGAGTGAACCTTTGCAAAGTGCACGGTAACGTACCACTCGGCAAGGTGCAGTCCTTTAGACCGCATGATAAATTGCCACTACCTAGAAGGGAAATTCACAGAGTACGTAGTAAAGTGCTACTACCTGGGTACGAGATTTATAACCTCTCACTTGTGGTGTTTACTCTCCAAAATATATCTTCTCTTTTTGACAACTTATCTTTATTACTAAAATACCATTATTTGATTACTCTTCTGTTCCGTTAATGTATTAGAGACCTTACCAATATATATCTTACCTGATACTTAGAGTGCATATTAAAATTCTTGGATTTCAATAACTGTTTGGCTGACAATAACGAAGTGTAACTTTTCTAGAATAAGATTATTTCATTAATTATTAACAACTCATTATTTTGTTGATTATTCTTTATTAAAACGTCCAAGAGTATCCTTTCGTCTTTTTTTGACTATTATTATCGAACATTTTGTTATAGCCCAATTAGTCTAACATTAAACCAAGTGAATATCGTATTTCAAATGTTAATCCATTTAGTAATATATATAGCGAAAACCTCAAGCTTATAATAGGTATATCGTAAAACAATAAATTGGGTTTCCGGTAAGAATACATGAAATGAAGGAGTGAAAACTAAAAAGATGAATCTTTCCAGATCGATGAATTTGAAAAAAGTTATAAATTTAATATTCAAAAAAATTTATGATTTCCCATCGTACTTTGCGCGTTCGTTACATATTCTTATCAAGTCACCGATAGATTTTAAATACTCGTCGTCAAGTTCGATATATTTTAAAGAGAGTATTATATATAAATTGTACGCTGAAATATTTTATTACTCTATTAAAATAGTTTTGTTGTTCAGCCGTCATGTATCGTAGGTATAATTCCATTGATTATATAGATAAATATATTATTAAGCCTACCATTTATTTCGTATATATCTTCGTTCGTGAGGTTATTTAAAGGGAAACTATTCTGAGTAAGTTAGTTATTAATAAGTATTTTTAACAGGTTCATATGTAAAAGTGTCTTATCTGATTGATATCCAATTTTTATTATAGTTATGTTTCTAAGCGATATATAACTGATTTTAAACGGGTTTCAACAATATTTTGTTTTGATATAAATTACTGTTAAACTTAATACTGGATTTGAGTTTCTATTTACCGAACTTATTTATTGGAAAAGTCCCTCAATCTATAGTTTTGGGTTGAGCAATATATATTTATGGCATTTTTGTCGTTTTTGAAAAAGATTTTCACTCTGTGAAAAATATATTATTTATTCCATAAAAATCATATATCAATTTATTTTTACGAATACTGGCATAGTTTCAATTTATTCTGGTATAAAAAATCTAATTTTTCTGCTTTTATTACCATTTTATGTAAAAGTTTCTAGTTGCTTGTTAATGTTTTCTTCGCTATATAATATATCTATTTAGATGTTTTTAAACTTTAATACTTATTTGTTAATAGGTCTGACCAATGATACGCCTTTAAACGTTACAATATAATAGATTCGAGTTGGTTAAAGTAATAGTAGTTTTACATAGTTAAGTAGAGGATCTATTATTTTAGATTTGGTAGACCGATAACCGGTTTACACACTAATTTATATGGCTAATTGCTTTCCCTGTACCATAGCCCAAAGTGGGCATATACTGTATTTAACTTACAATTAACCCATGAATAATACAATTAACTTACAATTAGTATAGTTAACTTATTTAATAGGATAAGTAACCTTTTATACTAAAATTGACTACTGTTTTAATATTGGCGGCTAATTATTTTGTTTATGCGCGCTAATATAATTGACCATTTATTTTCGATACCCATTAAAGTCCCTCGTTATTTATTAACTGAACCCTTGTCAATTCTAGTACATTCCGTATCCAAATTAAATCTAGTTACTTTTTCTCGCCCTACGGCTCCTAATATCGACTTTATCAACTCTTATATACAAATATTTTGCTACAGACTTATACATACCTTATGTTTAACCGTACTGATTAATCAAGTCACTAGCTATAATTCTAATTCCCTAAAAGTCTTCCAATTTAACAGGGTACCCCTGATTCTCTCTCTACTCGTTATTATATGGTTAAAACTTACCAGGTAGCCCCTTAACGTCATTTTCGATACGTATAGTTAACTTATTACTGTTTAAAAACCGTTACATAGCTTTATTTGGTATCGATTTTGTTATAGAGTCTACCGAGTTGTTTTTGCCTTAAATCTACCTAAATTCCTCGATTTCCATGCTTTCGTAAGTTTTACAAAATACTATAACATCAATAATTAGACGTTTTTCACTCATTATTACTAATTTTAAAACGTATTCGCACCAAATTCTCGAATCGGTATAAATAATAACCAAAATAGGAATTTTTTTTAACTATTTTATAACGATACTAAGGGTTTTTCATATATTTATAACTATGTTAAAGCCACTTTTTTACAATAAACTTCCAAAACAATACGCTTAGTGAAACTCTTTCGTATTTAATATAAATCCAGTAAATTAAGCTCTTTATAATTATTAACTGGTTCTCCTTTAATTCATTCCTATTCACGATTATTGAAATAAATTCGACATATTACGAAAAATTAGTATTATTAGCAAATAAGTCATTTGTGAAAACTTTTAACTTAACTTTCAACAAGTTAATAGAAACCATATTAATTCTACGATCCATATTTTGTATTTACTAGTATAATTTTTCATTTCATCGATTATAATACTTACTAAGTAAACTTAAAATTTAAAGCATCACTAAGAAAATTAACGATACCACTAGCTAATATACAATTTCAATGTAATTTCTATAAGTATATTGTTTTATATATTAGATAAGCTTTACTATGGTTTTTTTTTTCCGATTTTAGATAATTGAACACCTTACCCCTTCAAATGAGAACTAAAGTAAATGTCAACATTATTAATACCATACATTTAAACTAAAGATCCGTTAAAGTCGAAGTATGTATACCTTACCAAAGTTGCTACCGGCTTACAATTTCAAAACTTAAAATCCTTAATCGTACGATATTACAAAGCCACAAAACCAGTAATTTCAACAAAAAAGATATTTTCAGTTTATATACCTACTATACCAAAGTCTCTGCTTTTCGTAATAAAAAAACATGATTTTTAAATTAAGGATTTCCTACCTAACCTCGACTTGAAATACGATTAATAAGTCAGGAACTAATAGATACTTACTTTAACTAATCTATAAAACGGGTGAAATAATCTTAAAGCTATATTTAATATGCACTTATCATTGAGTTTCTTATAGTGATTGAAGTAAAATGTTCCTTCATAAATTAATTTCTTGCTACGTATACATTTATATAACATTACCGCTACGTAAGGTAAATTTTGTATTGGATTTACTATCAAACTCAAAGGTAACACAACCAACAAACGTTGGTTAATCTTCGAAATTGTTAACGATCAATTTAAGATTCAGGTTTAGTTTTAATAACCTATTCTAAAGCCATTAAACGTATCTTTTCATACGGTTTTCTCGTAATTTTGACTTTAATCTCATAAATAATCTTTAACTTGAAAATGGTGATATTTAGGTTTTAAAGGTTAAACTCGCGTTAAGATACCAATTATATAAATTTTCGAGTAAGATGTCTATTAATATCAAACCTTTTTTTTTTGCACAAAAAGGCTGTTGAAAATCTTAATAATTTTTATATTTAAAGCTTAACGGTAGAGTCTAATTTTTTTTCTATTAACCTAAGTAATATTATGAATGCAGCTTAGTTATTAGTAGGATTTTATTGTTACAACGTAAGCGATTCGAATTACCATGGTCGAAGTACTTGGTACTGCATTAATATTGATAATTAAGATATGTTAATTCCAAGTTCAGCAAACCGTTAGCCGGTCTACATACCAATTTGTATAGCCAAACGCTTTGGCCTATACCCCACTTTAAAGTAAATACTTATTACACTATACTTACAATACAGTCGTACAAACTATGGTCGATTTATAATAAATATAATTAACTTTACTATAAGTAAAGTTAACTTAACTATACTGTATTTAACTGCTATTTTAATATTAGCATCTTTTTGTTTTATGCCTATACACTAGCCTGGTTTGTTATTAATTGGTAACAACCTTTAAAATCTCTCTCTAATCTGTAAGCTAATAACAAGTCAAACCCCTATTAATTTCAAACAATATATATTAAAATTAACCTCAATTACAGTTCCTCATTACTATTTTACTCCACTCTTTCGATACCTCCGTTCCTTATTTCCATTATATAGGTTTTACTCTATAAACTTATACAAATCAGGTATGCTACCAATTACGTACCTTTTACCAGTATTTAAAACTATTGATATTATAATTTTTTCCATCACATTATTAACCTAATAATCTTTAAGTTTATTAAGACAGCTATGTTCCTTCGCGTTACGAACCGGACGGTTTACATAGCCCTCGATTCCTATAGTCAGCGCATTACTGTTTACAAATCTTTCTAAAGCTTTATTCGGCGTAGCCTTAGTTATAAAGTTAGTGGGGTTATCTTTACCCTTAATTTATAGGAACTTATTGATTTTCTGGGCTTTGTATCCCTTCCTTGAAGTCACTACGTTTAATATTAGACGTTTTGTATTAGTCCTACCCAGTTTTAAAAGGAATTCGTAATGACTTCAGAAATTAGTATATATTGCTAATGGTATTGGAAGTAGTCTTAAATTTTCGGTAATAATCCATTGTATATCGTCAGTTGCTATACTGATATCAAATCCTGCTATTATATTGTAAATATTCAAAGTCAATACGTTTCGAATAATACGCCTACACTTAACGGATATACAATATGTAAAGTTTCCAGTCATTATAAATTTACCTTTAAATCTTTTCTCGTTGACAAGTATTATTAAAAATCAGCTTTGCAATATAAGGTTAGTATTATTAACAAATTACTCGTCCGTAAAAATTATTAACTTCGCCTTTACAAAATCTACAAAACGAATATTAATTCCTCTTTCCACGAAATCCAGTTGCCACTATATCCTACTATTTAGCCTATTAAAATCCTTATCTTCTGAATCCTGTACCTGTATCTTAATGGAAAGGTCGTACGATAGCTCCGTCTAATACAATGTGGCGATATAGATCGTATAAGCTCTTTACTTTAGATATCTTTTTAATTTTCCCCATATGTATTTATAGATGATTATTAGGCTTATAGCTCACCCATTCTTAACGTAAGCTAATATAAGGGTCGTTTTTAACCCTAAAACCATAAATACGAATTAACGATTTATTAAAGTTAAGTTATATACCTCCGGCCAACGTTTCGATTAGTTTATACTTTTAAAGACCAAACTTCTCGATAACACGATATTTCGCCGTTATAAACCTAGTTTATACCCCAAAAGGTGTATCGTTAATTTATATACTTACGATGTTGAAGTCTTTACCCTTCATCACTAACAGATATGGGTTAGACATTAAAGTCTTTGGACCCAGCCTATTGTTAAAATACGCTAGGTAAGTTAAAACCCAATATAAAACTGCCTCTACCAATCCGTATAAAGGCTTTATACAATTTATTACCGTGCAAACCGGAAATTTGTGCCTTAATTCTTTCGTCAGATTTAACAATATAATCCATTGTAAATCAGTAGTGAACTACGTATACATTGACGTGATATCTCGACCATTAAGTGTAAACTAACCCCTTACGCTAGTGGTTAAACTGACAATAATTACGATAATCAAACACTAATTATTTTTATAAATTATAGGCGATTAATTTATGATTCAATCTTTACCTTGATTACTATATCTTTAAACGATTAACCGTGACTTTTCGTATAGCTAGTCAATGGTTTTACCCCTGATCTTGTAAACTATTGTCGACTTAAAGATAGTAACGTTTTAGTCTTTAAATTATATCACCGTTATGAATTATATAACCTTTTATCAAAAAACCGTTCATTTCCACATAGTTGTTTTCCTTTCATAGCTTGCCTAGTATGTTAATAGTACCTTCGATACGTAATTTAAAGGCAAATTCTCCGTTAAATATTTCCTTTTAAGACAGCTATATTATTATATATACCTTGCCAGGTTTATAGTCTTTATCGCCCTCCTACTCTTTGGTGTATATCCTCCATTTAGGTTATCCTCTACACCGTCGACGTTCCATTAGTTTCTTAATAATTGGCTCAAAAGGCTTATATAAGCTAATACATTCAGCTTGGAGGTTATCGACGTTAGGACTTTTATTAAACCTAAAGTGTTGTTTATACGGCTTAACCTAAATAACTCAAAAAGCTATAAAACGGTTATCAATTTTAACTATTACGTTTAAGTCAGTAATACTAACGATCTTATATAGCTTATTTTATTTTCCTAATTCAAGTTACATAAAAACTTTACTTTGAAAGTGGAGGGATAATATGTTTATTATTGATAGTCCGTTCTTTGTATTCAGGGTATCGTTAAACTAATGGCGTACCGATTCCTTTCCTACTTTCTTTAAGGCTTAACTATATATTACAACGCGTTTTTAGGTACTTAACAAAAGTAGCTATTTAGTTGGCATATATAGGTAATCTCTGAATACTAGTAAAGTAGGTATAATTCCGTTAGGGTTAATAATATAATTAAAGCCTTTTACCGCCATTTAAAGCTATACTTTTTACTTTGTAAAACTTCTGATTTCCAATATAATAATATCGCATACTATTTGCAAAAAAGTTTATACCCTTTCTACCTTGCCAATACTCTAAGAAACTTTAACAGGAACCTATTTATATTAAATCAACAACTAGTTAACGTTAGTTTTCAATTTGATCGTAATGAAGCTGGTGCCAGCATCGTAAACCAGTACTTCTAGTAGTGCAAGGTACGTATCAATCCATAAAGCGTGTAAATCCTTCTACATTTCCTTCGCTATAATGTTTTTAAAAAACCTAGCATCCTAAAAAGCTGTAGCGAGGTCTATAACATGTAATACTAGCTTACCGTTCAGGTCAAATACGTTTACGAAAACTTCTGAGTTAAAGTTTTAATTTCCCCTTAACATAAACTTCAATATTGAAAGGATATGAAAGTATATTTAACAATAATTACAAAGTTACCTAATTGACTTTAGTGCTAGCAAGTCTATATATTCTTAACCAGTTGCCTTTAAGACCTTATATAGCCAGTTAGTTGCTAGATAATTAAACTTACAATGTAATTAACGAAGTTTTACCTCCGTTAGGGTTAATACCACTGATTTTGGTCCTAAAAGGTTAAATTAAAAGTGCCCCTATTTAAGGCTAAGTAAAAACCTTTTACCCACCTTAACTTATATGAATTCGTTCATTTAAACGTTAATGTTAACGTCAAGGTTTTTCCTATTTTTAAGGCAAAGGAAAAGGAGGGAATGTGATTTAAAAATGTAAAAAATAAGAGGGTCAATAACAGTCTTAACTATCGTCGATCCCAATGAAAATAGCTCTTTTCCAAAGCCAAAGCCAACGTTAGCCTTACCAATATCCGTGTAGTTAAGTTCTGTAACAGTATTAATATCCTCTAGTAGCGCGACTTATTACGAATAGCTTCCTGTTAAGTACCGTGTCGCCTCCATATCTAGCATAATCCTCTAAAAGACCTATTCCGCATAACGATATTAAATGGTAAAAAGGTCTATAGGGCTAGAGTTTTCATCATCATGTCGGCAGTAAGGTTTTTCAACTATAAACGGGTATAAAAAGGCGTGATCGGCGAATTATTACGTTACTTTTGGACCAGTACTAGTATTTTCATGCGAACTAATAGTCTTTAGTTTTTCCCCCTCCACTTTAACCTTATTTCCTTTAAATTATGTAACTCGTTTGACGTAATCCCAGTTAAAAGTGGAAGAGAATTATATATAATACATTAGCTAATTCAATTCACGCTCGGCGGCAATATGATGTATTGACCAACAGCTCTATTTGCCGCAAATCTAAGATCATTTAACGGTTAACGTAAACATACGTAATCGACTTAAAGACCTTAATAAAGAGGAATACCCTCCTCTGTAAGTAAAAGTTTATACCTTCTATTTATTGTACTAGCTAGGCCTTCCGTACCTTCGATTAATGTAATATATATAAAAAGGATCTTCTTCCTCATTACCTA
The DNA here is from genome assembly GCA_038502455.1 of Anisogramma anomala. Lineage (NCBI taxonomy): Eukaryota > Fungi > Ascomycota > Sordariomycetes > Diaporthales > Gnomoniaceae > Anisogramma > Anisogramma anomala. The sequence goes on along the minus strand of JASMMZ010000003.1, from coordinate 31,202,702 downwards.
ATTCCGGAGATTAAGGGTATATAAAAGTTAAGATGAAAACTCAAGCTGTTATGGTCGCTATCAAAGAATGCAATTGGCCCAAAAAAACCCTTCGCAGATAGCATCTAGGCATTAGAAGGCATATTCAAACTCCTTGTAATCCATAACGGCCTGCTAGACTTACTAGCGTAAAGTGCCTTCGCCAACTCCCACGTTCCCTATTACTTATTATCAAAGCATCAGCTTATTAAACATCTGGTTAAAGAGGTTTATCTTACTTTTCGACTCTTTTTTGTAATGCAGCATATTAAACCACTTGATAATGTTCCAGTCGATGTGATATTAGGTATAATTAATATCGTACTCGAGGTAACCCTTTAATCCATCGTAGATTTTGCAGAAGGAAAAAAAATTCGTCGGGTACCGAAAGTAGTAATCCTCGGTTTAACCGGTTAAAATAGTGGGGAATAGCGAGTCAAAACCTGTCAATTCAACCCTTATTTGGCGGCAAATGTTAAAGAATAGGCGTAACTTAATGTCTAAAAGGTTATACGACTTACTGTTATATTTATCCCTTCCTTCCCAAATCTTAAGGAACGTGGTAATTGCCGCGTAATCCATATCCACTATAAGAATACGTTGAGAGGGCAAGGTAATGTACTAGTTGCAAGGACTTTCAAAATCCTTTCACTGGAAAAGGTACTAAGGTTACTAGTACTAATAGGCAGAATAATTACCTCTGGAGGTATTTAGGGGTAAAAGGCCAGTAGTTGTACCCATAATAAGCTCGCGTGTAAAGCGATTACTTCTTTAATTTAGCTGCTAAAATTGGATGTACTAAGGAGTTTGGGGGAAAGGAACTTGGGGATTTCTTCTGCAAAAGACTTGGTAATAATCCTTTAATTATTAAGGTGTAAATTAATAATATTATTCCATTAATTGGTAAACTTAAGAGCTTGCGACGCATAGGTCAATTAATTATTTACCGTCAACAACACTAATACATTGACAATCCCGTGTAATAAGGTTAAAAGAACTTATCTAAGGAGCAGGTCCTTACGAATTTATATGAAGGCGTTAAAGGATTCTGTTGCCAACGATACCTTAGCCTGTACTCTTATCTTTAAAGGTCTATTAACAGTCTTTATTGGTAGCGCATTGGTAAAGTAAGTTATCCAAATTACTCTTCTTTCCTTTTTTCGTAGGTAGGTGGATCCCTCGTTTACTTAATTCAATCTTTATTCTCATCTTAACTTATCTGTCTACCATCTTCCACATTGTTATCTTCCATTCGTTAAACCACTCGGTAAAATCTTCGAAGGCGTTAGGTCCTTAGTTGTATCCTTTAAGGTCTGAGTCGAAAATAAAGCGACTTATTTAATTGGTTAGATACTTTAAGGTAGATTCTTCAGTAGTATTGGTAAACCTGAGGTCTTCGTCGTAGTGCTTCTCGAAGACGGCGCCGAAGGTCTTAATTACCTCTTTTCTAATAGGATGAGTAATGGCATCGATTCCAGTGCGTTTTCAGGCCATAGTGATGAAGATTAAAAAAATTAAAGGAAAAAAAAAACAGTGTAAAGTAGTAGGTTATAAGTTATTTATAATTAAAGTTAATGTGGCTAAAGGTTATGAGACTTAATCATTTCCACGATTTGAAATTTGCCATAGTAGTATCTACAATAATAGCCGCAATAGTACTTAGCTATTTATTAACTTACTGGCTTGGTGATCTTTAAAACTTTTAAGCGGTTAATCCCAACGCTTTTAAAAAGGATCAATAAAGATTTCCTAATGTTTTCAATGGCGATATCGTCGCTTACTTGTAAACTATCGCAAACAGCTGCATAACCTATGAGTTTTCTATAATTGCTGTTGCAAACAGCTGTACAATATATAGGAGCCCTTCGCAAAACCTTTCCTCTACCTTACCTAAACAAAACGTAACAACCGGAAAGCAACTTCTTCTTTTACTTAGCCAAACTATACTTAACCTAATAAGTACTAATCAGTATTGATAGGCCTTTATCATTGCATTGTAATCGATTCGAATCACTGTGGTCGAAGTAACTGGTACTATATTGATATTGGTGATTGAGATGTGTTAGCTCTAAGTTTAGCAGACCGCTAGCCAGTCTGCACACTAATTTATATGGCCAAACGCTTTGGCCTATGCCCCACTTTGAAGTAGGCACCTACTGCACTGCACTTGTAGTACTGTTCTACAAACTACAGTCAATTTTTAGTACGTACAATGAACTTTACTGTAAGTAAAGTTGACTTGACTATACTTCATTTGACTGCTATTCCAACATTTTTATATATTCGTTATTATTAATATTCCTTATTTTTAGTAGTCGGTGATACTGTTATCGTTATATCAATTTATCAATTATATAAGAGGAAAATGGTATTAAATAATTGGTATAACTTAAGTATCTTCAACTTAAAGATATTCATTATTATCATCATAGCCAGTCGCTATATTATAGGGTTTAACCAATACTATGAGAATTGTTGTAAAACATTAATAGTTCTAATAATTAATTTAGGATTGATGATACTTAAGATCCTGAATAGGCTATACTACTCGCCAAGTTTTAGTCAAACGAGGATTTCATTTTATAATCGTAAAGTTATAACGTCGATTATCGCAGAGCCGTTCCTTATATGAAGGGTGTTATTAACTTGACGCCCGACAAATTTCCACTGCAATTTCTTTAAAGCCATACTATATATCATAGCCCATTGATAGGTATTTTTTAATCGTGTAAATTTATTCGTTAAACCAAGATATACTTTAGAAACCACTAATATTAGAACTAGGCTATTAGAGGCCATAATGTTACTTAGGTCATTTACAGCTATTTCAACACGTGTATCATAATTTATATAGCTTTCAATATTCAATGAATGGATATTATACGCACTACAAAGTAATATGTATACCTTTTGAACCTTTCTAATACTTTAATAAACCTTAACAAATACATATTTACACCTATTTTCCATTATTTTAACGTTAACATAAACCTTTGCCACTGTAAAGTTAATACCGACATAGCCAACGATAACTTTAATGACGCTAAATATGTATCAATTTATAATATCCCTAATATTTTACCTGAAATTCCCGCTGATAGCGATTTTTTTTTAGGGTTGTGAAAAAAGATTGCCAAATTCACAACGTAAAAAATAAACTTATTATCTAAGTAAAACACATTGACAAGAATATTATAATTAAATTTATTATTATCTTTTAATATAAACTTGAATTTTCATAAGTTATGGACGTATATTCAGTATTAGTGACCCAGTTTTTTTATCAACTCCAAAGTATAATACTCTATATTTTTATATTTTGAGGATTTAAATACATTATATAATCTTTTGACGACTGAATAATATAAACGTCAGTATGATTAACGTATCTTTGAATTTGGCTGATCTAACATCATTATTTCTAACCTTCGAAAATGAAACCAAAAGTGTCTCTACTTGAAAGTGAGAGGAAAACTTCAACCGTTCTTAACTAGTTTATCAACTTTAACGTCGACATTAATGCTGTGGATCTTCATATTTTCAAATTAAAGTAGAAATGAGGTAAGGTATTTAAAAATGTGGAATGTGATCGGTTCGAATTTTTTTTATATAATCGTCAATTCCAATAACGATAGTTATTCGCTTAGGCTAAAGCCAACTCTATCCTTACCAACATCTTAACCATTAATTCCAATGGCAATAATACTTTTCCATAATAATACCAAATAGAACGTATAACCTCCTATTAAGTCCCTTACTACCCCTTTTTCCAATATAATACCTTGAAATTTATGGTCCGTGTAATAATTTAAAAGATTAAAAGTATATAAATAGTTTAATACTTGATTTTGGTGGAAAATGTAGGGGTATTTGCCAGTGAAATGGTATAAGAAAGCGTAGTCGACTAGTTACTGGGCTGCGTTGAAAACAGTATCTTCATACCACGTAACTTACTTTAGCATAACATCATCATAAAATACTTTTCTGCCTTCTCAAATAAAGATAAAGTCTAAGTAGTTTTACTCAAAAGTAATAATATATTGTGGGTAATATATCACTTGTTGTTCATAAGGTTTAGCTGCGAAATGACGATTTAACTAATAGTCAAAATTTCCATAAATCCAATACATCTTACTATTATTACAACGATAGTTTTTACTGTCAATAAGTTCGCTTAAGTTTTGTTACCGTTACTATCGCCAATATGACTTCCAATACAGAGATTTTAAACTAGATCTTAATATTTGTGACCTTTCATCCTTACAATCGATATAATGCATAATTATAAGGTTTTTGTTGTTTCAGTTATGGCAGTTATTAACCTAGAAGTATGTATCAACTGAGCTTAATGTACGTGCTATTACAGTTATAAACGAAAACCGTAATCTTAAAAAAAGCTTTTACAAGTGGTATTTGGATGTTATAAATTATATTTAAACTCTTTAACACTTGTAACAGTTATCTTTACCTGCTTACAGAATATAAGTTTGGCAACTTACACTTTTCTCATTGTTTATTAACATAATATCAATTTATAAAATATTTATTTAAATATATCCATTGGTATTTCCTCCTATTTTTTCTTAGCTATCATCGTCTTCCACCTCATCGTTTCCTAATTCGTATAGTATTGCGTAAAATAAACGTCTTTCTTGAAATAAATTTTTATATCATTGTTTATTTGACGAAAAGTTTTTACCTTAATTAGGAAGGTCAGGTAATAGTTTCAGGTATAACCCGTTATGATACCTGGGAATAGTAAGTTGAAACCTGAAGGTTAAACTTTCATTCACTTGCAAATGTTGAGGAATAGTATTATCTTCTTGTTAAGCAGATTGTAGGGTTTGCCATTATATTTTTCTGCGTTATTACAAATCTTGGCGAAGTCTGTAAGGATTTTGTAATTGATATTCACCATTTTAACTAGTTTGTGAGAAAGATCAAGATTATCGTCATAATCGTCGATAGTCTTTTTTTTCAATTAACTTAAACTTTGGATCTCCTAAGTCACTGTGATAAAGGTAATTGTTAGTTACCTAATTCGAGGAGTAAAATACTATTATAAGACTTCTGGTAGGCTTACGCATGTAGGCGTACCTATCGTGTAAATCATCACCTTAAAAAGCTCTATAATTTTGTTCAATTGACATTTGAACATTGTAGACGTCAATTCTTTTTACCGCGTTATCAGCCGCTGCTTCACGTACTCTGCTTCTAGCGAGCACATACTCCGTATTATAGCGAGCGGTAATTAGGTTACCTAACAAATTAATAGGTTTCTTATCGTTGGCATATAAAGAGTTATTGTTAATGTTCACAATATCAGGTGTTTAAATCAACTGGCAATTAAGAAGTAATCTCCTAAATCATATATAAGGGCGTTGAGGATAGTCAACGCCCTTCTTTTTTACTTTGTAAGTCTTAATGATAAGGATCTTAAGGTTATTGTTCAAATTATGACAATTCGAAAAAGGCTCTTACTAGTTCTAATAGAGTCTTTTCTCAAACGTAAATCCCACATCGATTGACCTTTTTCTTTAGTTTTACTTTGGCAACACTTCAAAACATATTTTATATATTAATTATACAATAGTTAAGGAATTTATTAAAGTCTGAAAAAACGTGGGCGCAGCAACCAAACTCATCGCTGGCGTCTGATTCTATAATAAACCAGTCGATGTAATTAGTTAGGTATTTTTAGTAAACATTTCGTCGGCATTTCTACTCTATAGTTTTTCATAGAAGTGACTAAAGAAAATAGTTCCGAGGTTCTTGATTACATTTCTTCGCTCTTGATTGAATACCATTTTAATTTGTGTTTTAAGCGAGAAAACTTAGCGATTGATGAATGTAGTGACTTGAAGATTTAGGCAAGGGAACTTGACTTGGGTGTGAAGTCGCGTGACGTAGCTTATTGGCGAAAATTGGCGATTTTTGGTGTTGTCTCTCGAAATGACACACTTAAAGTGTTTGTTAATGTATCCGATTTGAAGATCTCGTAATATAGTACGAGGGGAAAAGACTGGTGTAGAAGGTAAAGTTTGATGTAAAAAGTAATATTACAGGGTTTTTCCCACTAAAGTCGTTGTTTATTATAGTAAAGGTTTTGGACTTAACTATTTGAGATTTTCAACAGTAATACTTGATATAGTAGTAAATACTTCGCCGTTTACCAACTGTTAATAACTTGGCAACTTGGTGATTTTTTTTTTTTTTTTGATAATTTAAGATCTTTCACGGTTGATCTCAACTTTTATCTTCACAATGATTTGAATTAACACTTTTTAGTGTTTTTGATAGCTATATCGTCGTTATCTCTAAATTACCGTGAAAACTAGACACATTTTGGAGATCTCATCCACTTACTACCATAAAAAACCAACGTAATAATAAAGGTCCTTCATAAAATTCTTTCCTCTATCTTGATATTTTATAAATTTGAATCGGGAAGTAGCTCCTTCCTTTTTCCTAGCCAATCTATGTTTAATACAATAGAAACTTATTAGGGTTAATAGGTCTTACGAATTATAGGCCTTTAGACGTTACAACGTTGTCGATTCGAATCAGTCGAGGTACTAGTAGTATTACGTGGTCAAGTGGTGAATGTATTGTTATAGGTTGGGCAGACCGCTCGTCGGTCTGCAAACTAATTTATATGGTTAATTGCAAGTCCCGTGCCCTAGTCTGAAGTGGGTTTATACTGTACTTGATTTACACTTAACCAAGAAACAATACAGTCAACTTACAGTTAGTACAGTCAACTTAATTGACAGCATAGTTAACTGTTTTCACAGCAATTAACTACTGTTTCAACATTATCCGTATTATTATATTTTTCGAAAAAGTATATCTAGTTTCACTGTTTCTAGGTTTCAAAATATCATAGCTTCGTTGCTAATATCTGGTAATGTAAGGTGCTTATTATTTTAACGATTTGTTGTATACTTGTCGAGTATTTGACTATTGGTTTGTGTGTTAGCCTTTTGAAGATGTATTTTTAGTTCCTTAACAGCCTTTTTCATTTGATTTGAGACGATTTGTCTGCTTTTTTTACATCTTATCAATTCAGTATTTAAATAAATCTTAAAATTCCTTCAGATGTAACCATCCCACTGTTTCGCTAAAGTTATGAATAAATAATCTAATATAATTTATATAATAGTTTTGTATCTATTCTGTCGTGTTACTGTTATTTAAAGTAATAGTCGAAGTTTCGTTTGAAATAACTTCCCATATTAACAATATAGGTATTATGTTATACATTGATTTCCAATTCCCTTTGAATTATTTATTGTCCTCCTTTGAAAGATGTTTTTATTGGTAGGCCTTTATCCTTGCAACGTAGTCGATTCGAATCACTGTGGTCAAAGTAACTGGTGCTGTATTGAAATTGGTTTTGATCATTAGTAAGTTATAAGTTTTGCAGACCGCTAGCCGGCCTGCGCTCTAATCTCTATAGCCAAATGCTTTGGCTCGTACCTCACTTTAAAGTGGGCAACTACTGTACTTGACTTACAGTCAATGCAGTAAATCTCACACACTGTAGTTAATTTGCAGTTAATGTAATTAATTAATTGTAAGTATAGTTGACTTGATTGTATTGCATTTGACTGCTATTCCAATATTGGCGGCTTTTTGTTTTGTGCCTGCACGCTAGCGTGGCTAGCTACTAATTGGTGGCAATTTCTGAAATCTCTTTTCAATCTACAAGCCAAACCCCTATCAATTCCAGTTAATTTGCATTGAAACTGACATCAATTACGGCTCTTTGTTCCACATCTCCATACCCTCCGTTTCTCAACTCCTGTACACAGGTATTTCGCTACAGACCTATATATATTACGTATTCCACCACTTGCGTACCTTTTGCCAGTAGTTATACCTTTTCCCACCAACACTATTACCTTGGCAGTTTTTGAATTTGCTATGTTATCTCTATTCCTCTACGTTACGTTCCGGAAGGTCCACATAATGTTCGATTTATACGGTTATTGTATTGCTATTTATGAACAGTTTTAAGGCGTTGTTAGATGTGGTTTTGGTTAAAACGTTAACAGAGCTATTTTTACCGTTGATTTATCTGAATTCATGATTTCTCAGGGTTTTTTATACATTTTTTAAAGACATCACGTTTATTATTAAATAATTTTCATTAATTATGTCTAAATTTGATAGGTATTTGTAAGGGCCCCGGAAGTTTGTAAATACTATTACTGTTATTGGAGGTAATCCTCATTGTTTGGTAATAATTCTCAATATATCATTAATTATCATGTCAATATTAAAACTTATTATTATAACGTATACCTTCAATATTAATAAGTTTTGTATTATACGTTTATATTTGACTAATACTTAGTATACGAGGTTTCCAGTAATAGCAAACTTCTTTTTCAACTTTTCCTCATTAAAAAGTATTATGAAGAACCCGATTTACGATATATTGTTAGTATTGTTAGTATGAAGACTATTTGCAAAAATAAGTAATTTCGCTATCATTAAATCCACCAAAACTATGTTAATACCTTTTTTCAAGATATGCAGTTATAATTAAATACTTTCATTTAAGCTATCAAAGTTTTTGTTTTATAAATCTTATACATATACCATAATCGATTGGTCGTACAATGTTTTCAGTTAGTATAACGTGACAATGTAGGTTGTACGAGACTTTTACTCCAGATATTGTTATAATTTTACCTCGTCGACCTTATCGATAGTTATTAAATTTGTAGTTTACTTTTGTTTATGTAAGTTGATGTATATGCTCTTTTCAGTCTTAATAGTATCAATACAGATTAACTATTAATTCAAGTTAAACTATATATCTCAAACTAACATTTCAATAGATTTATATTCCAAAAGTTTGACTTTTCGATAATATGTTATTTCGCTGCTCCAAACTTAATGTTTTAAAGAAAGAGGGTATTGTAAATTTGTATACCTACGATACCGAAATCCTTTCATTTTGTGGTTAATAGATATAAGTTAAACGTTAAGATCTTTATAACCAACTTATTTTTAGGATATACCTGGTACGTTAAAACACAATAAATATATGTTTTGTCTAGATCACATAAAGGTTTAATACAACTTATTACTATACCGGTCAGAAACTTATCCCTTAGTTTTTTCAGTAGTTCTAATAGTATAATCCGTTGTAAATAAGTGGTAAACTATATATACATTTAAGTTTTCTGACTTCCATTAAATATAAACTCACCGTTCATGTCAGTAATTTAACTGTTAGTAATTAAGACCATCAAACATTAGCTTATCTTTTGGATTGTAAAAGATTAAGTAAAGATTTAGTCTTTACCTTTATTACTGTATTTTTAAGCGATTAGTTGTGACTTTTTATCCGGCCGGTTTGTGGTTTTCTTTTCAATCTCGTAAACTATCCTCGACTTGAAAACTGTGATGATTGAACTTTTCGATTATGTTAACGGCACAAGTTAAATAATTTTTCATGTAAAAAATCCGTTAATCTTTATCTGTTAGCTTTTCTTAAAAAGTTTTCCTGGTATATTAATAATAGTTTTAACACGTAATTTAAGGGTAAGGTCTCCGTTAGGCTTTTCATTCTAAGATACTTATGACGTCGTATATGCCCTTTCAAACTTGTAGTCCTTGTTCCTATCATACTTTTTAGTATGTCTTTTTTTTTCGATGGTTTTTTATTCTGTCGAAAATCCATTAGCTTGTTAACAATCGGTTTGGAAGGATTATATTAGGTAATTAATTCGATTTAAGGGTTTTAGATGTAGAGCATTTCATCAGATATAACAGGTTTTTTATATAGCTCAATTTATATAATTTGGAAATGATAAGGCGTTAATAGTTTAAACCATCACTTTTAGATTAATAATACTTAATATTTTATGTTGCCTATCCTATTTCCTTATCTCTTAATACATAAAAACTTTACTGTAAAGAGGTTAAAACAATACGTTTATTATCAATGATTTGTTTTTAGTATTAAGGGTATCATTAACTTGATGATGTACCGATTCCTTCCTTGTTTTTTTTAAGGTTTTTCTGTATATTATAGTACGCTTCAGAGTATTTAGCAATGATATCTATTTAGTTGTTATACATAGGCATACTTTATATACCAACAAAGTTAGTATAAAGCCGTTAGGACTAATAATATATTTAAAGACCTTTATCGCGATTTAAAGCCGTGTTTTTTAATTTATAAAACTTTAATATCTAAGGTAAAAATATCGTAGACTTTTAGTAAAAAGAGTAAGCCTTTTTAACCTTACCAGTACCCTAATAGATTATAACGGTAACTTATTTACATTAAATATTTATCGACTTGGTATTAGTAGAAAATTTTATTGTAATAGAGTTGGTACTGGTTCTATAAAGTAGTATATTTGGTGGTCTTAGGTACGTATTAATATTCAAAGTACGCAGTGACTTCTACGTTTTCTTTACCATAAGAGTCTTAAGGAACTTGGAGCCGTAAGAAGCCGTGATAGAGTTAATAATATAAAATATTAACTTACCTTCTAGGTACAATAAATTTATGAAAACCTTAAAATTGAAGTTTTAATTTTCCTTTAATGAAAACTTAAACTTTGGAGAGGCATGAAAACGTAGATGATAATAGTAGTAAAGCCGTTTAATTTACTTCATGTTAATAAGTCTATATCTTCGTAGCTAATAATTTTTAAAACCTTACAAAACCTACTAATTGCTGGGTGGTTAAACTAGCAATGCAATTAAATAAGTTTTGACTCCGTCAAATTCAATGTTACTACCTTTAACCTTTAGAGATTAAACTGAAGGCGTTCCTATTTAAAGGAGAGTAGAAAGTTTTTTCTGTTTTCGACCTAAAATATTTTATTAGTTTAAACGTTAATGTTCATACTGAGGTTTTTCATGTATTTAAGGTAAAATTGGAAAGGGGTAAAGAATTTCAAGATGTGAAAAATAATAAGGTTAATGATGGTAGTAATAATCGTTGATCCCAGTGAAAAAAGCTTTTTCCCAAGACTAAAGCCAACTTTAGATTTGCCGGTATCCGTATACTTAAATTCTGTAGCAGTATTAATATCTATTCAAAATGTGACGTATTACCAATAGTCTTTTGTTAAAAATCGTGTCGCCTTAATATCTGGTATTATACCTTCAAAAACATGTTCTGCATAACGGTTACTAATAGTAAACAGATGTATATAGTTAGTGGTTTTATCTTTATATTGGCGGTAGGGGTCTTTATTTATTAAAAGGTATGAAAAAGCGTAATCAACAAATTATTACGTTATTTCCGGACTAGTGACGGTATTTTCGTGCTAACCGATAACTTTAGGTTTATTTTCCTCTTTTTTAACTTCTTTTACTCTAGAATTTGTAATATAGTTAAAGTAATTTTACTTGGAAGCTATAGAGTATTAGGTAGAATATTTTACCTTCTGTTTGTGGCGTTCAATAGGAAAGTAGAGGGTGAATTTATTACCGAAATTTCTATAAATCCAATATCTTTACAAGTATTGAGTAAATTTGCATAACTAATTTAAAGAATCTTAAAGAATACCCTTTTCGGTATATGTCTGAATAGTTACATCCCTAGATGAAGACCTTCCATTAACTGTATTAGCCAGGCTGTTTATACTTAAGGTCGATATAATATACGTAGAAGATATTTTTTTCGTTTTTATTGAATTTTGGAACTTAAGATTATGTTTAAATTAAGCTGTTACTCCAAGCTATTACAATTGTAAACGAAAACCGAAACTAGCCAAACCCTTCACGAATGACGTTAGGGTGTTATAGGGCGTATTTAAACTCTTTATAGTCTGTAATAAGCTGGCGGACTTGCTGGTGTAATAGGCCTTCACCAAATTTCACATTCTCCATTACTTGTCAGCAAAACATTAGCTTTTTAAATATTTGATTAAGGAGATCCATCGTAATTTCCATCTTTTTTATAATCTGAAATATAAGACAACTTGATAATATTAAAGTTTACGTGGTATTAACCGAAATTAATATCGTGTTCGAACTGACTTTTGAAATCATTATAAATTATTCAAAAAGAGAAACAATTCGTTAAATATCGAAGGTAATAATCCTCGGCTTAACCATTAAGGATATTGGGAAATAGCAAGTTCAATCTTGGCAATTGAACCCTTATTTAGTGATAGATGTCGTAAAACAGGCTCAATCTAATGTTGAAGAGATAATTCGGCCTACTGTTATACTTTTACTTTCTTCCTCAGATCTTAATAAACGTAATAATTGTTATGTAATTCGTATCGATCATAGGGTCTTCTCGAGGGAAAAGTGTAATGTATTGGTTGTAAGGATCCTTTGGATCCCTCTACCGGTAATGGAGAAAGTGTTGATGGGTAAGATAGTAACAATTGGCTGAATCTAGAGCAAGAAAATTAATAGTCTTACCTACAATAGGTTTGCACGTAAAGCGGTCCCTTTTTTAACTTGGCTGTTTAAATTGAATATATTGAGGGGTTTAAGGTAACTAGACTTCAGGGTTTCTGCAGAGAACTTAATAATAATCCACTTAATGTTTAGGGGTTCGACACGGTATTTGCTTCATTAACTAATAGTCTTGAGGGTTTGAAAAGCGTAGGTTAATCATTATTCTATGGCTAGTAAAAATAATTCTTTAAGAAAAGTACGCAAAAAAATCTGTGAAACTTATCTAGGCTTAAGCATGACCTTGCAAACGTGTATAAGAGCATTGGGAAACACTGTTGCCAGCAATATCTTTGCTCTTAATTTCAATCCATTAGGGGTTTTCATCTGTTGCGCATTCCTAAAGTACGTTAACCAAACTACCTTCTTTCACTTTCTTCATGGGGAGGTTAACGCTTCAATTATAAAGGTCAATATTTATTCTTATCTTAACTTATTTATCTACTTTTTTCCACATATCTAAGGTCTATTAACAAAACCATTTTTAAAATTCGTTAAATGCTCGGGATTCTGAAACAATTTCTATAAGGTTTAAGTCGATGATAGAATGTTCGATTACATTAGTAAAATACTTGGTAATTAAATTTTTGTTGACGTTTATATACCAAAAGTTTTCATTGTAATGTTTTTCAATAATATTATTGAAGACACTAATTAGTTTTTTCCCAATAGGATTGGTAAAGATATCAATTGCAATGCGTTTTATAGATATCGTAACAAAAATTGTAAGGTGTAGACGGAAAGGAATAATATAAAGGGGTAGGTTGTAGGGTTGCCATTAAAATTTGTAAATATTAAAATTCGTAAGATTCAGTTGTTTTTATTTTAAAGTCTACCATAAGAATACCCGCAATAATAATAGGCGAAATAGTATTAACTAAACCGTTTACTAACTTGATAATTTTTAAGACTTCTATTGGTTAATCTAAATGCTTTTTTTTAAAACTAGTCCAATAAAGGTTTTTTTGTAATTTCGATTGTAATAAAGACGCTTACTTCTAAATTTCCGTGTAAACAACATAATTTAAAGGTTCTTTCTACTTAATGTCGCGAAAAAGACACAATACCATAGGAGCGCTTCCCCCAAACCTTTCTTCTACCTTACCCAAACAAAGCGTAACAACCGTAAAATAGCTTGTTCTTAAACCTAACTTATCTTTTATTAACCTAATAAGCAATGATTGGTATTGGTAGTCCTTTTCCGTTGTAACATAGTCGATTCGAATCACTGTAGTCGAAGTAACTGGTGCTGCATTGAAATTAGTTCTGATCATTTGTAAGTTCTAAGTTTGGCAGACCGCTAGCCGATCTGCACACTAAATTGTATAGCCAAATGCTTTGGCTCGTACCCTATTTTTATTTGGGTACCTACTGCACTTCACCTACAGTCAATACGGTCAATCCCATAGACTATAGTTATTTTGAAATCTATACAATCAACTAATGGTTAGTATAGTTGATTTGACTGTATCGCATTTAACCGTTATTCTAACAGTTTTGAATATATTGGCTGTTATGTAAACTAATTTTTGATTGAATTTCAGTCTGCTATTGTGATTCTTCACTTGTTTGTCATATAATATATCCGGTTTTCCTATGTGTTTCCGGTCTTTCATTAGTATTTCCGTTTATTATTTACGTATATAGAGTTATTGTTAAGATTGTTTTATAAATGGAAAATTGTTATCTATATTCAAAGTAATCAAACCACTAAGAGTTTCAAGAATATTTTTCATAATTGTTGTTAATTTTGAAGGTGACCAAACCGCTCGGAGTTCCTAAAATATACCTTCTTTGAATTCAAAAGATTGTTTTCTTCTTCTACATTATTAAAATACGCTTCGGATATCTATTAATTAGTGTTGCTTAAACTTTAAATGTAAGTTGAATAAACTCTTCTGTTTTTCTATTAGTAAACGAGAAAATATTTAAACGTCAAGTTAAAAGTCGATAGTATGAAAAAGAAATAAAATGAGTTACTGCAAGTTAATAGCTTAAATATTAATAGTTTCAGAGAATTGTTAATATTAATATTTATGAAATTGTCCAGTTAATCAGTAAATGATAATAAACACAAAAAATTGCTATTAACCTAGACGTAAATTTCAAACGGTTCATAAAGTCATCATATTTGGCTTAGATAGACTGATTATGATTTTTATAAGTTACAATTGAACTAGCCGTTTGTTGTAAACAACTGTACTGCATTTGAATTATTCAGTACGATCAATTTGTCTGTACGTTGGCTTGTATGTCGGTCCAGTCAATACTCCAACAAACTATATAATAATAATAAAATGAAATTACTTTTTCGAGATAGCTACGACTAAAATCACTATTTTGGAACATTTACGTTGCTACTTTTTAACAAATCTCTCTCTCCTGGTAATTCAATAGCTAGATAAGGCCGTCATTTTCCGAAGTAAGATTGTATAATAATTTAAAACCCTTACATACTTTTGTATATTTGAAATTTTATCACAATTCGAAAATAGAATGAATCTTTTTTTCTTATTATATGAATAACTTCTTTCTACTACGTATTTACCTTCAAATCAATGAATTTGAGGTGTACTACAAGTTTTTAAAGTACGTTTTAAAAAAACTAAACTTATGGTTATCGTTTGTATTGATAACATTGAAAATGAACCGCCGGTCACTAAATAATTACTACATAAAAACCGAATAAATAACATTTCATACAAATGAATTAACGAAAAACCATAAATATTTTCGACTAACACGTCTTTGTAGTATCGAAATATGTAATGCGTGTTATTCTATAAATTTTGAAGAGTTAATCAACTTGTTTCAAGAAAATCAATTCGTTTAAATTTTGTTTGAGAAAAGCTAAATCTTGTCGATGGTTTAAAACTTGGAACCGAATTGCGTTCTTCATTTGTAAAAAATCTATATTTGACAACGTAATCACCATCACCATTTGAGCAAATTTTGTAACGTTGAAAAGTTGTTGTATAAAATTTTGTGCTTCGACATATGATATTGTGACCGATATAATTAACCTTTCCATTCATTGGACAAATTATACATCAAAATCGTATCATATGATAAGTGGTTAACATCGATGGTTGTTATACTTGGATTATCAAAAACTGATTGGTAACTTGAAAGTAAATAATTTAAATTTATTTTTAAATATACAACATAAGTTCAGAAGTAAGTTCAAACTTTCCAGCTTATAAATTGAGTTAAATCTTAGGTTTTTATATGAAAAGATTTATTAAGTAATTATTTGGTATCAATTAATATACAAAAACGAATTCAAAAAACACTGTTCAATTCGAGTTATAATTATCAATAATTATACAATTGAAACAGTAAAACCATTAATAAGCCCTAATAAATCGTTCAACTTATATTGCGGCTTTTATAGTGTTTATAACTTTTAATCAAATAGATTTATTAATATACAGTATATTAAATATGGAATTTGACGAGTTACAAATTTCATAAATGATAAATTAACCCTCAAATCGATGAAAATTCGCTTGCAAATCAGCTGGAAATGAAAAAAAGGTCAAAACCTCTTTTTACAAGAACAAAAATAGGTCATATACTAAATAATATCGTAATTTTGGTGAAAACAAGGAATAATGTAATGTGAACAATATTAAACGTCAATATATGAAAGTATTGCGATTGTAATATTACAATTGTGGAAGCCGTTGATAAAAAGTTGTAAGTATTTCAGATTTATGCGACAATAAAGGGTTTCCACTCAAGAAAACAAATGATATTTTAAAAGGCAAATATACCGTCATTATTTATGATGGAATTTGAAACATATACTTCAAATGTTGAGTTGATATAAATACAAATAATAAAAATTTACTCTGAGTATTCATACGTAGTACATAAATTAATGGAATGTAATATATATTTATTATATTGATTTTATAGTGATTATTTAAGAAAACTTTTATCAGTAAATAATTCATTGTTTACTGTAATAAATTTACCAGCAATAATATAAGCTATTGGAATAGTATTACATGCAATGCAGTGGATCAATTTTAGTTACAGTAAAGTTGACTATACTGAACTGCAAGTTGAGTGTATTGCTTTTTAGAGACTTACCGCATTGGGTGTTAGTCGAGTGAAGTATGCTGCACTTCACTCTAGGGTACGGGCTAAGCAATTGACAATACAAATTACAGTATAGACTGGCTAGCGGTCTGCTAAACCTTGAACAATACATCTACTACTTGACCAATGCAATACTACTGTTACTTCAACCAATCGAATCAACAATGTTGTAATGATTTAAAGACCTACGAATACTGACTAGTGCTTATTAGGTTAAGCAGAGATTGGCTAAGTAGAAGAAGAAACTACTTTCCGGTTGTTATGCTCTACATTAACTCTAGGGATGAGGAAAGATTTTTATGAAGAGCCCTTACTATTATGTCAAGTTCTACGGCAGACTAGAGGTAACGACGGTATCGCTATCGAAAACACCAAGAAATCTTTATTAATACTTCATAAAGACGTTTGGATTGACTTTCAAAAGTCTTAAAGTTCAGCAAGTTAGCAAATGGCTAAAATAGTACTATTGTGGGTACTGCTACTATTATAAGAAAAACGACTAAATCCCCACGCCAAACAACTTTCAACCTTCGCCCTCAACCAACAACAATCAACCTTCGAACTTACCCTCTACACCAAACCTTTACCCATACTTTACTTTTTTCACTCCCCATGCTACTTTAATCGTCAAGTTCGCTGCTCTGATTGAAAACACTAAGTCATGCTAAGAAAGTCACATCGCGCGATCCAACGCTATGTTGCCAAGTTTCTACGCGACTTCACGCCAAAACACCAAGTCCCTACACCCAAGATTACTAGGTCCCTTATCATACACGTTTATCAAGTCCTACATAGACCAAAACCTTAAGATATTTACTGTAAACACCCACTTAAAAGCTATTACTAACCCTGCCAGCAAAAAAACAATCAAGGCTCTCGGACAACTTTTTACCTAATACTATAACCACGATCTTTAAAGAAGAGATGTTAATAAAAACTTAACCTAAAAACACATAACCAACTTCATCGGTTATTATATCGCTAAGTATTGTAATACCGATAATACTAACGATGACTTTAAAAACTTTTATATTTTTTAACGACTGAACCATTAATATATAGATATTGGTCCAAAAATGGGTTAAGATAAGGATCAAAGTAAAAATTTAACGGTAAAGGGTTTACTTGCCAACTTGGGGTATTATAAAACTAATATAAGAATTTTTTGACCTGGTTTAGCTTAAAGAATGCCCTTAAGATCCGCAACCTAAAGGAAAGGGCGTTGTTGAGGAACTTTAACACCCTTAAACGCGATCTATGGGACTTCCCCTTTACCCTTAGTTAAGTTAAACCTCTTTACATGCGGGCGATAAGCATCTTAACCTATTCGGTAGCCTATTATTACTATGTGGCAACGCGGAATACGCTCTTAGCGGTGGCAGGGCGCGTGAAGTAAAGGCTTTCAACACGGTTAAAGTTGTTGATATTGGCACTTTACACCAATTAATTAAGTAAGATTGTTAGGCCTCTCAAAACTTTCAAGTACCTATCGCCCCTTAGTAATTTAATCGCTAAACTCTTTATAACCCTTTCTCATTTAGGTTTACCTACATGCGAAAGCCTATCATAGATCTTACTATAGGACTTTACTCCTTGGGCTAAATGACTGGCAATTACTCTCAATACCGTGTATAAAAAGCTTTAAATTTTAAACTATTGGAAAACATTATTTAAGGTTGGAATAATTATTGTAACCTTCCCCTAAAACATGTTTAGATTATTAATATTAATTATAAGCTGTTTACGAACTTCACCGAAATTTAAAGCGATATAAAAAATAGAATGGGAAACCTTATAACCTTTTCGAAATTAAGATAATACCTTTCCAAAATATTTACAAGTAAATAAAGGTTTTCCCTCTAGGTTGTGACTTATTATTTCCTGTAATCTTTATAAGGTACGCCAGAGACTATTTCCTAACTTTCCTTATTGAAGCTACCACGTTTCGTAAGATTTATGATAGCATAAAAGGCCATTTCGAATAAGATGTCTACCTTATGTAATACCATATAAATTAGGCTATAATGCGGTGGATCATAATAATGGTGAAAAAAAACGAGCAGGAAACACTAATAAACGTCCTTAATTAAATGTTTAATAAGTTGGTATTATGTTAGAAAGCAATGAAGAAAGTCTACGTCGGTAAAGCTACACTTTTTGAGCAGGTACATGTAGTAGTTACGGGCATTAACGAGTTCGAATACGTTTTATAACGTCTATATATCACCTGTGAAGGCTTTTTTAGCTAGTTTTGTTCCTTATTTGCTACCGTAATAACACGTATACCAAACTCGTTTAGCATATACCCCCAAGCTGGTAATTTTTCCAACGTGTATAAGAAAGATCTTATGGTATTTAATTACGTTGACCGTAAGTACGGGCACCTATAACGCCTAAGGTTTGGCCCACCATCTTCAAACTGGAGGCAGTAACTATGTTAGTATTGATAAAGCCAAGATTTAGGTGGTTTTATTAACTGTAAATACTATCGTCGTAATAGTAGTAAAAGATATTGGATTTGTAGCAAGTTTGGCTATTAGTTAACTCGGCATAGTCCTACCGAGAGTAATAATAGAAAGGCAATATATTACACCTAATACCCTATTTCTTTTAAATGAGACTTTTTGGATTAAATCGTAAATTTCGAGGGCGACGAGTTAATGAATGGCGTTAATACTTATAAGTAGATTAAATAATACGAAAATATTGCTTCTGATATAGCCTAGTAATTAGCCGATTACATTTTTTATACTATTTAGGTGATAAAGACACTTACATTTACCCCAACTAAGCTCCGACCCCTTATATACCTTTAATTTCGCGATCGTTACATGGACCACACGTTTTAAAGTATTATGTTAGATATAGGGGTAGCAAGTTATTTAATAAGAGGCTACTTATAGTATGTGGTGTTGCGAAGAGAAAGTATTATAGCTACTGAGATTAATCGTTACGATGCTGATAAGGCTAAAGTTGACTTTAGATTAGGTGAATAACTATCGTTTATGTGGATAACGATAGTATAAACTGTTGTGGAAGTAATTACGTTTTACATTTTCAAGTCCTTTATCCTTTTCCTTCTTTACCTGAAGAATATAAAAACTTTTAGCGTTAACGTCGATGTAAAAATAGATGAGCTAGTAAAAAACAGCTAAAGGTTTCCATTCGCCTCTAAGTAGGGGCACCTATGATTTTATCTTTAAAGACCAAAAGTAATGGTGTTAAACTTAATGAATCCATAAATACATTAACTATTCCGGTGTTTTGGGTATCCAGCCATTAATAAGTTGTATAAAGTTTTCAAGTTTATAGGGTATAAATATATGGAACATTTTGGCCTGAAAGTTATTAAAAGGCTTTGTTATTACTACAAAACATATACCCATAACTTTCAGAAATTTAAGTTTACATTAAAAGACGACAAAGATTTTCATAACGAGATTTTTGTTGATATGTTTCACTTAGATTATAAGCCTATCTTTTATATTGTTAATTTTGCAACCTATTTTTACAAGGCTAAATTTCTAAAGTTCCTTTAGGCAAAGGATACGTAGGAAATGTTAAGGATATTATAGATGAATACGTACCTGAATATACCTAATGTCGTCGTCTACAATACTAATACCAACTTTAATATGGTATAGTTTTAGAAAAATGTTAAAATAATGGCTATTTAGTGTAAATAAGTGCTTATAAAAGTTTATTAAAGTATTATAAAGATCAAAAGGGTATACTCCATACTTTGCCGAACGTATAATATCTTTACTTTGGAAATTAAAAGCTTTATGGATCCGGAGCTACACCTATAGATGATATTAAAAGGCTTGAACAACCTTATAGGCTCTGAAGACTTAGTGTTAATATTGCTGTTTTTTAAAGAGTACTTATATTTGAAAAGTGAATCTCTGCCTTCAGCAAATACTGAAAAACGTGTTACGGTTTACAATAAAGATTTGAGGGAACTATGAAGAGAATCGGCACGCTGTTAGATTAATAAGGTTTTAAACACCAGGAACGGCTCTACAATAATCGATGTACTTGCTTTTCCGTTGAAAAGTAAAGTCTTTATGTGGCGGACACCGGATAAATGAAAGAGCCTGTATAATATATTAAGTATCGCAAACTCTGAAGTAATCATTAAAATTATTAACGGTTTTATATCTCTCTGAATCACTTAGGTTAAGCTTTACATTAGGATTAATAATTATAAATATCTTTAAATTCAACGACCGAGTTAATACGACCCTTTTTTATTTATTATCAACAAGTTAATAAAACGTCACCGGTGCAGACAACCCCCAAAGAAAAGGAACGTTGAAAAGGATGAATACATATCGGGAAATATTTAAAATACGATTTTGGTAAGTAGAAAAGAAAAGTACAACGAAAACTTAATACTAAAACTTCGAATGTAAGGGATTATTAAAACTTTCGGTAAACCTTTGAAAAAATAGATAAAGTCGAAATTAATGGCTTATTAATTTGAAAGATTAAATAATTCGTATCGAAAACCTATTTTAACCTTGAAAACTTAAACGTTATGATATTTGAGTTTATGATTATTTACAAGGTTGAAGATAAGATTACAAAGAAGCCGAACGAAAAATTACGGTTAATTGTTTAAGAACACGGTAATAAAAACAAAAACTAAATACGTATATAGTCGCCAACGATTTGAAAGATTAGCTAACGTTTGGTAATCGCTTTGATAACAAGTTTACTAGCTAAAAATAAAGGAAATTTTACGTTTAATGGCCATAATTTAACGTAAGCTTACATGTAATTAATCACGGATTTACAACGGATCGTATTATGAAAACTGTTGTAAGAAATTGGTGTTATTTACCTTTTAAACACGGTAATAATATATATTAAGTTACTATATGGATTAGCTAAAATAATAGTTTATTGGTTCCTAACCTATTAGTTGTACTCTAAATTCCAGCTAACGATAAATTCTTCAATATACGAAACATACTTGTTAGTAACGTAAGAAAACGATTTCGGTGTGGTAGGTATGACAATTAATGATGCTCTTTTCGTTAGAAAGGCTAGCATTATAACAATAAAATAACAGGCGATTAATGACTTCAAGTTCTTAAATTACAAGCAGGTGACGATGTTAAAGAAGGGTAGTTAATTTAACTTTAATAAATAGCTAATCCGAATGTTTGGTATTAATACAAGCCTTAATTTATACTAAGAAGTCTAGGGCGTTATTTTTGCATAATTAATCATACTAACATAGTTCGAGCTTAACTATATTAGGAATAATGTATTTGAGGCAGCTATATTATTACCGTATATTAATCGAAAGCCTTTTACGACTTATTTATCGCGGCGTAAGTATAAGAGTTAATGGATAAGAACTTTAACCGGCTAAATAAGAGGTTCGAGTAATAGATGGGAAATCTGGACCGCGGGATTAATATAGTCCCAATCGACTTATCGAGAGCTAAGTTAATAATCTTTATGGACGGTTTTTTGGATAAATAATACCAACTTATTCTTATAAATCTGCTTTTAAAAAACCTTTGTTAACGAAGACAAACGTAAAGACTAGTTTAGTATTATCGGCAACTTAAATTACTAAATATTCGTTAAGTATAAAAGGATTATATGAAACGTATTGGTATCTGAGGTTTACAGTATAATGGCGGGTTTTAATATAAGCATAACACTATGGAAAACTCTTAATATTATGATTAGGTAGCTAAATATTCCTCTTATTAAGATAATAATTTATACCGAATCGAAAAGCCTTTTCGAATGCCTTTTAAAACTCGGAATCATCAGTGAAAAACGCCTGATAATTGATATAATAGCACTTTGTAAAACCTACGAAGCGAGAGAGATTCAGGATTTCCGATAGATAGATAGAAAAAATGATCCCATAGATGCCATGACGAGGGAAATACCAAATAAAGCCCTGGAAAGGTTTATAGATAGTAACGTGCTAACTATACGCATCAAGGGTTATGTTAATAGGCCGCCCGGAAAGCCTAAATCATGTAACGGTGGGCAGATATATGCTGGCAGACTGGAAGACTGCTAAAAGATTAATAATGGTAATTTATTTAAATAGCATAGTTAAAATAATACGGTCGAAATGAAAGCTTGTAAAGCCTTGTAACGAAAGAAATTTTTGTAGAAGTTGATAAACTCGGATCTCGGAGTAGCAGAGCAATTAAGGCCAAATAGGGTTAATTTATATGCAATTGGGTGAAATTGAGTATGGAAATCAACTGGAATTGACAAGGGTCTAACTAGTTGATGAAGAGGAAATTTAATAGTAACCGGAAAAGATTAGTCAGCCACACTGACGTACGTGCACAAACTAAAAAGCCGCCAGTATTAGAATATTATTATATACAGTACAGTAGGTCAACTTTACTTAAAATAAAGTTAACTATACTAAACTGCAAGTCAGGTGTATTACTTTGTGGAGACTTACCGCATTGTGTGTAAGTCGAGTGCAATACGCTGCACTTTACTCTAGAGCATGGACTAAGTAATTGACCATACAAATCATAGTGTAGACTGGCTAGCGGTCTGCCAAAACTAGAACAATACATCCACCACTTGACTAATACAATACTATGGTTATTTAGACCAATCGAATCGACAACGTTGCAACGATCTAAAGACCTGCAACACAAGCGATATATATACCCTTATAAATGGGAATGTTGAAATATTAACGGGAACAATGCACGGAACAACACACGGACCATCATAATGACTAATTGAACGTACTGCAGCATTGGTAACCCAATCTCAATACAGTCGTTTTTACGCCAACGGCTAAAAGTCATAGTTAAGCTATCTGTGCCAAAACTAGCTACTTCACTCGCTATCTAATAAGTATGACTAAGTAAATAGCAACTGTTTATAACTTGTACCATTTAATGACTGACAGTCCATTTATATAAGAGCTGACTTTTACAATTGTTTAGAGATATGAATATCTATGCCATTGATTAGCATTGGTCCAACTTAGTTCTTCTTTAATATTATTGATTTTACTTTGCTCCTAGTTTTATTATACTGTTTTATTAGTAAGGTAAAATATTTGTAATTGATTTAACTTATAGTTCAAGTCCTAAAGATACTAATTCATCGTTCACTATATTACAATTTTTTTTGTACTTTGCTATCACCGGGTATTCCTATGTATGAATTGTAACACTTGCTACTACGAAATAATCTTATAGAGACCAGCGGAAGGGATCGAAACTCAGGTCTGCCGTTAACCTGAAAAGATCCTCGATCCCCCGTGTTATTCCTTCAATAAAAACCATAAGGTGCCCTATAGTTTAGAGACATAAAAGTATGTAAAATGTATCACTGGTCGGGCTATGAAACGCGACCTTCTAAGTCCCCACCCAGCGCCTGCTTGCGTAGGAAATACGACTGTATGGGCCCCCAGATTACATAATAATAAGGAAAAGGAAGAAAACGATCTTTTGAAATCGAAAAAAAAGACCTTTAGAATTCTTGGGAGTTTTGACGACCCTTGATATCGATAATAGTCTTTAAAAGGATTCTTAAGTCTCTTAGGGATTTTGAAAATCCTTGAAATTGATAGCTATTTTCAATCCATAAAGAAACCTTAATAATAAGTTTACATAAGAATTAAGTAAAGATATAAACCGAGAAAAATACTAAAAATTGACGAAACAAACGGCCATACCATTTGAAAAATATCGCGATAAATAAACACAGTAAAAACAAAATACCTCGAAAAAAGAACTTGTTATATACACACTATATCGATAATTGCAATGACAGATAAGACTAAGTGGAGGAAACTATCTATAAAGTAGCTAACGTATCGATAATACCTTTTGAAAATGGCAGATAACGAATTGAAAGGGAAGTGTAATTTTTGGTATTACTTGAAACCTATGTTTTTAATACGGTGATCTAATTTGAACGACGTTGCAATTACAACCTCTATATTATTGAAATTATGGAGGAATTGATATTAAAATACTTAATAAATTATATTTGACGATTTCGTCTTGAGTTTGTTGATATAAAAGGAAAGTTGACGTTTCAGAATTTCTAGGACTATTTTATGGATTAGATTGAGAACACGTGGGGAAAAAATGAATAAATGAGACAAGATAGAGTTCAAAAGAACCTCTGAAAATCGATGAATTTATCTTCCCAACGTTGATACCCAAACTACTAATGCTTATATCTTCTGCGAATATATATAATATAGTAAATGTATTGAATACCTCTAATTATCTGATACATATATATAAAAAAAACCATATTATATATCCTTGATGTGTTTAAAAAGAAGACAAGTTGAATTGGATAAAGTCTGTTAAGACCGACAATAAGATAAATAAATAGCGGTGCCTTATGATAATTTGATTGATATTTTATATAAGGAGGGAAGTGTTGATGGATAAATATAAATATGCCTATATAATAAAAAATAAAACATATAACTATAACTTTGTATATTCAAATAGGAGAATCATATATTAGCTCCCAAACAAAGACATAACCAAGACTTCATCGGTAATATATAAGTTACTGATTTTTAATAGACTTACAACCACATAAAGAAAATTGATAAAATTTCTTAAAACGATTACTATCAAGTCTAAAACATAAACTTAAGGATTATATTGAGGAAAAAATCCAACAAGTAGGAATCCAGATTAAACGTTTGTGTTCATAGGTATTTTTCAGCAAAATAAAAAGATATCAAAACCGGTTCAAAATATGTACATATCATTTGAAAACGTGCCGGAAATTCGAACAAGATACTACCTAGAAAAGGTATATAATCCTTTAAAAAACCCTCATCAACAACGTACAAGTTGAGAGGAGTTTTCCTTTAAACAATTTGATGGATGTAGGTATATACTAGACCCACCATAAGTCTAATAATATACCGATACTCGTCTTCATAACTGACAGAAGCACACTCACAGCATATAACGGTTTAACCACTCACAAGTAAATTAAAATCGCAAAAACTTCAAGTGTACGATTCATATGAAACAATTCCACCAAGATACATTTCACCTGAGAACGCGAATAACAAATTTATTAGTATCATCACAAAAATCAGAGATATACGATAAAAATACGATAATAAGCCATAAAACTCACTAAACGTTAAATACAAGATATTACTTCAAATCTATCGATAAATAAGGATTCACTGCTTTAACTACCACTATTTTTTCCATGTATTTGTATAAAAAAGGCAGCCTACTACTTCACGAGATATTCGTTAGCAACTTTAACTTATTATGATATATATATATTAATAAAGAAACACTTCAAACATAACATTTATTTCATTCAATGACTAACTAACTAAACTATTATAAAATTCGAGATAACAATAGCTACTAAAGAATATAGAGGAATACCTTTCAACGATTTCAACAAAATAATCGCAAAACTGATGCTTTGTTAACAGGAAATACAAAAAGTCTACTCTGAAGAAACCACACTTCGCAAACAGGCTCGCGAATCAATTACAAGAATCTGTGAATTTAAATGTGAACTTGAAGTATTAAATTTAAAATATGAGGTTTTTTTGATGAATTGAAATCGTTACTCCAAAAAGTTATATAATGTATAAATGGTCTAAATATATACGTATAGAATAGTAAACCTAACGAAAAATATAAATAATATATTGGTCGAAGATACCAAAACTTGAGAAACAACAAAAGAACAATTCGGAAAATAGATTGCAAGATGGACAAATAAAACAATCGATTATGAAAAAGACAATACGATAAAAATTATTAAATCTGTAACAAAATTGATTCTTATCTTCGACCCTATATCAACTTTTTTGGCATGGGTGCTGGGACTAACTTATTAAGAGAGGTATGAAGTCTACCCTATAAACCCTAAAAATACTCTCTTCCAAGAAAAAGTTTTGAGTTTAATCGTTCTTAATACCATCACTTGATATGTACTCCATTTCAATATAACATAGCTAACTGTCTTTGAAATCACTTGAATATTTTCCGGCAACCCCCTTTGATTTATAAAGATTGTCATCAACCCAGAGTACTGCTCGTGTAACAGTATACCCAGGGAATAATTCTTACAAATAACGATTTCATCCCTCATTACTTGTGCTCACGTGGCCTCCCAAACTTGTACTATAGTCCAAATGAAGTCTAGTTTTACGTTTAAAGGTCTTGAACCCCTTTATTATAAATGATTGTATATGACGACTTTTTTTTTATAACCGTTACCACCTACACCAGCGCCCCGCCCGCTTGGTGGGACCTTCGACATTACTTTGGACAACTTTAACTGCTTATAGAAGACTTTTCTCGGCACATCACTCGCTTAATGGTATTCCTCTCTTTATTTTATTTTATACTCCTTGGGTTCGCGGCCTATAGCAAAAAGGGGGATCGCCGATCGTATTGTCATCACTAAGCGCTTTCGACTATGATATATGTGTTTTACAGGTCCTTTTACTTTTTGAAACCCGCTGTTATATATTCTACGTGATTAGGCGTCGAATGGGAACTGTTACAGGTGAATATTATGCCCCGGCTAACGCTATAGTTTCTACGCCCATATAATGTTACGATTATTAAACTATAGGGTATTTTGAGGCCTTATTTGGAAGGTTGATCTAGGTTCCAGTTTCCCACTCAATTCCTTTACCTAATAATTATATTTCATAGGTTAGAGTTACGGCAATTTGTTATATTATTGGTATAGTTCGTTGGAAATCCTTTCGAAATACCTAGTAGTGCATCGCCTCTTTCATGTGGTGTATGAGTAAACTCATATAAATGCGATTTATATTTATAATTCGATTGGGTTTATCGTATTAAGTAAGGACCTATACAGTTGATATGAAGCCCTATCAGTATTCAAAAATCATGTTTTACTCATTACTCAGAAATTGACCACAGGTGTAAATGATACATTTTTCATTTTATGTATTTGTACAACAAACATTTCAGTGATTTTTTTCATAGGTTAAAAAGTATAGCTTAATAGCGGAGAATTTTTGAATAGGGTGGTGGTTGTTATAAGGTAAGGACAATTTGGCTGTGAGATTTCCCACTGGTATTTTTACTTAATTTACAATAGAGAGTGTCTATTACAGGCTAGTTCTTGGCTAGTATTACCAGGGATCCAACCCTGGTAGTTCTACATGCTCCTACGATGCTCTAAATCAGGGAAGAAGCCGCTTGAAGACATGCTACCACACGTTATATGATTGGAGAGAGGACCGCACCATATTAGCTCTATAGCTACTCCCTAGTAGAGACTTATCTTCTCTCTTTTTTTTATCGAGGTTTATAGATAGAATCTGACCACCTTGAGCGATAGCTTCGGCCTTAATCCCTTTATATATAAACCTACATCTCATTTCAATAGTATTTGAATTATTTTTAACGTTTATAGTTCAAGGTTTTATTTTTATCCTTCAATTTACCGAATTTAAACCTTTGGGTCTTAAAGTAATTTTTCAACGCTCGTATTAAAAAATAGCATTAAAACATTTTAACGGTTCAATACAATTACCTTCCGACTTAATATGAACGGTTTACCGCCGTTTTACGTATGAAATTTATTCAAAGATATTCAGTCGTTCGAAAGTACGTTTTATATTTTAAAAAATAGAATATTTACGCATTGAATGCTTTAATGAATATAATCCAATAATTTAAAGTTATTGACACGTTTATATTCTCGGATCAACTCCCTTTTTAAAGGGTTTTCACTACGTATATTACGAATGAAGCCGTCGTTATATTACTTGTTATTGAAAACCACGTTAATTTCTAAAATTTTAACAAAAAAAATTAATTTTAATTACGATATTGGCGCCCTTTTTATGGGGCGTTGATGATTTAAACGTAAGTTTTCGAATTGACAGGTTAATATTTTCTGTATCAAATTATCATTTCCGTTATAACAAGTGACGATAATAAGTAAATTACGTCGAAATCATCAATTTCTCGGTATAAAAAAAGGATCATTTCAACGTAATTTTTGAATAGTTGAAAAGCCTCCTGAGAATCATTATAAAAAGTGATTATGTTCGCGAAGGCGATAGCGATATTAACCTTTTATAACTATGTTTCTCGCACATTATATAATCTTAACGGGTTGAATATAATTATTATTTAGTTTATAAATATAAAGTAAGCAATTTATAAACGATTTTGCCTTTTTTTAAACGTTTAAAAAACTTTATTTACAAAAATTAACGGTATAATTTAAAAATCCGGCGTTAAATTTGTTATTTTAAGGAAACTTATTCATAACAAATTTACTAATACGTTATTTCCTTTCGATATATTAACGAATTTTAATAAAGAAATTGTTTACGTTTAATTTATCGACGGGCGTTTTTATAAGTTTCGTATTTATTACGACGGTACTGGTATTATTATTACCGGAGGCGCCTCTTGTGCTGAGAATAACGGTGGTAACGCGTCCTTTTGAAATAGTTAGGGCGATGTTATTGTAATTATCGTAAGAGCCTTTCGAATCTCTTTTAAACAACGCGTTGCGTGGGTTGATTATGCGGAATTCGTCCGTTGTAAAAACTTCGGGTTATATTTACATTACGATGCGGAAGATTATTAGATTCGTACTTATTTATAGGATCCAGAGTAACGTTCGAGCAGCTTTAATATTAAGGCTATCATAAAAATTTATTTTATTCCGGTCAAAAATCTTATTGACTTCGAAAAAATAAAAGCGTAACTTTTATATATAATTACGTATAAAAATTTAAAAAAATTCAATTCGACCTAATAACTTAATTTTAGTTTATAAGCATCTTTTCGTTTATAGTAAATTTATTTTGTAATCTTATTAGTTTTATCTACGTTTTAATGAATATCAATAATACATATTATGATATTATGAATGAATAATTTATTTATCGTTTAAAATTACCATATTTTTTTTTATTTACTTACAACAATTTGGCAACATTACGTATTATATATCGAGCTTTACCTTACGATTCATTTCTTATATAACCTTTTTAAACGTCGACATCGATAAATATAATTATCGGATATAAATCTATATCGTCCCTTTTTTATAATACGACGTTATTTCAGATAAACTTTAAATTAAATATTAATAAGTTATTTATAATTTTAGGAAATATATATTAATTTTCAACTGAACAGGTAACTATTACGTTCAGGAACGAGGGTTTACGCCCATTTAAAAAGCGTTAAGAGGGGTTGACGTCGCTATATTTTACGTTATTTTATGACAGGCCTTTAAAAACCGAGTTATAATTACGTAACTTGTTATTATCTTCTTCGAAAATATTGATAAAATGATCGGCCCGAATCTACTTGTTTCCATACACGATAAACTTTCCGTTAATCCTAAGGAATTCGCGACTTTATTAGATAAATCCTTTAAAGATAAATTACAATTTGACCGTTTTAAAACGAATTGCGAAATGATTTTTTTCCCCGATAACTAAAATTAACTTTTGAAAATATTATAAGTTTTTTTTACAGTATATTATATAAAATACTCTTTATATTACGTTAAACGTTGATTGAATTACTTAATTAAGGTTATGTTCTAATAAATGACTTTTTTAACGAGGGTCTTAATGCTTTTTATTAAAAATCAAAAAGAATTACGATTTTATATCGATTACCGCCGATTTAATATTATTATAAAAGCAAATAGTTACCTGTTTTCTTTTATTGAAAAACCTTTATAAATATTTCGTAAATTAAATGGTTTACTGAGTTAAATATTGGAATTTTTGATATAGATTTCATATTAAAAATGGAAACGAATGAAAAACTATATTTTATACGCTTTTTAGACTTTGCGAATACCTTAATACTTCCTTTAATCTTCTTAACGTTTCCGTTACCTTTTAACGTTATATTAATAACTTATTACGTTTTTTTCCCGACATTTTTTATTTCATCTACCTTAAAAATATATTCATTTATTTTAATGATATTTTAAACGATTATATAATTGAAGTTTAGTAAGTTTTTAACATTTCAAACGCTGAGAAACTTAATTTTAATATTTTGAAACATAAATTCGATATTGAAAATATCAAATAATTAAAATTTGTTATTGAAATCGGCGTTAATATTCGTATAACTCTAAAGAAATTACGTGTTACCTGGAAACATGCGTTTTTTTACGACGGTTTTAAAAGTATGGGGCTTTTTTTAGGTTCGTAAATTTTTATCGTTATTTTATTCGCGATTATAAAAAGATTATAGAATCATTACTTTAATAAACTTTTAAAGGTACTTTATTTCGTTAAAGGCTTAAAAATTGCTTTTAAACGACTTAAGTCTAGTTTTTTTCCCGAACCTGTATTCGCTTAATTGGATTTTAATTGCGATACTATTTTCGAAACCGATTATTTCAACTAGACCTTAGAAGGCTGTCTTTTTTAACGCGAAGATTATAGTAACCTACACCTAATGACATATGACTCCCGTTGTTTATCTCTTATTAAATATAATTTCGAAATCCATGATAAAAACATATTTGAAATTATAAGTTATTTAGAAATAAAAAAAAGTTAAGTTTAAGGGTACGATGCGTTCGTTTATAATCCTAACGGATTATAAAAGCTTGAAATACTTTATAATTGTACGGTGGCTTTCCGAACAACAAGTTTGCTAATTCAAACAATTTTCGTGATTCCGATTTTATTTGATATATAATGAAACAACAAATTGTACGCGACCCGATACGTTGTTACGACGAAATTAGGCTATTTTTAAAGGCTTTTTGGATTTACGTTAATTAGACCGAAAACTTTAATCATTACGACCTAAATCATATTATTTCAAACCGCTCCCATATACATCCGTTTTCCGATTAACTATCGCCGGTAAATTAATTTTAAAATGCCGTACACTTTTCATTAACGCCGACCTTTAAAGGTATTAAAATGTAGTTATTACATACGATATTACTTATCTATAATTAACATGTACGATATGTATACATAACCAATATTTTTGAATGATCTTTGTACCTACGACGACTATACGTTAAAGGTTTTAATTTCGGATCATTTAATAAACGAAGATGAAGTTTTAGATTTTACGACCATATTTAGGTACCTATTTAGAAGCCGCTTATTACCGCGTTAATTGAAGTTACTTATAATTTACTTTTTACCTTTTACCTAAACCGCGACGTTATTATCGGTATTTTTCAAAACGTATTTTAACTAAGTTTATATCGTATGATTCGCTGTTTTTACTGTAATTAAAACGTTTATAACCGTATAACCTATTAAAAATACCATTGAAAAGGTTTTTTAAGACTCCTTTTAATTTCCAAACGATTTGAAAATAAACTTTCCGTCGACTTTACAATTAATTTACACGAAAAATACGTTAATAACCCATGTTATTTTATAATTATAATGGACCGTTTAAATTAAGCTGTTACCTTTGAAATTATAATTATTATAAACCCTGAAGTTTAAATAAAAAGGTTTCTAAATTATTATTAACAGTCTTATAAGTTTTTACGTTCGTTCATAAACAACCGTAATTTCAATTAGATTAATAAGTTTTAAAAACGACTTTACGACTTCATTAGAGTAATTTAACATTTAAATATTGTTTTTCCCCCGAAATTAACGATATGACTAAACGCGTAAATTTAAAAATCTTTACGTAGTTACGTTTATTCGTCGTTTATACTTAACTCGATTGAATTCGTTTATTATTCGGTTATTAAATAATATTGAATAATAAGGATACGATTATTATTGGTATCAATTCGTTTTTTATAACCTTAAGTTGTTATATCGATTTTATTTAACTTATAGAATGTTTTTTCGTTTTAGTTACAATATTACGTATAAAGGTTAAAGAATTTATTTAAAGAATCCGCGAAATTAGGAAATTAGTATAAGCCTTAATAACGGTTATGTAATAATCTATAAAGGAAGACATTGATAAGCGGCTTTTTTTCTCGAAACGTTTTCGAATCAGCGATGACGTTTGGTTTTTATTTTTTAAAAAACCATAAATTAAACGATTTTTACGATAAATATCAAATCAAGCGTATAATCGACTTCTATATTATTAAATTTAATATACCGGGTAGAAAATATCCCCAATTTCATAGAAATTAACTCGTGCGAATCGCTTTAAATTCGCTCCTAAGTTAATAAATTCGATATTTTTGACCATAAATTACTATTATTAAAAATAATAACAGTAGGGTTAAATCGAAATATTGAATGAAAAGTATATTACAAACCTGTAACAAACTCTCAATCGAACCTAACCGATTTTATAAATTAAAACGATAAGTTTTAAACAAGTAAATAAGTTATATATATTTAACTTGAAAGCTAGTTTTAAGCTCTTTTCAATTTCAGGGTACTCGATACTTTTAAATCTCGTTATAAATCAGTTAAATATAATGATGGGTCTTTATGACTAGCCCGTAAACGGGTATAATTTTACACTTTACTTTACGAAATGAAACAACGTATAAACCGCTAATAAATTCATACTAAATAAACGTACTAATATTGATAAAAACGAAAAAATAGCGACTACGACTGGGATTATTTAAGTATATCTTCGAAATCCTGGTTTAAGTCTTTATTTAGTATTTTCTTACCCATTTTAACAAATTAACCTAATTTAATATTTATATATTCCAACTTAACATTAGTTAGTTTCGAAACCTTAATAAGCTTTTATATTGCTTTTAATAACGTTTTTTAACTATGCGTTAACTTCTCTATATACGTTTTTACTCAATTACAAAAGCCTTACTTAAATATTAAGTTTTTTATTTATTAACTATATGGTCCATGGACTCTTAAACTGTACAAAAGTAATAGGAATAAAACCCCCCTTACTTCGAATATCAACCTTACGTTATATATCGTAACATAAATTTATATGTTTTTAAACCGCTCGTTAGCATTTAAAAAGCGACTTATAAAACGTAGATTTACCACAGACTCAAAAGTCGAACGCCAGATACGCTTGAGCCAACTCTTGAATAACCTTATTTATATTGGAATTTAAAATTAACGACATATACATAAAACTAAAATGACGACCTACAACCCTAATAAAATAAAAAAGATACCGGGCTCTAATATCTAACCACTTATTAATAGCTTTTTCGTAACTATTAAAACTGCTTACCCTTAATTTTTGAACATGATTTTCTGGGATTATCCGCTATTTTCCAAACGTATTCTGTTGGTAGGGTCCAAGTACCCGTTCACGTGAAACAAGGCAAGTAGAAGATTAATCAAAAGATGATTGGTATTGTAGTAAAGTAAGTTAAGATATGTTAGTCAAGAAGAAGTATCTAGAGATGTACGTTACAGGTGAGAGCTTATAAGCCCTCGTCCAAAACGTATGACTCTGGAATACTTATTCTAGATAGTTTCACGCATTGCTGTGGGCCTGGAATAGTATTCCTTACCGATCTATGCATCATACACTTTACGTCTTAAGAGTGCAGCCTGCAACGTGACACGTTATCATGCACCTTGTAGAAGTGCACCCTGCAATACAGTACACTGCCCTTTGACTTACATATACTATTTGTAAGGGTATATAGTAATATCCATACAGGCAATCTTTTATTTCTTTCTTGTATACTTCGTACCTATAGCCTAATAGTAATAATGTTGTTGTTATATCAATCGCAAAAGGTTTAAATCAGTAGTAATGACAGTGTTATTGACGTATCAGTCGCCAAAGATCCAAATCAGCCGTAATAATAGTGTTGTTAATGTATCAGTTGCAAAAGGTTCAAATTAGAAAGTTCGGCTAGGATTAGCAAAGTTTGGCCGAGGTGGTGA
Organism: Anisogramma anomala; assembly: GCA_038502455.1. NCBI lineage: Eukaryota > Fungi > Ascomycota > Sordariomycetes > Diaporthales > Gnomoniaceae > Anisogramma > Anisogramma anomala. The sequence continues at coordinate 31,168,282 of JASMMZ010000003.1, read as the reverse complement.
TTGTAATTTGAGTTTGGTTCATGTAGTCAAAAAAAGGTGATATGGTTGGTGATGGCGTTTTTTTGGTTATTCCTGATAGGGGTAACTACGCAGTGGTGATTGCGTAAGTGTGATTGCGTAGGGGTAATTGGGTAATTACGTAGTAGGTTAGTATCAAAGATATATTGTTGTCGCGTTAAGCAAAACTTTTTTTTTCTTTTTTTTGAAAGCGTGTAGTTTCAGTCAATATAAGTCCCTATCCAATTTAATTTCTAGTCTATCCAATTAAACTAAACCGCCTTAGTATATAGGTTACTTAGCTCGTATATATACTAACCTTTTATCCGAAGAGATACCGCGTAAAAACCATACTATAAAGCGTCGTCTGACGCGCAAGAGGTAGCGCGCCATCGTCGCCACCACCGTTATCGCTGTTATTATGTCCACTACCACCACCATTAATAGCAGTAGTCCACCCTCATTGGGAAAAATATCCTTTATCGCCGCTACGCCTCCAGCCGCCGCCACCCTGTATGCCGCCATGCCGCTAAGCCCCGCCGCCGCCACCTCTCCCGCCGCTGCCACATCCCCTTTCCCCCCCTTTCCATCCCCCTTTCACAGCTCCTAATGGGAAAAATAGGGGGTCTCTAAGGTTATAAACCTTACCTTCTCCGTATGGGTAAAACCCAAATTATTCGTAGGAGCCTTTTTACGCTGCAAATGCAGCATGGCGCAGTTACGTCAGGGTACGTATATCCTAGTTTTCCTGTTTATACGTTTTTAACCCCCTTTTTGGTAAATAAAGAGCACGAGGCGGATTTTCTCTGTCATTTCGAGTTCCGTATCGCTAAAGTACGCTGTAAGGTTTTTTTGACGCGTTAAGCGTTAAAACGGCGTATCCGGGTCCATAGCCTTAGGCTGCTAATAAATACGCCTTGTATGTCGTGTGTAGTGTCCGCAACCGCGGGCAAGTTTATTGGCGATAGCCATGAAAACAGGGGTCGCTCGGCGCGTTTCCACTGTTACAAGCTGATTGATAGCTAATATGCCCCCGTTCTAGTGGTTTTAAAACCATAAACCGAAGCCATATTATGCGTCCACCGACTCTTTAATAAGTTTTAACCGAATCTTAAAAAAATTATTTAATAAAAACACTTATTTAAGGTGAATCGGAAAAAAAATCGCCGTAAATAACTAAAATAAGCCGATGCTAATTTGTAATAGACGCTAACCGGCGGATTAGGGAGACGGCAGCCGCCGTCGTTACTTAAAAACGGGGCCTGCGTATATACTACGTAAACGAGTTCGACAACGTTATCGTACGTCATCGCGAAATGAGTAATCCCTCCCCTATACCTTTGCCTAAGGGTATAATCAATAAGGTGTAGGGTTATATTATCGTTGGCGTTAATAATATTGTTAGCGGTAGTAGCGATATTGTTAGTATAAAGATGGAGGGCGATGGGGAGGATGGTGGAAATGCGGCGGCGTCGTCTTTTCTTTTTAATAGTAGATAAATGCCTTTTCGGCTGGGCTGGAGTGTGCAGCTAAATTGTAGTACATTATATATTAATTTTACAATTTTTTATAAGAAAATGTTTTAAGTGATAAACGTAATATAAAATGTAAAATAAAAGAGGTAATATACTAAAATTAGCGCGATATTAAAAATTAAACAAAAGGTAAAACAAAACGAGAATCGATGTGAATAACTATGTTTAATAAAGGCAAAATCCGCGATCGGTACGAATAGGTTGTTTAAATAGAGGCAAAACGTGGATTGGTGTGAATGGTGTAGAACGAATCGATTTAGTGATTAGTTAGCTTTTTAGGGTTATAAAACCTTTTTAACGATCCTAATAAATAGTATACTTATCGATATAAGTGTTTTTAAAGCTTTGTTCGACGTGGTTTTGGTTATGATATCCGTTAGATTGGATTTTTCGTTAATTTATCTTATTTTTGTTCGATTTTATGGAGTTTATACGACTTATGTAAAGCTATTATCTAGATTATTAAACGTTTTTCGTTCGTAATACCCAATTTAACTAAGTATTCATAAAGTGAAAGATAGTTAGTATATACGATAAAAGGGACAAGGTGTAAACCAAAGTTAGAAACAATTATCCGGACCGTTATCGTTATAGTAATACCCGATTCGAAGCTTTTCACTATGTTATAGATCTTGGAAGCCAGGAAGTTTTACGTAACCATTTTACACTTATAAAGATTTAATAAATAATGTTTTTTTCAGAGCGTAAAGCTGTTTCGGGCCAATGTTTCGTTGCCAAGGATTAGGACGAAACCCATTTGTAATTTATAGTCGTTATTATTAACGAAGGAGCCGTGAGTGAAAATAAAAAACTTTATAATATATATATTTAATAGTATAAATTATAAGCTACGGTTTGAATTATATTCTTTCCACGAAAAACGTTTGTTAAACGTTTTATATGTATCGTCCATCGGTTTGGTTTAGTATTGTACAGCGAAAGAGAGGTTAAATATTACTTTTGGTTATGCCATAAAGGTAATTTAAGCGCCGCGTACACGTTAAAATTTGTATTCGTCGGCTCGTTTTGCGCTATTTAAGGTAACGAGGGCAACTTTATTCAGTTGTTCTATTTGCGTAAGAATCAAAGTGCCGTTTCGGAGGGTAATCGTAGTACTATTAAAGTCGACTACGTTGGTTTTTGTTAGGAACGTCTTGGGTTTGGCTTTTAAGCCGGCCTTTAGAAGTTTTCTTTCCTTAGATGCGGAAAACGAGGAGTTATACAGTGTTAAGGTATCGTTTATCTATACATTAGTTAATGTAAAGCCCTTTGAACGGACCATTAATACTAAAAGACACGGGTTGAAAGTAGAGTTGATTATTTCGAACCTTTTTTTATAATACCTTTAATAGGTGTCGTATTAATAAACACTAGCTTTAGCCAAGCCGTAAAGTGGTTTTAAAATACATAAGATCATCCTAAGTTGGTAATATTGCTTAAGGTTTTTAGGTATTTCGGAATAGATTCATTGTTTTAGCCGTTTCTCGGATTGGATATAGGCTTGAATTACGTTTCGAAGTTTCACATACAGGTTATATGGATTACTAAGGGAGGTATGGAGTGTAAGGATCAGGCGATAGTTAACTCGTTGTAATGTGGGTAACTAGATTATAATATTTTTTTTGCCTTCGTCGTTATAACCTTTTATAATTAGGTAAGTTTTTTCTTAAGGTTTTCCGGCTTTATTTTTCACTTCGTGGATAAGGTGGGTTAGAAAGATTTTATAGGTATTTTGAACGGCTAAGTTAAAGCGTTTAAAGTGAAATACGCCTTGGTTGATAAGGGCTGAGATTTTCGTTTGTGTAAATTATGCGAATAGGATACCTAGGGTAGTAATAATGCCTTCATGGCGAAGCTTTAAGCTGAGCTCGTGGTTTGCCATTTATTTTTGCGTAATAAAGAAGATCGTAACCAAGTTTTTAAGGCGGTTTTTTTTTTTTTTTTTTTTTTTTTTTTTTTTTTTTTTTTTTTTTTTTTTTTTTTTTTTTTTTTTTTTTTTTTTTTTTTTTTTTTTTTTTTTGGTTTTGGAGCTGAGGGGGCGTCCTCGGCGTCGAGGTTTTGACGGGTTTGGTATAAATAGACCGATTTAGTTTGGCGTATTCGGGTTAAATTCGTGTTTTGTGGGTAAGGTTAAAACTATAGTCGGTTTGAATTCGTCGTTTTAAGTGATATTTTATAGGCGGTTTTGCTCGTCTTACGTGTTCGGGTCGTCTTTTTCTGCTTTTCTCTTATATTTTCGCATTATCGTTCAACGAAACGAACTCGTTCCGTTTAATAAGTTAACGAGCATATTATAGCCCTTGAATCCATTGATACTCCAAAGGTTAGTCTATTCATCCTTCGTTTTCTAAACTAAATCTTTAAATTGTAATGGTAGGTTCAGTACGCTAGTTTCAGGTAAACTATTCCTCGTAACCAACGCCTTAAATATATTATTCTTTGCTCGTAATAAACGTAGGGCCGCTATAACCTTGGTTACAGCATCACCCTTTTATACTGTGGATAGTAATGGAGTAGAGTTTATATGAATCCTCGGGTAGGCACTAAAGTTAAGGAGCGTAAGGATAAACCTACTTAGGCGAAAAATGTTATTAATAACGTTAACCTCTATTTAAAGGATAGATTCCTTGGAATTAACACCCTTTAGTTTTTTTTTGACCAATGTTGTGTACGTTTTTTTCAATGGTTTATGGTATTGTTTATACTTTCCAATACCCTATAGGGTTTTTACTGGAATTTGTATATATTCGTTGCCAGTATTCGAGCTTTTATACGCTACTCAATAAAATTAAAAGCCATACCGGAATCGTACGAAATCTAATTTGGAGACCAGAAGTAGACGTTTAACTAGCAATTAATGAAAGCGTTCCAATAATTTGAAGTAAAAGCGTTTCGTGTAAATTTAGCGGCCTCAAATAATATAGTTGTATCGATAACATAGAGGACCGGTTGGTTATTTAGGTATATAATATTAATAATTACTTTGTAGTTAAAGTTTATATCATTTTAGAGGTGGAATTTGAACTATTATAGGGCTTATAAGTAAAGCTGGTATTTATAACAGAACTTTTCGATGGCCTCAAGTGCATCCTTTCTTATATTTGTATGGCCGGCAGCGTGGAGTAAGGGTAAAAGGCGTTTATAAGTTAGGTATTCGAATTGTCAGTATAAAGCTCGTAATTTTGGCTAAATTTAGTAGATAGATTTAATTATACATATTTTCGAGAAGAATTACAAGTGGGTGAATTTATGTTTAAGCGATACGAATAAGTTATTTGAGGCGCGGATAAGCTGATTGCTCGTATTCTGAACCTTAATTCCGAGCTTGTTTATATTAACTAATAAAAGTAGAAATAGCGTTTTAAAATACATTACGTAAAACTTAATTGGTCCGAAACGCTTATTTATAACGACCGTTTCGAGCGACGTTGCCTTATCTTTACTAAACAAGATTTTTCAGTATTTTTGTGTCCGGTTTAGTCGAAATTTCGGAAATTTCGTCGTAAATACGTCGAATTGTTGCTTTTCGGCCGTCGAAATCTTGGCTGCGCCAGTGTTAGGTATAATACCCTGGAATATGGTTTCGTATCTATTAAAAAGGGTAAATTGTGACATTATATTGGCGTTAAACACTTCGTTCATGCAATCCAGGCCTGTAATATATAAAAATGAGGTATTTTATAAACGGGAAAAAATACCTTAAACGATTTTATCGTTGTAGGATAATGAATAGATATCTTTTTATTTAAGGTTGTCTTTTTCAAATATGTTCTTGTAAGGGTATACGTCGAGTTTATTATTTATACATTCGCATTCGGCTATATATGCTGTAAAATTATCTATTATCCGATTTTTAAAATTATATTCGGTTTAAAATTGTCGTTTAATTCGAATTTTCTTGTAGCCAGGGTGATTTATAGATTAGCAGCCAACTTTAGCGTATAAGATACTCCGCTTTTGCAAACCTGTAAGATATCGTATGTATTTTCGCAAGTATTTCTATAGTTTCGGTGCTTTTTTTCCATTTACTAACGATCGTCCTTATCTTTTATTATCAGGCATTTCTCTTTAGTACCTGTACTTTGGGGTTTCGTTTTGCATTAGGTAAACCTTGAATCTTCGGTTCAAAATATGGTAAATTATATCGACAAGGTTTTCTTTAGTAATTTTGGTTTCGTTTTTAGTTTGATTAGCTACGAATGTTGATCCGAGGCTTTCTTATTTACGTATAAAGGTTTCGAATAATATTTCAAGGCTCATATAAAAGGCTTTGAAATCCTTTTTCAGTTTAAAAAGTATAAGGTTGAAATTCGAGTTTTTACGGCAAGCTTTTGTTACTATTTTAATAAATAGTTTATAGCCTTTGTATTCCGGTCCGAGGGCTATTTAATACTTTCGAAAATTTGTTGATAGGGCGGTAAGGATTTCTTAAGGGTTTTTATCGGCATTTTCTTATTGGTTTTTTTTACAAATTCCTACGTCGTATCAGTTTAATCCTTATCGTATAACTTGTAATTAATTTCGGTGTTAAAGTGGAATTTGAAGCGGTTGTAATATTCGGCGAATAAATTTACTTGTATAAGGTGATACAATTACCATTCCTTAACTTAACCAAAAAGTATACCGGGTAAAATAACCTAAAAGTATGATAAGTTAATATCCAGTTTTTTGAATATATTAAGTATAACGCTTATTTCATTATAAAATATATCGTACGGCTCACCGTTGTAATTGTTATCCCTATTCTACAGCTTGACAAAGTTGGTAAGCTTTATAGGATCGCTTTTATCCGTAGGGAAGCGATGTAATAAAAGGTCACAGTAAGGGTCGTAGTTAAAAGACATTAGTCCGTACGACACGTATTAGAGTTTTACACCGCTTATTACCTTTTGAAATGGGGTGTTTTCCGTATTCCGGCCGATTATTATTTCCTGAAGCGGGTTTTTATTTATGTTTCGGCCGATTTTATTATGACTAAATTGGTTGTTTTTAGTGTTCAGGGTGTATTTTTATATTTATATCGGTTTGAAGTTACGTTTTAAGGAGGATTCGTATTCGGCACTTGTTATAAATAATCGTTACGAAACCTTCTCTTCTTTTATTAATTTTTTTCATTTCTATTTTTCGTCGAGTGTTCAGTCTTGACAAACGCCGTATCTCAATTTATGGTGGTTCTTTATAGCTCCAATTTACAGCCTTTATCAAATGTTCCTTTCGATTTTATAGGTAGTATTCTCCCACAAATTTTCATTTTATGATTTTTTGAATCTATTTATTTGGGTATATGTATAAACTAAGTTGTTGCGGATAAGGCTTTTGAGATACGGCTGTTACTTTTATCATATGTATTAATACCTTTACTTTATAATTGTTTCTGTAGGATTTTTGCGACCGTTTCATTTACCAATTGCTATATATACAATGTTTAATTCGTAAAGGATTTTGTAAAGTCCTCGAATAATTCGTGTCTTTTAATATCGTTCCTATAGTAGTTGTAAATTATATTTGTAATATATGTATTTATTGTATAAGAATAAAAGTTTTTTTTACCAAAGCCTCGATTTTATTATCCCAAAGGCTAAGTTCTAAATATTCAAGGATAGTGTTTTGGAATGATATGTGTGTGAAAAGGTAATTCATATAGTCGTTAACTTTTATTATATTTATTATTGGTAGGGTATTTATGTGTACGTCAAAGGCAGTTCGAATATAGTTTATGGTGGTTTAAAGTTGGGGATAACGTGGTGAATGCAAAATAAGACAAAGTAATTGAAACGGTTGTAATAAAGCTTATGAAAAATTATTAGTGTAAATGAATTTTAAACGATAAGTAAGTAAAGTGTAATTACAAATTAGTTAGGCGTTTCAAATTAGTTTTTATTAGCGTTGGTAACGTTATATGAAATGAACAGTTAGTAAGACTTAAATCGTTGTAGTTACTAAATTTAAAATGTATAAGGCGAACCTGTAACATTGGATAAGGCAAAGTAAAATGTAGGCAGTAAAAGGGAATGTGGGTAGGGAAAATTGTATGGTATGTAAGGAGTCGTAATATGTAATCTGGTATGTAGGTCGGTCCGAATTAACGTGCTGTAGCAGAAATTAGTAAAGGAATCGGTTAGTTATTTAGTATGTAACCGATATTATTAAGGCGATCGGTTTGATTATTTATATACAATCGATGTTAGCTAAGGCGAAAATCAGGTGGATCCTAGTAAAGGGTTCCAAAACTTGGTGTTTTACCTTACATGAAATAATACGTAATAGGACGCTCTTTAAAAAAGGCTTAGGTTAATCGTTTAAAGCGCTAATACAAGTTGGCCGTTGACGGAATGGGACTGATCCTTTTACAATTACTCCAGATCTTATAGTCTGGTAACGCTTCGGGTTTTTCGGCGCTTCCGCGTAATTACACACTCCCGTATAGTTTTTATAAGGCGTAATATTAAAGCACAAATAGTTGGTACCTCTACACCATCCCGCTATAGGTATTTAACGTGTATTTGTTTCTTTTTCTTAGGCTGTTTATAATCGATTGAGTTGGCTACTAATTAGTATCAGTAGGGTTGAAGTACCCATTTGCGTAAAACAACGCAAGTAAAAGAGTAATTAAAAGATGATTAGTATTGTAGTAAAGCAAGTTAAGATATGTTTAGTTAAAAAGAAGTATCCAGAGGTGTACGTTACATGTGAGGGTTTATAAGCCCTCGCTAAGAGTGTATAACTCTAGAATACTTCTTCTAGACCGCTCCACGCATTGCTATCGGCCTGGAATAGTATTCCAGACCGATCTATATATGATATACTTTTCGTCTTGCAAGAGTGCAGCCTGCAGCGTAACAAGTTATCGTGCACCCTACAGGAGTGTACCCTGTAATACAATGCACTACCATTTGGCCTATGAATACTATCTATGAGTGTATATAGTAATATTCACATATTCGAAATATATTTATTCGCGAATCCTCTCGGGGTATATATTGATAACCTTTAACATTAGGAACTTTGTACTCGTTAATAAGAATTAAATAGCTTAGAAATATATAACCTATATTTTTAATAACTTTGTTTACCTTAACAGTGAATTAGGGATTTATTATAACGATAAAAAAGGGTTAAAAAAAAACTAAAACTAAAACAATAAATATTATACTAATAACTAAAGGTATTAATACTATATAAAAAGATTAAAGGTTAAAAAACGAAGGAAATTTTTTTCTTTTACAATTAAAAGTCTGAGGATTATTTATAGGGTGGGAAAGGGAAACGCTAATGCACCTTTTACGTAAAGTTGGCCTAATACCTTCCATATGGAACCGTGATATTCTGGAAGGCGCACTTACCATCCTTATACTTACGGCGTTATACATAATAACACTATATACAAAAAAAAGAGATAACGGGGGAAAGAACGATAGGAATATCTTTAAGGGTAATATTACAGACTAGTACCTAACTAGTATTACTAGAGATCCAACGCTAGTAGTTTTACACGCTCATGCAATACTTTAAAGCAAGTATGAAGCTGCTTAAAAACAAGATATCATACGTCACATGACTGGGGAGAGGGCCGCACTATCTTAGCTCCATAGCCGCTCCCTGGAAGAGAATTCTCTTCTCTTCTTCTTCATTGAGGTTTATAGACAGAATCCGACCACCTTGAGCGACAGCTCCGGCCTTAGTTCTTTCACAGTGTCGCACTATACAGACTATATAGTTGGCACTACCAGATGATAGTAAATTATCAAAAAAAATGATATTAGTCTACGAAACACCTAAACCACGAACAAGAGACTCAAACGCGTCTTTTCGATAGAAAAATATAATTTCAAAACAAATAAATATAGTCAATACGTGTTAAATTACGAGGAATATAACAACTATGAACACGATAACATACCCACCGAATACAATACTCCTAACAAAATAGGTAAAAAAACATGAGTAAACGTTACTTATAATGTAATAGTGAAGTGATAACTAGTTAAAAAGCCTACCTTACTAAAATAACATGAAAAGAATTTTATCACGAAGAAAACGCTTTTCAATTATTTGCTATTAAAGAAAGATATAATAACAACAATTTTTTTAGGGATTATACCTGCTACTAAAGTTGCTCAACACTAGAGCAATAGACTTTCTTCATATATAAACTTGAAATTAATGAAATTAGCAAAAAAACTAAAGCGTAATAACGCTTGAAAAGTCAAAGTTAATATTAAATTGAATCAAAAAGAGAAACATTTTCGATGAAAACGAAAATCGTTATTTCAATAATTAAACCAAATACGTTTTACATTCTAAATACATTTTCATCTGTTGTTTTATACCCTGAAAATAAAAAAAGGATAAGGATTATCATTGAAGTAATTACCAACAAATTGATTCAAAAAAACAATGTTTTATATTAACTTCGAAATTGGGATACTAATGATTCTATCTAAAAAGTTCAAAAACAACCATTTCGAACCTAAACAAAGTGGAACTAAAACAACTATACAGAAGGTTTAATCATCCAAACTCAAATGAACTATATAAAATTATTAAAACGTCGAACACAAGAATTGAGAAAGTTTAATTCTCGACAATAAAAAGAAATGTTACCGCTATTACCGAGTCTATACATCAATAACACAATGATTGAAATTAAGTTTCAAAAAAAATCGACATTTCAACTTTGACGTCTTTATTAATATTTATTTTTTTGGATAAACTACCGATACTTCATATGATTAACTCGAAACCATCGTTTTTTGGTACAAGATTTCTAAAAACAATATCGACCAAAAATATGTGGATAACTTTACAACACTTATAGATTGATATAAACATAGGATTATCAAATAGCATTGTTTATAACGCCGTGATAGACTTTTTATTTCAATTTTTTTTTGAAATAAATGTTAATATTATGGTGATCAAATATCACCAAATCCTCTTTGAAACGCATGAGAGAATTGGAAGAATAGAAAGTATTCACAATATATTTCGTCGAACATAAGGATGCTTCTGAGAAAAATAAGCAAATTGATAAATAAAAAAGACATCCCTAAAATAGTTGTAAAAGAAATAAATGATACCTTCAAAACGAATAATTGAGTCATGACTTTAATCGTTTTAAAAATATATCTACATCCAACAAACGAATACCTACTATAAACATTTACAACTAAAACTTAAAACGCATATATTAAAAACAAAAGAAATCTAAGAAGACTACAAATGTTATACCGAGTAATCGAAAGTATTTCAATCGAAATGTAGCTACCACGTTAAAGTTACTATTATTATAATCACAAATGAAAGTCCTCGTAAAAAGAGAAAACTCAAACACATAAAACGAACCCTTGGACATTATTAATACAATAAATACAAAGGTTATCGTAGACGCGGCCAACGAACCACTAAAACTCGCTATAATATATGTAGAACCATATTATACGGGGATAAATACAGACATTCAAAACAATGAGCCATCGATACAAAACCTACTGACTTCAATTATTAATTAAACTATGGAATAACGACGTTGAAGACAACTAAGAAAGCAAAAGCAATACTTGACGATGAATATTAACTATAAACCATGAAATTCGATGATAAAATACTTTATAAAACTTGATGTAAAACCTGAGTCAATTAAAAGAAGAACGATGAGGCATTAGTAATTAAGTTAAAAGCTAAAGAATCTACCAAGACGAAAAAAAAAAACCCGTTAGGAAAGCGATAAAACTTAGATTAACAGCCTTTTGGAATGAAAAGTTCTACAAATTGCCTTGAAAGCCAATTTCGAAGTTCAAAATAATATAAACAGTTGTAATTTTAAAATCATATACTAGATTCAAACCCTTAAATCTGATAAACCATTTAACCAATCAGTTTCAATTAATCAAGGTTATGGTAATGAAAATAAGAAATAATTCTTTATATAATGAATAATAATTTAGACAATAAGCTAACGATGAATAGTTGATTTTTCTTTCAACTTAACAATGAATGGAGATATAACACTTAACGAACGCAATATTATTCAAACCTATATATGTTCGGATACGCATTCTCAACGTAATATACTCTTGGAACTTCACAAGCAACTTCGAAATAAATATCTACCAGTAATAATTATGAAATACGTGAAACTACTATACGATATCGCCGAAACCAGTATTTACTGATTCGTAATATGTTGAAACCACTTCAAAAAAGGTTTCACATAAAACCTTCGAAATTCAACCTATGTATTATAGTTAAAATAATGGATACTTTAGCATCATCAACATGTAAACTGATGATAAACTCCTTTTTAGAAATACATGAATGAATTGAAAAATGATGAAAAATAAGGGAGACATCAAAACTATAAAACTTTGACTCAATTGTAAAGTTAGATACTAATTACTCAATAGAATTTAATAACTCGATACTTTGCTTGTGTGAAAACAATAAAATGTATATATTATATATTATAGTTTGATAGAAAAGCCAAATGGTAGTTAAGCTATTATTTATAAGATAGACATTGAGAAAATGCAGAAATAAATTCAATAAATCGTTTGTAACGATTGAATCATGATCATATGCCAATCAAAACCTTCCTAAAACCTCTTATTAGTAACTTAAGTCTCAAAAACATTTAATAACATTATTAAAAATGATTACATATTTACAATGGTAAATGAATAATATATATAAAACATTGGACATAATTTCCATAAATTTAAAAACAATAAAATTTGTCGGTAAGGCCTCTAGTCATATGAATATAAATAAAGAGTAATCGTAAGATTGATATTGTAGTAAAGATAGATGGTAGGTCAAGAAGTAACATCCAGATAGTGCACGCCTCAAGTGAGAGCTTATAAGCTCTCACCCAGATCATACTACTCTGGAACGCCCCTTCTAGACCGCGTCATGCATGATGTACTCTGAAAGTGCAATCTATAGCGTGATACGTTATCGTGCACACTACAGTAGTGCACCTTGCAGCGTGATGCACTGCCACCTAAATATACTAACTATAGTGATATATAATAATATCCACAAAATTGATAATTTTTACGGACGCCTTTTTTACAAAAAGAACACCAATATTGGCTCACAAATTTTCTTCTTAATGAAAATAAGTAACCCAATAACAGTACATAAACATTTTACTCTTATAGAAAATGTACTATATTAGTCTTTTGTAAAATGAAAAAGGGTAACACGTAATGTTTTTACTTCAGAAATTTACGGTATAATGATAGGCTTCAGCACTAGCGTAACAACCATAAACACCATCAACATGGTTACCAAACGAATTATATTATCAATTACTCACATTATTATGTATACTGACTTTAAAGGTTTGTTTTTGGCAGCCTTAACAAAAATCAGCATAAAAAGCAAAAAATGAAAATAATAAAAATCGTATTTAATATAATGTATTTAAAAGAGATATACCAAACTAGGTAAATTCAGGAATTTCAGTAGATTAAGGCCAAAGACAGTATTATCATAATAATATAAGAAGAAATACAAGTAAGGTTTGAAAAAAATTCATTGATGAAAATATGTTGCGAATTCGTATTGAAAGATACGTCAATAAATCAATAAAATGATTCCAAATTGATGGATAAACTAAATAAAGAGAATGAACGAACGAAATGAACGTTCAAGCCCAACGTCAGATATTTCAATATGAGCCTTTTGAACTATAGAAATTAAAAGCAACTTTATATCTGATACTAAATAAATAAACTATTTTCACTATATAAGTCACGACGCTAAACAACCTTAAACCATTTGAAATATATATTAAAGATACTAGGAATTGGTTTTTGACTATCACAAATGCTTTGTTCATGATAAAAAATCGTCATGAAATATTTGAATAACTCTTTAACCTCTTTATCAATGGATGTATTATATTAGAAACTAATTTGAAAATAATAGCTAACGGACAATACAAAATGAAACAACAAAAACAAATCATAATTTCGGGCGATGGATATGATATTAATCACCAAACATACCATACTGACTCAATACATCATTCAACTGATGCTACATATGTAAAAGACAATTTTATGTTACAAGGATTATATACTAAATATAAAGCGAATCAGATAAAATATTAATAGTATAGAACAAACCACATGATATAAAAACAAAAGATAAGACAAATACTACATGCAATAGTTTTCACAAAAGAAGGTAACCAATGAAATTCAATACCTATACATTAATATATTTTACATAGTCACGAAATACAAATTTAAAAGACGGTATAGAATTCTTTAACATAAAACTCGTTGACGTTATCAATACTTTCGAGATACTCTTATTTAATATAAGATGTATTAATACTCTATATCTTCAATTTAATACTAAAATGCTTATAAAAGTGTTGTATTGAAGTTATGACACAATAACATATTATGTAGGCTTATAGATCTAAGTATACCGAAATCTACATAGTGAGGAACTTCTTGATATATGATTATGTAAATCCTCATACATATCTCGATCCTTAAGATTGAGGCTCTTAAATAGTCAATATAAGTTCACACATATAAATAACAGTTCCCTTGTTCTAGTAATTTATAATCTCAGGCCATATTTCCGTATCAATTCTAAGTACTAGTCAGTACTACGACTTACCCTAGTAAATACTAGTACCCAATAAAAATATCCTCATCTCTGGTGTATTCCTCATCCCTAGTATTGAAACATATCAAATACTTAAAGTTATATAAAGTACTGACTGGTCTTTTTACTAAGTTACTATACTTATTGCATTTTTAACACCCCTCCTTCAAAGGTATTGTGTGCCAAGAAAAAAGAAAAAAAGAGAAAAAATTCAAAATAAAATAAAAATTAAAGTGTAAGGTAAAAAAGGCGTAGTGTGGAGTGAAATTTGGTAAATGCAAAAAGTAAGAAAACTTATGTAATTTTATTTAAACCTATAACCTTCACAATAGTCTTTATTAATATCCCAAAGTTTGTAGCAAAGTTTGCAACAATAACCACTCCACTAATTTATATTTGCAATACTACAAGGTAACCTAAAACACAAAGGTTTATAAACCGTTAATTTGAACTCAAGTAAATTTAATCAATCCAAACTTTTATATTATTAAATCGTGCATTACCCTTGGCAATAGCTTTATCAAGTCATCGGCCAATTATTCATCCATAAGAACCCACTTAGTTTGTATTATTCTGCGCTCCACTTTATCCCTACCAAAATATTCTTCAAAGGGGATATATCAAATGTAGTCATAATACTCTGAGTTCGTAAACAACTTAATTGCACGCGAATTATCAAAGTATATTGTAACGATGATAAGAATATGTATCTCTAAAAATGAGTTCTTCATTCAAAGGGCATTCCAAGTAAACCTTATCACAGACATACTATTAACATCAAAAAAAGAATACTTTAAATCCTCCCTTAAATAACTAGTTAACTATCCTATTAACGATTCGAACTATATATCCATAGGTAGAATTTCCAATAGCCTTGTTTTCTTTCCTATCGAAATCGTATTAACCAGTGATTTGAAGTCTATGGGAATTTTTATAATAATCTTTACTGAAGTTTATAACGTTCCAATATGGTGATACCAAAGTTTTTTTGTTAACCATTAATAAACTAAGATTCTTACATTATCTAAATTATTTAAAAGTGTAATTGACAAGTGTGATATTTTTATATGATGATTTGTAGCAAAAGTGTCAAAATAATGACATAAGGAAAGTGATATTCGGCTAAGTTTGACATACTACATAGCAAAAGGCTTCAACATGTAACTAATAATTCTTAAAATATAATATATCAACCTGATCTTCAAGGGACATGGCATAGATGAGTAATCCAGTAGCGCTAGGGATATAAGCCGGAAATCTACTCAATTTTCTAACTTAAATTCTAGAACCCTTTAGATATACGCATTTTAAGCTAAGATAATTGTATACACGTCCCTTATCTTTGAAAGAAGTACCCCCAGGAAGTGTTCAGCCTTTCCCAAGTTCTTATACTGGAATGGATTTCTTATATCTATCTTAAAGGCTTTAATAGACTTTGGGTCAAAGCCCATAATAAGAAAGTAATTAAATTAAATATAAATTATAAACTCATGGCGATAATTCATATATATCGCTTTATCAAAACTCAACATTTTAAATTTTAAGGTATTGAATATTACTTTTAACCTTTTCAACTATTGTATTGAAGCCGGATTCAACTCGTATAGGGAGGCGAGAAACTAGAAGACTTGGTTAACTATAGGATAAAAATCCACATTCACTTTAAGATGTTTTTTTTTAAAAAAGAATGAAGTTCCCAATAGTATCCAGAATCTCCATCCACACCAATTCCTCAATTTCTCCATTGATAAAAGCCGAAATAATGTCCATTTAGTCGATTTCCCAGATATAGGAAATAGTAAGGATAACGAGGATTTTCCACGTATAAAACTTTGTTATAACGGCAAAAGTTTTGATGTAATCAATACCATACCTTTACTTAAATCCTCGCATAAAGATCTAACCTTATAATTTTAGACTTGAACTTTTAAATCAGTCTTGACTTTAGTAACTTCTTTTATAGTAAAGTTATAGCGTTTGCTATCTATTTTAATATTTTTAAAGACCTTAAAGAATAAAAAGCTTCGTTTCTCAATGTAAAGAGCCTTTTTACAGTATTGGGCTTCTGGGATTTCTAATACTTCTTTCATAACCAGTAATTTCTTTTGTTTGCTAACTAAGAACCCAAACTGGAACATGTCGTCATCGTTGTTAACAACAGCATCTTCTGGAAAACTTGCCGGAAGGATATTTGCTATCTTTATTATTTCTTAGCCTATATTCCTTCCCGACTTGAAGTTTGGTGAAGCCGTTGCAATGTTATAATAGATACCTTCCTTAATGGTTTTAATATCTTCTTTATCCCTCACAACTCATTCACAACGTCCTGTGAATATTTGTTCAAAGACCGTCAAGCTTAACGTTCTAACGATCCTCTTAGGTAGGTTTTTAGGTGGATTGGAATTTTTTTTTTAAAAAAAAACCAAAGCTTTATAATATTAAAAAACTGTAATATAAATGAAGTTCTCTTTTTCTTATTAAACCAGTCTTTTAACCTTTTAATCGTCTTACAAAGAGGATGAGGAAGATTATGGAAAAGCTGGAAATAAAGGTAAACTTAACGTTAGGTTTAAAATTTCTTATATTTCTACTTTATAGTAAAAATACTCATAAAATATAGTGTATTGGATTCTGATACTTTTATGAATCGTTAAGTTAGCCATCAAATAACTATTGAAAATATATAAAGCTATAAATGATATGTCTCTTTTCCAACCGCAATATAGTTTCATATCTTTTCCAATATTAATTGATCAAAGCCTTCGGAAATCCTATTCCTTTGAAGAGTATATAGTAAAGACAAATCAAGGTTAAATACGTAATTTATATATATATATAACCAAATGGTAAACGAGTTCGTTACTTCCATGGAAAATTGAAAAGTCAATAATATTTCTAATACGTTTAATAATCTCGTTTAGTATGCAACAAAATTCTTTTAGTATATTATTAGGGGAAATAATATTTAAATTACGAAACCTAATGCTCTACTTAACATTAGTAACTATCAGGCTATAACTTCTGTTTTTTAGATTAATATTTGTTTTCTAGAAGCTATCAAAAGTTCAAATAAGAATTTCTCTTTCTGGGCTTCTGTATTAAAAGCTTATTTATCATTAAATACTTGTTTTTAAAAAAAAACTCGTAAAAATACAAATCAAGTTAAAACGTTTTTTTTTCCAAATAATTTTGAAGGCTGTCTAATAAATAAAACAATATCAGCATAAATCAGCTCTTACAAAGTCTTGAAACAGAAGTTAATCAATTACAAAACAATATTGTGGTATTAAAAAAAAGATAAATCAAACAGACTAAACGTCAAGTTTTAATAGATTAACATTAAAAATAAGGCCTACAAAACGGCACTACCCACTTCTCATAAGACCTCTAATTGGTTGTTTCAGTGGACTAACGTAAAGAATTTGGGCATTTAAAGTCAAAAGTAGATACTTTAACGTTCAAAGTGCATCCTTTAATGTTGAAAATAGATATGTTAAAGCAGGAACACCCGTATAAGATACGGCCTACAATTAGCCAAAAACTTCCTCTGCAAATCTTATAAATTAGACCAGTCAAATTGAATATCTAACAGGTTAAGTAACAACACCATGAAATTATATTGCTACTGATATCAGAAGTCAACTGTATTGTTATGAACTGCAACAATATCTGTTTTTTCTTCCTTTTAATTGATAAATTTATCAGAATTGAATGAAAGCTATAAATTTGAATGAACTACCTAGCAAACCTATGTTGTATTATACTTGTATGAGCTAGCAAGGTATATTTTTATAAACTAACTGATTGACTAGTTTCGGTCAATAAGCTGTTTGTTTAGTCCTCTTCGGAGAATTAAATTAGCTATTTCTCCTTAAAAACGGTTCTCATCTTAAAATTCTTATTATAATTTACGAAGTATTAAAAGGATAGCTTTCCTCCTTTCACTTCGTATACGAACTGTCCAAACTAGAAATTCGGGCTGAAGTCAGGTAAAAAACTGAAAGGAATACTCAATATCCTCAACTTGATAACCTTAATAGACAAGGATTCTTCTAGTGTTTTCAAACGTTACCACAAAGGGAGCTAAGGCGAAATAGTATAATAGGCGAAGGAAACGAATTTTTTTAAGAAGCTTGTGATAATGGATTGGTCCAATACCTTAGCATATACTAATCAACTTCAATATAGCCTTACATGGATGTTTAATACCAACGATAACAGCTGAAAGATCTTAAGTAATAGAAGAAGTAATCATCCAGTAAACCCTGATCTGGGTACGTATAATTTTTGAAATCTTTACAAAATTGTAGTCGATAGGTTTCAATAAATGGATTTAATTTGTTTCTGTAAAAACTGTATTTATTTTATTGTTAAAGATACACTCCAAAGTATTAAGATAATCATTACCGATATTATATACTTTAATTGCTATCAGCTATTTGTTTGTATTTGCAAAGTTCAACTTATCAGAGTCTTTCAACAATTGTAACTTAGGCTTTCAAAGCAGTCTCTTTTCCTCAACGTTGAGAAAGGGGTTTTCAATATCTTTCTTCTCCTTCTTCATTGGTGTAGTACCTGTCGACGTGTATGGTTCCGGCTTCGTTGTTTCTTTGAGGGGTTACTCAAGCCTAGTTTTTAGTCTATAGTATAAATCGATAGCTGACCTGAGATCTTCCTGGTTCGAGTAGTCTAAAGTATTGACTACTTTAGCTATAGCCTTTGCTTCCTCATCAGAAAAATCATCAATATTAACTGCTTAATGTTCTTGCTCAACTCTAGCCCTTCGGGCATCACGAGCTGCCTTTCGCCCTTTTCTCAACAGAGCCTCAGGGTCCAAAGCCCTTGAGGCAAGGGTAATAGCTCCCTAAAGCGTAGGAAAAGAAGGGATGCGGATTTAGACGGAGGAGCAGAAGAACCTATAAATCCAGAGGGACCTAGTCCAGAGGGACCTGAGGGGCCGGAAGCAATGACAGTTCTCTGTGAAGAAGGACCGTCATCACTAGTACTGCTGTAAGACAGACCTGGTAGTGGAAACAAAAACCCACGTGTTGGGGATACTAAAGGGGCATCCTCAAAGGTATAAAAAGGTCCAGAAGAAGTGGACATTTTTTATCTGTACTTATGTGAAAGATATTGAACTTAATTCAATGAAATGGTAAAATAGTAAAGAACAATTGTACTGATAATGCGTGAAAGTTACTACAAAAGAAGATATTGGGTAGGCTTATAGATTCAAGTATATTAGAATCTACACAGTGGAGGACTTCTTAATATACGATAAAGTGAATCCTCATTAAGATCTCGATCATCAGGGTTGAGGCTCTGTACTAGTCATACTAATTTATACCAATAAGTCCTTATTCCCCTATACTAGTAATTACTAGTACCAGGCAATATCTCCGTAGTAATCCTCTGTACTAATCAGTACTAGTACTTGCACTAGTAAATAATAGTGCCCCATGAAGATATCCTCATCTCCGGTGTATTGCTCATCCTTGTTGTTGGGACATATCAAGTACTTGAAGTTGTACCAAGTACTGACTGGCCCTTTTGCTGAGTGACTGTATCTGTTGTATTTCAACAGGGTCTTATCCCGAACAGTAAAGCTACGAATCGTTTCTATACCAGATGGATAACGAAACCAAGCAATATAATTTTAAAATTTGTGCAACGTTGAAATTTATACCTAGATTTATACATAATATGCCAAAGTTTGGAAATGTGGAGAAAGGTGTTTACCCTACATACCAAAATTGGGTGGAAATACAGAATCTCATCTCCGTATCGCTGCGGCTTCTCCGAAACCAGTCATAGGTCTGCAATATCTAGATTTTGGTGGCCTAATTGACCTTGACATCCAACTTAACAATCAACCAAACGTAAAAGTCACCGGTTTAACTTCCAACAACAAAAATGAAAAATTCTTAGTGTTGGAATATTGATTGGACCAATGTATTGACCAACGCACGGACCAATTTAAAAACTAATTGAACATACTGCAACAATGGTGATACTATCTTAATACAGTAGTTCGTATATCAACGGTTAAAAGTCACAGTCTAGCTATCTGTACCAAAACAAGCTACTTTACTGGCCGTCTGATAAGTACAGCCAAGTAAAGTACAACTGTCTATAGCTTGTACTATTTACTGACTAACTGTCCAATTATATAAGTGCTTATTTTTACAATTTTTGGAGGTATAAATATCTGGTCCATTGACTAGTAGTTCTTCAACTTAGTTCTCTTTTAATATTATCGACTGGACTTCGCACCTGATTTTTTTTACCGTAATATTAGTAAAGAAAAAAAAAATTGGTACTTATTTATCCATAGATAAAGTCCTACCAATATGGAATATAATTAATTACTTTATACGTAAAATATAACTTTTTAGATATATTGAATAGAGGTCGGGAAAGTGATTGGAGAGAGTTTGATTCAACCATTGTAATATACCTTATTGTTTATAATGATTATCTCTATTATATACAAATTGAAAACAGAATAACAAAATTCGTTTTAATTAGAATACTTATAGTTGGAAAATACATTGTATTATTATAAAATACTACAAGTGCTCATAATCGAAAAAGATCCTACAATGAGTCACGATACTATAAAACATTGTATTCTAAATATCAAAATGATTTATGGTATTTGCAATGTCCTTATTTCATATATAATAATTACATCAAATGGAACAAAAACATTCAAATTTATATATAATACAACGGATGAATTAATAAATTTTATTCTATCATAAATCACAATCTAAGGTTTATCTAAAATAATCAGCCTTAATAAAAGTTTTACGTTTGGATTTATATTGTGTTGAAATAAGGAAGGAAGGAAATAAGCTTTTGAAATATTCAATTTATCTTCCTTGTTGGGTTCTTATTGAAAAAAGATATTATATTGATAAATTCAATGATAGTTTTTGGAATAATGGATTAGAAATCAGAAAACATAAAAACTTACGCATTTTTTTTGTCTTTGCATGAATTATTTACTTGAAAATATTTTTTTTTCATTCATATTCATACGTGTCTAGACTTTACACTCGATGATAAAATTTGAACAATTAGTTCTCGGAACGATAAATTTATGTTTTATAATGTTGAATTAAAAATCAAAGATATATTAGACATTCGATACTTGTGTTAACTTAGTATTGTAACCGTTTAAATTGTCAACAATATAGTTTGACTCGTTGTTCAAGTAAATTAAATACAAAACTTTGATCGAAGTATTTAATACCTTGTAAATATATTGTTTGTTAGAATAGTATTATATGCAGTGCAGTAGGTTAACTTTACTGAAAGTAAAGTTGACTGTACTGCGAGTTGAGTGCATTGCTTTGCGAGGACTTACCGCATTGGGTGTAAGTTGAGTGTAGTATGCTACATTTTACTCCAGGGCAAAGGCTAAGCAATTGGCCATACAAATTACAGTGCAGACCGGCTAGTGGTCTACTAAACCTAGAACAATACATCTACCATTTTACTACTGCAATACTATAGTTACTTCGACTAATCGAATCGATAACATTGCAACGTCTAAGGCCTACCAACACTGATCAGTGCTTGCCTATTCGGTTAAGCATAGATAAGCTAAGTAAAAAAAGAAGCTACTTTCTGGTTACGCTTTATGGCTACAGCAGCTAAGGTAAAGGAAATATTTTTGCGAAAGGCCTCTGTTAGTACTGTGTCAGTCTCATAAAGGCAGGAAAACAGAGAAAACTTTTGGGTTGTATCAATCTTACAACGGCAATCTAAAAGTAAGCAACGGTATCGCTACTTGAAAGCACCAAGAAATCTTTAATAATCCTTTTTGAAAACGTTGAGATTGACTGTAAGAAGTCTTAAAGTTCGGCTAGTTGACAAAAAGCTAAGTTAGTACTACTACGGGTGTTACTACTACAAAAACAACCAAGTCCCTACGACAAACAACCACAATAAACAACCTTCGACCTCTACCACTACCAACAACCTCCGACCTTAACCTTTACACCAAATTTTTATCTATACTTTAATATTTTTATTTCCCACGTCACTTTAATCATCAAGTTCGCTATTCTAAGCAAAAACACCAAGTCACGCCAAGAAAGCCACGTCGCGTGACCTTACGCTAAGTTATCAAGTCACCAAGTTCCCTCGCGACTTCATGCCAAAACACCAAGTTCCTACGCCTAAGATTATCAAGTCCCTCGCCCTACATACACCACCAAGTCTTTCATCGCCGTAAACCTCAAGATTGTACCTACCCCAGAGATTGAAAAGGAAATTAACGCCTTAGAAACTACCTTTACCAAGTTTTAAGACAAAAACCTTCAGGCGCTAAATATCAACGAAAAATTAACGGAAAAACACCTTACCAAATTTATCGGCTACTATATCGTCGAGAATAACAATAATAAAGACCTGAACCACACCTTTTTAACGACTAAACTATTAATATGTAAAATTTAGTTTAAAAAGAGGTTAAGCTAAGGAGTAAGGAAAAACATAAATAGCAAGGAGTTTATATAATATTAAAGGGTATTGCGAAGTTAATATAAAAACTTATCCACTTAGCCTAACTTTAACAACGCGTTTAAGACCCTAATTCTTAAAACCCTTCAGGAAAAAGGAAAGGCGTTAAGGAATCCTAACGCCTATACATACGTTTGATAAGAACTTTAACCTAACCTTAACTAAATTAAGCCTTTTTATGCGTTAACGATAGGGAACCTATTAACCTGTTCAGCAATTTAGTACCACCACGTAATAACGCGAAATACGCCCTTAGCGGCGGAAAAGAACGTAAATCGAGGGTTATCAATACGGTTAAAGGTATTAACGTTAGCGCTTTACACCAGTTAATTAAGTAAAATCGTTGAGCTTTTTAAAACTTTCAAGTACATATTGACCCTTAGTACTGCAATTGTTAAACACCTTAGAAACCTTTTCCTTTTATATTCGCTTATACGCATAAACCTACTATAAGTCCTACTATGAGACTTTACCCCTCGGGCTAAGCGATGAGCAATTACCCTTAACACCGTACTCAAGAAGCCTTAAGGCTTAAACTACTATAAACTACTATTTAAGGTTAGGATAATTATCGAAACTTTTTTCAAAACCTGTTAAAATATTTAACATTAACTATAGATTTGTGACGGATTATACTAAGATTTGGAATAATATAGAAAAGTATAACGGAAAGATTTATAACCTTTTCGACATCAAGATAATGCCTCTTTTGAATATCCATAAATGAATGAAGGTCTTACTTTTTAGTTTTTACTTATTATTTCCAGAAATACTTACAAGTTATGCTAAAAACTACTATTTAATCTTTTTAACAAACGCCATTATATTTCGCGAGATCTACGATGGCATAAAGAGCCACTTCGAGTACTACATCCACCTCACGTAATACTATATAAACTGGGCCACTACATGGTAAATTATAATAATAGCAAAGGAAAAAAAGGAATCACTAATAAATATTTTAATTAAATGTTTGACAAGTTAATAATATGTTAAAAGGAAATAAAAAAAGGCTTATGCTAACGAAGTTATATTTCGTGAATAGGTACGGGCAACAGTTACGGGTGTTAGCGAGTTTGAATACACCCTATAACGTCCAAATATTACCTACAAAGGCTTTTCAAGCCAGTTACGTTTCTCGTTTGCCACCGTAATGACACGTATAACAAACTCGTTCGGTATATATTCCCAAACGAACAACTTCCTAACCGTAAATAAGGAAGATATTACGGTAATTAATTACGTCGACTGTAAGTACAGACAACTATAACGCCTAAAGTTAGGCCCCTCGACATCAGCCCTAACTTAAAGGCAATACCTATATTAAAGCTAACAAGATTTAGGCGGATCTGTTAACCGCAAACACTATAGTCTTAATAATAGCAAAAAATATTGAATTTGTAACAAAGCTAACTACTAGTTAACTCAGCACCCCCTTACTGAGCGTAACAATAGGCAAGTAACGTATCATATCTAGTACCCTATTGCTTCGAAATAAAATTACTTGAATCAAGTCACAAACGCTAAATACGATGAGTTAATTAACGTCTTCAACGCTTTTAAATAAATTGAGTAACACGAAAATACTACTTTTAATACGGTGGACCAATAATTAGTCAACTATGCTTTTTTGTACCGTTTGGGTGGTAAAAACCCTTACTTTTGCATTAACTATACCCTTAATCCCTTATACACCTTTAACCTTCGCAATCGTTATACAGATTACACGTTTTAAGGTATTATATTAAACATTAAGGCGGTAACGTACTTAACAAAAGGCTATTCGCAATATATAATACTACAAAGGGAAAACATTATAGCTACTAAAATCAATCATCACGATATTGGCAAGGTCAAAGTTAGCTTTAGCTTAGACGAAAAGTTATCGTTACTAAAAATAACGGTAATTTAAACAATTTTAAAAACGATTACTTTTCATATTTTGAAATCCCTTACCCCTTTTTCACTTTATTTAAAAGATATAAAAACTTTTGAAGTTAATATTAACGTTAATGTGAACGAATTGGTTAAGAATAGCTAGAGGTTTTCACTCGCCTTGAAGTAGAGGCACTTATAATTTTATCTTTAAAGCCCACAAGCAATGGTGTTAAACCTAACGAAGCCAGAGATGCGTTAATTACACTGGCGCTTTAACTATCCAACTGTTAATAGGCTATATAAAGTCTTAAAATCTGCAGGGCATAACGATATGAAATACTGTGCCCTCGAAGCCATTAAAAGGCTACACCACTACTGTCAAATATATTCTCAAGCCCCCCCAAGATTTAAGTTTATATTAAAAGACGATAAGGACTTTCATTACGAAATATTTATTAATGTGTTTTACTTAGATAACAAGCCAATTTTTTACGTCGTTAACTTTGTAACCTCTTTTTACGGAGTTAAGTTTCTAAAGTTCCTTTCGACAAAAGATACGTAAAAAACGTTAAAGATATTGTAAATTAACACGTACCTAGGTTTATTTAACGTCGTCGTCTACAATACAAATACCAACTTTAAGACGGCAAAGTTTAAGAAAAATAATAAGATAATGGGTATCTAATATAAATAGGTACCTATAAAATCCTATTAAAGTATTAGAAAGGTCAAAAGGGTATACTCTATACTTTACCGAACGTATAATATCCTCACATTAAAGATTAAAAGCTTTACGGATCCAGAAACACGCCTATAAATAATAGTTAAAAGCTTTAATGATACCATGGATCCTAATAACTTAGTGACAACGCTTCTAATCTTTGGAGCGTACCCACGTCTGACGAGTGAATCTCCGCACTCGGCAAATACTTAGAAACGTATTACGGCTTATAACAAAGCTTTAAGGGAACTTCGAAGGAAATTGGTATGCCGTCAAATAAATAACGCCTTTAACACTAGGAACGGTCCTTGAACAATTAACGTATTTTCTTTTCCGTTACAAAGTGAAATCCTTGTATAATGGTAGCCAAGTAAATAGAAAAGACTATAAAAGATATTGAGTATTACACACTTCAAAATAGTTATTAAAATTACTAATAGCTCAATATCCTTCTGAACCACACAGATTAAGCCTTACATTAGAGATACTAAAGATAAAAACCCTTAATCCTTTCAAGTAAAACGACTGAGTTAATACAAACCTCCTCTACTCGTTGTAAACAAGCTGATAAAACTCTGCGGCGCGGGCAACCTCCTAAAAAAAAGCACAACGTTAAAAAGGAGGAATATATACCAAGTCGTATCTATAATACTACTTAGGTAAATAAAAAGAAAAGGATAACGAAGACTTGATAGTAAAGCTTAGGGTATAAAGAATTATTAAAACTTTAGGCGAACCTTTTTTAAAAAGATATAAGGTTAAAATTAATGGTTTACTAACTCGAAAAGTTATATAATTTATACCAAAAACTGACTCTAACCTTTAAAAACCGAATATCACGATATTTAAATCGAGAATTATTTACTAGGTTAAACGTAAAACTACGAGGCAGCTGTACGAAAAGTCACGATTAATCGTTTAAAAATACGGTGATAAAGGTAAGAACGAAATACTCACATAATTGTTGACAATTTAACAAATTAGCCAACACTTGGTAATTGCCCTAGTAATAAGTTCACTGATTAAATCTAAAGGAAAATTTACACTTAATAGTCGTGCTATTATATAAGTCAATATAAAGTTAATAACGGATCTGTAAAAGATTATACTACTAAAACTGCCGTAAGAGCTGCGTACCATCTACTTTCTAAAACCAGTAATACGATATATCAAAATACTATATAAATTAGTTAAAGTAAGTATCTACTAGTTTTTAACCTACCAATCGCACTCGAAATCCCATCGAAGGATAAAGTTATTAATATACGATTCGTACTTGCTAGTAACGTAAATGAAGGATTTTGGCATAGTAAGCATACAAACTAACGATATCCTTTTCTTTGAAACGTCTGGCTTTATAACACTAAAATAAAAAACGATCGAGGATTCCAAATTCTAAAATTACAAACCGGTAACGACGTTAACGGAAAATAATTAACATAACTTTAATAAATCATTAATCCGTATACTTAGTGTTAATACTAGCCTATGCTTTCGTCAAAAGAGCTAGGGCATTATTTTTACCTCAATTGACAAGATTAATAAGACCAGGACTTAACGGTACTTGTAATAACATGTACGAGGCAACTATATTGCTATCTTATGTTAATCAAAATCCTTTTACGATTTATCTATTACCATAAAAATACAAATACCAATGGATAAAGACTTTAATCGACTAAATGAAAGGTGGAAGTAGCAAATGAGAAAACTAAACCACAGAATTAATATGGTACTAATCGACCTTTTAAAGACTAAGTTAATAGTCTTTACGAACAAGTCATTTACAAATAATACCAACTTATCTTGTTAAATCGGCTTTTTAATATCTTTCATCAATAAAAATAGACAGGAAAACTAGTTTAGTATCA
Organism: Anisogramma anomala; assembly: GCA_038502455.1. Classification (NCBI taxonomy): domain Eukaryota; kingdom Fungi; phylum Ascomycota; class Sordariomycetes; order Diaporthales; family Gnomoniaceae; genus Anisogramma; species Anisogramma anomala. Next base: position 31,141,118 of record JASMMZ010000003.1, on the reverse strand, counting down.
CTGCCAACATAATTTACTAGATTTTTATCAAATATAAGTGGATTACACGAAGTATGTTGGCTTCGGAGGTTTACGGCATAATAATAAGCTTTAACGTAGATATAAAAATATGGGAAACTCTTAATCACATTACCAGGAAGCTACTAATTCCTCCTATCCCGGTAATAATCTGTACCGACTCAAAGAGCCTCTTCGAGTGCCTTTCAAAGCTCGAAACCATTAGTTAAAAACACCTAATAATGAACTTAATAGCACTCCGCAAAGAATACGAAAAGAGAGAGATTAAGGAATTCCGATGGATCGATGGCAAAAACAACTCTACAGATGCCATTATAAACATATCGCCAAAAAAAGCCCTGAAAAAGTTTGTGAATAGTAATAAGCTGACTGTACGAATCGAGGGCTACGTAAATAGGCCGTCCGAAAAGCACAAGTTACATGAAGACGGACAGGGATATGCTGGAAAACATGAAGACTACCAAAGGATTAATAATAGTAATCTGTTTAAGTAGAACAGTTAAAATAAAGGTTTGCGAAAGTTTGTAACGAAAGAGATTTTTATAGGAGTTCATAAACTCGGACCTCGAAGCAACGGAGAAATTAAGGTAAAAAAAAATGCAATTTAGTATAGAAATCAACTGGAATTGACAGAGGTCCGGCCAGTTGATGTGGAGGCAATTCAGTGGTAACCGAAAAAGATTGGTTAGCCACACTAACGTACGAGTACATAAACTAAAAAGCCGCGAGTGTTGGAATAGTATTAAATTTAATGTAGTAGGTCAACTTTACTGTAAGTAAAGTTAACTATACTATAAGTTAAATGTATTACTTTATATGGACTTACCGCATTAAGTGTAAGTCAAGTACAATACGCTGCACTTCACTCTAAAGCACGGGCCAAGCAATTGACCATAAAAATTATAGTATAGACTGGCTAGCGGTCTGCCAAACCTATAACAATACATTCATCATCTGACTAGTGCAATACAACTGTTACTTTGACCGATTGAATCGATAACGTTGCAACATCTAAGGCCTACCAACATTGTTCAAATATAGTTGACACGCCATAGAATTTGTGGAAATGGAATAAACTGATGAAATGATACAAAACGCATATAATAACGGTTTCTTTAGTAGTTTTATTTATGTATAACTTATAAAATATGATACAAAGTTTAAATTTTATAAATCATTCAATTTTAAGAATATTCAATAAACTTGTTTTCATTAAAGCATATGGTTAACAATAAGCTTTCTTGATAAGATTCCAGCGTCAGTAAATGACGTAACATTGAGAATCATCATCAAACATTTAAATACAAATTACTAGGATATTTGCACCAGGACTACTTAAAAAGTTATACACTCAAATTAATAATTTAGTGAACTTTTTTCGTAAAAGAATTAATGAATCCCTTAATATACTATAAAGTGAAACCCTACAATATGAAATGAATATAAAAAGTAGTACATTTTATAATTAAGATACTAATTTTCCCTTCAATTGTAAGAAGAACATTTTTCATGGTGGATATTATCGAATGAGTAACTAAATACTTAATTGATTTTAATGGATTTATTTCTATCGCTAATATTCTTTTCCAAGATCATTTCCTGAGCAATATTTTCTATACAAATATTACAAAAACATTAAATAATTATCTTGTACTATGTATACGATACGTAATCGTTTTCAACATCAATACTGTTTTTTATAACCCAAACTATGATTAAATTAAAAATGGAGCATCAGGATAGCCGCCATATCAAAAGCCTAAAGTTCATCACATCAATCAATGTCATCGAAATCTTTTATTTTAACAACCTAGGATCAGAGTTGATATAAAATCATATATACCTACAAAGTTTTAATAAGCACAAATAAATATCACTAAGTATAGGTTAGTTTTAACAACTAATATTTGGCAAATGTAATTGAATACTAAAAGGTTAGATATATAAAAACTCGTTTATTATCTTTTGAATAAACTGGTCCGTAACTTTTCAATTATGAATTTAGATATTTCCTTTCAAAATCTTCACTGGTTCTAATCACTTTATATAAATTTTTGATATGGTTTGCCATTTACATCTCCATTAATGTTTTGATAACATAAACTTTTCAATGCCCTTTATTTATTGACTGGTATTTAATATAATATTTATATATTAGTATTTTTTATTTAGATTGATATACGGAATACACTTTTAATCAATATTAGAGTAGATTAGCAGTTGAAACTACCACTGCTTTCAACATCGATACACCAGGTTTTTTGAGTTACTTAGATAGCTAACCAAACTATTGAATTTGTTGATAGGGCCTTAGATCGTTGCAATGTTGTCGATTCGAATCGTGGTCGAAGTAACAGTAGTATTACATTAGTCAAGTGGTGGATGTATTGTTCTACGTTTGGCAGACCGCTAGCCGGTCTGCATAGTAATTTGTATGTCCAATTGTTTGGCCCGTGCCCTAGAGTGAAGTGCAGCGTACTGTATTCGACTTACACCCAATGCAATAAGTCCACACAAACAATACACTCAACGTGCAGTTAGTATAGTAAACTTTACTATAAGTAAATTTGACCTACTACACTGCATGTAGTACTATTCCAACAGAATTTAAATAATAAATACTACTAATAGTGCACATGTAAAAGTGAATTACAAGGTAGCAATTAGAGTGTCCAATTGAATGTGAGGTATATAACGAGCAGAGATTCATACAAATTATTGTACAAACCCGTCAGAGGTCTACTAAACTTAGACCTAAATCACATTCACTTCTAATTTCATACAATTTATTATTTCGACGAAAAATTCAGACCCAAAATCATAGCCATTAATAAAACTGCCAATACTTCTCAGTATTAAACTAAAGGTAAATACAAATAAGTATGATAAAATTTGACACAAACTTTTTAAACAACTTAAGTTAAACAAATAATGAGGTTCTTACTAAGAAACGATTCAAAGATTTACCTATTCTGACATAACTGTAATTAATTTAAAACTTACATGATTTTTCCAAGTTTGAAAATTATTCATAGGGTCGTAAATAGTAATGATGATACTTTAGAATGGAAACTCTATAACGTATAAAAACATGCAGAAAGTATTTAGGAAGCAGGTTTAGAGTTACTTTGTGTTTAATAAGGAAATAAAAAGGGAAACTTTTAAACAGATTTTGTTTATCTTCAAATAAGCTGAATGAGGCTGTTGTACTCTGCTGTTCAGCCGTATTAAAATTTGAAAGAATTGGAGATAACGTTAAACTGAAATTTTGAATGACTTTTAAGTTAATTAAATGTAATTTAAGTATTTAAATAAAACTCATTACTTTATTGGGATTCAAACCTCAAAGTGGTCAATTTAGAGTTTATTTTAGTTTTAAAATAAAAAAAGATATAATATAGTTATTTAACTTCGTTATCCTAAATGATAACATCGATAATTAGCGTTTGATAATCGCCGACTGTTTGGAAAAGAAACGTATTGTTAGTCATTAGAACGAACTGGTCAATATAAAACCAAGGATGTATCTCACCTGAAATATTGAGTTGAAAGAGGTGAAAATCAACAACGCTCGTTACTTGGTATTTTTTATAGAACCATCCTAACGTTTTGGAAAACTAAATTGTTTTGTAGATTTCAAATAATAGTTTCAAGTTTTCTTCAACTTTAAGCTGCTTGTACATACAATAGTAATTATAAGAGATTTCTTTTATATCTTATTACATAGTTGTTATCGCATCCCATGCGTGTTCTATTACGTTGTAAATACGTTAAATAAAGTCTTAAGTATTTTCTATTGGTATTTTAGTTATAATAATGAAACGATTAATTTATCTAATGGGATCTATTTAGTTACTACATGTTATGAAAAACGGGTAAATATTGATAGTAATAGTATACTTATTATTAAACTTTGATTAGAACCCAAAAAGTAAACGATTTGAATTTTATTATGTATAAACAACAAATTGATGTAAATAAGCAAGTATTTTACAATTATCCAATTAAATAGATTTTTTTTAAGGTTTATAGCTGTGTTTAGTTGTTGGTTTACCATCATTTATTCATAAAAATGTTTTTGAAAGCCATCCGTTCAATTGAAGCTCCAATTTCTGACTATTGTATAAGGGAAAAGATGATAGTATGAATAATAATTCATAAAACGCTTTATGTTAACTTCTGCTTTTATAATTTATACAATCTTTTAAGTCATAACTTTACTTGAATAATTATTAATTAATATTAAATCTCGGGAGTCTTTAGGTTGCGTTCAAGAAAATTTGCCTGTATAGTCAATGGATAACTCGTTCAAAAGCCGATTAGGAACCAGTACAGTTTTAAAAAAAATCTTTTTTAAAAAGGTTGATGATGGATCTTCTGCCCGCAAACGCCGTAGTTATGATATAAACGTCGAACAACACAATTTAAACCTAATCATGAATGTTTCTTCAAAATACGATGATAGTAATGTCACGACCCAAGTATCCGGTAATAGGGAAATAGTAATTAATTTAAATTAATATGGTAGTAAACAGCTCTTAAATAGTGATCTATATATAGTTGCAAAAACTCGAAATTTCACTACCTTTCTTTATATAATCCGAAATTAATACCTTAAATTAATGAATATTGGTAACGTAAATATTAATAAAAAATTACGATTACCTATAAGTATCGTATGTACTGAACAATTGTAAGTAATATTGTTGGTAATAATGGAGTCATAATTACTTCGAAAATATATATTAGTAAAAAGTTCGTAACCCTTAAGTTTAGATTCGCCGGAAATGGTGAGGGGTAATATACAAAAGCTCGAAAGCGAAAAAGTAAAGAGTTACTTGTATCAAAAATGCCGTATTTCGACCTAAAAACAAAATTCGCAAAAACTTTTAGGAATATTTTGGTCGTTTAGTAACAATATATTACACCGCACGCAATTTACGCCTTTATATTAATTCATTCATGACAATATTAGGAATTCCATTTTAATTAACGTATTTGTCGTTTGGATAGTCGCTCAGTCGTTATGAAATAATAAAAAATTTGATCATTCGTAAATATGGAAAAAGAAATAACTATACCACGAAGCTTTAAGTCTCAGGCTCTCAAATAATTTAGAAATTTCAAGACTGTTTTGTGGTAAGTTTCGTAAATATAACCAGTGGGAATGAACGTTGTGAGTAAAATGTTATAGGGCGGACATTCTCCGCTCGTCGCATTGAAATAAGTAGCTTCCTAAAGCTTATTGTGAAACGTCGAATTTTAAAAAGGTTTGTTGTTATGGGTTTTCTTAAACAAGGATGAGTTTCATGAGGAATGTGAGTTTAAACCTCTCGAACGTAGCTTTTTCCAAAGGCGTTGAATGAAGGAGCGCTTTTTCATTAGTTAATTGCATAATGGGGTCGACTATCGTTGAATATATTTTCATAAATTACCGGTAAAAACTGAAGAAGTTTAGTAACTTTGAAATTACCTCTATTGGGTGAAAAAAGAACCATTCCCGAATAACGTGTAACTTTTCCGAATTTATATGTACAACAATCTCATTTTAGATAATGAATCTTAAGTGATAAATGTTCTAAACGATGAATTCGCATTCACATATATTGAAATGAAATTTTACCAGGCTTCCATCATTGAATAACTGATTAACTTGAGTGCTAAAGTTGTCAAACTTATCATGTAAATAAACTGAATTATCTTTAACGTAAACAAAATAATACATGTCGAGAAAAGGATGTAGAAATTGTTGATATATTTTTGAAATGGAACCTTTACTTACAGAAAACTAAAAGAAGTTATTTTTCATTCGAAAAAAGATACTTCAGTGTGGAAATTGGGTTTCCACTTATCGCCCTCTTTCATACAGAACTTATAAGAAGCATCTCGGATATTAAACTTGATAAAACATTTGGATCGTAAAATGTTAACGTGAATCTCTCTAATAAAAAAATAGATACCAATCAACCTTCATATCAAATTTAAAACACTAGTAATTAATATAGGATCTTAAATCGCCTCTAGAGCTCTTAACCAAAAAACACGAATATACTCGTTAAAAAGTTATTAGAACAAACATAGTCTTAATGTAATAACTTCTTCAACGTCTTTCGTAAAACCATAAACCTTTCCCGTAGAATCCCGTATAAAAACCCTAGAAATCCCTGATAAGCTCACCCGAATCATCGTTTCAGAAATAAAAATTTAAATACTTTATTAAACTATAAAAGAAAAACTTATATTTCAAAAATATTGGATGAGTATTGCATGTAGTGCCGTAGGTCAACTTTATTTATAGTGAAGTTGACCATACTGCAAGTGTATTTCTTTGTGCCCACTTATTACATTGGGTGTAAGTCGAGTGCAGCACACTGCACTTCACTCTAGGGAACGGGCCAAGCAGTTAGCAATACAAATTACATTGCAGACCGGCTAGCAGTCCGCCAAACCTAGAACAATACATCCACCATCTGAACACATAATACTACTGTTACTTCAACCAATCGAATCAACAACGTTGTAATGTCTAAAGCCCTACCAACATTGATTAGTATTTATTGGATTAAGAATAGATTAGCTAAGTAGTAGAAAAGGCTACTTTCTGGTTACGCTTTATGTCAATAACGACGGTTAGGATAGAGGAAATATTCTTTCAAAAGGACTCTATTAGTACTACGCTAGTTCTTAACAGCATGAAAACGGAAAAGAAATTTGGGTTGCGTTAGTCCCTAACGGAAATTTAGAAGTAAGCGACGGTATCGCTATTTAAAAACACCAAGAAATTTTTAGTGATCTTTCTTAAAGAAAAACATTAAGATTGACAGTCAGAAGTCTTAAAGTTCGGAAAGTTAGAAAATGGCTACGTTTGTACTACTACGGGTACTACTACTGTAAAAAGAAAAAACCCGAGTCCCTACGCCAAACAACTACAATAAATAACCTTTGCTCTTTACTACTAATAATAACCTTTGACCTTACTACCCCTACTAATCCTTTTACCCCGACTTTACTTTTTTACTCCCTACGTTAATTTAATCGTTAAGTCATTTACTTTAAACAAAAACATTAAGAATTACCAAGTCATACCGAGAAAACTACTTCACGCGACTCCATGCTGAATTACTAAGTTCTCCACGCCTAAGATTAATAAATCTCTCGCCTTTTACGTTTTACACGTCCTATACCAGCTGGAACGTTAAGATGTCTACCGTTAATGTAGACTTTAAAGCTATTGCCTACCCTACTAGCAAAAAAAATAAAAATAAAGGCGCTCAAACCTGCCTTTATCAAATATTACAATAATAATCTTTAGGGGGAAGATATTAACGAAAACTTAACCGAAGGATACCTTACCAACTTCGTTAGTTACTATATTGTTAAATAAGATGGCGGCGAAAAACGTAACCGCGGTAGTCGTACCTTTCGTAAGTATCGTAAGCTTTTCGACAATTAGAGTATTAATATGAAGAAAACGATCTAAAAAGCTGTTAAGAGCAAGTTGAAGGAATAATTTAAAAGTCTAAGGATTTATTTATTAGAAAAGAGTTTTACTAGGTTGGTAAAGACTTTGTTCAATATGGTCCAACTTAAAAAATGCCTTTAAAACATATAGACTAAAAGAAAGGCGGTTAAGGAACCTTAATACCTTTATACGCGATTCAGAGGACATCTTTTCTACTCTTAGTTAAGTTAAGTATTTTTACGCGCGGGAAATAAGAATATTAACCTATTCGGTAGCATATCACTATTACATAATAGCACTGAATACGCCCTTAGAGATGACGGAGTGCGTAAAGCAAAGACCGCTAACGCGACCAAAGGTATTAACGTTAGCAATTTACACCAATTAATTAAGTAAAATCATTAGACCTTCCAGAAATTTTAAGTACCCACCGTCCCTTAGTAATTTAGTCGCTAAGACCCTTAAGACCCTTCTACATTTACGTTTACCTATACGCGAAAGTCTACTATAGGTTTTACTACAGGAATTTACGCCTTAAAAAAGACGATTGGTAATTACCCTTAACACTATGCCTTCAAAGCTTTAAGGATTAAATTGCCAGGAAATACTACTTAAAATTGGGATAACTATCGCGAATTTTCTCTAAAACCTGTCAAGATAGTCAACATTGATTATAAGCTCCTTACGAACTTCATCAAGATTTGTAACGACGTAAAGAAGTATGACAAAAAGCCTTATAACCTTCTTGAATTTAAGATGATGCTATTTTTAAACATTTGCAAATAGATGGAATTTCTCCCTTCAGGTTTTTACTCACTGTTCCCCGAAATCTTCGTAAGGCACGCTAGGGATTATTACCTAACCTTTTTTACTGGAGTTACCACGTTTCGTGAGATCTACGATAGCATAAAGTGCTACTTCGAATATGACATCTACTCGCGTAATATTATATTGTCTAGGCTATAATACGATAGATTACAATAATTGTAAAGAATAAAAAGGATAAAACGTTAATGGATGTTCTTAATTGAATGTTTAACAAGTTGATATTGTGTTGAAAAGTAATAAAGAAAGCCCACGCTAGCGAAACTACAGTTTGCGAACAGTTACAGGTAGTAATTATGGGTGTTAACGAGTTCGAATACGCCTTATAACACCTAAATACTATTTACGAAGGCTTATTAAACTATTTACATTCCTCGTTTGCCACAATAATAGCGCGTATTCCAAATTCGTTTGGTATATACTCTAAAGTTGGCAACTTTATTAATGTGAATGAAGAAGATTTTATGGTAGTCAACTATGTCAACTGCAAGTACGAGCGCCTATAACGTCTGAGATCTGACCTATCGACCCCGGCTTTAAATTAAAGACAGCAACCACGTTGGTGTTAATAAGGCTAAGCTTTAGATGAACCTATTAACCGCTAGCACTATCATCATGATAGTGGTAACAGATGTTGGATTTGTGGCAAGTTTGACTGCTGGTTGACTCGTCAGCACCCTACCGAGCATAAGAATAAAAAGATAATATATTACGCCTAATACCCTATTGTTTCTAAATAGGACTACTCAAATCAAATCGTAGACTTTAAAGGCGACGAACTAATTAACGCCGCCAACGTCCTTAAGTAAACTAAGTGGTACGAAGATATTACTTCTGGTACGGCGTAATGACTAGCCAACCACGCCTTCATGTACCGTTTGGTTGGTAAAGACCCCGATTTGTATCTTAAATAAACCCCTAACCGCTTATATACCTTTAACCTTCGAGATAGTTATACGAACTACATGTTTTAAGTTATTATACCAAATATAAGGGTAACAAAGTATTAAACCGAAGGTTATTCGCAGTATGTGGCACTATGGGGGGAAATTATTATAGCTACTAAAATTAACCGTAACGATAATGGTAAAGTTAAAGTTAACTTTAAACCCAGCGAATTAGTATTATTATTGGAGATGACAATAGTTTAAACTATTGTAAAAGCGATTACGTTTTATATCCATAAGTCTCCTACCTTTTTTATACATTAATTAAAGGATATGAAGACCTTTAGCATTAACGTCGACGTTAACGCAGACGAACTGGTTAAAAACGGCTAAAGGTTTTCACTCGCTCTTAAGTGGAGGTACTTATGGTTTTATCTTTAAGGTCTGACGGTAATAGTATTAAACCTAACAGAGCTTGAAATACGTTAAATATACCGGAGTTTTAATTACCTAGTTGTTAATAGGCTATATAAAGTCTTTAAGTCCTTAGGGTATAACGATATGGAATATTTTCCCCTAAAGGCTATGAAAAAGCTTTGCCACCACTGTCAAACGTATGTTTAAGCCCCCTTAAGATTTAAATTAACATTAAAAGATGATAAGGATTTTAATCACGAAATCTTTATTAATATATTTCATTCAAATAATAAGTTCATTTTTTATATTATTAACTTCGTATCCTCTTTTTACGCGGTGTTGTTTTGAAAGTCCCTTTCGGCAAAAGATATGTGGGAAATGTCAAAGATGCTATGAATTAATACGTACCTAAGCCTACCTAATGTCGTCGGCCGCGATATCGGTACTAACTTTACGGCGGCGGAGTTTTACAAAAATGCCAATATAATAGGTATTTAGTGTAAAAAAGTACTTATAAAGGCCTACAAAATTATTAGAAAGGTTAAAAGGGTATATACTTTGCTTCAACGAGCATATAATATTCTTACCTTTGAAATTGGAAGTTTTATAGATCCGGAGATACGCCTATAAATAGTAGTAAAAGGCTTTAACAACATTGTGGGCCCTGACGGCTTGGTGTTAACATTATTGGTCTTTAAAGCGTACCCAAACTTAACGAGTAAATCTCCGCCCTCGGAAAATACTTAAGAACGTGTTACAGCTTATAACAAAGATTTGAGGGAATTGCGAAGAGAATCGGCACGTCTCCAGGTTAATAATACCTTAAATACTAGAAAAGGCTATATAATAATCGACGTACTTACTTTACTATTACAAATTAAATTCCTTGTACGGCGGGAGCCAGATAAATAAAAGGACTCGTATAAGATATTAAATATCGTAAACTCTGAAGTACTGATTTAAACTGCTAACGGTTCTATATCCCTTCAAATTACCTAGGTTAAACCTTATATTAGGGCTACCGACGATAAAGACCTTTAATATAAGCACCTAAGTTAATATAAACCTCCTTTAACGGTTACCAATAACCTATTAAAACGCTGTCGGCGCGGACAACCTCTAAAAAAAACATTAAAGAGTGAAAATATTTACCGGGCCGTATTTACGATATTATTTAGGTAAACAGAAAAAGAAGGACAGCAAAAACTTAGTATTAAAACTCCAGGTATAAGAAATTATTAAGACTTTCGTTAAACCTTTCAAAAAAAGCGATAAGGTTGAGATCAACGGCTTGCTAACTTAAGGGGTTATACAATTCGTATCGAAAACCAATTTTAAACTTTAAAATCCAAATATTACAATCTTTAGGTCGAGGATTATTTACGAGGTTAAAGTTAAAACCAAGATGCGGCTATACTAAAAATCATATCTAATAGTTTACAGATACGGTAATAAAGACAAAAACTGGATTTTTACATAGTCTCTAACGATTTAAAATATTATTTAACGTTTAGTAGTTGCTTTAATAATAAGTTTGCTAGTTAAAATTAAAGTTAAGTTTACGCTTAATGGCCGTAACACAACGTAAGCTTACACGTAGTTAGCAAAGGATCTAGAGCGGATCGTACTGTTAAAACTATTATAGGAACTCCGCGTTATATACCCTTTAGGCACGGTAATACATTGTATTAAACTACTGTATAGATTAACAAAAATAGGCGTTAAATCGTTTCTAACCTACTAGTCGTATTGAAAATTATAATGAACGATAAAATAGTTAATATACGATTCGTGTTTGTTGGTAAAGTAAGAGAAAAACTTTAGCGTAGTAGGTATATAAATGTTATAACCCAAGGACCAACTGCAGACCATGGAACAGGTCAGCGACCAGCTACGTCATCAGAAGCTTGATGTCCAACACATCAAGCGGGGATATCTCTTATGTAAGGACCCAGCGTTAGGTTTGGGACCGCAAGGACCGAAGAGCGGTCCAGTCGATACTACATAGGACCGCAGGAAGCGACCAGCGACTTCAGCGGTCCAGTACTGAAGATGATATGAAGGCCATAGGATATAAGTACACGGCCATCACCACATAGATAGTATTTCCTTCATAGCTCTTCAGTTGTCAATCTAAGTATTCAGTCTATACACCTGAATAACCTAACGGCTAGTGATCATTCTACAGTATGAACAAACCTCTTCTTGATATTGTACCTTTGATACTTTTGCTACCTTACTGCTAAGATAAATCCTCTGACACCTTCTATTTACTCACGGATATTTAGCGTGATCATTACAATAAGATACTCTTTTTGTCGAGACGGCTAGCTTTATGGTAATAAAATAACAAAAGATTAAAGATTTCAAGTTTTGAAGTTGTAAGCTGGTAACGACTTTGAGGAAGGGCAGTTAACTTTACTTTAATAGATAGTTAATCCGCATGCTTAGTTAATCCGTATGCTTAGTGTTAATACCAGCCTTAACTTTCGCTAAAGGGGCTAAGGCGTTATTTTGGCTATTATTAACAAAACTAACGAGGTTAGAACTTAACGGTACCTGAAATAACGTGTTTAAAGCAGCTATATGATTACCGTATTTCAACCGAAAACCTTTTACGACCTATTTATTGTAGCGTAAATATAAAAGCTAACGGATAAGGATTGAAACCGGTTAAATAAAATGCTCGAATAGAAAATGCGATATCTGGATTATGAAATTGATATGGTTTTAATCGATCTTATAAAGGTAAAGCTAATGATTTTTACGGATCGTTCGGTTATAAATAAAACCGACTTACTTTTATAGATCAGTTATCTAATAACCTTCGTTAACGAAAATGAAGAGGAAGACTAGTTTAGTATTATCGATAGCTTAATCTATTAAACCTCCATTAAATGTGAGAAAATTATACGAAACGTATTAATGTTGGAGGTCTACAGTATAATAACTGGTTTTAACGTAGGAATAGCACTATGGGAAACCTTTAATATTATTGCTAAGCAATTGAAAATTTCTCCTATTTCGGTGATAATTTGTATCAACTCGAGGAGCTTTTCAAAATACCTTTTAAAGCTCGGAGCCACTAACGAAAAACGCTTAATAATCGACGTAATAGCACTTTGTAAAGCCTAAGAAAGAAGGTAAATTAAGGAGTTCCAATAGATAGATAGTAAGGATAATCTTACTAATCTCATAAAGAAGGCATTACCAAACAAGGTTTTGGAAAGGTTTATAAATAGCAATAATCTGACTATACGTATTAAGAGTTTCGTTAACAAGCCGCCCGGAAAGCTTAAATTACGTGACGGCAGATAGAAATATGTTAGCAGACTAAAAAACTGTCAGGGGATTAATAATGAAGATCTGTTTAGGTAATACGGTTAAATTGAAGGCTTACAAAAGCTTGTGGCGGAAGAAATTTTTATAGGAGTTGATGAACTCAGACCTTGCGGCAACGGAGTAATTAAGGTCAAATGGGGTCAATTTGTATGTAAATGGGTACAATTCAGTATAAAAGTCAACTGTAATTGGTAAGGGTCTGCCTAGTTGATGAGGGGGCAATTTAGCAGTAACCGGAAAAAATTGGTTAGCTTTACTTACGTGTGCGTACAACCTAAAATGCCGCCAGTATTTGAATAGTATTACATGCAGTGTAGTAGTTCAACTTTACTTACAGTAAAGTATATCGTACTACAAGTGTATTGCTTTGTACGGCCTTACCACATTAAGTGTAAGTCGAATACAGCACACTTCACTTCACTCTAGGGCACGGGCCAAGCAGTTGGCCATACAAATTACAGTGCAAACCGAATAGCGGTTTGCAAACCTAAAACAATAAATCCACCATCTAACCACGCAATACTACTATTACTTCGACCAATCGAATCAACAACGTTGCAATATCCAAATCCTTACCAACAAAAAGTATACTAAAACAGACGGTATTTCATGAAAGTTTCCGTAAGTTTATAGTTAGAAGTATAGACTTGTTCTAGAATCAATATTTTATTGATTTCTTTGAAATACATATATACAAGATGCATAATCATCACTTAATTGCCACGTACGTTCTAGAAATTCATTTAAAACTCTAGAAAATTGACATTTTGAAGTAAATGTTACTTACATATCAGCCATTAATATTACATGTGATTGAAATTTATTTATCTTATGAATATCGTGTTCATGTAAATAATGTGAATTACCTATTCTCTTTTGATTAGTAATATTTTTGAAATAATATGTATTGTAAACCGGGAATAATGTAAATTTTGATACGATATTTATACCCATTGAAGTAAAAATTGAAAATAGGTTATAAAAATGTATCGTAATTTGGTAAGATTAATACACTGAGCAATTTTGTTGAAACGTAGAGGTCAAACAAAACTATACGATAATATTCATCCTTAGGTCAATTATTTACTCCTAACGTTCTAACACTTAAAACCCTTATTTTCTAAAACGTTAGAAACTTGAATACGATAATGAAGTAAATTTACTTTAAAGGGGGGGTTGTTTATACTCTATGGGTAATTTATTAGAAGAAATAAGTGTGTCTTTGACTTCTATAAGCGATTATATTAAAAAATTACTATTTTGCTTTTAAAAGTCGATAAGATTCTTAGTAGAAGTGAAATGAATTTTCTTATAAATTTTCGCGTTAAACTTACTCGGGATATCTATAGTGTTTCATGGATAGAATATAATTAGGTGATTGTTTATATTATATCGTAAATTGAAATCATATATTGTGTAAAATAATATTTTGTTCTAACTATTTTAAATAATGTGTCGTTCAATACTAGTTCGTAAAACATTCACATCCTTTATTATAATATTTATTTAATTAACGCGAAATAAATATAGGATCGAAACTTTTTTTATCCTCCCCGTTTTTATTACTACTATTATTAATTTCATTACGAGTTTTGTCGTCATCATCATTACCATCGTTATAAATTTCATTATCACCATTATCATAGTTATTGCATTAGGTACAAAGATTTTAGAACCGGTTATCTATAAGTTTCATTTTATCATCCTATTGATTTTATTTTTCAGGTATATAGAAAAGGAGTCATATGTTGATTGAAGTATCTTTAATATTTTTTCAAAGATAACGAGATTTATGGTGAACTTTTGAGATATATACTCGGATCGGTGCAATGAAGCCTTTTAAATATTGAAGATGAAACTTATGAACGCTTTGAAATGATTTATGTCAAGTGTTTGAACCTAATAGTACCGATTTATACTAATATCAAATCGTAGTAATCTACGCAAGATATAGTTATAAAAGCGTTATGAATAATTATCGTTATAATAATCTATAAAATAATCAATTCTTCAAGGATTTAACTGGTTTCTTAAATATAAAAAAATAACGTCAATGTTGGAACAGTAGTAATTACAATGAAGTAGGTCAACTATACTGTCAAGTAAGTTGAATGTACTAACTAAGAGTTGATTGTATTGTTTTGTAGGTTTACTGTAAAGTCAAGTACAGTATGTGCCTCCTTTATACTATGGAATAAGCCAAATGATTGGCCATAAAAATTAGTGTATAGATCGGCTAGCAGTCTTCCAAACTTTGAATAATACATTTATCATTTAACTACGCAATAGTATTGTTACTTCAACCATAATTCGAATCTACAACGTTGAAAAGTCTAAAAGTTTATTAGTGGAAGCCTATTAAGACTGATTAGTATTTATTAATTTAAGAATAGATTGGCCAAATAAAACAAGTAAAATACTTTCCAGTTACTTTCTGGGTGAACCTAAAGCAGAAGAAATACTTTCGATAATAGCTTTTACTACTGCGTTAGTCTGCAATGATAGTAAATAAAGAAGACTTTTGAATTAAATCAGTTTCACAACGGTATTATGGAGTTAAAAACAGTATCTCTATTGAAAACACCAAGAAATCTCCGTTGAACTATTTTATAATCGTTGATATTAATACCCTAAAAGTTTTAAAAATCATTAAGTTAGAAAACATCTAGGTTACTGCTAACACGGGTGCTACTATTGCAAAAACGACTTAATCCTACAACCTATAACTCTCAATTACAAACAGTAACAACGAACCATCTTTAACTATATTTCCTATATCAAACCTTTCTCTCTACACCAAGTTATCCCTCTACAGCAATCTTTCTTTCCAGTAAGTTATAAAATAATCAATTGGACTCGTTAGCAAACACGTTAAAGTCGCTACTTTGAACGAAAACACCAAAAATAGTCAAATCGCACCAAGAAAGATACGTTGCGCTACTTGATGCCAAAATCGCTAAGTTTTTACACTCACAAATAGCTAAATCCCCTCGCACAAATAAACAAAGCAAAATTACACCAAGTAAGAAACGTATTAGGGTAGTTTAAACCCTCGAACCTGTTTTTTCCAAGTATTATGATAAAAACTTGAAAGGAAAAGATATTCATAAAGTCTTAACCAAAAAAACACTTAACCAACTTCATTAGCCATCATATACTCGAACAAAACGATGGCAATGACTTTAACCGGAACATTCCTGTTTTTAAAAACGTTTTTAAGTTTTTTGACGATTGGAATATTAATATATGAAAGATAAATTAAAAAGGGATTAATTTTAAACTAAATATTAAAATCGGCCTCCGAGGGACTTAAGTCCTAAAAGAAACTTTAGTCCCTATTATGAGGTTTTTTTTCACGAAATGACCTAACTTAAGAATACCTTCGAAATCCTCATCTTCAGCATCCTTAACCTAAAAAACAACGAGGAAAAGGAAAAGACGTTAAAAACTATCAATGCTTTTACACATGTTCCATAGAACCACCCCCTAATCACCAATTAGATCAAGCCTTCAACCCTCTTAACAGAACCATTTTTTTATACGCCGACGATAAGGAACCTTTTCATCTATTAGGCAGTCCCCCATCTTTTCGGCATAGCAGAGAGTATGCGATTAAATGGGGTATAGCACGCAAAGTAACGGCTGCTAACGCGATAAGAGAAATCACTATTGGTGTTATCCATCGCTTAATTAGTTATAATCACCCAGTACTCTATCCACTTTAAAACCTTCCCTAAAATCGTTAAATATCTTACGGCTAAGCTTCATACAGCAAGTCTATCTATATGCGCGAGTTTACTACAAGTTCATCCATAAGATGTTACCCCTCAAGCTAAATAACTAACAACTATTCACAACTTCACGATTCTAAGGCTCCAAAATGGAATTTGATGATAGGAAACACTATCGACAATTAGGACGACTATTGCAACCTTCCTTCCAAATCTGTCAAAATGGTAAATCTTAATTACAAACTCCCCACAAACCTAATGAAAATCTGTAAAAACATAGAAAAGTATAACAGAAATCTTTATAATCTATTAGATACGAACATGATGCCTTTTTTAAGCATTTGTACATATATATAGGTTCTCATGTTGGATTTTAACTTATTATTCACTAAAATTCTTACAAATCACATCAAAGACTATTAATTAACCTTGTTAACAAAAGCGAAAACCTTCCGTAAAATTTGGTATGATATAAAACATTGTTTCGAGTAGAAGGTACAATTTACGTAATACTATAAAAATTAAATATAGATTAGGTGGACGATGATAATAGCCAAGAAAAAAGGAAACACTAATAGATATTTTCAAGCAGATGTTTAATAAGTTAATATTTTACTCGAAAGAGATGAAAAAAACTTATATTGGTGAAGCTACACTTCGCGAAAAGGTAAGGATAGCTTTTACGCGTATTGACAAGTTTAAATACACCTTAAAATGCCTAGATACCACCTGTGAAAGCTTTTTCAAATAGGTACGATCCTCATTTACGACTTTAATAACCTGGATACCAAACTAAACTGATATTTATCACCAAACTAATAGCTTCTACGATTGGTATAACAAAGACATCTCGATAACACATTATACTAATCGTAAGTACGAAAGGCTTCAATGCCTAAGATCTAGTCTAAAGCCTGTGAACTAGAAGTCAAACCGATGTTAACAATAAGGAAAAACCTTAAGCTGACCTGTCAACCGCTAAAACTATCATCGTAATAATAGTAAAATATATTATATTTGTAACGAATTTGGTTATTAGTCAACTAGTCACGATCTAGTCAAACGCCATAAATAATGAGTAATATATCAAACCTAATACCTTATAATTTCCAAGCAAGACTACTTAGATCTCATAGTAAACTACGAGGGTAAAGAGGTTGTTAATGATAACGATATGTTAAAGCAAGTTATTTGGTATAAAAATACTACTCCTAGAAAAACTTAATAACCAGTTGATCAAACCTTCTTATACTACTTAAAAGGCGAAAATCCCTACATTTACCATAAAATTCAAGCACCTGACCCTATATATACCTTCAACTTTTATGGTCTTACGATAACTACACGTTTTAAGGTATTATACTGTTATGGACTCAGGCTATTAGCCATTGAGTCGCTAGGTTACATGATTGTGTATATAACGGGATGTGAAGTACCTAGCCCAGGCGCAGTCTGGGCGTAGTCCGCGAGCGTTACGTGTAGAGCACGTAATAGACCGTGCACGGACTATACAAATAAGTCCTATATGAAAAAAACTTTACAACCCTTTCTATTCATCCTTAATACCTTAATTATTAACACTATTTGACACCTACTTAATATATTTTGTAGGTCGTACCATAACTTGTAATTACAGTTTCTTCTTTTCCTTTTCAAAGAATATTTCTTTTAATGGAAGAATTGATGGTAAGCATTAATAACTTCTCGTTACACTATAACTTTACTAAGAGGTATAGGCCGTCGGCAAATACATAGTCCACCGCCATCATAAATACACCTCCTACCCTTTCAGAGCCAACTTAAGCCGATATGTCTCGCCTACAAAACGAGGTAAGCTTTATCTCGTATACGTTAAAGTAAATTAAATAGCCCGTATAATCTATTTCCGCACTCAACTCAGTCGCTATGTATCTTTGTCCGTCCGATTTTGCTCAGATCGTCATTAAGATTGAAGAACTTGAAACCGATCTAACAACCATTCGAATTGGTCTTCCAATGATTAAAAGTAGCCTAAAATGATACGAATAACCATAATTCAATAAATCTGTTCCTATTTAAGCGATGACGTGTTAAACAATCGATTTAATATTGAATACAGATAAAAGATAAATTTGAGTGAGCCGGTACGATATTTTTTACACATGGAATCATTATACGCCGGCTATTAAATAGGCTATTACGGCGTATTATAACGCCGAAAAACACAAGGGAATATACGATGTACGTAAATTTTTGATTATATTTAAACAGATTTTGACGACTCTTATTTTGCGAATAAAGATTTAATCAAATCAAAAGGATTATTTATAAGCAACAAAAAATTGTAGGTATCATTTTCTATTAGAATTGAAACGTCATTAGTTTAGATAAGCGGTACAGATTAGCTTTTAACCGTACAATACAATTACCTTTGATTTTGTATCTCTCCAGGTATTTGAAACAAGTTTACTATGGTAGGCATTGAACGTATTAACTATATGAAGACTTTAGTAAAATACTACAAACATATTAACAAATTGAAATTTTTAAACTTAAACCTATATTTCAATCGATATTTATCAGACCTTATATAAATACCACGACCAGATAAAGATATAATTATAACGGGGGTCTACGCTGTTTAAGTAGTCTTATCGAAAGGCTAAAGTAATTGTGGTCGACCACCCCAATAGCTCCGCTTAATCTAAGTCTAAAACTAAAGACATAGGGCAACATGGATAACGGTTTAAAAACGCCAGGTCCGGTAAGCTACTAAACGTTACCTACACTATAATTTTTCGGACTACTTTCAAAAGTGTTGTAAATATCGCACGCATCTTCTTCTAACGTAGGTATATATTATTAAAGTCGAAAAAAAAGATGTATGTTTTGTATTATTCGCGAGGGAAAAAGCTTTACTCCTAAATTTAGTTTCATTTAAAAAAAAACTTTACTAACATAATTACAGAATCGAAATAAAAGAAGTTTAATTTAATTAAAACACCTTTAAATAAGGTTTAATTTTTTTATTCATTTTAATAATACCTATTTTTTAAATACTTCAATCGATCGTAACTATAATTTTCATTATGTTATTAACAAGGTTTTGTTATAATGACCAAAAAAAAAGTAAATTCAGTCATTATATTATCAATATTTGAATATAATATTAAGGCTACGGCGAAATATATATATTAACGATATGGTTAAGTTTCGCCTAGATATAAATAAATAGTTAAACCTGATATTGGTATATATTATTCCTGCGATAACGCTGGATATAGTTTTTCATATAACATAGATACAATACTAACAAATACCTTTAAAAGTTGGCGAAAATTGATTAGTAATTAATAACCAGTAAAATTTGGTAATCGATACGATAACCTTAGGCTCTAAATTGAAAAATATTTGGAGTATTACATATTCCATTTTTATTAAATCAACGACTCGGTTTTAGCGGGCAGCATAATATTAGGGGAATCAGTCTAAATTAGCTTTTGTTACAAATCTTTACGAAATAACGCGGATCTTACAATCGACGGCGTTAACGGTTGTAAACGAGGAGGATTAGTCCTGTCTTCCGCCTAAGCTATCAAAGTTCCGCGATCTGTTTGAAAAAGAAAATGCAACGGTATTACCCTCGTATTGGGGGAAACTCGACTATTACATCTATATCAAACCAAACGAAGAATGATATTTATCGAATAAACTATAATTAGTTTTATAATCGATATCACAAGATTAATTCCTTGAACTTCGACGTTAGGTCATTGAGTTAATGAATAAGGGTAAGATTAAAATAAGTTTTTTATTAACCGTGGCGCTGATATTACTCAATTTTATACTCCAAGGCAGGTGACGGTTTTACGTCGATTATCAAACATTAAATTAAATTACCGAAAAAAATCATTTTTACCCAACCTCAATTAAAAAAAACTTACACATATTATTCAACTTAACGTGATTCATAAAGTTTAATATTAGAATGAATTTTGACTATATCCGGGTTACACCCGAATAAAAGGAATTAACGGCCTTTTATATTCATTTTGATTTGTTCGAATAATGAGTTACCTCTTTGAAACAAGTGAAAGTATTAACGATATTTTAACGTTATATTCATTATGTCATAGCGGATATTTTCGTTAATTTTGTTACTGTTTATTCAAACGACCTCTTAATATTTTCTTCCCGTACTGAAGAAAATTATATAACGAAGATTCGCGTGGTTTTGAGACGTTTTCACGACGCCTGGTTTAACTAAGACTTAAAAAAATGAAATTTCGTAATATAAAAGGTAAAATATATTGATTTCATTGTAATAGTCAATATAGATATTTCAGTAGACCCTCAAAAATTCCGGGCCCTTCGCGAATAGGAGTTTTCATATAATATTTGAAAGGTTAGGAATTTCTTAAGGTTTATCAAATTTTATTAAAATTTCATTAGATTTTTTACCTCAAATTAGTTAATTATCTTAATCTACTTACGAAATAGGGAATACGGTGGATTTAGACGAATCAAGAGGAATATACCTTTTAAACGTTAAAATAGGTATTCGTTACGGCCCCGATTTTGGTATATTAAGATGAAAACTGGCTAATAATAGGAAAAATCGATTACTCGGGAATAGCTTTAGAAAGGTACTTTTTGTAAAAGCATATAAACGGTACTTGTAAGTCGATTACGTATTATTTAGCACGACTATCGGACGACAAACATCATTATATTAATAAAAATATTAATTTCTTCGCGGTAATATTTAACTTAAAGGCGTAGTTATCGAAATTACAAATTATTTTTACCCCATTTACTATTTTACGAATTATAAGGGAGTAAAGTTTTTTTTTACCGTGTTCGATTTCGAAACATTAAACTCGTTAAGCCTAAATTCTTTTGTTTTTCTAATATTATTTACGTTATCGGCACGTAATTCAATGCATTTGTCTGGACATATTAATCCGTAGGTTATAGGATAAACTCGAGATCAAAAAACTTCGTACACGAGTTTTCCAACCAATTTTCATTACTATACAAAATATTATAACGATAAGTTCTTATATTGTAAAAACGTATATTATGGTAGGATATACGGAAAAATTCGCTAAAAAAAAGTTTAATTATTAAATTGGAATAATATATACATAGATAGCGAGTCAGAGAATATCGAGGTGTCAACAGTTACGATAATGTTTGAGGTTTAGCACGCGTTAATATCGGTAACTTCGATAACGCCGGACGATTACCTTATTTTCGGACCGAATACCTTAATAAAGTTATAAAATAAAAGTATGGTAAACAATCTGTTATACGCGATTCTACTATTAACGGTTATTAAAGGCGTTCGAAGTTGTTCGATTAAAAAGAAATATTTTGTATAAATTATAAATTATAACATCAACACAAACGATACGTTAAGTTATTATATTCGTTTAAAGCTATCGATTTAGGATTTATTAAAGACGAAAATCTTATAATAATCCTACGACTTACGTATTATAACACATCCGAGTAAAAAAGTCCTGTTTTGGGCGTTCTAACGAGATCAATACGAAAAATGGATAGTTGTTAATATTGAACGCCTATGTCGAAAATATAGGTAATATAATAATACAAGACCTCATCGTACCTTACGACACAGCCTCCCTTAACCCGTTCTTATTTTAAATCGTTAATAATCCCATATTTCCGTTGACTTTATGGTAAATCTACCGGTTACCGTTAACGATTTACGGTATTTGTAAGTTTTTACGAACCAACTATTCAAATTCGTCCAATTAAAGGAAATATAATTCGTAACTATCAGGACGTATATGAAATATTTTCTGAATATATAATAGCGATTTTATAATTTTTTTGCATTCATTATTAATAATGACGGATCGGTTTGGATGGGTAATTTTTAGATGAACTTGTGTTTTCTAATAGGAATTAAGTAACTTTTGTCGACGATATAGCTCCTGTAAACGGATGGCGGTATCAACCAGGTAAATTAGGAGGTTTTGAAATATTTGCGAATTATCGTCTCTTTTTCGTAATTTGATTAGATATAAAAATTTTGAACTAATAAACTAGTATTCAAGAACTGGAAATAAATGGTTACCGGATTTAATACAAATTGATTAGTTAATACGAGAAAGATATCCTCTAAATTTCTAGTAAAAAGTAATACAATGTTAATAACTAATCAGATGGGATAGACCTTTAAGTTTTTAGCACACCTATATACAGGTATGTAATTAGCTCAAACGGCCATAATATACGTCTAATAACAAATAAAAATGGGTTTAAACTATCGACGACACCCGGTGAAACGATATAAAGTAAATAATTAGGTTTAAATTGGCTTACGTAACATTAAAACTAAGCGCCTCAATAAAAAACTCGATTAACTTTCCAATTTATATCGTATAAGAAACGTTTTGAATCTTTAAATATCCTTTTGGATATCCTTAGTAAATACTTTATATTTTATGTGTATTGATTTAAGCGCGTAGTTACATATCCTCTTTCTTTAAAGTTTTTATCCGAAACCTTCCCGGGCCCATTTATTTCCGCGTACGATATAAGGAAAGATATATATAATAAATTCGAAATTTTGAATATGTTAAATTTCAACACGAGAAAGAGTAATATTCTTTATATATTGATTATATTGATAGGGCTTTAGACGTTGCAACGTTGTCGACTCGATTGGTTGAAGTAACATTAGTATTGCGTGGTCAGATGGTAGATGTATTGTTTTAGGTTTGGCAGACCGCTAGCCGATCTGCACTGTTATTCGTATAGCCAATTGCTTAACTCGTACCCTAGTGTGAAGTGTAGCGTACTACACTCGATTTACACTCAATGTGGTAAGTCTCCACAAAGAAATACACTTAATTTGCAATATAATTAACTTTACTATAAGTAAAGTTGACCTATTACACTATATATAGTACTATTCCAACACTGGCAGCTTTTTAGTTTGTACGCGTACGTTAGTGTGGCTAATCAATCTTTTCCGGTTACCACTAAATTACCTCTTCATCAAGTGGCTAGACTCTTGTCAATTCCAGTTAACTTACATACTCAATTACACTCAATTGCATGAAAATTAACCCCATTTAACCTTAATTATTCCGTTACCCTATGGTCCGAGTTTATTAACTTTTATAAAAAGTTCTTTTACTATAAGCTTTTATAAGCCTTCGCTTTAATTATGCTATTTAAACAGATTACTATTATTAATCCCCTAGCAGTTTTTCAGTTTAACAGCACATTATTATCTACCGTCACGTGATTTGGGTTTTCCGGGCAGCCTATTAACGTAGTCTTCGATACGTATGGTTAGATTATTGTTGTCTACAAATCTTTCCAAGACCTTATTTGGCACTGCTTTCGTTATGGTATTTGCGAGATTGTATTTGCTATCGATCTATCAGAACTTCTTAATCTTCCTCTCTTCATAGGCTTTACGGAGTGCTATTATGTCGATTATTAGGCGTTTTTCTCTGGTGATTCCAAGCTTCGAAGGGTATTCGAAAAGGCTCCTCGAGTCGGTAAAGATTACTACCGGGATATAAAAAATCTTTAACTACCTGATAATAATGTTAAGGGTTTTTTTACAGTGTTATTCCTACGTTAAAGCCCGTTGTTATACCGTACATCTCCGATACTAGAACGTTTCGTATAATCCTTTTACATTTAACGGAAGTCTAGTAAATTAAATTACCGATAATGCTAAACTAGTTTTCCCGGTCGTTTTCGTTAACGAGGGTTATTAGGAAGCCTATTTGTAAAGACAAGTAGGTATTGTTTATGAAGGACCCGTTAGTAAAGATTATCAACTTAGGCCTTAATAGGTCGATTGAGACCATATTAATCCCGCGGTTTAATTTTAGTATCTGCTATTCGAGCCTTTCATTTGGCCGGTTAAAATCATTATCCGTCAATTCTTATATTTATACAGCGATGGATAAGTCGTAATAGGCTTTCGGTTAGTATAAGATAGTAATAAAACTACCTTGAATACGCTATTCCAAGTACCGTTAAGCCCTAAACTCATCAGTCCTATTAATAATAGCTAAAATGACGCTCTAGAATTTTTAGAGAAAGTTAAAATCAGTATTAATACAAAGTATACGGATTAACTATTTATTAAAGTTAAGTTAACTATTTTATTTTAACGTTGTTACCGGCTTGTAATTCCAAAACTTAAAGTCTTTAATTACCTATTATTCTGGTATTATAAAGATAATTATTCCGACGAAAAAGATACCGTTATTTTGTATACCTACCACACCGAAATCTTTTTTTTTTACGTTACCAGTATATAGGTATCGTATATTAAAGAGTATATTACTAGCTATAATTTCAAATACGACTGGTAAGTTAGAAACTAGTAGACGCATATTTTAACTAATCCGTATAACAACTTCATATATCGTATTACCGTACCTAAAGAATAAATAATACGTAATTCTTGTAGCAGGCTTAATAATACTATCTGTTATAAAATCGTTATTCATTATATATAAGCTTACGTAATATTACGATTATTAATGGTAAACCTACCTTTAATTTTAGTTAATAAATTTTCTATTCAAGTAATTATTAAACGTTAACTAATTTTTTTAATTGTTAGCGACTACATAAGTATTTAGTTTTTGCCTTTATTACCCTATCCTTAAACGATTAAACATGTATTTCTATACGGCCGCCCCATAATCTTTCCTTCAACCTCGTAAATAACTCTGGACTTAAAGATCGTAATATTTTTATTTTAAAGATTAAATTGGTTTTCGACACGAATTATACAACCCCTCAAATTGATAGGCTGTTAAGCTCAACCTTATCGCTTTTTTAAAAAAGTTTATTAGAGGTCTTAATAATCCCTTACGCTTGGAGATTAAGTGTTAAATTTTCGTTATTATTTTCTTTTATACTTACATAAATAGTATTGAAAATACGTCCCAGTATATATTTTTAATTTTGAAGGTTTTTTTTCTTTAGATGTCGTCCACGTCGGCGACGGTTTATCGGCTTGTCGACATCAAGTAAAGGGGGTTCATATTGGCTCAGTCATTTAATTCAAAGGTCTTTATCGTTAGTATCCTTGATATAGGGTTTAACTTTGCTAGTTCGAATGAATATAAATCTGTTAGTAGTTCTAATAACTACTGCGGAGTTCGCAATATTAGATATCTTTTATGAACCTTTCCATTTGCCTAGCTTCTTCTATAAAAGGACTTTACTTTATAAAGATAAAGTAAATACGTAGATTATTATAGAGCTGTTTATGGTATTAAGGGTTTTATTAATTTAACGGCGTGCCGATTTTTTTTTCGTAACTCCCTTAAAGCTTTGCTATAGGCCGTAATACGTTTTTAAGTACTTGTCGAGGGCGGAGATTCACTTGTTAAGCGTAGATACGCTTTAAAGACCAGTAGCGTTGATACTAAACCGTTTGGGCCTATAAGATTATTAAGGCTTTTTACTATTATCTGTAAACTTACTTCTGAATCCGTAAAACTTCCAATTTCTAACGTAAGGATATTATATTTTTGGCGAAATATTACGTATGCCCTTTTAACCTTTCCAATGCTTTAGTAGGCTTTTATAAGCACTTATTTGCATTAGATACCCATTATTCTAATATTTTTCTGAAACTCCGCCACCATAAAGTTGGTGTTAGTATCGTAGACGACAACTTTCAATAGGTCTAGGTACGTGTTAATTTACAGTATCCTTAACGTTTCCCATCTATTTTTTGCCGCAAAGGACTTTAGGAACTTGGTTTGGTAAAAAGAGGTTGCGAATTTAAAGACGTAAAAAATAGGCTTGTTATTCAAATAAAACATATTAATAAAGATTTTGTAATTAAAATCCTTATCTTTTTTAATGTAAATTTCAATTTCCAGGGAGCTTGGGTATACGTTTAATCGTTGTGGCAAAGTATTTCAATAGCTTTTAGGGAAAAATATTTCTTATTTTCATACTCTATAGCCTTTGGGACTTTTTACAGCTTGTTAATGTCGAGCTAATTAAACTATCGGTATAATTAATGTTTATTAGGCTTCGTCAAGTTTAATACTATTGCTTTCGGATCTTAAAGATGAAAATATAGTGACCCTATTGAAAAGCGAGTATAAATATCTAGCTATTTTAACAAGTTTGTTTACGTTAACTTGGACGTTAACACCGAGAGTTTTTATATCCTTTAAATAAAGTAAAAAAGGGGTAATAGACTAAAAAATGTAAAACGTAATTATTTTTACAATAATTCAAATTACCGTTATCCCTAGTAACAATAGTTTTTCGTTTGAGCCAAAGCTAACTTTGGCCTTGCCAGTATAGTAACGATCGATTTTAATAGCTATAGTGATTTACCTCCGCAACGCCATATATTACGAATAGTCTTTTTTAAAATACTCTATTAGTCCTATTTCTAGCATAATACCTTAAAACTTGTAGTCTGCGTAATAATCGCGAAGGTTGAAGGTATATAAGGGATTGGGGGCTTGATTAGGGTTAAAGTAAGGGTATTTACTACCTAAATAGTCTAGGAAGGCGTAATCAACTAGTTATTAGGCCGTATTAGGAACAGTATTTTCATGTTATTTAATATACTTAATGGTATTAGCGTTATTAATTAACTCGTCTCCTTCGAAATCTGCGATTAAATCTATGTAATCCTGTTTAAAAGTAGTGGAGGATTAGGTGTAATATACTTCCTTTTTAATGTTACGCTCGGTGGTGGGGTGCCGAGTTAACTAGCAGCTAAACTTGCCACAAATCCAATATTTTTGTCATTATCACGACGATAATGCTGACGGTTAACAGGTTTGCTAAATCTTGGCTTTATTTGTGCTAGTATAGCTATTACCTCCAATTTATAACCGATGGGTCAGACTTTAGGTGTTATAGGTGCCCGTATTTACAGTTGATGTAATTAATCACTATAAGATCTTCTTTATTTACGTTGATGAAGTTGCTGGTTTAGGAGTATATACCCAACGAGTTTGGTATGTATGTTGTTATGGTGGTAAGAAAGGAGCGTATCTGGCTAAAAAAGCCTTTAGAAGTGGCATCTAGACGTTATAAAGCGTATTCGAACTCGTTAATTCCCGTGATCGCCGTTCGTATCTATTCGCGAAGTATAGCTTCTCCAATGTAAGCTTTCTCCAATTCTTCTTAACATAGTATTAACTTATTAAGCATTTAATTAAGGACGTTTATTGGTATTTCCTCCTTTTTCTTCTTCGTCATTATTATAGTTTACCGCGTAATAGCCCAGTTTGTATAGTTTTATGTAAAGTGGATATCGTATTCGAAGTGGCCTTTGATGCTATCGTAAATCTCGCGAAACTTGGTAGCTTAGTAAGGAAGGTTAGGTAGTAGTCCCTAGTGTTCCCTACAAAGATTCCGGGAAATAGTAAGTAAAAACCTAAAGAGGGTACCTCTATTCAATTACAAATATTTAGAACAGATATTATTTTAGTGTCAAGGAGATTGTAGTGCTTTCTTTTATATTTTTCTACATCGTTTTCGATTTTAGTAAAGTCTATAAGCAGTTTGTAATTAATATTTTCTATATTAACGGGTCTTGGAGGATGGTCTCAATAGTTATTCTAGCCTTAAATAATGGTTTCTGGCAATTCAATCCTTAGAGATTTTAAGGCATAGTGTTAAGGGTAATTACTAGTCGCCTGGCTCGAGAGGCAAAATTCTATAATAGAACATGTGGTAAGCTCTCACGCATAGGCAAATCTAAAGGGGGAAGGTTTTTAAAGGGCTTAGCGATTACATTATTAAGGGGCGATAGGTATTTGAAGGTTCTGGGTGGCCTAACAATCTTGCTTAATTGACTGGTACAAAGTGCCGACATCAATACCTCTGGTCGTGTAGCGGCCGCCGCTTTACGTGCCCTGCCGCCGCTAAGGGCGTACTCTGCGTTATCAGGTAGTGGTGTTGAACTGCCAAAGAAGCTAATAGGTTCTTTATTTCCAATACGTAAAGAGGCTTCATGTATTTGTGGGTAAAGTGGAGATCCTCTGAAACGTATGTGTGGGCGTTAACATCCTTTGACGCCTTTTTATTTTCTTTAATTGTATTAAGGATTAGGGTTTTAAAGGCTGTTTTTTTTATTAAACCAGTTCGAAAAAGGTTTTCACCAATCCCATCGGGGTTTTTTTTAGAGATGTAGATACCACAACGTGTAACTTCCTTCTTTAGCCATGCCTTAACCGAACGCTGGATTATTTTCCATATATTAATAGTCTGGTATTTGAAAAACTAGCGGAAATCTTGGAAATCACAGGCGCCGCGACCATATTCTTCGCCGAAGTCCGTATCAATGATATACTAGCCAATTTAGTTGGTCAGGTAAGCTTTAGTTAAAGTTTTATCGATATTCGTAATCCAGAATTGTTGATCGTAGTGGTTAGCGAAAACTGTTTCGAAGTCTTTAACTTTATCTATGTATTTCTAACTTAGAGTTATTTTAGCGGTTTGGCTTGTATAAGATGTGTAGGACGCGTAGGGCGAGTTACTTGGTGATCTTGGGCGTGGGGAACTTGGTGTTTGGACTTAAAGTCGCGTGGGAACTTGTCGACTTGGCGTTGGATCGCGCAACGTGGCTTTCTTGGCGTAACTTAGTGTTTTAGATCAAAGCAGCGAACTTAACGATTAAATTAGCGTGGAGAAAGTGAAAAAGAGTATAGTAGGGGTAAAGGTTTGGTGTAAAGGGTAATGTCGAAGGTCTTTATTGGTGGTAAAGGGCGAAAGTTATTTGTTATTATAGGTTGTTTGGTGTAGGAACTTCGTTGTTTTTCTTGTGATCGTAGCACCCATAGTAGTACTTATTTAGCTGTTTGCCAACTTGCCGATTTTTGAGAGTTCTAATAGTTAATCTCAACGTCTTTAAAAAGGATTTTTAAAGATTTCTTGGTGTTTTGGATAGCGATACCATCATTACCTATACGTTGTCGTAAAAGCCGATGCAGCCTAAAAGTCTTCTCTACTCCTTGCCGTAAAAACCTATGCAACAGTAAAGGCCCTTCGCAAGAATCTTCACTCTACCTTGCTCTTTTACAAAGCTTAACCGAAAAGTAACTTCTTCTTTTACTTAGATAATCTGTGCTTAAGCCAATAAGCATTAATTAGTGTTGGTAGGGTTTTAGACGTTACAACGTTATCGATTCGATTGATCGAAGTAACAGTAGTATTGCGTGGTCATATGGTGGATGTATTGTTCTAGGTTTGGCGGACCGCTAGCTGGTCTGCACTATTATTTGTATAGCCAATTGCTTGGCCCGTGTCCTAGTGTGAAGTGCAGTATACTGCACTCTACTTAAACCCAATATGGTAAGTCTCCACAAATCAATACACTCAACTTGCAGTATAATCATCTTTACTGTAGGTAAAGTTGACCTACTGCACTGAATGTAGTACTATTCCAACAGATAAAATACAATGTAAAACAAACTCGAATAAAAAATACTGAAAATATACAAGTTAATTATAACTTTAAATAAATTCAAATCGAAATAAAGAAACGTATGGTTTCATAACAACCCGGCGTTTCAATACCGGCGTCAGGTATATCTTACGATATTTATTCTGGATAAGTCGAATTTACCTTGAAGATAACACATGAGTAACGAAAAAAAGCGAAATTTATTACTATTATATTATAATAAGGTATAATGGCCTAAGTATATATTAGTTAGCCTTTTGAATAATTATCCTACCGCTAAATAACTCCCACTAAAAACTCATTAAACTTCTTTTATAAAATATTATTATCGTCCTCCTGATCCTTGAAAAGAAAGTGCTGGTAATAAGAAAGCCCTTATTATAATTAACCACAGGCGTTAGAAAACGCTGGCAGGGGTGGATGACGCAAGGCGGAACGGGTACTAAAAGACGTTAACGAGGGTAAATAACATAAGGCGTAACGGGCCTTAAGTACAGATGATAAGGGCGGATAGCGTAAAGCGAGATGACTATTAGAATATGTCGACGAGGACAAATAACGCGAGGTGGAACGGGGAAAGCTGGTTTTTAAGCGGGATATAAGTGACCGAAATATATTGGTTTACGCTTAAGCTATTTATTCGACACGTATACAATTATCAATACGTTTTAGGTTAATTTGGTCGGCTTATTTTTATATAGGGTTAATAAATTGAACGCGAGGAAGTAAATGACTTCTAAAATGAGACTTTAAATATAACTCGTTTTATTTTATGAGTTGTCACCGATATTAGTTATCAAATATATAGTTTAAATAATAATGTTGGTTTAGCCTCTACAAGCAAACTTATAAGAAGGTCCGCGATGAATGATAATAAATATCATAACGAAAATATTACGAGCTAGGTTACGTCTAATAAACGGCGTCCGGTTATGAAAGACGAACGATAAAGATAAAAACGTTTTATGTAACGACGAAGCGAGGAGGACAACGAGGCAGATGTATATAGTTTAAGGTGTCATAACTTATATAGTCGGAATAGTTGGGACGCCTTACGTACGGGCAATATTTCGGAGGCGAACGAATTGGTAAATTAATTCAGAAAAGGTAGAAAATAAAACGGGTTAATAATCTGAGATATTACTCTAACATTTATGAGCAAGTAATAATATATAAACAACGTTTAAAAGGCTACGACAAACCACTATAATAAAACGCGTAAACCTGGAAAAGCTATTAATAAATTCATTTTCAAATGTATTATAAAAGAGGTTAATACATACTTGGATTTTTTGAAAAATTCATTTTAAAACTCACCTTAATATATACCTTATAGAAGCGCAGTATCCCTAGATACTATAAATACGAATATGAATCAAAGAATCTTTAAAATTCAACAGGTATTAAAACGATACATAAAAGTATTCTTTACTTATAAAAAAGAAAGTTTAGCCTTATTTTCGTTATTATTTAATCCGAAAAGGTCCATTATAATACGAAGGGATCATAGGATACAATTAATAGTAAGATCGTTAAGGTATAAAAAATCGGTATACTTTACATGGAAGCTAGTTATTATTAATTGCCGTGCCAGCGGCTATACAACCTATATTAAGACCAAATAAAACATCAGTTATAATAAAGGAAGGGGATCGTTGAAAAAAAAACGGCCGCGAAAAAATAAACATTGTGACGAGAATTAAAAAGAAAGTTTTTAATTTAGGTAGATATAAAACAACTTAACGGATGTAAGTTAAGGAGGGCGGATTGATAAAGAGAAAATGGAAAAGAAAAAAGTATTGACAGTTACGGTAAGGATAGTTTTTATATACCTATTTGGCTCGGAATGGGCAAGATTTATACGTTATACGACACGTTAAAAGGCGCGTTATACGGCGTAAACGGCTCAGGATCAATAAGATTTGTAATTTATACAGCTCTTTATAAATTCGTTATACGGTATAGTTATAGCTTATCGTTAACTTTAAACCGCCCACGCTCGGCTCGCGTTCAGTCCGTACCTTGTATAGATATAGTTCGTATTTATTTTTTAGCCGGCCAAATGCTGTGGTTTTACCGGTTTTTTAATAAAGGGAAGGGTATATTATAGATTTTGACTATTAGCTATTAAGTCTATGAGTTACGTGACTATACATATTATGGGATGTATAATAACCAGTCTAGGCGCAATTATGGTACAGTCCGCGGGCGTCACATGTAAGGGCATGTGATGAAACGTACACGGACCATACACATAAGTCATACACGAAGAATATTAGCAAACTTCTCTAGTCTTCCTTAGTTTCTCAATTGTTAACACCATTTGACACTTATTTGGTATTCCTTCATAGGTAGAACTTTAATATGTACCAGGAATAGAGGCAGTAAATTACTAAATAAAAGGCTGTTCGTAATACTTGGTACTATAAAGGGAAAACACTCCTGCTACGATGATTAATTATTAAAATAATAAGAAGGTTAAATTCAATTACAGTTTTGGCGAACAACTATCGTTACTTGAATCGACGACTGTTTAAATTGTTATTCAGCCGATCACGTTTTACATCCTTACATTCTTTACCAAATTCCTATTTTGATTGTAAAACTTCTAGATCCTCGATATTAACGTTAACATAAACGCTAATGAACCAGTTAAAAATGGCCAAAGGTTTCCCCTCTCCACCAAGTAAGGGAAAATTTAATTTTATCTTGATTAACTTATGAAAACAGTGCTAAATATAAAGTAGTTAGAAATAAATAAATCGGACCAACCTCTCAATTACCCAACCGTCGGCAAACTATACAAAACCTTTAAGTCTGCAGAGAATAAAAATGTGGAATAATTAACTGAAACGGTATTCAAAAACTCTACCATCAATGCCAAACGTATAGTTGAATCCTACGGAAATTTAAATTTAAATTGAAAACCGACAAGAATTTCAATTACGATATTTTTATCAACGTATTGTACTTCAATAACAAACCTGTTTTTTACGTTGTAAATTCCGCAACCTTTTTTTATAACTTTAAGATCCTTAAGTATCTATCGGCAAAACCCATGTGTGAAGCTTTAAAAATACTTCAAGTTAATATATACTTGAGCCTATTAAACGTTATTATCCACTATATCAAAGCTAAATTAACGGCAGTGAAGTTTTAAATAGATAACAGAATAAAAGGAATCCAATGCAAACAAATAATTATTAAGAACTATTAAAATATTAAAAAGATTGAAACGGTACAAGTATTCTTTCGCAAAACGTAAAACATTATTTTATTCAGAATAGGAGTTTTATTACTTGAGAGACACGTCTTTAAATGGCAGTAAAACATCTAAATGACATTATAAACCCCAATATTTCATTGTTAACATTACAAGTTCTTAGAATATATTATCGTTTAAAAATAAATTTCTGCTACCGTGAAATACCAAAACGAGAGCTACAGTATTCAGCAAAACCTTAAAAAAACTACAGAAGAAATTGGTACGACATCAGGTCAATTATACTATAAAAACACCAACAATAGTCCAACAATAATCGACCTACTTTCTTTTCCATTATTAAAAAAAATCTACGTAGAGCGAAAACCAGGTCAATGTGATAACCCATTCAGAATATTAAATATCGCCAACCCTAAAATAATCATTTAAACTTCTAATAGTCCTACGTCGTTTCATATAACTTAGGGAAACCCTTACATTAAGCCAACTAACAGTAAAAATAATAATATGAATAAAAATCCACGAGTCAAACCAATAAGCTAATATAATCTTCCAACTATTGTAATCGACAAGCTAAGAAAACGCCGACGACGCGGCCGACTATTGAAAAGGAAAATAATTAAAGATAAGGAATACATAATCAACCAAATTTACAATACTACTTGTATTAACGAAAATAGGATAATTAAAACTTAACTATTAAACTCTGCGCATGAAATTTAATCTGGATTTTAAACAAACATTGATGTTCAAGACTTTGGAAAAAAGATTATACGATACGTCAAAATATTATACGGATTAGTTAAAGTAAATTTGTATTAATTCCTAACGTATCAATAATACTTGAAGTTAAAGTTAGGTATTTTTTTATTCTACCACCCATTCTGATCAATTACTTAAAATTAAGATTTTAATTTAATAAGTATATAAACTTACAATATACTTTTCGTCGGAATTGTTAGCTTCATAATATCGGAACAACAAGCGATTTAATACTTGGAGTTCTGAAACTACAAACCGGTGGCATATTTAACTAAGGGTACACATTTAGACTTTAATAAATCATCAATCCGAAAATATAGAATTAACGATACTAATATCTACCTCAACTTCAATAAGAGAGGTTAAAGCGTTGACTGTTATGATTTAATCTACGAAGGTATGTCAAATAGGTGCCAAATGGTGTTAACAATTGAGGTACTAACGAAGACTAAAGAAGTATACATTTGTCCTTTACGTAGGACTTATATGCATGGTCCGTCACATGCCCTTTTACGTGACATCTACGAACCGCGACTGCACCTCGCCCATACTACGCCCGAGCCGGATGCTACATCGCGCCCGGAACAGATGCTACGCATATACATTCCGTACCATATATAGCTACGTATCCTATAATTTTAATGACTAATAGCTTGAGTGTGTAATATATCCCTGTTTTCATAAAACAAATACGTGGTTATAATACGTATGGACCGTATTCGGACTAGAAATAAACCGGATATAAATTATATCCATTCAAGGCGCGGATAGGGCGCGGACTAGGTGTAAATGATCTAATGTTATAGCTTAATTATACGCGCTTCGGTTGTAGATCAGGTATGATATCTATAATGTTATAAATTAACTACATATATGCTGATCTTAACCTGTTCATATATAAAAACCTTTTTAACATCGCCTGCAATCCCTTAGACTTTTCTTTTTTCCTTTTTCAATTCGTTTTTAGCTCGCTTAGGTTTCTTTCAAAAAATTTGATAATATAATCTTTACTTACCCCTTAGCTTATTATATCATAATTTATATTAACTGTTGATAAGGCTTGGATTTTGCAATGTTGTCGATTCGATTAGTTGAAGTAATAGTAGTATTGCAATGGTCAAGTGGTGAATGCATTGTTCTAGGTTTGGTAGACTGCTAGCCGGTCTATACAATAATTTGTATAGCTAATTGCTTGGCCCGTGCCCTAGTATAAAGTGGGCGTATATTGTACTTAACTTTCTGTTAATATAGTAGACCCAGAAACAATACAATCAACTTGCAGTTAGTGTGGTTAACTTTACTTACGATAAAGTTAACTTACTGCACTGCAATTACTATTTATTCCAATACTAGCGGCTTTTTGTTTTATATGCATACGCCAGTATGGTCGACTAATCTTTTCTGGTTACGACCGATTTATGGCCTCGTCAACTGGCCAGACCCCTGTCAATTCCATAGCCAAATTAACACTAATTACCTTCATTTTCTCCATGGCTTCAGGTTTCAACTATACCAACTTCTATGTACAAGTCTTTCGCAACAAACTTAAGCGTACTGACTCACTACTACTACTCGCCTTTTTACCCAACGTGAGTTAAGCCACCTATCATTTTTACTTAATCCATGTAGGTTAATTAACCTACTGCTTCTTCCAATTTAACCTTAACAATCAAAAAAGTCTCTATCATTAGCTTTATTTCCCTGGCAGTCTTTAAATTTTCCAACATATTCCTGTTCGTTGGCATGTGATTTGACCTTACCAGGTAGCCTGTTAACGTCGCCCTTAATGCGTATGGTCAGCTTATTACTGTTTACAAACCTATTAAGGGCCTTATTTGGTGATATTTTTATAATGATATCAGCTGGATCATCATTTTGTCCTTATAGGCTTTATAAAGTGCCCTTATATTCATTATTCAACGTTTTTCGCTAGAGGTTTCGAGCTTTAAAAGACATTCGAACAGGTTTCTTGAATCGGTACAAATTACTACTAGGATGAAAGAAATATTTGAATATTTGGTGATATCATTAAGTTTTTCCTACAATATCATACTGATTTTAAAGCCGGCTATTATATTGTAAACCTGTAAATGTAACATACTTCTTGTAATCTTTTTATGTTTGACACATATCTAATCGATAAAGCTTCCAGTCATACTAAACAGGTTGTTTTACATAGTTCCATTAACAAAGGTTATTAGAACGCCGATTTGTAACAATAAATCTGTATTATTTTTAAACAAGCAATTACTAAAGATTTGTAACTTAGATTTCTATAGGTTAATCAGGATTATATTGATCCCTTGGTCTAGATTCCAAATTTACCTCTTTAACCTTTTGTTTAGTCGGTTAAAGCTTTCGTTCGTTAAGTCTTGCATTTATACCGTAATCTATAGGACGTAAAAGGTTTTCAGTTGGAATATAATGGCGATATAATTGCGACAAGCGCGTAATTTCAAGTACCGATAAGCCCTAGTAATGTCAATCTAGTTAATTATAGTCAAGTTAGCGCCCTAGTTTTTCTAAAGAAAACTAAACAAATTATTAATACTTGATATAAGAATTAACTATCTGTTAAACTTAATTTAATTATTGCCTACCAGAGTTGCGGTTAGGATGTAATTTCAAAACTTTCAATTTTTAATCGTGTATTACTCCAATGTTATTAAGTCAATTGTTTTAATGAAAATAGTATCTGTTGTTAGGGCTTTAGACGTTGCAACGTTATTGATTCGATTAGTCGAAGTAATAGTAGTATTGCGTAGCTAGATGGTGGATATATTGTTCTAGGTTTGGCAGACTCTTAGCCGGTCTACACTGTAATTTGTGTGGTCAATTGCTTGGCCTATACTCTATAGTAAAGTGCTGTATGCTGCACTCAACTTACACTCAATGTGGTAAGTCTCTACAAAGCAATAAACTCAAATTACAGTCCAGTATAGTTAACTTTACTATAAGTAAAGTTAATCTACTACACTTTATGTAATACTATTCCAACATTAGCGGCTTTTTAGTTTGTGCGTGTACGCCAGTGTGACTAACCAATCTTTTCCAGATACCACTAAATTGCTTCCTCATCTACTGGTCAGGCCCTGATCCATTCCAATTAACTTTGATATTGAATTGCACCCAATTGTATATGAATTAACCTGATTTGACCTTAATTGCTTCGTTTCCCTAAGATCCGAGTTTATTAACTTTTACAAAACTTTCTTTCGCCATAGGCTTTTGCAAGTTTCTACTTCAACTATACTACTTAAACATATTACCATTATCAATCCCCTGGCAGTTTTTTAATCTACCAGTATATCTCTGTCCGCCGTTACGTGATTTGGACTTTCCGGACGGCCTCTTAATAAAGCCCTCGATATGTATAGTTAGCTTGTTGTTATCTATAAACCCTTTAAGGGTCTTATTTGGTACCTCCTTCGTTATGAAATTTGTGGAATTGTCTTTGCCATCAATTTATCGTAATTCCTTAATATTCCTCCATTCGTAGGCTTTACGGAGTGTTATAACGTCGATTATTAGACGTTTTTCGCTGGTGGTTCCAAGCTTCGAAAGGCATTCGAAAAGTATCTTCGAGTCGGTACAAATTATCATTAGGATAGGAGGAAGTTTTAGCTGCTTGGTAACAATATTAAGGGGTTTTCATAGTGTTATAACTACTTTTAAGCCCGCTATTATGCCGTATACATTCAATACCAGTATATTTCGTGTGTTTCTTTTACACTTAATGGATATTTAGTGGATTAAGTTGCCGATAATATTTAATTGATTTTCTTGTTTTTCTTTGTTAATGAGGGTTATTCAAAAGCCGTTTGTAAAGATAAGTCGGTATTATTTGTGAAGGATCCATTTGTAAAGATTATTTACTTGGCTCATAATAGGTCGATTTGGATTATATTAATCCCGCGGTCCAAGTTTCATATCTGTCATTCAAGCTTTTTATTTAGCCAGTAAAGGTTCTTATCAGTTGCTTCTTATGTTAATACGGCGAAAAATAGGTTGTAAAAGGCTTCTGGTTGGTATAGGACAGTAATATAACTGCTTTAAGCATGTTATTCAAAGTACCGTTAAGCGCTAACCTCGTTAGGCTTATTAATTATAGCTAAAACAGCGCTCTAGCTCTTTTGGTGAAAGTTAAAGCCGTTATTAATACCAAGTATATGAATTAACGATTTATTAAAATTAAATTGGCTGTTTTTCGTCAACTTCGTTACCGGCTTACAATTTCAAAACTTTAAGTTTTTAATTGCTTGTTATTTTATTATTACAAAGCCAGTTATTCCGAAAAAGAAGATATCGTTAGTTTGTATGCCCATTACGCCGAAATCTTTCTCCTACGTTACTAGTAAATACGGGTCGTATGTTAAAGACTTTATCGTTAGACGTGATTTAAAGTATAACTGATAAGTTAAATACTAATAAACGTTTACTTCATCCAATCCGTATAGTGGCTTAATATATCGTATTACCGTTCCTAAAGGGTAAATGGCACGTAGTTTTTGTGGCAGTTTTAACAGTACAATCCGTTATAAATCCGTTGTTCATTACATGTAAGCTTATGTTATATTACAGCTATTCAACGTAGATTTAGCTTTAGTTTTAACTAGTAAACTTAGTATTAAAGTAAACACTAAGCGTTATTCAATATTTTAAATTTTTCATGACTATATAATTATGTTTGACATTTATTACCGTATTTTCAAACGATTAGACATGATTTTTCATACGGCCGCTCCATAGGTTTGCCTTTTACTTCGTAGATAATCCTCGACTTGAATATCGTGACGTTTAGGTTTTGGAAATTAAAGTCGGTTTTCAACACGAATTGTACAACCCTCCGATTTAATAAGCTGTTAATCTCGACTTTTCTGCTTTCCTTGAAAAGTTTGCCGGTGGTTTTAATAATCCCTTACGTTCGAAGCTTTAATGCCAAGTTTTCGTTATATTTTTCTTTCTATTCATCCAAGTAGTATTGTAAATGCAGTCTGATATGTATTCATTCTTTTCAACGTTTATTTTTCGAAGTTGTTTGCATCGGTGGCGTTTTATTAGTTTGTTGATAAATGGTAAATAAGGTTCGTATTCGCTTAGTCGTTTGGCTTAAGAGTTTTTATCATTAGTAACTCTAATATAAAGTTTAATATGGGTAATTCGAAAGGATATAGGACCGTTAGCAGTTTTAATAACCACTTCTGAGTTCTTGATACTTAATATTTTGTATGGACCCTTCTATTTGCCAGGCTCCCTCTATATAAAGACTTTACTTTATAACGGTAGAATAAGTACGTCGATTTTTATAGGGCCGTTTATGCTGTTAAGGGCCTTATTAATCTGGCGTCGTACCGATTCTCTTCGTAGCTCCCTTAAAGCTTTGCTATAGGTCATAACTCGTTTTTAAGTACTTACCGAAGGTGGTGATTTACTCGTCAAGCGTAGATATGCTTTAAAGACCAATATCTTTGGTACCAAGTTATTAAGAACCACAGTATCGTTTAAGCTTTTTACTACCATTTGTAAACGTCCCTCCAGATCTATAAAGCTTTCAATCTTCAATGTAAGGATATTATACGTTTAGTAAAGTAGGGCGTATACCCTTTAAACCTTTTTAATTCTTTAATAGGCTTTTACAGGCACCTATTTACACTAAATACCTATTATCTTGACATTTTCCTGAAACTCCGTCGTCGTAAAGTTGATACCGGTATCATAAATGACGGCGTTAGGTAGGCCTAGGTACGTGTTAATTCACAACATCCTTAACGTTTCCTACGTATTTTTTACCGAAATGAACTTTAGAAGTTGACTCCATAAAAAAAGGTTACAGAGTTAACGACGTCAAAAATAGGCTTGTTATCTAGGTAAAACATATAAATAAAATTCTTGTAATTAAAGTTCTTATCTTCTTTTAATATAAATTTAAATCTCCGTGGGACTTGATCATACGTTTAACAGTAGTAGCAAAGTCTTTCAATGACTTTTAGGGCAAATTATTTCACATCTTTATACCTTACGGATTTTAGGACTTTATATAACCTGTAAATGACTGAATGGTTAAAGCCCTAATATGGTTAACATATCTTCAGCTTCATCAAGTTTAACACCACTGTTTCTGGGCCTTAAAGATAAAACTATAAGTGCCCTTACTTAAGGGCGAGTGAAAACCTCTAACTGTTTTTAACCAGTTCGTCTGCGTTAACGTCGACGTTAATACTAAGTGTCTTTATATCCTTTAACCAAAGTAAAAAAGTGGTAGAAGACTTAAGTATATGGAACATAATTATTTACACAATAGTTTAAACTATCTTTGTCCCTAGTAACGATAGTTATTCGTTTGGTTTATAGCTAATTTTGGCCTCATTATCATCATAACGATTGATTTTAGTAACTGTAGTGTTTTGCCTCTATAGTGCCACATACTGTGAATTGCCTCCCATTAAGTACCTTGTTACTCCTATGTCTGGTATAATACCTTAAAATGTATGATTCGCTTAACGATCGCGAATATTAAAGGTATATAAGGTGTTAGGAGCTTGATAAAAGCAAAGGTAAAGGTCTTTACCACCTAAACAGTATAAAAAAGCGTGGTCGGCTAGTTATTAGACCGTACTAGGAGCAGTATATTCGTATTACTTAATTTACTCAAGGGTATTAGCGCCTTTAATTAGCTTATCGCCTTCGAAAGCTACGATTTAATTTAAGTAATCATTTTTAAAATCCATTGAGTATTAGACGTAATATATTGCTTTTCTATTTTTACATTCGATCAAGGGGTGTTGAGTTAATTAGCAGCCAGACTTGCTACAAATTCAATATCTATTACCATTATTACGATAATAGTGATTGTAATTAATAGGTCCGCCCAAATTTTGGCCTTGTTGGCGTTAACGTAGCTGTTACCTCCAGTTTGTGGCTGGTGATCCAAACCTTAGACGTTATAGGCACCCGTACCTACGGTCTATGTAATTAACCACCGTAAGATCTTCTTTATCCATGTCAAAGAAATTGCCGGCTTAAGAGTATATACCAAGCGAGTTTGGTCTACGCGCTATTACAGTGGTAAGAAATAATCGAAACTAACTAAAAAAGCCTTCACAGGTCGTATTTAGGAATTGTAGAGTGTATTCAAACTCGTTAACGCCTGTAAATACTACCCATATCTACTCACAAAGTATGACTTCGCTAACGTAAGCTTTTTCGATTACTTTTTAACATAATATTAACTTGTTGAACATCTAATTAAAAACGTTTATGAATGTTTTCTCCTCTTTTTTTTCTCCATCATTGTAATTTACCGCGTTATGACCTAGTTTATATAATATTATACGGGATAGACGTCGTATTAGAAATAACCCTTTATATTATTGTAAATCTTGCGGAACGTGCTGGCTTTAGTAAGGAAGGTTAAGTAATAGTTACTAGCGTACCCTATAAATATTTCAGGAAATAGTAAGTAAAAACATAAAGGAGAATCTTTTATTTATTTGTAAATATTTAAAAGGTGTATCATTTTGGAGTCGAAAAGATTATAGAACTTCCCGTTATACTTCTTTGCATCGTTCCTAATCTTATCAATGTCTGTTAGCAAGTTGTAATCAATATTAACCATTTCAATAGGTTTTGGGGAAAGATTGCGATAGTTATCTCAGCCTTAAATGGTGTTTCCTAACAATTTAAGTTTTAAAGCTTTCGAAATACGGTATTAAGGGTAATTGTCAATCGCCCAACCCGAGGGGTAAATTCCTATAATAAGACTTGTAATGGGCTCTCTTGCATGGACAAATCGGAAGGGGGGAGGTTTTTTTAAGAGTTTTGTAGTTAAATTACTAATAAGCGATAGGTATTTAAAAGTTTTAGGAGGTCTGACGATTTTACTTCATTAACTGGTGTAGAGCACCGAAGTCAATACCTTTAGCCGCATTGACGGCTATTACTTTACGTGTCCTGCCGTTGCTAAGGGAATACTCTGCACTGTTATATCGGAGTACTAAACTACCGAATAGGTTAATAGGTTCTTTATCGCCTACGAGTAAAAAGGCTTGACTTAGTTAAGGAGTTTGAAGAAAAGGTTCACTAAATCGCGTATAAGGGTGGTAAGGTTCCTTAATATCCTTTTCCTTTAGGTATGGGTTTCAAAGGCGTTCCTAAAACTGAGATAGGTCGCAAAGGGCTTGTGTTCACTTTATAATGCCTTATACTTAAAAGTAAATCCCTTTTTTTTATAGTTTAAACTTAAGCTTCGACTTGATCCCTTCTTAAATCATTTTCCATATATCAATAATCCAGTTGTTAAAAAAGTTACGGTATTCGTCGAAAGCACGGTTAGGATCTTGGTTGTTATTATTCTTGATGATAAAGTATCTAACGAAGTTGGTAAGGTGTTTTTCCGTTGATTCTTCATCTATATTTAAAGCCTAAAGGTTTTCATCATAAAACTTAATAAAGGCAGTTTCTAGGGATTTAACTGCTTCTTTTATAATAGAGTCGGTGATTACTTTCAAGTAAACATTAACAGAAGACATCTTAAGGTTTTGGTTTACATAGGACTTGTAGGACGTGTAGGGCGAGAAACTTGGTAATCTTGGGCGTAGGGACTTGGTGTGAAGTCGCGTTATAACTTGGTAATTTGGTGACTTGGCGTAAGATCGCGCGACGTAGCTTTCCTGGCTTGACTTAGTGATTTTTGTGTTTTTTTTCCGTTCAAATTAGCGAACTTGACGATTTAATTGGCGTAAGGGAAGTGAAAAAAATGAAGTAGGGGTAAAGGTTTGGTATAAAGGGTAAAGTCGAAGGTCGTTTGTTGTTAGAGGTTATAGGTGGAAGGCGAAGGTTGTTTGTTATTGTAAGCCGTAGGACTTGGTCGCTTTTCTTATAGTAGTAGCTCTCGCAATAGTATTAACTTAGCTATTTGCTAGTTTGCTAAACTTTGAGACTTCTGACAGTCAATCTTAACGTCTTCAAGAAAGGTTAATGAAGATTTTTTGGTGTTTTTCAATAGCTATACCGTCGCTTACTTCCAAATTGCCGTTGTGAACTAATTTAATCCAAAAAGTCTTTTTTGTTTTCCTGCCATTGTGGACTGGTGCAGTACTAATAGAGGCATTTCACAAAAACCTTTCCTTTACTCTAGCCACCATAGCCATAAAGCATAATCGGAAAGTAGCTTCTTTTTCTACTTAGCTAATCTATACTTAACTCAATAAGCAATAATTAGTATTAGCAGGTATTTAGATTGTTGC
Organism: Anisogramma anomala; assembly: GCA_038502455.1. Taxonomy (NCBI): domain Eukaryota; kingdom Fungi; phylum Ascomycota; class Sordariomycetes; order Diaporthales; family Gnomoniaceae; genus Anisogramma; species Anisogramma anomala. Next base: position 31,097,765 of record JASMMZ010000003.1, on the reverse strand, counting down.
AACGTTGTCGATTCGAATTGTGGTCGAAGTAACAGTGGTATTGCATGGTCAGATGGTGGATGTATTGTTCTAGGTTTGACAGACTACTAGCCGGTTTGCATTGTAATTTGTATGGCTAATGTCTTGGCCCATGCCCTAGAGTGAAGTGCAGCATACTGCACTCGACTTACACTCAATGCGGTTAGTCTTTACAAAGCAATACATTCAACTTGTAGTACAGCCAACTTTACTGTAAGTAAAGTTGGTCTACTGCACTGTATGTAGTACTATTCCAACACGTGTGGTAATTCAATTAACTTATTTTGTAGAAATATTCCGCTAGGGTCTTTTTCGAACATGTGGTCATAATAAGAGAATTTTTAATCAACTGAATTACGCACTCGGTCATTAGGTTCTTGCATATTATACTAAGATTATAAGGTAGTAAAGTTCGTAACATTGTAGAAGAGTACCTGATAAATATATTTTACTAATATCGATGAACTTTACGAAATAATTTGACTCAAGTTCCAAAATAGAGATTTATTTTTATTCAAGACTGAATGATTACTTTAGATACGGTTGTAGTAATTCCTTTTTTCTAATTAAGATAGTTTCTTGTCGTTTATTTTCCGTCACCACTTATATATTTCTAAACTTCTTCGTGTGCTCTTATGATTCATATTTAAGTTTCATACTATTTTTTATTCAATCTATTGATATATATTAATCATGTTTGTTTTTGGTTGCTCGTTTTTTTTTCGTTTATATTAACATCTGCCTCATCCAATAATCTAGTAATAGATGGTCTTATACTTCTTAACGGTAGTTTTTGATAGTAACCTTAATAAATGTGGTGGAGACGGTAAAATTTACACTTTTTCGTGGTAAACTTTAGCAGTGACTTTATCAAACTCGTCAATCCCTCGTTACTACTTTTGCGTTTTCTTGAGACATAAGTTTCTGATTATCGTTCAACCAAAAAATCTCGATGAAATGAAATCAGAATATATATGAATGAAATGCGAAATTTAACTATCATATCCAACAAAAGGAAATCGAGACCTTTATTAAGTCTAAATCTAATCTAAGAATCTATATTGTTATGAAAATATAATCATCAGTTATTATATTCAATTTATATAACCTGATTATACCTCCCATATATACACCACATAATACCACATTGAAATGAAAAGTATTCATATATTTTCTAAAACTTCAGGACTAACATATTTTCAAATAACAGTAATTTTATGAAACGAGTTCTTAATCTATTTTTCGTTTTGTTTATGGATTGGGTTCTTAGTATTATTTAATATAATTTTAAGTACATTACTTCATACGTAATATTGGATATTTTCAATGTTCATTTAAAATTAATATATATTTAACTTATTCGTATTGTCGCTATTGGTAGAATTTTTTTTTTTTTTGGTATAATGTAGTTAATCTGAATCGCGGTTAAACTAACTAGTGTATTGCATTTAAAGTGGTAATGTATTACTTCTAAGTTTGGCAGAGCGCTATCCGGTTTTCACAATAGTTTGTATAGGTAATTGTTTAGCTTATGCTCGATTTTAAGTTTTAAACTCCATGGCAATTGACATGCAATCAATATAATTAACTTTCAGTAAGTAAATTTCACTTGACTGTACAAAAGTTGACAAAAATCGTGGTATTTTAAATTCATCGTTTGATATATCGTATTCATCAGGTGTTTTCAAGTGTCTTGTCAAATTTAAATGATAGTTTTATGATATATGTGTATAAATCCCCATGTATTTTGATATTATTCGACATATTATTTATATTGTTTTCTTTTAAATTTTAATTCTTATCGATATATCTCTTATATATACGTACATTAACTGATTTGTATACACTGTATTAAACATATTATTGATTAGTGTTTCCGCATCTACTTCCATATTAATAGTTAACGTCTTAAAATTTTCAAGTAATATTAAAGTGTTATTTGACGTAGATTTTGCTATAATATTTGGTAAATTATCAGTGCTGTTAATTTTCCGCAATTTCCCGATATTCTTTTTCTCATACATATTGCGAAACGCCATTACATTAATTATTGGACTCTTTTTATGAGTTTTTTCGAATGTATAAAGGTAGTTGCATAGTTTATAATAGTCAATATTTATAACAAGCAATATAGATGTCCATTTAGGATTTTTAATAATAATTGAAAAGAAGTTTGCATTATTCATACTTATATTCAATCCATATATAATGTTATTAATCTTTCCCGCTTACAAGTTTTGGTGATTTTTTTACATTTTAGAAACTTTTATTATATAAGAATTCTGTCAATAGTAAATTTTCAAGTTCACGACTTATTCTCATGTGTCAACTTCATAAGAAATCCGATTCAAAAAATAAAATAGGTGCTATTACGAAGGGATTGAGCTAAAGTTGTCGCTTAAGGCGGTCGAATACCGTATATAATCCTTAATGAAAAAGGAAGAAAAAACTCTTGCCAAGAAGCTGCTATAGAGTTAGTGAAAGGAGTGACTCGGTTATGTAGTTGATTACGTGGCGTGGATATATTTAGGAGCGGCTAGGGAACAATGTAGGAGCATGAAAACCGCTAGGATTAAATCCTTGGCAACCAATAGCCTAGGTAACAGCCTATAATATTTTCACCGGCCTAAGTTTTTTTTTTTTTTTACAATTGTAAAAAGTGTTAACAAGTCGTAAAACATCCTAACACTTAACAAAATGTGGTATAATAGGCCGGGGTAATGGTAACCAAGGGTTACCTGTTTACGAACGGTGCGAAACATTAAGATAATGTGTAAAAAGTGCCCGCTTAATGTAGATTATTGCAAAAGGTATTTTCTCCCTCCCTTATCTGGAGACGTAACACCTACTTACGAGCGGCGTAAAACATTGAAATATTATGTAAAAGGCTTTTGATTTAAATTGTTTCAGCTTATAATAGAAAATACCAATATTAATCCCTTTACTTTCCGTCATAAATCATTTCCTCCATAATACCCGAAATATAAAATCTTCCCTTTCTTAAAAACTTCCTTAACCTTTAGTACAGTACTTTATCCTTTCCTTGTATAGTACAGTATCATATTTTTTCCCTATTTATTAGCCTAATTTCTTTTACTTTACCTAAGTTTCCTTTTTGATTCGCAACGATAAATACTCACCTGGTCGAAACGATCGATAAAACCATTCGAGATATAAATTTAGTTGTTTCGAAATTGTTGGTCCCTTGAAAACTAATAGGTAATTCGTTTATAAGAGGCCTATAGATGCTTACTTCAGTAAAACGCGTAAAGAGATAGATTTCGAATATATTCACCTTATATCGTATAAATTTCGGTTTTTTTTTCCAGAAAATTCAAAGTAAACATAATTTTGATTTTATAGGTTCCAAACTCGTTAATAAACAGTGAAACACTAATGCGCGATGATTATTTGATGTCGTAAATGTAACGGATCGCTATTCTAGTTACATAAATACTCCTTCTAACCTAAACCCAAACATAATTAAAACTATCGAAAAGTTGTCAAAATTTGGCCTTACTTTCTATATTTATGAGAAAAATAAGTAACCCTACTTGCTAACTACCTGGTTGTTATTAATGCACGGTTATATAACATATAGGCCTAAGGAATAGCTGTAAAAAAGTCTAAAAAAATCCGGTTCGCTACATAGCGTAAAGTTAATATACGTGGTAACGGCGGTTTGTTAACGTCCATACCTATTCGTTTAGATGGTTCTCGTAACGTATATATTTTAAAATAAAATCCTGGAACTCAAGTAAATAAGGCATTTTAGTATCAAACGTGAATATTACGACTAACAAATATGTAAGGAGTCTAATTGAATACAACCAAAATATTCATTGAATTGCCAAAAATATCGATGGTAAATTAGGTATGTTAGTAAGCATAAGAGAAAATTTATTAGCAAAAAAGAGCCTAGATTTGTATTCGAACAACGGTGTCAGCAAATACAACCATATACTAAGGTAACTTTAATGGTAATAGAAAGGTAAATTAATACGTTATACTCGATATTGATGAGCTATGTTATGGTCCGATCTACAATGGTAAGCCAAGTAGGTGCCAAATGGAGTTTACTATTGAGGTACAGCGGAAGACTAGAAGAGGCTACCGTAGCCCACCATGCAGGACCTATGGGCATAGCTAGTGCTTAGCTCGTCACGTGCCCTCACACGTGCCATGCACGAAATGCGCCCGAACCGCGCCCGAACCACGCTCGAACCGGGTACTGCCTATCTCGTTACGTGCATAGTCACGTAACCTATAAACTCAATAGCCAATGGCCTGAGTCTATAACAAACTAGCCGTTTTGAAACGACTTCATAATTGAGCATAAGTCGAATTGAACCCGCTTACAGGTCGAGCGAGATAATGTATCTTCATCTCTAGCCAACCATTGACGGGATTCTAAAACATTGAAGGCAGCGATATCCGAGAAATTGAAAAGTAGATTTTAAATTGGGTAAATGCAACCCATTTATTTAACTGAATATTATCATTATAAGGTTTTTTTTATCTATTTACGGCTTATTTAAGGTTTATTTTAAGTTCATAAAATATTTTCGACGTAATATTTGGATTTGATCTCGCTATCATCGTTAATAATATCGAAATCGGGTAGTGGGTAATCGCGAATTTGTTAACTCGAAAGCAGATCAGTAATAGCTTATAAAAATAAATTGGGGAAAAAGAGTTTTTTATTCACGCGAAAATGATTTTAAACGAAGTAGGAATCAATAATATATATGATACTGTACTTATTATAACGTTACCTTATTGTTTTTAGAAATTTGGTTTAGTTTATGCTTTTTAAAAAAGGCCATACGTTATTTCTGACCCTAAATCTTTTTAAAAACATTATTTATTAACGTCTTTCTTTCTACGTTGTTTTACGGTCGTTATTAAAATTTATACGAACTTTGTATCATTGAGAATCCATTAAACGAAATTTTGAACCTTGATACAAGATGTTGTAATCGGAATGATTGAAGGTTGAATAGGTTATATAGGGTCAATATAAGTATAATACGTTATGAAAAATAGGCTAATACCAACAATAATGGTGTTTTTATCATTCAACGACAATTAATATCCACGTAATAGGCAGCTATAGTTAAGTTATATGTAAATAAAAAAACATACGTTTCAAATTACTAATTGATTCGTTTAGTGACGCCGTCCGTCTTAATATGAAACACTGTATTTCAATGTTCTGAAACCCTCAGTAAGTCGTAAAAGCATTTTCAAAACTCATATATCAAATTGAAACCATAATTACTAATAATAATGTGGGAAACTAAGTAAAATATCCATCGATGGTTTGAAAAATACTTCAAATAACTTTTGAAGTTTATAATAACTATTACTTCACAAGAAATAACGTCGTTCTAGCGATCCGTAATAATCATAAAATAATATAAATAGTTAGTTTTTTTTAAAATAAAGTCCGTTATAAAATCGACTGATAACTTGTTTTTTAGTCATTACGGAACCGATAGGAGTTCAAGAAGTCCTTTTTGGCGACCATACTAATAGGTAAATAGTTTAAAAACATGATATTTGCGTTGAAACCATTTAAGCTTATAATATAATTTAAACCAGCAATGTAACCTGGATAATATAGCGATAGTAATGTCGCGATCCGAGTTACTGGTAAAACGCAAATTGTATGTAACTTGGATTAATTCTATATTACGTAGTATGTAAAGAGGATCCAATACAGGTAAAAAACCGTAAAAAGTTATAATAGCTTATTTTATATCCCGAAATGGAAACCTTAAATGCCTAATTTTCATTAACGAGAATATCAGCGGAAGCCTACAATCATCTATATGTATAACGCGAATAAAGCGGTGGTAAATAACATTCCAGGTAATAAAGGCGTCCCAACTATTTTCAAAGTCGGCGTTGGTAAAAGGTTTGTAACAATATGAGATAAACTCGTTAGTAATAATTACTTAAGAGACGTACGTGCTGAGGAGTAACGAAAAAATAACCTATTTAAAGCGAAGAACCATAGTTCTTGGCTCAGAAAATGGATGTTAAAAAGACATATAAAAATATTCTAACCACTTCATAATAATACTGAGGGTCGAATATAATCATCTCCCTTATTACAACATAATTTACAAAGTATCGGGAAAAATTGTTTGAACTAAAGAATTAGTTATTGGTCATGTAGTTAAATAGTTATAGAATATTTCTGGTGGTTAAATCCATCAAGATAATAAACTGATAGGTCATACCATGAAACTCCGTATTCAATGATTTTGAATCACTTAAAATCCCTAGGAATTCCTTATCGTCATTTTTGAAATTAAACTTCACTGGAAACAGACAACGAAAGAAATAAATTATTAAATAAAGTGTATTATGAATATACTGTTCAAGTTAATGACCTCTTAAAACCTACCTGAAATGGTTGACTTTTAAAAGGTTTTGCGTTTAGGGTTTCACTAGGCGAAAACCAGTTATAAAACCTTGAGCCGCTCAAATGGAGCTTCTTCCTCAGACCTCAAACGATAAATTAATCGCTTCCTAATTAGGCGAATTGAAGTGCTAACTATTTCAAAATAATCTCGAATAACTTAACGGTAAAAGTTGTTAACCCCAAAAAATTCTCGTACCTTTAGCATAAATGTTATAGCCGATTAATCTCAAATAATGCATAGCTTTTCTGAATCCATACATACTCCAACTCCTACCCTAATACCGAAGCTCACATACACGGTTTTTTACAAGTTAAATTCGCCCTTAAATATATAAAAGTTTGGTTCAACGATATTTATATTGATTTATATCTACTACACCTTGGTATTATAATCGTTGGAAATGTTATTCAAATGAACCAAAATGTTATTAAGTAAAATAAAATGAAGAATATAGAGAAATAAGCGCAACAAGTTATTAATATATCATAAAAAAGTGGCTGGTACGCTGGAAAGACCTAAAGGACTAACTAATTATTTTAAAAGTCTGAAACGTATACAGAACCGGGGTTTTTATTCGTCGCCTTTTTTTAATACAAAATTTGTGAAAAAAGTCGTTCAAATCAGTTTTGGTAAACTATTTCTCTTGTAGATTATTCGCTAACGTTTCATTAAAGAAAGGACGTGGTTATTGGTCGGCTTTTGTAATATTGTCGGGTCGTTAATAATAGATAAAACAACACAGAATACCCGTGCTTTTCTTAACGTAAAGTATATTGATACCCGCAAGAACATTATTTATGCTAATATGCATTTAATTTGATAACTCAATTAGTATTCTCCGTAATTCTTAAAGCTCTTCCAGGAAGATATTGAAATACACGCACCAAAAAACTTCCATAAGCTAACCCGAAATATAATTTCAAAAAAAAATTTATAATCGGCTCCGAAACATTAAGGAGTAAGTTTATTACCGAAAGCGTTGTTGAATAAAGGTATAAATTAATTAAAGACGTCCGAAAGTTTGTCGCCAATGGCCACGGGTTCTTTTTGAGCTAGCGTCATGTTGATATTTTTAGAAACGACGGATATGAACCTCGTAATAGCAGCTTATTTTCTACGAACTCAACGAATTATAATGTCAAACACGGCGGTATAAACACTTTGAAGTAGTTTTTATATTGATACGAATCTTGGTTTCTATGTACAAGAATTACCCGCTCGTACCATAAGTAATATGAAGTCCGAAACAACGTGAATTGACTATTTCTATTTCATGCAAAGTTTACGCAAATTTATGTTGTAATATAAATAAACAATGATAAAATCCCAAATACAATATTGGTATCTAAGGAAGTTAATATTCTATCAAGATCTAAAAATTGAAGTTGTAAGCAAATATTAACAATATAACGGATAACTTCGTTCAATCGTCGAAGTAAAATAACAACATGCGATAAATACAATAAATTGGTAAACTATTTACAAACAACGTTATAACACCAACAGCCCATATATACCAAGGCGTTGAAGAATGAAATGAAATTACAAAGTAAATTTATTATAAACGCAAACGTGGTTAAACGTTTTAGGTAAATTATAGGGTTAAATGAAATTTCTCTTGACTTCTATACACAACTGTATACCAAAATTACACTTTTCTTTCTTTTAAATCAAGAAGATCGTCGTTAACGGTAAGTAAAATAACCGTATTAGCCTTAATATTGAGATAATTTAAACTTTGACCAAAATCTAAAAGGCAAATCAGAATCTGATTACCATCCGCACCGTATTTTAGGTATAAACCAAAGTTTTTACAACGTCGAAATTCGGTTTAATTAACCTACATAACGTGCCTTTTAATACCAGCTCGAAAATAGCTTAGGCTGGTTATGATAATATCCCCCTATTTATCGCGTACAGGCATCTAACCATTGTCTCTAATAGTATTACCGCTACAACTAATGCTAATATGGGTAATAATACTATACGAAACATGAAGTTTATAAAAAAATTTATCTATAAATTACACGAGTTCAATCTACTCATTATATTCCCCGGGTATATCAATGAATAGTAACGTACTAGCCAGGCTTTTTTTTATTACCTCCCTTGAAAACCACAAGTTTAATGGTAAACTCTTGTGATATATTTTCAACCTCAGCTAATAAAACCTACCACACGTTAACAAAAAACATGAAATCGTTTTGAAATCCTTTCTTTCAAAGTTATAAACTAAATTATAACGATGTTCTCCTTATTGAAGTTGTATTAGTATGTGTAAAACATCCTTATAAAAGTATTGAGATTGCTATTACCTCCGTCGCTACTGTGAATGTAATCACCTTTCATATCAATTTGTAGTATGCATTTTTACCATCAATAAATAACGTAAACATGGTCTTTTTATACTGCTATAACCTATTTTCGTTGAATCATGAGATAAACCTCGTGTCAACGGTTTTTCTACTTCAATTGATATGAAGCCACTGGATAATATATTTATGTTAAGGGATGAATATAACCTACATGTTAATACCACACACGTCTTTAATGCTAATAAACTCGTCAATATTTGTGATTAATACTCAAATATTGAATAGGATTTGAGCCCCATTCAACTACCTTTCGAGCGAATAATAAAAGTTCCTTCGGTTAAGAGTTGGCAAAAGACCAAATTTAATAGACATTGATACCATATCTCACGCTGTAATAAGACCCTCCTTAACTAATAAAATAATAATATAGATAAAAAAGAACATATATAATACGTGAATAATGAGTCTATTTTCGCCTTATCTGTATTCATCATTTGAAAGAAATCACATAAAGTCGATAAAGATCGTGTAGTTGTAAATCTTAAGCCTTTAACCTAATGCGCGGTACCTAACAACTACCTGCTCCTTTTCTAAGCAAATGTTATTGATTCTTTATGTTAAGTCAAATACATGCTTATAATTAACGCTATAATTTTTTCCTCATAGCTTTTTATACATCCAAAATACAAAACTCGTTTCATTTTCTTCATTTACCGCGGACCCAAATATAATAAAGTTATATTTATACGATTCAGAAATTTTCCAGTATTTACTTAAAGGTCTATAAACTATATTCTAAAGACTTATTATGACTTTTGACGAATATTTATCGATAATATGGTCATTTTTTGAAGAACTTTAAGAAATTTCAAAAATGTTTGACTCAATATTTTACCCTATTTCTTAATATTAAAGTTTCGTCATCAGTCGAAATTTTTTTGTACAAGGTTTCAATTTATGTAATCATTCTGTTTTTACGTTAACTATCTCGAGCTTTTGACTATTACTAAACTTACACAAGGTTTTGTTAATTTTTACGCCATATAATTACCCATTTTACACAATCATGCAAACCTTTGTAAAAGCTAAAAACGTAATGACTAGCCGTGTAACATAAATCTGGATTTGTTAAATACCATAATCGTGGCAAACGCACATATTACAATTAGATAACGAAATTTAAGCTCACTACCCAAGAAAAAGGTCTTTTACCATCTTTTAAAAGTACTCATATAATAAGTTACATCTGTATTGCACAAACTTTGTACGGCTACAATTTTTACAATTCGACAAAAGTCTTTAAATAGATTTGCGCCTAATGTTTTTTCAATTTAAACTTAAATACATATAAAAACAAAGATATATAATCCGAGCTATAGCTATTCAGCCAATTATATTTTTAACAAAGATTTTATCAAAGCAAAGGCTAATTTTTGGCCTTCAAAAAACGAAATTAAAAGGCCTAATTTGAGAGTATTCACAGCTTAAGTTAACCTTGGTTGATAACCTATACCCTATTATACTTTTCATAAATTATAAGTTTACTTAAAGTATTATCAATACAACGTCATTCAATACAACTTCTACGAATAAAGCAATTAAACGCTTTGTTCATACGGAAATTTATCTCAATACATACAAACTAAATGTTATTTATTTTCTAAGACGGCTTAATTTGGTTTCAAATGCTATATTATGGCTCGTTACACCTGGTAAAGAGGTCGTTAAGACCTTAAAAGAGGTGCCTATTTTCGACCAAATTTTTAACAACCTTCCATTAATTATACCCGATAAAGTCGATTTAATTTCATACATTACCAAAGCAGTATTATTAGATAAAGTTCGTATCAAAACTTTATCTGTATACAAAAAGAAGCTTTATAGCGTATTATCCATTTAATTTGATTTGAAACTAGAAAAAAACGCAGATGAAAATTCTTACTATCTCCAAAACAGAATATCCTTGTCACCTAGTTAATCGTCTACTTTAAAATCGTAATTATTCCGATCGTAAAAGGATGGTTATTTTAAACATATTAATTCAAGTATGTTTTGATAATGAGTATAATAATAAGCACTATTTCTACCCAAAACGTATAATTATTTTTTTAACTGCTTTTATTTTAGGCCTAAAAGTTATATAGTAGAAAAAGACTATCGCTGTAACGTTCGTTATGGGCAAATACGCAACGATAATTAGAAGCCTATCGGCAATTGATGTTCAATTTAGGCTTCGGAAAAGCTTTTTATGTACACTATTCGTAGCAATTTCGTCATGACGATGCCGGCCTAATTATCTATTGTGATCCTATAAACGCTAGCAAGTTATCAAAAAATTAACGCTATTATACAGGAAACTTTTAAAACGCCTAAACGTATATTTTCACTTGTAAATCACATCACATATACAGTTATATATTGAACCGCATTATTTTGTCGCTCAATGCAAGTTTCAAATTGGTTTTAGCCATGGAAAATGATCTCTAATTACAAAACGACATTTTTATTCTTATTTTTGGAATAATTTCGAAAAATGTTTGGTATAAAATATAAAATAACAAAGTTATATTATGTTGGTGTAAAAAGATAACCCAAGATGAGTAATTAAAAAGTTGTACTTGTATTCTATTACTACGTCGCTAGACATCGAAAGCAATTGTAAACATATTATATACTTGCTTTATAATAAAATATTAAAAATACGTATTTTCGAATTATTAATATTAGTCATTATAAATACCTATTCGTGTTTAAGTTGCGAGCTCCTATAGACTGTCAAAGTATTGTCGTATACCAATAATAGGTTGAAATTCGTTTTATGAAAAAGAATTTGCGTCGCGATACTCAACTTACCATGGATATTATCGTTGTAAAATTTAAATGTCGATATAATTGAAATTAGCGTTGATAAAAATTAAATTGCAGAGACCGTATATAAATACGTATAAGAATAGCTTGCAAATCTTTGCACCAACAAGGAAAATTACCACCGTCCAAGTTAAGCTTATACACTATAACAAAACGAGTGGAAGATTTCGCCTATACCTTCGATTTACCTGTCAATTCACGTGTATATTTTACAATCAATATTTAATATTTCACACCTCATTATTAGCCTAAATAAAATACTTTTATATAAGTGCTTTCTCTACCTGGGTTAATACAGTACAAAGACGTAAATAGTGATGGATGTAAGATTGAAAAAACGGTGGATAAGGGCCTATATTTCCGTCGTTACGTAGGAAAGTAAATTGAATACCAGCTATATTAAAAGGGACACATCTCCAAAAACGACAAGTAAAAAGAAGTAGAAAAATTGGATTATTGTAAAGATCTCATCAATGCTTATGAAACGCGCTTTAGTTGAAAAGGATTCCTATCTCGCGTCTCACTTCTCGCATCTTGTGTCTCACGTCTCACGTCTTACGTTTCGCTTCTCACGTCTTACACCTCGGGTGGATTTTTTTTTGCTACGCAATAAGGACATTGGTACTTTTTTTTGTTTGGTCCCGGGGACTTGTACTTATATGGGAGAGGCTGAAACTGGTACACATCAACTTTTTTAGGAAGGTACAAGGTATGTATCTGTGCCCCCTACCTATATGCTCAGCTTTCTGCTTTGAGATTATAGTTTTAGTTTCTTCCTCTTTTATAGTCAAATACTACAACTGTTGTAGCAACTATATTTCTATTACAAGACTGCCAACATTTCTTCCACATATCTAATAAACATTTTTTAAAAAAATTAACGAAGTAGGAAAGTGCATTAATACTGTAACCCATATCATTAAAATCTACATCGAAAAAGATTTAACCAATATAATTATTCAAGTGCTCCATGGTAAAGCGTTCGTCGATATTTTTAAATCATAGGTTATTATTATAATACTTAACGAATGTAATTCTAAGAGTCTTAATTACTTCCTTTCTAATAGAGTTGATAGTGATATCAATTTTGATATTGTTAAAAGCTTTCTTAAGGTTGGCTTACGCACTCAATTAACAATTCTCTAGTGTAAGGAAAGATGAGTGTGGTAAATAAAAAGTGAAATATAATTAAAGATATAGGTTGTGTTATTTAACGTTGAGTATATTAATTTGAAAACTTTAATGACAACTTAGTTGTTTGTTAACCTTCGTGATCTTCATAAATTAATAAATGTTTCCTAGTGGTTTTTAAGAGTTTTAGCGGTCAATCTTCACGCTCAGGTTTCAAAATTGGTTTAATAAAAATTTATCAATAATCTAGTCATACCGTTTTCACTTCAAATATCTATAAACAGAAACAAACACAAAGATTGTTACTTTGATTGCATATCAATAACATCATAATTACCGGGGCACCTTGAAAGACTCTTTTCACAAAGTTAAAAAATTACAAAACGTAACAATTAGAAAGTAACTTATTCTTCTACCTAGCTAATCTATTCTTAACCTAACAAGACCTCATTAGTATTGACAGTTTTTTATTATTACAACGTGGTAGATTCGAATAATTAAACAAATAACTAGTATATTTTATTGATAGTAGTAATGTTATACTTCTAAATTTAGCAAAAAGCTAGCCAATCTGCACACTAATCTTTATGAGTAACTACGTGGCCCGTGCACTACTTTGAATTTAGTACTCTACTGCAGTTGACTTACCGTCAATACAGTTAACTTGCAGTCATTACAGTCAACTTGCAGTCATTACAATCAACTTGAAGTCATTACAGTCAACTTTCAGTTAGAACAATCAACTTGTATTCAGTACAATTGACTTAACTATACTACAATTGACTGTTGTTTCAATAATATTTCATATATAATTTAAGTATTCTATATGGTTTTAAAACAAATTAAATAGGTGCTACCGCTAAGCTTTTTCTTAATTGGATTCTTTCATAAGCTTATTATTTACGAAGGTATTTTTCAATGTTTATAATTCGTCTTGAAAAATATATCAAATAGGAAGACATAATATTATCTTTCTTTCTTTTAACCCCAATTCATAATATATAAATCCTCTTACTAATAGTGTTCTTATGTTGATCTTATTCAAAACTAATGTATGATTTTTTTTCAACACTCGGGAGTATCGGGTATTTTATTTTTATAGCTTGGAAATCTTTCCTATTCTATACCTTGATTATCGTAAACATCATTCAGGTTGTAATTTTAGTTTAGTTCAATTTATAAAATTAAATGGTTACCAACATTAATTTTTATGTCAGTTGTGATAGGTAGTCGCTGTCATTACTTGTATCGTTCAATCATATCCGGTACATTATATTGTCAAGTATTTAATATAATTCTCTCTTTTTCAATTCTAATGATTTTCAATGGAATTAAGTATTAATTTCGTGTCATTGAAATACATATTAATAGTCTAACAATGGCATAGAGAAAACTTTATTGATTAAATATAGTTGAGAATATTAAATATATATAAAATATTGATATTTTGGCTTTAAAAACCCATCAACAATTGATCTTTGTATAAGTCACGACTTCCAATTCATGTTTTACTACGAAATCATAAATGATTCAATTGAATTACAATATCGTATCAATACTTACTTCAGCAAAAAAAATATTTTGAATGATTCAACTGGTTTTTAGAAACGAAAAGTATATGTTATTATTATTCAACTTGTCTTTATATTGCCAGGTTTAGAAGATGTTACGTTTTCTTGGTTAATATCTTATGAAGTTTCCTTTGTTTGGAAGGTTAATATTTCATGAAATTTCGACTTTTGGATTTTTCGAAAGTTAGTCAAATGATAACACTTTAAATTAACCTCATAACTAATTGTTCCGATAATATCATCCTGTTTTTGTTTCAATTTTAATGGTTTTGCAACCTAAAATTAAAGTCGATATATATACACTTTAAATTTATCCTAGTTATTTCACTTATATTTACCGGGTTTAGCATAGTAGTATTTCGATTGAACTTTCAAGAAATCAAATTGTTATCTACTCTCTAATACTTTTAAAGATTTCATTCATTTTCTATTGTTTTAGAATGCAATTGAAAATTTTGTTCACTTCATTTATAACCTAACCAACTAAAAATAATGAGCTTTTTTAGTCACATTCATATATATATGAAAAACACATATAATTCTTTGATCTCTGCTTAAATTTATGAGTTCAATTTAATATATAATGCAAATATTTACGGTGTATGTTATTCTATCGGGTGTTCCATTTTCATTTTTAGCGTATTATGATATTAAAAAAATGCCTCAGATATTTATTTAATCATTACTTGAATTGTTATATCTTTTTCTACTAAACACGTAAACATATAACATAGTTATACCAGAGTAATAAAACTTAAGCAATCAAGTTTCTGTGATCATTGTATTACAGGCTGGTGCCTGAGCTAGTAGTCGCTAGGTATCTATCTCTGGCAGTTATCATTCTATTACGACGCTTCCGATCCGCTCCTGAGCATACTCACGACACGTTATTAATCAAGTAACCGAGTCACTCCATTTCAATATCTGCAAAACAGCTTGTTAGTAGGAGTCTCTCCATTTATTTTTCATTGAAAATTATAAATAATATCCAACCGCCTCAAAAGACAGCTCCAGCCTAGTTCTTTTATATATAATCCTCGATGTTCATTTCCGACGGTATCTTAACTTCTCATAAGTAGGTATAACTTAAGCCTATATTTTAAACCTTTTAAACCTGTACTTTTAAATTTTGAGATGGGTTTTTGATATATATATATGAAACCAGGTTTTGAACAATTGAAAAACCTATCAAAATTCATTCATTGTTTAATAAAAACGGTTCAACAAAAATTTATAATCAAAATTAAAACAACTGAACCACATTATTTGTAAATATATTTGTCGTATAAAGCAATATAACGCAGATAAATTAGCAAAGCATAATAACATAATCTAATAACTCCAAGATATTATCAATATGCCTGTATTTTCGAAATAATCTTTTATTTTAGTAGACACTGCTTCCAAATTACTTACAAATAACGCTAATGCAACTTCCACTCCGCTTCCCATCAAAGATCGCGTCAAGTCACTCGATAACGATAATAATGTCCCTAATTCCTTGAATTCTGATTACGATACTAATGATAAACCTGATAACACTAATCCTAAATAAACTAAACGTAAACCTCTCGACTGAGAGGTTAATCATGTGGTGTGAAAATGAGTTTTTTTGTATTAGAAGCTACAATATTATGTAAGTAACGTGAAACTCAGAATTTATTAATATGAAAACCCAATTTTACATTATTTTTTACTAATTGGAAAGTATAGTAAAAACTGCTATAAAAAATCACTACGTTTGTGGTAGCGATAGCTATAATAATAACCCCTATATATTTATAAAATATATTGCATATATTATTACGATTTAAACACGGCGAATACTATTATAACTCTATTTATACATATGAAATAAGGTGATCATAAACGGTTTCACGTTTTTCTTCAATATTTGGGAAACTTTATTAATGAAGGGTAGCGATATATCCTTAAAGGTTGCCGCTAAATTCGCCATTTTCGAAAAGACTATTCATTATATATTAACCAATAAATTATTTCCATTCGACATACTTGAAAAATAGAACTAATAGATCGCCTGCATTCAACTCATTAATAAACTCCTTAATAGCCTCCATATTCAATATAATAACGTTTACTATATTGATAATACTGTCGGTAAGGTCTAAAACCTATTCACGTGAAATAAGGTATTCAGAAGAGTAATAGTTAGATTGGGATAGTTGTAGTAAAAAGATGATAAATGTAAAGAAGTATCCAGAGGTACACGTCACAGGTGAGGGTTTATAAGCTCTCGCCAAGAACGTACCACTCTAGACCGCTCCATGCATTACCATTCCGTCTGGTATAGTTATTCCAGACCGATCCATGCATTGCCGTTCGGTCTAGTATAACCATTCCAGACAGATCCATATATGATGCACTTTTGCGTCTAACAAGAGTGCAGCCTATAGCGTGACACGTTATCGTATACTTTATAAGAGTGTATCCTGTAATACAATACACTGCCACTAAACCTATATATACTATCTATAAGGGTATATAGTAATATCTAAACAGGCAATCTTTTCTTTCTTTTTTAGATACTTCGTATTAATAGTATGATAGTTATAGTATTATTATGGTTACGAAGGTTTAAATTAGTAGATTTTTTAGTAATAGTGTTGTTATAGTATTAATTATAAGAAATCCAAAAAAAAAATAGTTTCTGTAGTAATAGTATTGTTACCGTATCAATTACAAAAGGTTTAAATTAGTATATTCGGCTAGAATTAGTAGGGTTAAGCTGCGCTGGTAGTTGTAATTCGGTTAGAACTAGTAAGGTTCGGTCGTGGTAGTGATTGTAATTCGGCTCTGGTTAGTATAGGCGAAATGAGGGCAATATGGTTAATAATAGCGTCTTTTATGGTTAACAGGGGTAATTACGTAAGTGTTGTAAAGAGTGATTATGTTAAGTTGATTATGTAAAAGTATTTACGTAATTACGTAATTATATTAATATAAAAAGATATATTGTTATTGGTTTGAGAAAAACTTCTTTTCTTTCTCTTTCAAAAGTGCGTAATGCAAGACGATATAAGTTCCTATCACAATTTAACCTTTCATTTAATTTAACCAAACCAAACCATTCTAATAGGAAAGTTTTTAGCCAATACCCATATACTAACCTTTCCTTCAAATAAATACCGCGTAAAAATTGGATAGCAAGACACCGTTTTACGCGAAAGCGTCGGCGCAGCGCCGCCGCCACCGTTACTACCGCCTCTATCAATTCTCCCTTATCGGATACAATTTCGTCAATTACGGCTACTCTCCCCGCCGCCACTACGACACCTAACCCCGTCGCCATTACGCTGCCCAGTTCTGCCGCCGCCGCCTCATCCCCCTTTACTGTTGCCGCCATACCCTTCTTTACCGCCGTTGCTACGACCCCCCCTTTTCCCATCTTTCTCTCCCCCTTCCTCAGCTCCTAAAAGGAGAAAAAAAGGCTTCTAAGGTTATAAACCTTACTTTCTCTACGTGTAAAGACCCTATTACCCCTAAAAGCCTCTTTATACCGAAAACGAAGCTTAACACAATTGCGTTAAGGTATATATATTTTAAGATTCTTCGTTTGTAAACTTTTAACCTTTTCCCCTTTCGATAAAAAGTGTAAGGTGGATTTCCTTCATTTCTTAGAGCTCTGTATTACTAAGATACATTATAAGGCTGTTCTAACACGTAAAGCGCTAAAGCAACATACCTGGGTCTGTAGTTCAGGGCCGCTAATAAATACGCTTTACGTGTCGTATATCGCGTTCGCAGCTGCGGGTAAGTCCGTTAACGATTGATACGAAAACGGGGGTTGTTTGGTCCGTTACCACTGTTATAAGAGGATTAGTAACTTATACATCCCCATTCCGGTAGTTTTAAGGTCGTAAGACGAAACCGTATTACACGTTTACCAGCTTTTTGGTAAGTTTTAACCGAACTTTAAAAATTTCTTTTAGTAAAAATATATCGTTTAAGTTGATCTGAAAAATTATTTCGGTTGCGAATAATTAAAAGGAGCCGATACTAATTAGTAATAAACGCCAACCGACAGTCCAAAAAGACGGTAGTCGCCGTTACCGCTTAGAAACGGGGCTTACGTATATACTACGTAAACAAGTATAACGACATTATCGTACGTCACGGTAAAAAAGGTAATCCTCCCCTTACACCTTTGCCTAAGGGCATAAACAATAATTCGTAGGGCTATATCCTTACTAACGTTAATAACGTTGATGATAGTAATAGCGGTAACGTTAAAATTAAGGGGGAGGGCGACGAAAAGAACGGTAGGGACGTGGAGACGTCGCACTCTCTTTCTATTAGTAGATAAATACCACCGGGCCGGGCACGCTTACCTGACCATAATATAATACGTTATATAATAATATTATAGCTCTATTCAAAATCATCGATTCAAGTAACTTTTAAAAATGTATGGAATAAAATAAATAATATATTATAATTGGAACGATATTGTAAATTAAAATAATAGTAATATCGGCAGTCGATGCGAAGAGTAAGGTTAAACAAAAAAAATCCGTCGGGTCGAGGTATATGAAATGAAACATATTAAAATATTAACATCGGTATAAAATAATAAGGTTGAAAAAAGGCAAAATCGGAGATCTATGCGAATAATATAATACGAGCCGATCCAAATTAGCGAAAAGTAATACAATAGTTTGTTAAGTTCGTAAAACCTTTTTAATAACCCTGTCAAATAATATACTTATCGATATTTGTATTTTCAATACTCCGTTCGGTGTAACTTTAGTTATCGTATTCGTTAGGTTAGATTTACCATTGATTTACCTTGTTTCTTCAATTTTAAAATGTTTATATAACTTGAATAAAGTTATAATATCGATTAGTAAACGTTTTTCGATCGTAATTCTCAATTTAACAAGGCACTTATAAGGCGAAGAAAAATTAGTATATACGACGAAAGAGATAAGACGTAAATTAATGTTAAAATGATTTTCCGGATCATTATTGTTATAATAATACGTAAATCGAATCCTCTAATTATATTTTAAATTTCTAACTCTAAGACGTTTTTTGTAACCATTTTATACTTGGTAAAATTCTAATAAATAATATTTTTATAAGGCGTAAAGCCATTTTGTTCCTGTATTTCGTTAACGAGGATTAAGACGAAGCCTATTTATAAGTTATAGTCGTTATAATTAGCGAAGAAACCGTTAGTAAAAACAAATAGTTTCGTAATACGTATATTTAGCAGTATAAATTATACACTACACTTTAAAGTATATAATTATTACAAAAGATGTTTGTTAAACGCTTTATATATATTGCCTGTCGGATAGGTTTGGTATTAAGTGGAGATAAACAGGTTCAATATAGCCTTGAGTTATACTATAAAAGAGATCCAATCGCTGTATACGTATTGGCATCTATATTCGTCAGCCCGTTTTACGCTATCCAAAACAATAAAGGCAACTTTTCCCAACTACTTCTTTTATATAAGGCCTAAAACGCCGTTCCGCAGGGTAATGATAACGCTATTAAAATCGATTATATAGTCCTTTATCAGGTACCTTTTGGGTTTTAGTTTTAAGTTGGCCTTTAAAATCTTCCTTTTTTTAAAAGCGGAAAACTATATATTATATCATATTAAAGTATCGTTTATCTATATGACTATTAGTATCAAGCCCTTCTATCGAGCTATAGATACCAATAGACACGGGTCAGAGGTAAAACTAGTTATTTTGAATCGTTTTTTATAATACCTTTGATAGTTATTATACTAACTAATACCGATTCTAGTTAAACCTTAAAGTAATTTTATACTACGTAAAAAATCTTTAGATAGGTAATGTTATATAAGATCTTTTGATATATCGACGTAAATTCTGTGTTCAACCCGTTTTTTAAATTGTATTTATACCTACGTAATGTTTCGAAGTTTGATATATAGGTTATAAGATCCGCTAAAAAAAGCTGCGAATGTAAACATTAAACGATAATTAACTCGTTGTAATATAGGCGATTTGGTTATTATATCATTTTTACTTTCGTTGTTATATTTTTTTTAATAATAAAACGGTTTTTTTCCGCAAGGTTTTCCGATTTTATCCTTAAACTTATATACGAGACAGGTAAGGAAAATCATATAGATATCGTGAATAGCCGATTCGAAGTATTTGAAACGAAATACGCCTTGGTTGATTAAAGTTAAGATTTTCATTTAGGTAAATTATACGAATAAGTTATTTGAGTTGATAATGATATCTTCGTACCGGAGATTTAAGTTAAACTCGCAGTTTACCATTTACTTTTACGTAATAAAGGAATTCGTAAAAAAGTTTTTAGGACGTTTTTTGGTTTTTAAACTGAGAGGGCGCCTTCAGAAGTGAGGTTTTAATAGGGTTAATATAAATAAGCTGTTTTTATTTAACGTGGTCGGGTCGAAATCGAATTTTAGGGGTAAGGTTAAAGTTATGGTCAGCTTAAATTCGCCGTTTTAAGTAATATCTTATAAGCGGTGTTACTCGTTTTATAGTTTCGGGTTGATTACTTTCACCTCTCTTTTATTTTTGCATACTATTATTTAGCGACACGAAATTATGCCGTTTAGTAAATTAATAAGTATATTATAGCCTTTAAATTCGTTAATCCTCTAAAGGCTAATGCATTTATCTTTTTTTTTTTTAAATTTAAACTTGAAATTATAATAGTAAATTTTAAATGCCAGCTTTACATGGGCCATTTCTTGTAGCTAACGCTTTAAACATATCGATTTTCGCACGTAGTGAACGTAATACCGTTATAGCTTTCGCTATAACATTGGCCTTTAATATTATAAACGGCAATATAGCAAAATTTGTATGAATCCTTATATAGGTATTAAATATAAAAATCTTAAAGATAAGCTTATTTAGGCCAAAAGTGTTATTAACGACGTTAACCACCAGTTAAAGGATAGATTCCTTAAAACGGGTATTCTTCAATTTTTTTCAATAATACTATATACGTTTTTCAAGCGGTTCATAATACCGCTTACACTTTTTGATACCTTGTAAAGCTTTAACTGGGATTTGTTTACATTTATTGTCGGTTATTTAAACCTTAATACGTTATTCGGTAAAGTTGAAATCCGTATCAACGTCGTATAAAATCTAATTTAGGGACCTTAAGGAGATGTTAAACTAATGTTTAAACAAAGCGTTTTAATAATTTATAACTCGAACGTTTCGTATAAATTTGACGACTTAAAACGATGTTATCGCGTTGACAGCAGAAAGGACCGATGAACTTTAAAAATATATAAAATTAACAATTACTTCGTTGTTAAAGTCTATATTGTGTTAAAGGCGGAATTTAAACCGTCGTATGGTTTATAAGTGTAGTTAACACTTATAGCAAAACTTTTCGATAGTTTTAAATACAGTGTTTCCTATTTCCGTATAATCAATGACGTAAAGCAAGCGTAAAAGGCGTTTTACAGCCGGATATTCGAATCGTCGGTGAATATTCCGCAATTTTGGTTAAGTTAAGTAAGTTACCTTAATTATAAGAGCTTAGGGGACAAACTATAACTGGTTGAATTTAAGCCAAAGCGATACAAATACGTTATTTAAGTCGTAGACAAATTAATTGGTTGTATTCAGGACCTTGATTCCGAATTTTTTTATATTAGCCAATAAAATCAAAAAAGTGTTTTAAATTTTATTACGTAAAACTTAATCGGTGCGAAACCCATATTTATAACAACCGTTTCAAACAACGACGTTTTATCTTTTACCAAATAGAAGCTTTAGGTATTTTCCTTTTCGATTTAACCGAAATTTCGGAAACTTCGCCATAAACGCATCGAATTATCGCTTTCCGGTTATTGAAATTTCAACTACGTTAATGTTAGGAATAATACTCTGAAACCTGTTTCCATATATATTAAAAAACATAGATTACGACATCATATATGCGTTAAACACTTCGTTTACGTAGTTTAGGCTTGTAATTTATATAAAAGAGGCGATTAATGAGCTGTCGAATATACGTTAGGCGTTTTTATCATCGTAGGCTAACAGGTAGGTATTATTATACATAGGGTCGTTTTCTCCGGATATATATTTGTAAAGGGAGGCTTCGAATCTATTATCTATACCTTCGCACTTGGTTGCATATATTGTAAAATTGGCTTCTATCCGATTTTCAAATTTATATTCGGTTGAAAAATTTTATTAAACCTGAATTCGTTCGTAATTAGGGTGGTTTGTAAACTAATAATCGACTTTGCTGTATACGATACACCGCTTTTACAAACTTATAAGACTTCGTATATCTTTTCGCAAATACTATTATAACTTCGATACGGTTTTTTTTATTTTCGAACGATTGTCTTTATCCCATATCACCAGTATTTTTTCCTTAATACTTGCACTATAGGCGCTCTTTTTGCCTGAGGTAGACTTTAAATCTTCGATTCAAAACGTAATAAATGATCTCGGCGAGATTTGCTTGAGTAATTTAACTTTCATCTCTCGTTTTATCAGTTATAAATACTAATCCAAAACTCTCCTATCAGTGTATCAAGGTTTGAAACGATATTTTAAAGCTTATATAAAAGGTCTTTAAATTGTCTTTCCGTTTAAATAGTATAAAATCGAAATCCTGGTTTCCGCGACAAGCTTTTATTACTACTTAAATAAATAATTTATTACCTTTATATTCTGGTTTAAGGGCTATTTAACACTTCTTGAACTAATCTCATAAATCTGTAAGGATTTCCTATAGGTTTTTATCAAATTTTTTTTATTAGTTTTTTTACGGATTTCCAAGTCGTATGAATCCACTCCTCATCGTAAAGTTCGTAATGAATCTCTGTATCGGAATTAGATTTAAGGCGGCTATACTACTTTAAAAATATATTTACCTACGTTAGGAGATACATATATCTTTTTTCAATTTACCCGGATGATATACCAGGCAAAATAACATAAAATTATAATAATATAATATCTAATATTTTATGTGTATTAAATGTAACGGATATTTCATTGTTAAATACGTTATAAGATTTACCGCTATAATTTTCGTCCTCATCTTAAAAATCAATAAAGTTTGTCAATTTCGTAAAGTCACTTATATTAGTGGAAAGACGGTATGGTGGGAGGTTATGGTAAAGGTCGTAATTAGAGGATATTAGGCTGTAAAGCACGTATTGGCGTTTTGCGCCACTCGTTAATTCTTAGAACGGGTTGTTTTCTATGTTTTAGCTGATTCTTTCATAGTTCACCAGGCCATTTTTGGTGTTTCTGTCGATTCTGCTATAATCGACCTGGTTATTCCGCTCGTTCTAAAAGTGGTTTAGTATCCGAATTTGTTTCACAATATATACCGGTATAGGGGTGTATTGTATTTAAGTAGTGAATAAAGACTATGGTTGTTTTTCTTCCTCTTTACTCCTGTTCTAGGGTACAGGGATAAAACTAAATCGTTTTACACCTCGTCTTCGTCTTTCCAATAACAATCTCTTTTACTCTGTAAGGTAACACCTTTTTATAAATTCTATTAGGCAAAAATCTTTATCCTTCCAATCTGGTACGTTGGTAAGCTACATTATTTCGAATAGTACCTCTATAAGGCGGTTATTATTACCTCCTAAAGTATAAATACCTCGGATTTTGAACTAGATCCTTAAGTCTTTAGTAATAGTATAATTTATTACTTACCACATATTTAACATCTAATTCGAAAAATATTCGTTTATTCTTTTTAATAAGTTAGGTCCTTACATTTTCTCATCTTAGTAATGTAATACAAAGGCTAAGATATATATGTTTACAATATAGGGTTTTAGTTCCTCAACTAGCGAATCGATAGTGTTGTCCCAACAACCTAGGTTGATCTCATGTATTATAGCTTTTCTGATTTCTACATATTTTACCAGGTGGTCCAAGTAAACGCTGGTTTCCTCTAATGTTATCAATTTTAGGGCTATAGCTATAATTGTCTTGAGTTAGTTCAGGATAGTAGTTTCTGTGCGTATTTGGTATACTAAAACGGTGTAATTTGATGATTTCGAAGCGAAATTGAATTTACGTTCTTATAAAAGGCAAATGTAAAGTAAATAAAATAATTAGAATAGGTAAAATAGGGATTATTAGCGCTGGTTAGTACGAGTAAACTTCAAATAATACGTGAATAAAACGTAATTATAAACCAGTTAGACGTTTCAAATTGATTTTATTAACACTTGATAACATTACATTCGCTAAGTAACAAAGAAATTTTAAACTTTAGAGGTACTAAACTTAAAATATACTATGAAATATATAGGACGATAATGGGAAAGGTTGGTAAAGTTAAGGAAGGGTAATTCTATGATCCGGTATTTAAATTATATCTAGTAATCGGTTCGGATTAGCGTATCGTAACCGATTTTACTAAAACGATCGGTTAAATTATTTAACTCGTAACCGAACTTAAATTAAACAAGCGGTTTGGATTATGGAAATCAGATAGGTCCTAAGAAAGGGTTTCAAAACTTAGTGGTTACATAGCCTGATACGTAATAAGACGCTTTTCAAAAAGTGTCTGGATACATTAAAGCATGAAACAAGGGTTAATAGTAGTGTAACATGGCTTTTAATAAATAAAGCGCCAAACAAAGTTTAATAATATTGTAATAAAGTTTTCCTTTTTAAAGTTATTTAGTTTCTACAGTTTTAATATATGTTGGCGTATAATTTTGTAAAAACAAAATATTAAAATACAAGAATTTAGGACCGCTATAACATCCCGCTATTGGTATTTAACTTATATTTGTCTTTTTTCCCCCTAAACTATTTATAGTCGACCGAATCGGCTACTAATTAGTATTGATAAAGTTAAAACCTATTTACGTAAAACAAGGAATTTAAAAGAGTAATTATTAAATGGGTATAGTTATAGTAAAAAGATAATAAATTTAAAGCAAAAGCATCTAAAAGTATACTCTATAGATGAGGGCTTATATGTCCTCACCTTGAATTTACTACTCTAGATCGCTCCACGCATTACCGTTCGGTTTGGTATAGTTAATTAAGACCGATCTGTGCATGATGCACTTTTGCATCTTGCAAGAGTGCACCTTGCAGCGTGACACGTTATCGTGTACTCTGCAGGAGTGCACCCTGCAATATAGTGCACTGCTACTAGATCGATGTATACGATCTATGAGGGTATATAGTAATATCTACAAATACCGACAACGGCAATATGATTTACGATAGTGGTAATACACCCGTGCACAATAATTAGGGTGGTATTTTTTATAACTGTCATGAACTATTTTTCAGTCAATATTGAATGAGGTATTATTTAAGTTAATTAAACAGAACTTCACGATGTAAAAACTATAATTTATATTTGAAATACGATGCGAGAAGCTATCCGATTTAGATATACCCTTTTAATTTTGTTTAATGCCCAAATAATTTGAATACTAAGGTTAATTGGAATATTTACCTCATTATTACCAACAAGCTTATGGAACTTTAAGACGTAAAAAATACTTTTATATACAGTTTCGTACAAAAGTCAAATTTTTTTTGAATCGACCGACTAACTTACCTATTACTTTGAAGCAACATTTTCTTTATAATAAATTTACCTTCAAATGTTTTTTCCATTGTTAATTGCTTTATTAAATATATGTTAAAAATATTATGAAGTAATTAATAGATAATCTACTCGCCGATTATAATCAGGGTATATCTTTATTTCATCCTAAAAACTCAATCAAGTTGCTCGATACATTGTCGATTATAACTCACTACCTATATCTTTTATGACTTATTTAAACGATAACATCGATGAATACTTACATTGTATTGAAACTTATGTTATTCCTTCCTCATTATACAACGTTATTTGAGGTAAACATTTGCACAAGTACGATTAAATAATTTACGTCATTTCGAAGTATATATTGGTATTGGAATGAGCGGGTGAATATCGGGACTAGGAACAGGATCTCACTTCAATACGAAAGCTACCTAATGTTATTAACACCGCCGTTTTTCATGGTATATTCCGTCCAATTTACAAAGCTCAATCCGCTATTACATGGATATTATTCATCTTGAATCAAATTCTCAATAAAATGCTTACTTCAAATAACTCATTACTATTAATAATATATTTCCGGAAATTTTTGAAAGGTTTACTTTTTTTTCCACAAAACTTCCGGCGATAAATTTCTTTCCCACCGCTTTGAAGTCAATTATATAATTATTATCTTCAAATGTTGCTTCGAATCAGGTTTTAAAAATGTATTAAGACTGGTTATTCGGTATATTGCAGGAGGAATTCCTGATTTTTCGGAAAATACCAATTTGGTTGTTTGATTTAGAATATATTCTCGTAAGAAGCTTTTTTGAGGGCATATTTATGCTTTTCATTAACAAATCTAAAAGCGACATACGTTTTTATATAGATTACCGTCGACTTAACATTATTATATAGCGATTTAACATTATTATAAAAACCGATTGATTCACCCTTTAAGTTATTAAAGAATGCTGTCTAATATCTTACCAGTTAAATAGTTTAACAAATGCAATATTGAAACCATTTCCCCAGATTTTAAATTAAGAAAGGTAGAGAGTATAAATCCCCATCACGTACCTGTTTCAAACTTTGTAAACATTCAATGACTCTTTTAGATATTTTTAGCGCACCGGTTACCTTGTAACGATATATTAATAATTCTTTACACCTATTAATTCATCTATTTCATTCAATTTACCCAAATATTTATATATATATATGAAAATGATATCTTAAACAATTATAACATCAAAGTTAAACATGTCTTTAACGTTTGGAAAGTTGTTGGGCTACACCTCAATATATCAAAATACAAGTTTAATGCTTAGAAAACCAATTATTTGGTATTTTTATCGAAATAAGAGTTAAAGTACGCATAAACCCGGAAAGGATAGACATTATTCGAAAGTAAACAGATTTTATGGTTTTATTAGGGCACGAAGGTTTTTTATATGAATTAACTTTTACTGTTAATTTATTTGGAACGTCTTTGTAATAATCAGCCATTCAATTCATGTATTTATAAAGGGAGTTACCTTTTGTCAAGGGCTCAAGAAAGAAGTTATATTTAAATGGTTTGAACTTTCGATCTTTTTAAACCCGGTTTCATCTTATAAGACACCAAACGAAAAATATTTTCGAAACTCGACTATTTCGAATAGGATTTATAGTGTAATTTATTTGAACTTAATAATCATAAAACTCTTCATTCAGTAAAATATTACTTTCGTCAGTTGATACCCGTTCAATATACTCATAAAACGTATTATAAGTAACTTTTAGAAATTATAAACCTTTGGAAGCATAGAACTTATATTTTAGGGATACGGTTCGCCCGTTTATTATTTTTACAGAATAAAAAAACCTGAAATACTTTATAATTACTTGTCGACTTTTCGAATAGTAAATACGTTAGTTAGAACATCTTTCCTCATTCCGCATGAAATTAATTTATAATCGAAAAATCGAATTGTATATGATTCAATACATCATTACAAAAACATGAGGATTTAGCCAAGAACCCTTTTGACTTTCGCCTCCTGATCTGAAAATTACAGCTCTTTCGCCCCAAATAAATTGATTTTACGCCGCTTTCAAACGCGCGCGTCTACCAGTTAATCATTATAAGCAAGTTAATTCTAAAGGGTTGTGAACTTTTTATCAACGTTGACCTTTAAAGTAATGAGGATATTATTATCACTCGAAATACTATCTACCCCTATTTAAGCCGCGTAATACATATAAACGACCCTTATCTTCTAGTTAATATTTGCGTAACGAAAATCAGATATTTAGGGTGTTCATTTCTGAATGTTTCTTAAATAATATTAACGTTTTATGACTTTTTAATCGTATTTAGTTTACGTTTTACAAGTTGCTTAATATCGCGATAATTAAAATTACATAAAATTCACTTTTTACTAGCTATCCAAGCTTTGATGTTTTCTTTATCATTTAATATCACCGGCAAGAGCTAACTATATAGCTAGTATAGTGTGACCCTCACTAATGTTAAGTTAAATATACCGGTGGTATTATGTTCTAACCTACGATAGTAAGCCAAGTAGGTGCCAAATGGGATTTACTATTGAGGTGCGGAAGAAGACTAGAAGAGGCTACCGTAGCCCAACATGCAGGGCCCTTAGATAGGGCTAGTGCCCAGCCCGTCACGTGCCTTTATACGTGCCGTATACAGACTGTGCCCTGGCTGTACATGAACCGTATCCGGTTTGTATCCGGACCATACCTTATCCACGCTTAGCCCGAGTCTAGGCCGGATATTATCCATCCCGTTACATTTATAGTTACGTAGCCTATAGATTTAATAGCCAACGGCTTAAGTTTATAACATACCCCTTTCTCTCCGAATGTTATAAAGGTTACAACACCTTTTTGAATAAATACCGAATGCGGGCCGTACCCACCTAGTACGAAGATCAAACGTGAACCGGTAATATTACGTTTAATATATCGTATAACGTTTCAGCCGGCCTACCTTATGCCGCTGACATCGTATAAAGTATCCGTTAACATGTTAAATAAGGTATTCTGTTTGCCGTCGACGCCATATAACGTATTCATTAACGCTTTATGTAAGGTATTCTTTTTGCCGTCGACGCCGTATAATATAACCGTTGACGCGCCGTATAAGGTATTCTTTTCATCACCGGCGCCGTATAACATATTCCTTAACGCGCTGTATAAAATATCCTTTTTTCCGTCGGCACCGTATAACGCGTTCGTTAACATATTATGTAAAGTTACGCTTTTTCCTTTAGCATCGAGTAACGCGCCCCGTATAATACGTAGCCTTTGCCGAATCTGATCCGCTAATCTTTATAAATACGAATGCCCCTACATAGTTTTTAAAACTTCCTCCTTTTCCCTTTCATATTGTCACCCCCCCCCCCCCTTTTATTAGTTACCATTATCGTAAACTTTTTAACTCTTTTTTATATATATTAGCTAGTTATTCGCGCCAATATATCATAGCTTTTTTTTTCCTAGCTCATTATTATAACCGACATATATAATAGTTTTGGCTTAGGTTACACGACCGCCAGCGCCTCCGGAGGAGACGACGAGCCGCCACGTAAGATATATTACCATATTACATATTGATACCTCATCCCTAATTACTTATTATTACCCCTTGACGTTATAAAAGATCATTTCATTTGTGAAAAGATTAAAGATAAAAATAAGCTATTTTCGTTATAGGTTAAGAACGTTTGTATATAATATATCAACCTGCTGTTAAAATTACTCGTTCCCTTATTTTACGGACAAATTTATGGTATATAAGGGTATCGCATATATCGGAAGGTTTAAAGTAAGGTAGGTTTATAAAAATGCCTTATTTGAAGTCAA
Source organism: Anisogramma anomala (assembly GCA_038502455.1). NCBI lineage: Eukaryota > Fungi > Ascomycota > Sordariomycetes > Diaporthales > Gnomoniaceae > Anisogramma > Anisogramma anomala. The sequence goes on along the minus strand of JASMMZ010000003.1, from coordinate 31,068,008 downwards.
TCGGCAATTAATTTTTTTCGTAATATATTTAAAAGATAAACTTATTCATGGTTTTATTCGGTTTATGTGCGTTTTTACGTTAGTTAGTTGTTACAGCGAAGGATAAATGTTATATCCTATTCCTTGCACGTAAACATTAGGGAGATGTCTTGGGTTATCGACTCGTTTTTGCCCCTGCTTTTTCTAAGCTGATTAATTAGTTTTCCTGGCTTCGTTATATCGTTAGGGCATAAGGAGTTTTAATTTTACCGGCCGTATAAGTCGTTACTCTTTTAGCTATACGTTTACGCCGCCTTTTTTTTCAGGTCCACTTTTACCCAAAACCCCTTCGTCGCCTTTTATTATATAGTTCGTTTATAAAGATATGACGCCTTCGACGAACCGAGCTTTAACGCGTAACGTTTTCGTTCCGACCCCTTTTAACTACCATAGAATACCCTTTCGTGGTTTTAGCTTAAAAACCAAAAATAATATAACTACTTAAATTATATGTTTTATAATTAATAGTAGCTACGATTTATAAAATATTACAAACGACGTTTAAAGTTTAATTATATAATCTCCGATTTCTTCTGTATCTTATTTACTAACCTTATATAGGAATAAGTTAATCGAGTCGACCACAAACGGGCATAAGATCGTATCTCGGCCGATCGCGTCACCCTAGCTTAAATTAACGTATTGTAATCTTTGGTAACCCTCCTTAAGGGTTACTCCCCCCGCTCCGTCTTTCGCCTTAATTTTCGTTAGCTGTTATCGTCGGCCTTATTTAAAAACCGTCCTTTTTAATGTTATTTTCCATCGTCGGCCTTTCCTAACATTCGTTTTTCCTCGTATTATCCATTATCAGCCTTTTTTAACACCCGCCCCTTTTCGCGTTATCCGCTATTCTTAATGTCATTTAGCGTACGTTTCGCTTCCTATTAGCCCCCTTTTCGATGCTTACCGGTTCTCGTTATGTTTTTTACCGTCCTCATCCTTTAACATCGCTTAATATTCATAATTAGTCGTAATAAGGCCCTTAACGTTAATAACGCCAGTATTAGTTAAATCCAAATAAAGATAATAATGATAAATAGGTAAAATTTTGTTAGGATATAATAAAAGTAGTTTTACGGTCGGATACATATTCGAAATAATCGGATAGTTTTCATTTGATCTTATCTACAGTATTACAACCTTATTTAACAATGAAATTTCCTTTTAATTTATAAGTAAAGTGTTATTTCTGGAGTATAAACGATTCGCTTCGCGCTTGTCGTTGAGTATAAGTTTAACATTATTGTGAAAATACCGGGTTATTATAAACCCAAACATTTTCCCATTCCGTTTCGAATCTGCTTAAATCTATAATATACTAACAATTTTCTAATAATTTTCATTTCGACTTCTTATAACCTTTCTATTCAATTAATACGTAGCGAACCCTATTCCTTCCCATTTTTACCTCCAAGATATCTTATAGTTTGAATTTCTCGTAGTTACCGTTCCCCACATCGTCCATTACTAAAATTAATCCCGGGTGAAGATTAAATAAAACTTACGAAAAGAAGGGACCTGGAGCCGTACGTTTAACTAAATTCATATATAATACCGGATATTTATCAAATATATTTAATATAATATTTAACGAATTCAAAATACCAACCACCTGGTATTGGTTATAAAGTAAGTCGAGATTTTTACTTAAACGTTTAGTTTTAATGTTATAAAATCTTAATTAAACCTAACCCCTTACCTTATATCGTTTTATTGGACGTCGTTTACGATTCTCCGTTATTCTTATTCATTATTATATATAATCTATTACCGGTGAGGCTAATTTGGTTTCCTTGTATAAATAAGTTAAAAATATAATAATTCGTTTCGTCAAACTAGTTAACGACTTTGTATCCCTGTTTACCTTTAATAAAAATGACATTTAGTATTTATTTACCAGATAATTCGCGTGGAACCCGGTAACCGTCGACTTCCGGTTATTTATCGTAAATTAACAAACGAATAAATACCAAGTTTAATTCTATTACGAAAAATAAACTACGATACGCAAGTATTTTTAAACCTTTTGGTTTAACCGTTCAATTCCATTATTTATTTATAGTTGGTACGTCGTAAATAAAAGTTGTTCGACTTTTATTAGGAATGAAATATCGTTTAAAATATATTTACCTTATTTGAACCGTGGTTACTAATAATCAAAGTAAGAAACCTATAACATCTTAATTATATATTTCAAAAGCGTTTAGTATACATCTTCATAATTATGAACCCTATATCTTTTGATTGGCTAAACTTCAAGAGGCGATTCATACTAATTAGCAAATACCGAAAGCCGTTATTAATAATTGATAAGTCGATTATAAAGTCGTCTGAAATATAGGTTTAATACCAATTAAAAATATAAAAAGGTTAAAGTAAACCTTATTATAAAATACTATAAGGTTTCATTTCGTTATATTACGTATATATTCGACATAAACGTCGAATATTTATGATCATCCTCTTTTAGTAGTAATTTCGTTAAAAAGCACGGAATAAATTTTTTTTCCTGGATAACTTATAATGAATGAGTCGTAAGATTATTATAGTATCCTTGTAATTGATAGTTTTGAGATTGGTAATTATAAACGACTACGATAACCTAATACCTTTTGCGGGTCAATCCTATATTTTATAATTTATATTAATCATTTTACCTTAAATAAAACGTGCCTAACGCCCTCAAAAACCGTTAAAAGGCGAACCTTATATAACGGATCGTTCGTTACTCCTTAATTTTATCATTTTGTTAGCGTATGCAGGTTGAAAATAAGGGAATTATTCGGCGTTAACGATGTCGACAGGTTCAACGCAAGCTGAACTTACGGCGGTACCGCCGCCGTCGTCATACTAAAATCCCCTAACGTTATCTTCGATGACGACCCGGACTCGGGCCGGGCCCGGAGTGGTATCACCTTCGATGACCCTCCGAAAGCCCTCGACCCCGCTTTAAAATACATATCATCGTAATTTAATAACCAGGCTTTCGTTTCGTCAAATTCCTTTATCTAACCCACCGTAATTTATATTCCTTTAATATATAAGTTTATCAATATTACGGTTAATATAATAATAAAAATAAGTTGAAAATCCCGCGTTAAACGTTTTTTTACTTTAGGTTTATTTTATAGTTTACGGGTTAACGTATTAAGGTCAGCGCCTAGAGTTACGGGCCTATACCGTAAGTATTATTAGAAAATGGAAAAGAACACGGCTTATTTAACCTAACGTTTCGAAATTATTTGTGGTATAAAAAATACTTTGATCCCTTATAATCCGGTAAAATCTAAAATGGTATACGGATATTACGTAGTTTAAAAAACCACACTTTGAAATAGGATATTAACGCAAGGAGTTTCTTATCGTAAATAATATAGTTACGTTTCGTATCTGTTAATCGTACGAAATTGTAAGTTACTAACTTTAAAATACTATCTTCGTACCATTACGATAAATACCCTTTTAACGTTGTTTCCGAATACTTAGTTTTCACTACCGTTAATCAATTTAAATCCTAATATATTCAAATCGGAGCAATAATAAAGGTATCCTTTAAGGTTTGAAATACTTATTCCTCCCGTTTCGTTTAAGCTTAACGAATACTTTATTTCGTTGAGCAAAATAAATAATCTGCCAACTTTAAAAAATTACTAATAAAATTACGATAAAAGTTAGCAAAATCCAAAAACTTCGAACCTTTCGAAACATACATAATAACTCCTACTCGGGAATTACCCGTATTTTCTCGGGATCGACCCGAATACCTATTTTAACCGTTATAATAAAGCCTAAGTATTTTACCTTTTCAACTTCAAAGTCGTACTTCTTTAAATCCAAATTTAATCCCGCGTTACGAAAACGTTTTTAAACCACGCGAACTTTCATTATATAATCTTATTTAGTACTTAAAGAAAAGGTAAAGAAATCGTTTTGGTATGTTAATGAAATTATCTAAAATATCCGTCATTATATAATTAATATATCGTTAAAACGTCGTTGACATTTTCGCTAGCTTAAAAGGGGTAACTAGCTATTTAAAAAACTCGAATCTAATACGAAACGCCGTTAATTTCTTTTACCCGGGTGCTATTTAAATACGGTAAAATGCCGTTCGAATATCTAACTTCGTAAGTTATATCGACTTCGACAACGTACATAGGGTCTCCTTAATTAAAGGTAAAGAACAACGGTTTCATTTCGTGATTTTATTTAATACTAGATAATCGATATCAAACTGTTATTTCCCCTCCAGTTTATAAATTAGTAATACCGACGCCGCCACCGATAAAAAGTTTACCTAAATCTAACTCTCATTTACCAACTTCTCAACCAATCATCGAAACTCAAAAAGTTAATTTCGTAATATTAAATATAATAGCCCTTGAAGTCGTTTTTGTAAATATTAATTTTCATTTGGTTTAATGTAAATATGATAATCCAGTTTCCCTTTTTATAAAGGCAAGGTTATAGCCTTATTTTTGTTAAATAGGTCGCGAAATACCGTTAATTTCGATGAAAAACGTAATTAATTCTTTTTTTAACCGTAATCGTTGCCTTTATTTACAAAATCCGCGTTATTTTGCTAAAGATTATACTATAAGCTATCCGGAATGAGTTTCCTATATATTATACCTTTTGGTACAAACTTTACGTTAATCCGAAAAAAACCAAACCTATTACACCTTATATATCTTTCGTTCTCGGATATAACGATATTATATCAAGAACTAAGCCTTTTGAACTTTAAATTACTAATCAGCTATTACTCTCATTTAAAGCTACCTAATAGTGTTGTATCTAAAGTATTTCGAAAATGATATCCCGTATGATTCCAGAAATAATATATATTAATATCGGGCTCGGTTATCTATTATTATCTATACGAAACTTATCTTTTGAGTAATACGATCATTTTGCCGTAACCCTAATATCGTACAGAGATTTCGCGGATATAATAGCCGAGTTTACTTTTTTAAACCGTTGTACTAAAGTCTCGTTTATAATATAATAATAATTATAACTAAAATAGATTCCAATATCTAAAAAGTAGGTATTTTCATAAAGTATAGGAATAAGGAATGGTTTTTCGTTTATACGTATTTTAATTAAACTAAATTCCTCTTTATTCAATTTTGTAATTACACCGTTAAGGATATATAGCTCCCAAACGAAATTATATCTAAAAATTGAACTTTTTCCGTCGCCGTTAATAGGAAATTTTCCTTTACATTTTAATTTAGGTCGTATATACCTATATAAAAGGCAATGATGGATAAAAGTCGTAGCTACATTAAAAATAGTCCGGTAAGGTATAACATACGTAACGCTTCGAAGTAAATTTAGCATAACGTTCCTTTATTATCGTTTACATTGCCTTACGTCCTTGGTTTTAAATATATATCGAACGGATTTACTAGAATAATTAATTAAGATATCGAAATAACTAGCTGCGATTATTACGACCCTTTAAAGAAGGCGTTTAAAAAACGTAAACTCCCATTATAACCGTATTATTATCCGGTTGTTGGGTTTAAACGGATTCCGCTGACTAATAACAAAAACGCCGTTTCAAATTTGAAAACCTTAATTCTTCGGCGAGTTTACGGTACTTTTTTAGGGTTACGATATAGTCTACCCGACTAATACCTATCGGAATAAACTTATTGCAGATATGTAACCATACGCCAAAATGTAAGTAATTGTACTTTATAGCCGAGGGCCAATTTAGGCCACTTATTTAAGTTAAAAGTATTTCGAATTTAAAAGCGAATGGTATTTATAGGTTTTTATTACTTATAATTAAACCTTCGAATTCGACTAATGTTTTATCCATACAATAAAGGTCTCCAAAAGCCGTTTCTATATAATCGAAAAAATTCTTTATATTATATTTATATTCGTATTCTCCGGCTTCATAATAAGCCGTAACCGCCTGTTTTACCGCCGCCGTAAAATTTCTCTATGCGTTCAAAAACGCGTACCGACCCTTTTTGATTTATATCTTATTCTCTTTTAGTATAAATTCGATCGTTCAATATGTCGCCGTATACGTAAAAGTAAATCCGTTACATTACAGTTAATTATATTGTTTTCGTTGGTCCTAAACCGGTAAAATTTCAACACGAGTCGCGGCTAATTCGGTTTCAAGTTGCTAAATCTTCGCGACGACTTAAACGAAGTTGAACTTAAAGTCGATAGTTAAAATCTATTAACCCAATTATTACAGTTATTTAATAACCGACGCGATATGGTCTACGATATTTTATAAACGAAAGATATCGGTTTAAGTTAAACCTAAAGGGGCAGGAAATATATTTATAAAGGTAAAAGATTAAGTATTTGCTGACGGCTTATTTCCCCCGATAACGTTAAATTGTAACGCTGAATTTTTAATATTTACTATCGATTTGTCTATTATAAGTAATATTTCTTCGAAAAGATAAAAGAAAACTTTAATAATATGTTATAATCCGACTTACGATAATAAGTTAAATAGGTTCTACATAGGATTTACTATTAAGATGCGGAGGAAGACTAAAAAAGGCTACTATAACCCAACGTATAGGGCCTTTAAGCCGGGCCAGTGACCATCCCGTCACGTGCCCTCACACGTGCCATACACGGACAGTGTCCGGCTTATAACCGGACTGTACCCTATCCGTGCCGAAGCCGAGCCTAGGCCAGGCGTTACCCATCTCGTTACATGCACAGTTACGTAACCTATAGGATCAATGGCCAACGGCCTAAGTCCATAACAGGCGGGAAGGCTCTCAACCTGATATCCTCACCTTACACAACTACCACCCTATACAATTCCCCGTTTTTATTTTATATCCTTCAACCTGTGGAACAAAACACTCTATTCTTTATAATGAAAGTATATAAACTGAAAACGTATCCTCCACACCTGCAGTCAATTTCCAAATCTTACGCTATATGTAGATTTTCAATGCCTATCAAAAGGGTCTTGTATCAACCATATACGTCCCCGCTTCATAAATAAGCCTTCCTCTGTAACTAATATAGATCATATTCATATTGGTAATATAACGGGAAACCAGGATTTTGCATACTGGGAAAAAATAATTACATACCAGCTTTAGAAAAATCAATTTCAAAAATCAATTTGTACCGTATGGATAACAGCTATGCAACAAAATCAAAACCGTATGAAAACAAATTAATGAAATAACATAAAATACTTACCGCTAAACTCAAAAACACAAACTTAAAAACTTAATTAATACGCGAATTCAACTAGTGACAATCTAAACTGAACGACAGATTTAACAAACTTTATATTAAGATGAAGTATATTAAAATTCGTTTAAAAGAGAAACAAATCACTTCGAAATGGACTAGAGACACAAATTGGATACCACTTGAACAAAATGCGACGACATAACGTTCTGAAAGAACCTTATCAACAACCTATAAATGAAGAATAATTTTCCTTTGAACAACCTAATAGACGTAGATATATAAGAAAACCCATGACAAGTCTAATAAAATACCAATACTCGCCTAAAATACCAATAGGAGCATACCCATATCCTATAACAGTTCAATCACATAAAATACAACCACGACAATAAAGACTTCAAACTTAAAATCTATATAATATACTTCCCTCAAAATACATTTAACTCGAAGATGTGAACTATAAACTCATTAATAATTCCACATAAATCTGTAATATACGTGATTAGTACAACGAAAAGCCATACAACTTACTAGACGTAAACCTCATAACGTGTCTATAAATCTATCGATGAATAATAATGAAAACTTATAGCTTCTACTTTGTCTTTTCATAGAGTTTCGCTCAAAAGATGGTCTATTACTACACGATATACCGGTCAGTTTCTAGGTTATTTTGCAATATATATGATGAATTTAAATAACACTTTGAACACGAAGTTCACTTAGCCCAATATCTAATGATAAATAAAAAAAAAGAAAGGTCAAGACCCTGGATCGTTCTCAACAGAATGATTGTCAAAGTACTGGTTTCTCAACAAAAAATCTGAAAAACCTATTATGAAAAAGCTACGCTTCGTAAAAAGATCCGAGAATCAATTAAAAATATCTGCGGATTCAAGTACACACTCTAAGTACCAAATAAGACATATAATACATCTTGAAATACAATGAAATCGTCACTTCACACGGTAATATCAAACAAAACCGAACAAAATATATACTTATTAAATGACGAATTTGATAACAAATTCACATGGTATATAATTCTAAAATACGGAAATTCCAAAAATAACAACGATTTTCAAAAAACTACCTATAGGGTAGGTTGAAAGATAAGAAGAAAAAACAATGGATCGTTATAACAACATCATAATAAAGTGTGTAAGATCAATATCAAAACTGAATATTAATTTACAAAACACCTTGGCTCAAAACGACAGGAAGCTAAACGACATTTCTTGAGAAACAACTACGACTTTAAGAAAGAGGAATACGGTTGAAATGTACTCTACTTCGAAGTATTAGACAACTTGGAAGACGATAAATAACTATAAACCTTTAACAAATAGATAATTGAAAAACATTTGATAATACATCTGGTATCAACTTAAGCCGTAATCTATAAATGACCGAATAATTAACCAAAAGATCATACCTCTAAAAGATGATCCGAAAAAACTGTTATTACAACGAAAATATTTACCAATGATTCGGTATTGAACACAGGTATAATAATAATACCATTTTAAAACTATACCTAATATTAGAGTAGCTAAGATCTAAACTAATAACTATTCTTATGATTTGACTTGACGATGAAAAAAATCGGAAATATATCTTGACTGCGATAATATCGAAATAATTAAATTCAGTTTGAAACTACAAAAAGAAACTTTTTAAATGGGTATGATAACCATTACTACTTTCATTAAACTAATTACTTTTTATAATATGGATACATTTACAACGTTCTCTCTACGCTTGATCATCATATCAAGGCTAAAATTCGTTATCGATGTTATTAAAAATAAAATGATTTAACACAAACGACGTTTCTATTGACCTGTATATAGGGATAATTGTGGTTTCACCTGCGAGACCAAAAAAAGCACATATAAAACCTACCTAAAGTGGAATTGCGACGACTACACAAAATGTTAAATCATCTAAACTAGGAAAAAAAATATACGAACACATTTAAAACACCGGACAAACCAATATAAAACACTCAATTCTTGATGATATAAAACAAATTGACCACCATTGCCAAATTCACATGATAAATTTTAACTATTCAATTTGAAACTTAAAAATTATCCTGATTTCAATTTCAATATTTTTAAAAATATACTATACTTATATAAACTTCTGGTATTTCATAACGTTATTTGGATAACATCTTCTCAGGACGCTATATTCTTAAAAAAATATTAATCAAAGATACATGGACAACTCTACGGAATTACGGATTCATAAATATATCAAAACACCAGACAGAATGATTTATGATACTGGAACCAATTTTATGGTAACAGAATTCCAAGAAAACACTAATATTACGGAGATGGAATATTATCAAATGCTTATTAAACTACATTAAAGTATTAGAAAGCTAGAAAGGGGCTATAACATCCATCATCAAACATACGAAAATCTTTGTAAAAAACCGCCTAATTCTCAAATGAGGAAGATATTCTATATATATATAAATATTTAACGATATAAATCGGCCAGATAGACTAGTCTCAACTTTATTTGTCTCTGGAGTATATCTAGGTTGATAAAAATGAACAACACTATTAACATGAACATTTAAAACGCATAAAGTTAATACTAAAGCTAGGAAAAATGAAGGAAAATATAAATATAACAATAAGTGTTGGAATAGTAATAATTACAATGCAGTAAGTCAACTTTACTAACAGTAAAGTTAACTATAATGACTGTAATTTGAGTATATTGTTTCGTGGGTGTACTGTATTAGCTGAAAGTCAAGAATAGTATGCATCCATTTCAAATTAGATGAAGGCCTAAGAAATTGGCTATAAAAATTATTGCGCAGATAGGCTAGCGGACTGCCAAACCTAGAACAATACATCAATTACTTTAAATGCAGTACCAGTTACTTCAACTAATTTCGAATCCACTACGTTGCAACAATAAATTTCTACCAACAATTAGCTAATAATGCAATTTGCATTATAAACAGACCTAATACAATATATTTATTTTCATTACCACTATAAGGAAAATTCCTAATATGGATGACAAACTTAAATACCTTTGAAAAAAACTTTAATATTATAAATATCAGAAATTCAAAGAATATCATCAATAGGGCTTACGAACCACTTTAACTTTGAATGATAAAGATAAAACTATACTACAAAAGTAATTGTTGACAAACGACCAACCAGCTCTTATCATTGAAAAAACTTTAAAACAACGACATCGAAAACAACTCAAAAAAATATAAGATATTCTAAGACGACAAATATTAACTGAAGATCATGGCACTCGACGCCGAAATATCTCTTATAGTCTAGCCTAGAACTTGGGTCATTTGAAAATAAAAATACAACGAGGCATGAACAACAAAGCTGAAAATTGAAACATCTATCAAAACACTCAGGAAATCCTTTAAATAGAGCGATAAGAATGTGATTAACAATTTTTTAAAACTAGAAGTTTTGTAAATCATTTCTAAAGCCTGATTCGTAGGTTAAATCTATGTAAACTAGTTCAACTCCAGAATTTTACACCAAATTCAAAGTTTCACGTCTTGCAAACCTTTTGGAAAATCATATTTTATTACTTACGGATATGACTAAAAAGGGGGGAAATACTCACACAATCCCCAACAACTCAGAAAATTTGTGAACGACTAATCTTTACTCTTACTATGAGATTAATAACAAATGAGAACATAATTCTTTATGGACGCGACATCACCTAAACTTATACGTAGTCGGATACGAATCTTCAACATAATATACTTCCAGAACTTCTCAAATAAGTCCGAAACAAATACTAATTGAATACAATGATAAATCACATGAAACTATGATAAAGAATTGCTAACTCTGGTGTTTATTATTTTATGATATATAAAAATTACTTCTAAAAGAGTTTCTATTGAATAACTTGAAGTTTTCACTCATACCTTTTGGTCAAAAGTTATAAACACTTCGAAAACGTTTATATGTAAACTAAAGATACATTTTTTCCTTAGAAATACAATAATTTGGTTATCGAAACAAAGGGTAATAAAGAAATTAGGACTGTATAACGTTGAACTAATAATAATGATAGATACTAACAACCTAATAGAATTCAATCACTTGATAATCCGCCTGTATGAAAATGATAAAACGAACAAACTACATTTTAATTTCCTACCAAAGGGAAAAGTGGATAATTTGGCTACTATCGACAAGAAAAATACTATAGAAACTTAAAAATATGTGATATAATGTATCAATAACACCTAAACTTCAATTATATACCAATTAAATATATTCTACAATCATTAAATAACAATGGAGATTATAAATCATTTAATGATAACGTTGATTAGCTTAGAATATGTCTCTATTATCAAATTAAATTATGTATTAAAAACTCGATATTATTTCCCTAAATTTTAAAACGATTAAATTCATGATATTTACGAACAGGGTTTTTTTTTCCGCAAATAATACTGACTTGAACTTTCAAATCGTCTCTATATTAACAATCATTAACGAAAACAACGACGCACTTAAAATTCACTATTATGAGGAATATCCAATATTAGTCGTTTGTGAAATGCAAAAGGGTAACAGACAATGTTCTTACTTTAGAAATTTACTGTATAATAGTAATATTCAACATCGGTATAACAACTGTAAACACTATTAACATGGTCACCAAATGACTTGTATTACAACCCATTCCCATTATTATCTGTACGGACACCAAAAGATTGTTCGATTATGTTTACACACTCTGAAGAAAAAAAAAGAAAATCAATTAATAATTGATGTAAAGAAATTGAGAGAGGTGCATGGGACGAGGAAAATTAAAGAATTCTAATACATTAAAATGGAAGATATTTTTACTGAGAGAATGATGAAAAGTAACCCAAACTAGGTCTAAGAGAGGTTTACTAATATAAATACGTTGACTATTCTTATTGAGTGATACGCTGACAAACCAATAAATAAATATAAGATTAAGGAATCAATGAAACAAGTCAAACGAACAAACGCTAAGGTCACCGTGAAATAATAGTAGTTATCTGAATATATATTCTTCCAACCGTAAAACTTTATAATACTTTCATACTCAATATTGAACAAATAATGACCCCTTTTTATTTACAATGTCAAACAACCTAACACCACTTGAAACACGCATTAACAATGTTGAAATTCGTCTTTCTATTGTTACAGGTGCTCCATCACTCACTAAGCAACAATATGATGATTGTGAATAACCTTTTGAACTCTTTATTGATAAATGTAATATACTTAGGGCTAAATTAAAAACACTAGCTAACAAATAATAGGAGACACATAAAGTTTTAGGTGATAAATACGATATAAACTACCAACTATATGTTACATACAGTATTTAACTATTAGTATATATACCGAATATTTTTAGTCGTAATGATTACATATAGGACACATGGTAAATTGGCAAAAAAATGAATCAAAAAAAAATTACAAACCCAATCACGCGGTGTAAACACCACCAACACGATAAATACCACGTAAAATAGTCCTGAACAGTAAAAATAGTAATCTAATAGAATATTATACATATATGCTAAGATAGTTTATACACTTATGAAAAAGGATTTCAAAAAATGCTATTAAATCCTTTGTAATAAAATCTGCTAGCCTTAATAACACGGACAAATTACCCTTATCTAACATAATAAATGTTAATCCTATATATCATTAATAGAATATTTTGAGGCTTATGTAAAGGTTGTTATCCCGAATAATAAAGCTATAAATCGACGCTATACTAGCCACCTAGCGAAACTAGGCAATATAATTCCCCAATTTGTGTAATTTTGTAATCTCTTTATAAATTTTTACATGATATACCAGATTCAGAAATTTGAAAGGGGGTGTTCACCATGTATACCAAAATTGGGTAGCAATATAAAATCTTTTCTCTGCATCCCTTCCGATTTTCTGAAACCAGTCGTAGAGTTGCATCAAGATTTTAATAACACAATGAATTTCGATGTTTCACTTAACAATTGACCAAACGTAAAGGTATCCGATTTAACTTCACTTCCAACAACGAAAATAGAAAGTCCTCAATATTATAATATGGATTAAACCAATACACAAACCAATGCACAGACTAATGTACGTAACAATTAAACGTACCACAGTATTAATAATATCATTGCTATACGGTTATTTATACGTTAATAATTTTAAGTCATATTCTAGTCATCTAAACCAAAATTCTCTATTTCACTAGCTATTTTACTAATATGACCAAATAGAGAGCAAGTGTTTATAACTTATACTATTTACTAACAAACTCCACATTTATAAAACGGTTGATATTCAAAACAGTTTAGAGGTAAAAATATATGGGCTATTAACAGAAGTTGAAAAACTTAGTTCTCCTTTAATACCATTGTTTTAATTTGACTTTGCTCCTGGTTGTACTTTACTGTTATCTAGAAAAGAAATAGTAGGAATTATCTACCTTAAAAATCAAGTCCTACCGATACCCAAGTTATATTATACCCATAGTTGCTCATTGGGCAGCAAACCTTTGTCGTTATTCATTGATTTTTATATAGTTGTTTCCGAGAAAAATCATTTTGGATCGCTATATTGAATTTTCATTTTCATTCTAACACTTATTATGAAATAGATTGGGTATTAAATTGAAGATAATAACGTTATGTTTTCCTTGGGCAAACGAATAAGTCTAACGGAAGAATTAGGTTGTTCAAACTTCCTTTTGTTACTATATCGTCAAAGACTTCGAGTAGCTGTAAACAAAATGAATGCCTTTTGTGTAATATAATATTAATAACGTTTATCCACATATTATCGATGTTAGCTTATACGAGTACCTGTTCGACTTTAAATTACGCTGTTCAGTAGATCGTTACCATATTACTCTCTCTCACTCGTAGGCAAAGATTCTCTTTAGAAAAGAATATTTAAGCTAAGATACTTAACTTATAATATACGTGGTCGCCATTAAATTTAAATGTCTTTAAGATAAAAATCACCTTTGGATAAAGTTTAACGTAGGAAATTATATTTAATGATCTATAAAAAAGACGTATAAGCTTTCATTCTGATAGGTAAAACTAACTCCTTTACCGTTAAGCCTTGGCATTAGGATAACAAATATAGAAAACCTAGCTTATATATTCGACTTTCCTATAAATTTGCGAATTCATTTTACTATAAAAGCTTAATACTTGTTACGTTATCTAGATTGTGAGTAGAATCGTTTTTTACTTGTGCTTTTATCTTTAAAGTCTATACGTTATGAGAAAGCCCTCGAGGAAAATGAATGGAAGGTGAAGAAAATTGAAGATAAACTTTTCGATCGTTGCTGTCGAATAGGACAACCGATTCAATACTTAGTTCATTGGAAAGGGTATACTTCCAAAAATGACGAATGGAAGATTATAGCATAGCCGTATCAATTTAAGGACTTTAATAACGCTTACGAGAAAATCATTCGCTAAAATTCTCGTACCTTCGTTGCATATCTCGCGTCTTGTATCTCACTTTTCACGTCTCGAATTTCGTATCTCGCGTCTCGCATCTCGTTTCTTACGACTCGCGTCTCGCGTTTTACTGTTATGCAATAATAATATTGCTCTTCTTTTTGGTCGAAGGGACTGGTTATATATAGAAAGGGGTAAAGACAAACTTACGATAAAGGTAAAAGACTGGTACATGGTATTGGGAAGATACTTACCAGTTCCTATCATATCTTACATACTCAGTTCCGTTGAGCTCTACTCTAGTCTAGTTTCTTCCTCTTTTATCATCAATTACTACAACTAATCCAAAAATATGTTACCCCACTTTCTCCACCAACAATTCCTACGATTCCAATATCTACTTAATCTTCAACCACCTAGTTGTTACCAATATAGCTTCCAATATAATAATTTGTAACCAATGTTTATATTTTTGAGCCTACTTCATTTACAGTAGATATAATATACGCTCATTTGGTCTACGTTATACTAGCTACGAAAACCATAAACTTGACAAAATATACTCACTAAGTTTGGTGTACGTATTATTACAGTTGTAAACGAAATTTGTAAATAATTAAAAATCTTTTATAAGTAGCATTTGAAAGTGATAAGGTGGATTCAAACTGGTTAATACTTATAATAGTTGTCTA
The DNA here is from genome assembly GCA_038502455.1 of Anisogramma anomala. Classification (NCBI taxonomy): domain Eukaryota; kingdom Fungi; phylum Ascomycota; class Sordariomycetes; order Diaporthales; family Gnomoniaceae; genus Anisogramma; species Anisogramma anomala. The sequence goes on along the minus strand of JASMMZ010000003.1, from coordinate 31,052,585 downwards.
GACCTGATTGATCAATGTGGATTATCTAACTTATGCCTTCCCTATTATATGTTGATATCATATTAACTTACAAAACATTCAATTATGAATATTTATAGGTTTCTTTTTTCTTCGTCTTATTTACTATCGCCGTCCAACCTATTATAACTCAGGCTGTGTGGTATTACGTAAGGTAGACATCGTATTGAAAGTAATTATTTATTGTATTATAAATTTCATTGAAAATGCATGTTTTAGTTAGAAAAGTCAACGAATAGTCTCTAACCTACCCTATACAAATTCCTGGAAATATTAAATAGAAACCCAAAAGTAAAACTTCCATCCACTTATCAATATCAAGAATTGATATTATCCTTATATTAAAGAGGTGTTAAACTTTCATATCACACGTTTATATATAATTCTAAAATCCAATTAAATTCATATAGAATTTATAAATAATGTTAACAATATTAACCGGTTTAAGGTGTAAATTAAAATAATTGTTACAATCATCAAAAATATTTCTTTTGTTCAACTGCAGTTTTAAATTTTTGAAATCTTAGTGATAATTTTAATTGCTACTAGCTTTACTCAACAGGTATAACGATATGGTAAAACCTATAGTGAGCATCTTCATATAAACGTAGCTTTATTTTAAGTAGTAATGACAATTTAATAAGTTTGCAATGTTTTACGTACTTTATCCCTATATAACCACAATATTATTACCCACTTAACGATGATTTTAGCGGTCTTCACGATGTTTTTAAACTAAATGCGAAATAACGCTGATATCAATTTCTAGAACCGCGTTAACAATAACTACGTCACTTACTCTTCTTTTCCTAAACGCGTATTCCGCTTAACCTCGAGCAAGGGTTAAACTACCTAATGAATCAACAAATTCTTTGTCGTTAACGTGTAAAAAATTACCGCTAGGGGGGTTAAAGGTTTAACTTATCTACGAATGAAGTGGTATTCCCCAAAAACATATGTAAAGACGTTAATAATCGTTTTAAATTCCTTAGCAATTCCATTATCTTTACCTTAAAAATCAAAAGGTTAAGGGTCTTAAATTCAAGTATTTTAAAAGCAGTCATTAATTCAAACTACCTGTAAAAGAGTTTTGGCCAATTTCTTTATAATATTACCTAAAATAAACATTCCACACACATAACCTTCCGTCTTTAATATAATCGTAATCCCTCTTTGCACTGTTTTATATTATTAATGTTCCAATCGTAATGAACCTCATAAAAGTACTGAAAAGCGCGAGCACCACGACTATTCTCTTCACTGATATTCGACTAAAAGATTTATTAACCGATGAAATCGGTGAGGTGTCCCTTAGTAAAGATTTCGTCGACATTTGTACACCAAATGTCTTCATTATATTACCTGACAAAGAGGAATCTGAGTGCTTGAATTTCCTTTATATTTATATTTTTGTAGTCATTTTAGTTCCTTTGGCTAGTATCTCAAGGTCGGTGTATGGGGCCGAAATTTAGCTATTTTTATGTGTCGTAGAGTTACGTAACATAGCTATTTATTATGGTTGAACGATTTTTCGTGTAGAATCATCGTATTTATTTACTTTCGATTGGCTAATTTTATTTTGTTTGAAGTTGTACCCATTAACGTATTTGTTAACATACTCAATTTATAATATTATAGTATAGGGAAAAATTGATATAAGAGGACAGGTTATAAGATATTTATCGTTATAGTGGCTAGTTATTATGAAAGGGGGTTTCAAATTGACGGTTTGAAATTTGCGATTTTCTATTTGCAATAGTATTGGTAGTGACGACTTAACCGTTCGTCAACTTTGAAAAAATTGAAAATTCTGTAATCGATTTTCAACAAATGATCTAAGGACTTTGAATAGTAAACTTTGACGCTTTTCAAGACTTGTTAAATAAAGATACCTGCTATTATTAGCGATATCATTGCTATTTCTGAAGTTCTATAAACAACCGATGTAATATAGAATTCTTCCCTACTCATTACCATAAAAAAATAATGTAATCCGTAAGAGCCTTTAGTAAAAATCTTTCTTTTACCTTGCAATATAAAACGTAATCGAAAAGTAATTTCTACTTCTACTTAACTCATTTACGGTTCACTTAATAAATACTAATCAGTATTGATAGATCTTAAGACGTTGCAACGTTTGTCGATTCGAATTGTAGTTGAAGTAACAATAGTATTGCAAAGGTTAGGTGGTGAATTGATGTTTCTTCTAAGTTTGGAAGATCACTAGCCGGTCTGCATACTACTTTGTATAAGAAATCACTTGGCTTGTGACTCAAATTAAATTGGACACTCTACAGCAATTGACTTGCAGTCAGTATAGTCAATTTTGACTGTACTGCACTTAACTGCTATTATAACGAAGTCCGAATTTTATTAAACTTTTATCCAAAGAACGGCTTTTTATGCATATTTTAACGACTTTTAACATAGGTAAATGCATTTCGTATTTTTGGAGACATTATTAACTGGTGGCGTAATGAGTTATGTTTTCCTCACATACTATTTATATCAAATTTTCCAGTCTTTGCCTTCATTTGCACCCAGTTCACCGTCGTTTCTCTTTTTTCATAGTTGTAATTTCAAATGCAATGTGTAATAATATATGAAATCTATACCTAATTCAAGTTAATATAATGATATTTTAGAGTTTTATGCAATTAAATCTACAAATATCAATGTTTTCAAGCAATATAAAATATTATATCAAGGTTATATAAAATAATATCCCCAGTTTATACATTATAATATTTTAAATTCAAAGAAGATTAGTGTTGTTCAAAATAATACTTTATATTCATACGTAAATAAGGTTATATATAAGAACATAAGATTATTGATATTAAAGTGTGTGTAAAAATAGTTGTTAATAACAATCAATAAATTTTGATCACCCGAAAGAAACATATCATGGATAATTTAAAAGCATTGAGTTATGGTTATATATTAATGTAATATAATTGTAAAACTTCATTTATATAGGTAACTGAAATGATAGAAATTTTTATAGGGGTCACCTTATAGACACTGTTGTAACTTTGTGTGTAGGCCATCTATTATTCATATAATTACAAAACCAATTGTGTTGATATGTGTTAAAAGTAATTTTGACTTGAAGTAATCGCTGCTTCCTCCTAATTTATAATTTCAATTTAAATAGAATGAATTTGATAAAAGGTAAAGGCATATGAACTAAGCATAAATGGCGCGAAGAAAAATACAAAGTTAAAACTCTTGAAATGAATTTCTTTATTAACTAAACCTGAAATATTTGGTAGGTCTTTAACTTTAAAACGTAGTAAATTCGAATTGTGGTCGATGTAACTAGTGTACTTTATTGAAACTGATGATGTATTACTTTTAAATTTGGTACACCACTAACCAGTTTGCAAACTAATTTGTATGACCAAGCGCTTGGTTTATACTCTAGTTTGAATTGGGTACTCACTGGTTTTTACTTTCAGTTAATACATTTCATTTCTAGATAATATGTTCAATTTACAGTTGGAATAATTCAGTTAGCTTTATTGTAATGAACTGTTATTTTAACATTATCTATTTTTTGTTTTTGTAAATACGCGTTAATATTCTCAATCACTGATATGTCATAATCATTGAAGTCTTTTTTTTTCTGTCGGTAAAACCCCTGTTCATTCTGGCATATTCTGCACCCAAATTAATTCTAATTATAGTCATTTGTCTCGTATTTCTAAGAATCAACTTCTTCGACTCCTGTATATAAATCTTTCATTATAGACTTACAAGTTATTATTTACGTACCATTTACTAATATTTTTGGGCATACTTTTCTTACATACTATTACCGTAGTAGTTTTTCAATTAGCTCATATATCCCTATTCCCTCTTATTACATACCAACCGGTTTATGTTACCTTGAATCCATATTATTTGAATATTACGATTTACATACCTTTTTAAGGCGTTATTAGGCGTGACCTTTGTTATGGCATCGGCGGGGTTATTTTAGCCGTCAATTCAACTAAATTCGTTCATCTACCGGATGTTGTATACGTTTTTCAAATCAATACCTTTATTATGAAAAGTTTTACATTGATTGTAACGTTCTTAGAAAAGCATTCGTAATAACTTCGAGGGTTAATATAAATGATTATTTAGTATCGGAAGCAATTTTAGTTATTTCGTAATGATTCATATTATGCCATCGATTATCTTACCAATATTAAAACCTATTATTTTACTATAAACCTTCGATACCAATACATTTCGTATTATACTTTTACATTGAACGAATGTTCAACATACGAGGTTTATAGTAATCGTCAACTATTGATAGGATTTATCCTTATGAACAAATATTAAAATAAATTCGATTAAAATGGTAAATTAGATATCATTCTTGACAAACCAGTCGTTCATTTTTTTTCATTTCGCTGGTCCTATATTTGCCGGTATTATATTAATACTTTTATCCGAAATATCAATTTACGACTAGATACGTTTATGCAATCAGCTAAAAACCCTATCTTATTGAGTTTCTATTTGTATCGTAATCTATAGGTGGTGAAATTCATCCGGTTGGTATAGAATATCGATATAAACTGCTCTAGTTCTTTACCCAGGGTATTGTTATTGTTTTACTTCGTAATTTTTATCATTTTATTCTTAACTTATAACTTGTCTTTTCAATACAAGTTATGGTACGTCTTATAAATATTATCAACATTATGGGTATAGGTTGATGATCCGCTAAAATCTAGTTGTATACCCTTAGTTAACATTTCAATTAACTTGTAATGTCAAAAGCTTCAATCCTGAATTATTCGTTATTTAACAGTTATAAAACCAGTGTTTCCAAGAAACAATGTATCGTTGGTTTGTATATTAATAATATCAAAGTTTTTATATTACTGAATTAACAGTTATAGGTTCAACGTTAACTTCTTAATGTATAACCTATGTTAAGTTTCCGTTTGATACTTTAAGAATCGATAGACACCTGTTTCAACTAATCCATGAAAATATTTAACGTATTATATTACCTTTTTAGGAAGGAACTTGTCCCTCAGCTTTTTTAGTAGCTCTAATAATACAATCTGTAGAATATTTATGTTAAATTATAAATACAGTTCAAGAATTTTACGACTGTTAAGAGTATACTTACTGCTTGCATTGATGATTAAAAAATAAGAAATTGAAACGATTGACATTAACGAATATTATGAATTATAAACGATTAATTGTGGATTCAGTTGTGATCTTTATCATTGTATTTTTAAACTATTAGCCTCAACTTTTTATACGACTGGTTCGTAAATTTACCATTAATATCGTATATTTTTTTGAATCTCAGGATCATCACGTCTTACCCTTCAAATTGTGTCAATAGCACCAGTTAGGCGATTTCATAAGTAAAAAACCATCAATCTTAATTATATCGTTTTCCTTGAAAAACTTGCTCAGTATGTTAATAATACCTTCAATACGCAACTTAAAGGTTACATCGCCGTCGGAATTTTACTTTTACGATATATATGTTATATTATACGGTATTCTAGGTTTATAATTTTCATCGCTGTTTTTGAATGTAATGTATGTTTTGTTTTACAGCAGTCTTATACGCTGTCAACATTTTATCGGTTTGTTAACAATCGATTCGCAAAGATTGCATTGATTAATCCGCTTGATTTAAAGATCTTCATTTGACATCTGATTTACCTGAAGATTTTTATCGGATATCTGCTTTAATTAAAGATCATAATCGAATTTAAAGAATTTTTATACGGTTTAATTTAAGCAATGAAAAAAGTGATAGGACCGTTATCGTTTTAAACTACAACGTTTTGGTTGGCGATATTTAATATTTTATAAGGTCTTTCTCGTTTTTCAGGCTCTTTCTACGTAAGTACTTCGTTTTAAAGAGGCAAAGATAGCATGTTTATTATCAAGGGTCCGTTTCTGGTATTAAGCGCATCTGTTGGAATAGACGTTAAATGCAGTATAGTTAAGTTAACTAAACTGTCAGTTTAGTTAATTACACTAACTGAAAAATTGAATGCAGTTTGTGGGATTTGATTGGACTGACTGCAAGTGAAGTACAGTAGGTGCGCACTTCAAAGAGGGGAACAGGCTAAAGCATTTGTCATACAAATTAGCATGTAGACTAGCTAGTGGTCTGCCGAGCTTAGAACTCACAACGAACGAATCAGAACCAATTTCAATGCCGCACCAGTTACTTCGACCACAGTGATTCGAATCGACTACGTTGCAACGATAAAGGCCTACCAACACTGATCAGTGCTTAGTTGGTTGATCAAAAATTGGCTAGGTAAAATATGAAGCTGCTTTCTAGTGATTACGCTTTACCTAGGTAAGGTAGAAGAAAGATTCTTGAGAAAGGCTCCTATACACTATGAAATTGTTCGCGGCAACAAGTAGGGAAGACTTATAAGTTATACAGTTATTCGCGACAGTTTATGAGTAAACGACGGTATCGCTATCAAAAACACCGCAAAATCTTCATTGATCCTTCTCAAAGAAAAACATTAAGATTGACTGTGAAAATTCTAAAAAATCACTGTATTAGAAAGTTATTGAATGGCTAAGTCAATAATATTACGGTTATTAATTCTATAAATCGTAAAAACAACTAGGTTATACTACCTTTAACTTTAAATACCAACTTTGACAACAAACATACGATCTACCGCTTTATACCACTCTTTTCCCCTTCAATATTTCAATCTTCGTTACGATAGCATTGAAACAAACTAAAATTAATGCCGTTAACGATCTTAACCGTAAAAAAAGTAATTAAATACCCCGGCGTAATCTTAATAAAACAGTACAACAAAAACCTTTAGTTTATAAACACTGAGAAAAACTGCTTAATCAAAAATTTTACCAACGCGAAAAGGCGTAATATTCTTGATATAAATATTGCCCAAAACTTTTAAGGACCCCGAGCACTTGAAAATTTTCAAAAATAGTTTAGGTAATAGAACTAGGAAATATGGATTCAGGTAAATAAACAAGCCAAAATAATCACTAAGGCTAAAGTATACAACGAAGATATTAACCTCCCCGCCAAAAAAAAAAAAAAAAAGGAAGGACATTTAACATATGAACTCTAAGAATACGCCACAGATGAAAACCTTCAACATACTAAAACCAAAGGTAAAGGTATCGCTAATGACAGTATTCCTCAATACTCTCACATACGTTCGTAGGGCCCTACCTAAACCCAGATAAGTTCCTTAAACCCTATCACACAAGGTTCCTAACGAGCTAATATTACTGACCGTAAGAAATTTAATAAGCTACGCGTTATGAGCCCTCAAATATACCAGTCAATTACGTAAAAACCTCGTTGAGCCCCTCAACACCAAGAGAATTATTGCTAAATCCCCCAAGAAAACCCAAATATTTCTTTCCCCCAAACCCCTAAATACGTCTTGTTTTCGCAGCCAAAGAAAAAGCGAATTTACGCGCGAGCCTACTATAAGTACGACCGCTAGCTTTGTCCCTCAAAATTCGGCTAAAGATAACTAGCTTAGCCACTAATACAAGCTCTAACACCTATTAAAAGATCCAAAGGGTCTCTACGTCTAATATATTACCCTTCACCTTCGAAATGACCCTATAGTAAATATGTATTACACAACTATTACTATATTCATTCAAATATGAGACAAAAAACATAAATATAACGGTAAACCGTATAACCTTCTCAACGTCAAATTACGTCCGTTTTTTTCAAAATCTACCGCCAAATAAGGGTTAAACTACCAAGCTCTCACTCAATGTTTCCAAATATTCTCACTAGCTAAGCCAGAGATTACTACCTTCAATACTTAACGAATTACTTCTCTTTCCGAAATATTTACAATAATTTTCAAGATTACTTCAAATACGATATCAATCTCACCTAGAATCAAATCAATAAGAAGATTATCCAGTAGTTTTACATATTTAATTACAAGAACAAAAAAGAAAACAAAATTGACCTCCATAATTAGATACTTAACAGGCTAATGTTTTGCTAATAAGCAATGTGAAAAGTGGAAACTGGCGAAAGTATGTTATGCCAGCAGTTCAAACAAACTATTATAGGCTACAAAAAGTTTTAATACGCTCTGGAACACTCTAATACCACCTGTAAAAGTTTTTTTTAGCCAATTACGTTCCACGATTACGATCATAATAGCTTGCGTTCCGAATTTTACTAGTATATACCTCTAAGCTCCAAAGTTTAGTGACGACGGAAAAAAAACTCCTATATATATAACATCGACCGTAAATAGGAAAAACCAGGCTAATACGGATAATGTAAGGCTTGGACTTGATGAAGTAACCAAGTCAAGCACGAAAAAATATATTACTCTGTACCAATATTTCCAAACGAACAACACAAGTTCACCCCAAACAATAAGAAATATTGAATCTGTAACAAATCCGGTTACCAGCTAAGTCGTCATCCTTCGACTAAACGCCAAAAATAATAGGCGTTATATTACTACTAATACCCTATTACCTCCGGGGTAGACTACTTTAACCACATTGCAAATGTCGAAGGAAAAGAGGTAAAAAATGAGAAAAATAAGCCTAAAGCTATCGGCTGGCACGCAAATACTGGTACTGGTCCGAAAGCAACGTAATAACTCGTTAATAATGTCTTTTTGTACCGTTTGATGGGTAAAAAACCCTATCGTTACTATAACGATGAAGATATTAACTCTCTATATATGTTTACCATTAGTAACCGTTACGCAAAGTAGGTATTTTAAAGTATTATACTAAACACTAGGGCGATAATATACTTAATAGATGGTTGTTTATGATACTTTACGTTACAAAAGAATATTGATACTGTTATAGAATTTGACCACACGGATATTAGTAAGGCTAAAGTTGGCTTTGGCTTAAGAAAATAATTCTTTTTATCAAGAGTGACGACTGTTATTATTGTTGTTAGCTCTATTCTTTTCCACATTTTAAAATATCCTACCCTCTTTTTCTTTTTCTTTCAAAAAGATAAAAACCCTCGGTTTTGACGTTAACATTTAGATTGAAGAACTAATTTAAGTCGAGGGCGGTAATAAATTTCCACTTAGCCTTAATTTGGGGCACTTCTGGTTTTATCTTTAAGTGCCAAAGGTAGTAGTGTTCAACCGTATGAGGTTAGAACTTTGTTGATTATACCGTAGGTTTAACCACCAAGAAATTGACTAGCCTTATAAGGTTTTAAAGGTAGTTAGTTACGAATATATGAATTTGTCATTTCTAAAGGCAATTGAACGACTCTGTTATGACTGCCAAACATATTCATAAACCATTTTAATATTTAAGTTTACTTTAAACAAAAAATCAGATTATAAATCCGAGGTTTTTGTAAATATGGTTTACCTAGATAGAAAGCCAGTACTTTATGTTATTAACTCTATTACGGCTTTTTATAGCTTCAAGTTCCTCAAACCCATTACAGTGAAAAAAACAAAGGATGTATCACGTGTTTTATGAATTAATAGGTACTTAGAACTACTATATATATTAATTTACAATGCCGGGGTATACTTTTCGACGATGAAGTTTCAAATAAATACTTAATAGGTAGAAATTTGGTATAAATGGGTTTCTTTTAAAGCCCACTAGTGTATAGGTAAATTCGAAAGGGTTTACGTTTCGTTACGAAGAGCCTATAATATCTTTGACCAGGAAATTGAAAGTTTTATAAGTTAAAAAGTATGGCTTAAAATAGAAGTTCAGGACTTTGATAATATTATTAGACCTAATGGCCTTATGTTAGCTTTGTTGGTATTTGTGGCCTATTTATGTACAAAGATGAAGTTATCACTATTGTTAAACTCTTAAAAACACGTTGTGGTATATAGTAAAGCTTTAAAGGAATTAAGGAAAGAATAGTCACGTCGTTAGGTTAACGAGACTTTGAATATTAGAAATAGACTATTAACAATAAACTTACTGTCCATGCCCCTTTAAAGTAAAGTTTTCACGTGTCGAGAATTGAGGAAATAGGATTGGCCGTACAAGATCTTAAGTGTCATTAACTTAAATATAGTGGTTGAAACTATTAATATTATTGTCTCTTTCTGAACTATATTGTTTAAATCGTATATAATACCCTTTAAGTTTGATGAAGATCCTGAGGTTAATAACCACTGATTTAAGTGAATTAGCTAATAAAATCCTCTCTAACTGATTATTAATAAATCAATGGAACGTTAACGGCGTGTATAACTGCCTAAAAGGAGGATATACACTAAAGAGAAGAACGGTTACGAGGATTATAAGCCTAAGAGGGCATATATAATGGCGTGAGTATATTTAAAAAAAAAAGTGTGACGGATAATTTGCTTTTAAGTTACTTGTTAAAGGTATTATTAATTCATCACGCAATCCCTTTAAGGAAAGCAATCAAATAGAGATAAATGGTTTTTTTTATACGAGATGTTATTTAATTCGTCACATTAACTTAATTGAAAGGCTAAAACGTTACTATTTTCAAGTTAAGGATCGTTTATAAGGTTGAAGGAAAAATTACGGACCGGTTGTATGAAAAAATACGGTTGATTGTTTAAGGATATGGTAATGAAAGTAAGGATTGAATCCTTACTTAATCGCTTATAATTTAGAAAATCAGCTAATATTTAATCGTCTTAATTGTTACCAGTGTGACTATTAGCATAAGAGGCCAGTTCAAATTTAATGGTCGAGATATAACGTAAGTGTATACGCAATTTACCACCGATTTTAAGTGGATTATATTACTAGAACCACCGAAAAAATTAAGGTATAAGTTTCTGGCGGACATGGTAATACCTTTCATTAAAACTTTATAATGATTGACTAAGGTTAACTTCTATTGGTTTTTAACATACCAGACGCATTTTAAAAATATTCTAAGTATATAGATTTAAACGTTTAACTCGTATTTGTTAATTATGTAAGGCAAAGACTTCGATATTATGGGTATGAAGATTAACAGTATCTTTTCCCTCGAAAACACTGGGTTTCTGGCGGCGAAATAGTGTGTTACCGTAAAAGTAGGCCTTTAAAAGTATCAGCCGATTGAAACGTTAGTTGAGGGATATAAATTTACTTTAATAAATCCTTAATGCGCCTTTATAGTGTTAATGCTGAAAATACCAATGGGATGTATATGAATTTACGCATTAAAGGGTAAATTACGAATTTATCAACTATAGATAAACCTAATAAGTAAAAATCATAAAGATATTTAGAGTCAAGAGCCCGTGCGACCTATATTGGTACGCTGTCTTAATAGGAGGTATTTTATCATCTATTCATTGCGGTATAAGTATAGGATTTGTAAGACTAGGATTTTGATAGTTTAAATAAGAGGGTTTAGTAAAAATTCAACTATTTTAAAAAATGTATTAATACAGTTTTAGTACACTTAATGAAGGCGAATTTATTAATCCTTAAGAACGGGTTATTTACTAACAATATTATTTTACGTCGTAAATCCGTTTTCTAATATCGTTAGTTAACAAAGAGAGGTTTAAAAAACAATTTACGATTAACGGAAACCTCGTATATTTAATATCCGTTAAGTATAAACATATAATACAAATCGTATTGGCTTTAAAAGTTTACAGTATAAGAACAAGATTCAATATCAATAGAGTAATTAACGATATAGTGAAAATTATTACCAAACAGTTGAGATTGCTTTTAATACTTGTGCTGGTGTATATAAACTTTCGAAGCCTATATGAATATTGATTAAAACTATATACGACTAATGAAGAACATCTTATAATAGATATAATAGTTTTAATTAAGGTATTTAAAGCCCTGGAAATCGATAAATTCCGGGGAATTAACGGTAAAGATCATTCCGTTAACATTATAATTAAGGCTACATATAATAGCGTTTTGGAAAGGTTTGTGGATAGCAATACGTTAATTGTATAAATTGAAGGCTACGTTAACGGATCGGCATTTAAAGTGACGGAATAGGGATGCCCTAGAAAACTTACAAATTACCAGAGTAATATCGGCGGTAGCAATGCTAGTAGGTTGAATTCTTGGCAAAAGGTATGTAAGTAGTGAAATACGTAATAGGTATAGGTTTGTGGCAAAAGATTGATGTATGAAAATCAAGTAACGGAGGGTTCGTAGATGTAAAACAAAGGTCGGTAACTAATATTAATTTTATTACAAATCAACGTGAATCGATAGTGGTTTGGCTTATTGATTGAGGAGGGATTTCAGAAGTTGTTATCAATTGGTGGCAGACCACGTTGGTGTACAGACACAAAACAAAAAGCTGCTAGTGTTGGAATAACATCAAATATAGTATAGTTCAGTCAACTAAACTGTCGGTTTAGTTGATTATACTGACTGTAAATTTGACTGCAGTTTGTGGGATTTGATTGGACTGATTGCAAGTCTAGTATAGTAGGTTTCTACTTCAAAATGTGGCACAGGCTAAAGCATTTGGCCCTATAAATTAGCGTGCAGACCGGCTAGCGTTCTGCCGAAATTATAACTTGCAACAAACAAATCAGAAGCAATTTCAATGCAGCACCAGTTACTTCGACCAGTGATTCGAATCAATTACGTTGCAAGGATGAAGGCCTACCAACAGCATCTTTGATTTGGCGGCGTTCGGATTTTTTTTTTAGTTCCTTCAGGGCTTTACTGTATACTATGGCTGGCTTTTAGACGCTTCACGTTAGTAGAGATTTGGTCGTTGTACATATATATACTCTAAATATTGGTAACTTTAGTATAAAACCATCAGAATCAATAGTGTTGTTAAGGTATTTTATTATTATTTAAAATGTTTCTTTGAAGCTTCTTGAAGGGCTAATATTCAAATTGAGGATATTATAAGATTTTCTCCATATTATTTATGGTTTTCTAATTTTACTAATACTCCAGTCGGCTTCAATGAGGACTTATTTGTATCTAATCGACTTAATGTGAGCTTGGAACTTTTTTTAGAACAATTGATATTAATACTAAGAATTAATATACCAAGAGGTCAAAAATACCTTTCGATTTACAAGACATATAACTCTTTTCATATTTTCTTTGTTGTAAATGTTTTAATATATTTGTCATCATTAAATTCTATTACAAAGTCAACGAAATAAAATATTCATTGATTTTTTATATAAAATACGCTAATAAAAACTTGAAAGTTGAAGTTTTGATTTTTTGTAACGTACACCTAAATTTAAAAAGGGGTTAGAAGTGTATTTGGTAATAGTAACATAGCCATTTAATTATTTCTAGCTCTAGCAAGTCCATATTTTGATAACTCATTTCCTTAAAGACTTGGTATAGCTTATCGGTCACTGGGTAATTAAACTGTTAATATAGTGAATAAAGTTACGATTCCATTAAATTTAATAACGTTAACCTAGGGGGTTTTAAGGTAGATTCACAAATATTATCATTTCAACTTAATTTCAATACAGTTACATTTAGGGTTTTCATAGTAGATTCACAAGTTTTATCATTTCAAATTGGGTGCAAACGTCTAGCCGTTACTTTTAATCAATTAGTTAATTTCAATATCGACGACAACGCCAGGAGTTTTAACATTTTTGAAATAAGGAAGAAAATGAGTAAGGGGTTTTGAAATATAGAGAATAATAGGTCTAACGACTATAATTATAATGGTATTTATAAGTAAAGAGACTTTTAGAGGTAAAGTTTACTTTGCCTATACTAGAATTTACATTGTGAAATTCCGTCGTAATATTAATATTCTTTTATGATGCAACGTATCACGAATAGACTCCGATTAAGTATCGCGTTTCTCTAATTTCTGGCATGATATTTTAAAGACTTGTTTCGCGTAACGATCACAAATCTTGTATAGGTTCGTAGGGCTTCAAACGTTATTATTATGACAATAATAAGGGTTTTCACATATGCGGCTATATAAAAAGGCGTGGTTAGCTAATTATTACGTTTTTTTAAAGCTAGAGCCAGTATTGTTATACCAGTTGATAATTTTAGGCATATATTGTTCATTTCTCATCTTTATACCTTTATATTTATAACGAGTTTAACGTTTTCCTAGTCAAAGGTAAAGGGGTATTGTGTGTAATACATTACTTAATTAGATCATTATTTGATAATACTGTTACCTGTTAATTCATTACTTTATATATCATAAATCTAGTATTTTTTTGGCGTTGTTTTGAGGGAATTTACGAGGTTTACTTAACTATTTAAAAGATGAGTATCGTTTTCCTTACTTAATTTGCCGTTTAAACTTTTAGGTAAAAGTTTTTTCTTAACCCAATCGCTTGGTTATACCGTATTTACGGTTGATATAATTGTTCTTCGAGGAGATTTTATCGTAATCGTTAAAGTTGTAAATTTAGAGGTATATACTGGTCGAATTCGGTACCCATCTTGTTAAGGTCGTAAACAGAGAATGTAATTGGCTAAAAAAAAAATTATAGGTATCGTGAGAGTATTTTAAGGCGTATTATTTTAAATCCGTAATATTTGGGTGGACTTTTTAGCGTAGTATACCTTCACTAATTTTTACATTTCTCATTTCTTATTAGCAAAGCATTTACTAATTCAACATCTGATTAATAAGGTTTATGCTGCTTTCCGATTCTTTCTTATACTTTAATATGTAATACTATGTTATACACTTACATGTGGGGATACATACATGGGCTTACGCTTATATAAGGAAGGAAAATAGGAAGGCACGTGCCTGTGTATGCCCTACATGCTCATCTTTTTACTAAGCTTCTAGTTCTAGCTAGTTTCTTTCTTTTCCATCGTCAGAATACCTCACTATTTTACATAAGGAAGGAAAATAGGAAGGCACGTGCCTATGTATGCCCTACATGCTCATCTTTTTACTAAGCTTCAAGTTCTAGCTAGTTTCTTTCTTTTCCATCATCAGAATACCTCACTATTTTACATAAGGAAGGAAAATAGGAAGTCACGTGCCTGTACCTACCCTATATGCTCATCTTTTCACTGAGCTTCTAGTTCTAGCTAGTTTCTTTATTTTCAATCGTTAGAATACTACACTATTTGAATATTTCGTTTCCGCCCGATATACGTACTAACAATTAGTAGCTGTAATTAAAAAAACTGTCAAAAATCAAATATTACCCTTTCCCAATATAAACAAGTCAAAAGGAATTAGTAAAGTCACCAATTCTATTACCCTGTAAAAACAAAGTTAACAAAACCTCATGCTCTACTAAAACCTCCCCTTTCTTTCTTCGCTCTTTAACTCTACGATCTTTTAACCTTTTCCTCCCACTCTTAATTGCATCCGCAACCGCCGCTATCTTTTGCTGCTGCTGCCACCGCCATTGCCGCTACCGCTATTTTTGCTGTCGCCGTCGCCGTTTTCGCCGCCACTGCTGATATTTCGCCGCCGCTACCTCCGTTTCGCCATCGCCGCCGCTATCGCCGTTACCGCCATTCTCGTCGCTGCCAATTCCCTATAAATAAGGGCTAATTACATAATCTAACAATGGATTACATTAAAACACCGGTTACATCCCATCCTACACGTAACAAACCAAACAAATCCGCTACTCCCTAAACAATTGCCTCTTAACCCTTAAAAAAAGAAGTATTTACCCTCACCGCCATTAATTCATTCGTGTCTTTCTCGTCGATATCCATTATTTTCTTCCGAATAACTCAACCGTTAACATCTTTTATAACAGTCGCTCTTCATTCTCATACGTTTCACACGTTACAAAACGAAATATATTCAATATCTAAAGAAGCCAAATATCTGTGAAGATCGATGTCTATTATATTTTAAAGAAAGTAGGATTATGGAATGTTGTAACATAATTAATATGAGTATTGAACAACACATCATAGATGATTAAATTATTATGGCAAGTCCATTTAATGCTTTTATTTAGGACTGAAAACGACGCACTTACCGGAGCAAAAAGCGCTTTTGTAGCCTTGAACTTCCGGTTCGCAGACAGTAACAACCGTATCGCAACTTTAATCGCAACACTTCAGCAATTTAATCCTCCAACGCCAAACCTTATACCGTATGAAAAGTAAAGAAATTAAGGTATATAACCCCAAATATCCCGATTCACTTGATATGTAAATAGTTATTACAAGTAGAGATATCGTTTTTACAAACGTTTAGAGTTTCTAATATCGTTTCAAAAGTTATATCAAAGTTAATCCAAATATAGAAAAATCAAATCGTTTCTATATTTAAACGATTACTTTGAAAATTTGTAATATATTGATAAAATACGGAGTTACTCTACTCAAAACGTATAACTCTGATCGACTAGGGTCTCTAAACTATGATAAATACTTTCAACAACTGTTTTCAAATAAACTAAGGCCGTATTAAGAAAAAGTTCCATAAATTAAAATTTACCTTATAAAATCTTATAAAGAAAAAAATATAGTGTCCGTCGATATATTAAAATTGAATTAAAATAATAGTAAGTTATAAATCATTTCGACAGAATTGATAATAACTGGTATGGAGTTATAATAGATATAAACCTTATACAACCTGGCCATACAGAAAAAACTATAACCTACCAATCGCAAACAAACTTTACAACAATATATAAGTAAAATCGAAAAAGCTAAGGAAATTTTGCTAACGGTCGCGATTTTGCGTTACCCTTTATATAAGCCTATGATGAAAATAAACGCGAAAAGCACAACTCGCGTATATTTTAGGGAAAAAAAAGATGAAAAAAAAAAGTGGTATAATAAAAAACCTGTCAAAAGTAGTTATCGTGCTTGCAACCGAAAATATAAATCTCGCGAAGCTCGTGATAAGCCTCGCTAAAAACAACACAATGATAATTACCGCGGTAACTATAAGGTTCGCCTTTACGATAAAAATAATTGTCGCGATAGCAACCGGCACCATAACCGCTGTCGCGGGCGTAAACGTATCAATAATATTTAATGAAACTAGAAAGCTAACTATTCAAAGCCAAGTAACTTTAAATCATCTTCCTCGTTGCAAACAAGTAAGGTAGATTATATAAATAAAACCATTAGTTTTGCCATGAACATGTTACTAAGCCGTCAGATATACGAGAACTATAAATACGAGTACGAATTTCGTAATACGCCTTTTAAATACCTGAAAAGCTATTATTAAATAAGGATACTATCCTTGCGAGCCTAAAACCGAAAAATCAGACACATAAATAGGAAAATGACTTTCAACTTGAGCAAAACCACCAACTCTACACAGGATTTGAAAATTATTATAACTAAACCCGTATACGAAAAAATAATTATAGCTATGTGAAGTTTTCGCTTTCACCTAATATCTATTCGTGTAACTTCGTACAACTTAAGCTATACTATTTATTTTAACACAAGTGCTGGCGAAGATTCCGTAACTAAGTAATAACTTAACAAATATTTCCCTAATTAATTAAAATTGCTGTCTTACTGGGCAAATCCATTTCGAATATTATGAAACCCCTCAGCAAAGTTACTATTAAAATTCTTTAATTCTTCCTATCTTATGGTCATAGGGCGAACGATATGCCCAACATTCTCAAAAAAACCGCAAAAACATGGATTATTAATTTTCTTGACGTAGGTGCCTTACTTTAAAATAACTGGTTAACGCCTGATAAAAATGAAATTTTCATATCCAAAAATATTATTGGTTTTAAAAACAGTTATTTCCAAGTGCTTGCTACCGTTTACATAATGGTAACGAATCCAGTGATTCGAAAAATTCTTACTAAAGCTTTCGTAATTATTTTCTTATGGAACTAAATCGTTTATATTTTAATCAAGTATACTAAGCTTCATAATGAAACTTTTTATATATTTATTACTTAACATCTATATACGCTGAATACTATAGTGGAATTCATTACGTATTATTTTATTCAACTTTAGAATTCAACTTATTCATTAATCACGACCCCTAAACATATAGGCTCAAACACTATAACAAAATATAAGAACATTATTCACTTACCTACAAGCTGGAATGAAGCCCTCTAGGTGTTGCCACAGGTTTCCGGAGTGGAAAATATAGTCTCTAAAATTACGCAACCAACTTACGAGGTAATTAGTAAACATTATATAGCATTTGTTGCTACTAGCGAAATAGGTTAGCTAATAGCCAAAAAGCTACCCATAAAATCAAAATTCAAATTGAATTCTTATACTTCCAAAACAACGAAAGCTCTAATACAATCCCCGCTTCTCTTACAAACGTTAGTTAACCGACGGTTAAATATTCCATTCCTCGATATAATCACCTATTAAATTAGTAACAAGCGAAATTCAAATCTCGGGAAATAATAGAACAAACCCCTCTTTAAGTAATTCCTAGTCCTATTCTACATTGAGACTTCTAATAACATCACAATACTAAAAACTAATTATAGGATACTCGTTAATTCCACCAAATCTTTCAATACGCATAGATCATCCAAAATTTACGATAAGTTTACCGACGTATAGCGAAATATAAGACATATTAGTGTATCAGTTGATGAAATAATAAAGGTATCTTTAATGATACGCTAGCAAAGGGCAAAATTAAACCGCTACCAATCCCTAATCTCACGCTGAGATAAAATTCTCCTCGAAAAATAGTTTAACGGTCTACACGCGTAAGGCCGCATAAAATATATTAACGACGTATCCCATTCACTCTACTAGTTATAGTTGTGTAAAAAAAACTATATGGTATCAGAAAAAAACCGTATTATAATTAAATTTAAACCTTTTAATAAGTATATGATACCTATCCGTTACCTTTTGCCTTTATGAGCAAACTTTATCAACTTTCAGAAAAGATTCAAATACATTTCTGTGGTACACTTTACTAAATTCTTCCTTTAGCTTTTTGTACATCCAGAATATAAAAATCGTATTAATTTTATAAGGTATCAGGGCTTCAAACGTAGCAAAGTTGCCCCTGTAAAATTAAAAAATTCACAAAGCTTGACTCAGGGATTTACAAATCGTACTTTTAAACCTTACCGCGTATTTTTACAAATATTTATCGAGAATATCATCATTATTTCAAATAATTTAAAATAAAATGAAAACAATGTTGCCTGAATCTTAACCTCATTTATAAAAGTGAAATTTTTACCATTACTGATCAAATGTTATTTAACATCTCAATTTATAAAATTGCTGGATTTTTTCGTAAATAGTTTTAACTTATCCACCATCACAAAACGAACTCATTCCTTTCGAGACATCACCTTACCCACAACCCTTAACGCCTTGGAAACTTACTTAGGTACAACGGGGTTGTTACGCCCTATAATACCCTAATTTTTCCAATTATCGAAATTATTATAAAAACTGAAAAATTATTTATTAGCCGTGTGTTGTAAATATGACCCAATAGAAAACGATTACTTTTAAATGAGAACAAATTGCACGAAAACTACGAAACTTTCTCTTTTAAAACAAAAAAGAATTATTTGCCTCCTTATAGGAGTACTTATATAATAAATCACACCTATATCACTTTAACCTTATTCTGTCACTACTTATATAGGTAAACGGAAGTTTTGAAAAAGTTTTTGGCATCATATTGTTTTAATTAAGGCCAGAATATATATAAAAACGAGAAAACACTATGCCCGTCAATTCTATTTAACCAATTATATTTTTCAACAAATATTTTATCACAGCAGAATTAAAGACTGAAAACATTGAAATATAAAGTAAAATACCTTTTCTAGGCATAAAAACGTCTCAAAACTAACTTAGTTGGTAATTTACATCCTATTATAATTCCCACCAAATGACAAATATACTATAAGAATTATTAAACGAATTTTTTTTCAACACCACCTCCATAAACAATGCAAA
The DNA here is from genome assembly GCA_038502455.1 of Anisogramma anomala. NCBI lineage: Eukaryota > Fungi > Ascomycota > Sordariomycetes > Diaporthales > Gnomoniaceae > Anisogramma > Anisogramma anomala. The sequence goes on along the minus strand of JASMMZ010000003.1, from coordinate 31,032,728 downwards.
TAAACGCCTCATTAATACAGTAATCTACCTAAACGCATATGAATTAGATGTCGTACATTTTTTGAACAACTGGATTCAATTTTCAATACGTTTTTGCGCCTCTTAATACCAGCGAATAATAAAATTAAAGCGTCTTATAAAGTGCATATATTTGACCAGATCTTCGATAATTTCCCTGTAGTATTTGACTCAAAAAATTCTACCTCATTAATTAACAAGGCTATATTGTCTGATGAAAAACGCTTGAAGTTCTGGTCAATATGCAAAAATGAAACAACAAAGTGTACTATTCAAACTAACCTTAAAAAAGGTCAAAATAAAACCGAAAAGGTGGTAAACGAAACCAAAATTAACTATCCTTTTCGCTTAGTAAACTGTCTATTTTCAACCAAAATTAAACAAAATAAGAACAACTGGTAATTCTTATTCGCTTGATGCAAAGCTGCATTTAAAACTCTTATAATAATAAACACTACTTTAAACAAAAATATATAATAATCGTCTAAAACAAACTACGTTTTCGCTTTGAAGAAAAAATAGAAAAATATTATCACAATTATTTTCGTTGTACTAAATTGCGAAACAATAATAAAAAGCCAATAGGTACTCCTCAGCTCATTCAGAATCCTTAAAAGCCTATATATACCTTATATATAGACTTTGTGACCACGTTTCCAAATATATCATCGGCCGCTACACTATAAACACTACCCTATTATAACGAGTTTGACGCAAGTATATCTGTTACATACAAAATTTCAAAACATACTTTCCTACTTTAAAGCCATACTATATACACAATCGCTTACTAAGCTGTCATTTTATATCGTTATTTATTATTTTCAAACTGGCTATATCTCAGAAAAATCATTTTAGACCGCGATGCCAAGTTTCCATACTTGTTTTAATAAACTTTATGGCTAGGTTTGAGTACAAAATTAAGAATAACAATAGTATATTACTTCTATAGGAATAAGCAAGGCGAAGGAAAAACCAAGGTCATGAAATTCACCCTTCAACATTATTAAACCAAGTATTTAAAACAATTGTAAACTAAATTTATGTTAGCTTTCTAATGGAATATCAACAACGCTCATTTTTGAACTATCGATGTTGACATTTACGAATTCTTATTCGGCTTTAAATTACACGCTCCTGTAAATTGTTTAAATTCTGTTTGATCCCAATAATAAGCGGAAATCCTCTTTATAAATGACGATTTGGACAGAGATAGGTAACTTACCATAAACTTTATGGTTGTCGAGGCTAAACGTCATTACGATGAGAATTACCGTTGGATGTAATTTAATGTTGGAAATCGTGTGTGGCTACGTATAAAGAAAGCCTAGAAATATTTTTATCGACGTGGAAAATTAACACCGCCTATATTGGGTTCTTATACGGTGGTGAAGCGCGTGTGATATTTGGCATACACGCTTGATTTTCCATCCAGTTCACGAGTCTATCCTATCGTTAATGTTTAATATCTAACGCCTTATGACAAATTTTAAAACGATTCTTTCGCACGCATGCCTTCACTACCTACGCCAATAAGATATAAAAAGACTCCATAGAAGGATAAATAGGAAATCGATAAAGTTATGGACAAATGTTTGGATCGTTATCGCCGCGTAGTAAATCAAATTTAATATTTGGTTTGTTAAAATAGATATACTGAAAAAAAAGATAAATAAAAGGTTTTAAAAGATTTTGAATATTATAAGGAAATTATCAACGCATACAAATAGTTAATAAAAAGGTTGTCTCATGAGAATATTATCTCATAAGAAGGCTATTTTACTAGCATCGCTTTTCGTAAGCTTCTTGCTTTTCGCTTTTTGCGTCTTACGTCTCACGTCTCACATCTCATGCTTCCATCATATATGTATAAAATAAGGATATTTCCTTTCTTTTGTTTTTGGAGACTTGTTATACACTTATATGGGTGGATACATATATGGGTTCACGCTTACATAAAGAAGGAAATAGGAAAGCACGTGCCTATACCTACCTTACATGCTCAGACTTTCGCTAAGCTTCTGGTTCTAGCTAGTTTCTTCCTTTTACATCGTCAGAATACAACACTGTTTCAACATTATGTTGCCTCCGTACATACATACCAACCGATCATTTAATAATATTTTAATTTGTATAGTATAAAGAAAAGTTGATATTATATTGAAAAAAAAAAAATCTTGAAAACTATCGTCAATCTCTCAAAACAACGATTATTTCTTCAAGTATTGAAGTTCATAATCCTCGGTTTATCTGGTGAGGATGTGGGAAATAACGAGTAGAAACTTGAAGTTTAATTTTTTTACGTAAAAAGTTGAAAAATGGTCTTCATTTAGTGGCAAGGGGGTTACATAACTTATCGTCATATTTTCCCCTATCACTTTCAACATTTACAAAAATAGTAATAGCTGTGTTATTCGTATTGATTATGGACACATGTTGCGTAGAAAAAGTAATATATTTATTATATAAACCACTTGAATTTCCTGACTAAAAACATTATGGGAATTTAATATGGTATTGGTTAGTATGATAGTTACATTTGGCAAAGTTTGTAGAAAAAAGCCAATAGTCGTACCTATAATAGGTTTACGCGTAAAATCTCTCTTTTGTTGTTGTTTATATTACTAAAAAAACCGTTAAAATTGTATATTATAAGGGATTTGAAGATTACCGTGAACTTAATGATAATCTTATTGGTATTAAGTTGATTTAAGGTATGGTTTTCGCTTAATTGATTGGTAGACTTAACAATTTGCTATGCTTGAATCAACTGAATCCTAATTATTACCAACAGCGTAAGCATATTTCGGTATTTAAATAAAGAGGTTTAAAGAATTTATTCTAGTTTGAGTAGGGTCTTACTAACGTATATGAGGTTTTGGACGGATGTTATCGATAGCTATATCTTTGTTTTTGTCTTCACGTATTTAGTGCAGGTTTTTATTGGAAGTGTATTCCTAGAATACATTTACCAAATTACTCCCTTTTCCCTCTTTTTCTTGAAAAATAAATTGAACATTTAGGCAAATTTTCATTTACTCATTCCAATCTTTTCACATTTTTAAAATATTCTCATTTAATCATTCACAAGAATCGTTAAGTACATTAAATATTTGGTTAAATCTTTTTATATTGAAATTAAAAATCAAATATCCATACGATTTAAAGTGCTCGAAGTTAAGGTTTTCATTAACGTCTATTTACTACATATTGATGTTAAAATGTTTAGAAAACTTGAATCCTCAGATTTTTAGTACTTTTTTTCCAACTGTTTTGTTAACAATGTCGATTTTAGCGTTGTCGGTAGCCATTATAACAGTTACTTGCTTAGTGGTCGAGTTGAGGGAAAGATGAAAGTAGTATAAGAAAACAAATTAATATAAAAAAGTAGGTCGTAAGTTATGTGTTTCTGAGGTTGTTGGTTGAAGTTTAAGGAAGTTATAGGATTTAGCTGTTTGTAATTTGCAATTTGTAGTAGTAGTAGTAGTCATAGCCATTGGCCAACTTTAGTGACGTAGTTTCTTTTTGATTTCAAGACTTGGTGATTTAATGAATTTGAAACTTTTACTGATCAATGTTATACCAATAGGAGGGTATGTACATCATCAAATACTTAGTACAAAGAAAGAAGGCACATACATTGAATATGCTCAGCTTAGTTGAGCTCTTATCTCAAAGAGTTTATAGTTTTTTCATTGTCAAACTATTATATTACAATTAATACCACTTGTAATTACCCTGCAGTTTTATAAAAATTGCTTGTTGTAAAACAAATAAGCTACAAAATATTGGATTTTCTTTCCTAAGAGTTTAAAAAAGTCAAAAGAGCAAGTAGGTCACTAATTTTAGAGAGAGAAAAACGTCTCCTCCACTGGCACCCCACTTATAACAAATTGCTTTTCAACTCTACAATTAACTTCCAATCTCCTCTTGACATTGAATTTTTATCCCACTTAATTAATAACTATTACAATTCAATATTTATTAGTTTCCCTTTGAAATTTTACCTCTTCATTACTTCTATCAATAAATGAAAACTTTGTTTTCTGTGATTAAAATCTAATAAGCTACCGCCTTTAACTTCACGTAAAACTGGTCATTAATTAACCAAATATTTGGTTTATACTACCGAATCTTTATTTTTTTTCTTCTCTATTTTGTCTACTCTTTTCATCAATAATATTTCATCTTTATCTTTTCTTATTCTGTTATGAGTTTCTCCAGTTACTTTTCAATAGTAATTTCTCGTTTTTATACGTTAATTTCCCCTATCCTCACTTTGACACCACCTAAAATAAACGTCTCTTTTAAGGCACCAGAATATTCTTTTCGCTTCCAACAATAAGTGAAGAATATAAATACCATTTTCAATAAATGTTTGGATAACCTTAACATAGGTCTCTAACAACAAATTATCGATAATCAGATGTAATAATGAGTCGCTTTAATACTTTCACGTGAGAACAGAATCCTTGTTAAAGTTACCATCCTCGTAATTTTCAACGTCCTCATCCTTACCATCGCAATCCTCACCATTCTCGTTCTCGCCCTTGTAGTCTTGAACGTTCTTGCAGTTACGAGGATCTCGATATGCCTGTTACTTATTCCTTTGCCGACAATAGTTTTCGTCATTTGAAAAGCTAAGAAATTAGTATTTATAACCCTAAAACTCGGATTTTTTTAACGTAGAAATTGTTTATATCGGTCGAAACGTTATTTTCACTAATCTTTAGATCTTTTAGACTCGTTGCAAGAGTTTTATCAAGCTCAATTCTAAATTGGAGGGCCAACTAATCTTTATTATTGACACTTTACTACAAGGTTCCATTATCCTTAAATAAAATACCAAGATTTTTGATTAAGAACGTTTTAAATTTAATGTAATAAGTCTCGAGGTAATCATGAATACCCTAATGAAACGTTTTCAAATGGATTTGAATCACATCATCAAAAGGTTTCATAAATCAACGTTTATTTTGAAAGATTCTATAAATGATAAATACAGCCTTCACAAACTCATTTAAACCAAAATTTAATATACGGAAGCTATTAGGACACTGAACCAAAGATATAAGAACCGTTATAATGTGATAATTAACGTTGAAATCTTATTTGACTTAGTTATATAACAAAATCTACAGTTATTTAATAATAAATACACGTTATAAAAATATATAACAAAATCTAAAAATCCAAAACCATTCTAATAACAATTGTCAACTGTTATTACCTGTTTTATATATGTTGGTAGAGCTTTAGACATTGCAATGTTGTCGATTCGATTGGTCGAAATAACAGTAGTATTGCCTAGTTAAGTGGTAGATATATTGTTCTAGGTCTGGCAGACCGCTATCCAGTATGCGAAGTAATTTGTATGGCCAATTGCTTGACCCATTCCATAATGTAAAGTAGGCGCATACTGTACTTAACTTACAGCCAATACAGTAGGCCCACACAAAGCAATATACTCAACATGCAGTCAATATAGTCAACTTTACTGTAAGTAAAGTTGACCTACTGCACTGCAATTACTACTATTCCAACAATATGCCTATAATTAAAAACGGACGCAAAAAATACGATTTGCTTCCATTTTGGGAAAAACCTTTATCTAGGCAAAAATATAAAAACAAAAAAGAGTATGATAAGAAATTTGATAGAAGTGGTTATTGTATTTGCGACCGTAATTGTAAGCCTTGAGAAACTCGATAAAATACTCGCTAAAAACGCGAATATTGCGACGAAAATCACCGTGATAACTGTAAAAGTTTCAGCTACTATAGTGATAATTGTCGTAACTAAAATCGATAACTTGACCACAACATTAATAATATTTAATTTGATTCGGACGCTAACTATTCAAAACAAATCAATGCTAAATACTTTTCCTTATCGTCGAAAACAAGTAAGGTGAACCTTATAAACGAAACGCTATCAAGCTATTAAACCTATACAAGCTATAAGCATGAGTAAGAGTTCCGTAATGCTTTCTTCAAGCACAAAAAAATCAGGTACATAAAAAAATAGGGTCCCTGTTGGTAGGCCTTAGACGTTGCAACGTTGTCGATTCGATTGGTCTTCGAAGCAACAGTAGTATTGCGTGGTCAGATGGTGGATGTATTGTTCTAGGTTTAGCAGACCGCTAGCCGGTCTGCACTGTAATTTGTATGGCCAATTGCTTGGTTCGTGCCCTAGAGTGAAATGCAGTGTACTGCACTCGACTTATACATAATGTGGTAAGTTTTCACAATGCAATACACTCAAATTTCCGTTCAGTATAGTCAACTTTACTATAAATAAAGCTGACCTACTGCACTGCATGTAATACTATTCTAACAGTCCCAACCTTAACAACGTTACGTATTTTACGCAAAATTTAGAAATTATTATAGCTAAATTAGTCCACGAGGAAATATTTATGACTATACAAAGTTTTCGCTTTTTACAGAAAGTTAGTCGTATCACTCCCTCTAGCCCAAATTACACTCTGTCTAAACACAGACGTTGTCAAAGATATCGCGGCTAGGTCATGGCTAAATGAATATTTTTCTAATAATATAGAGGTTGATGTTACTCAAGTTAGATACTAAACGATTTTCGGCAAGATGGAGCTTTTTGTAAGGCTTATTAAGAAGGCTAAATGGATATTCCTGACCCCTATTATAAATTTAATAAGACCCTACATCTTCAAAAAAAACCCTAAAGTTTGGATCGTTGATCCTCTAAATACTAAATCCTCGTTTTGGAACAATTGACCTAAATCTCGTACGTCTTATATCCTTATATTTAACAATATCAATAGTTTTAATATCAGTTACCTCGGGGTGCCCTTCTTAGTTTTCAAAACCGTGACCGGTTTTATGATTCAAACAGTTCTTATGAAGGCCACCACTAATGAGGTATTCCCTAATCAAACTATTCATTTTCTATTCGAGTATACGTAACTTTTTGAAGGGCGTTATTTTATATTTTTCAACCCAATATATTTATATTATAAATCGAATTATGGATTTTACTGTACCTTATATCATTCAACTTCATAATATTATGAACACAGCAATTCATATACCTGATCGTACGCAACTATTCAATATTACTAAGTGTAAGGATATCGCATATTTTATAAGAGTTAAAAGGGAGCCGTTGAAGTGTTGTTGTAGGTTATTAAAGTAGGTCACATTGTCGTAGGCTACGAAAGTAGACAAGAAATCATCCGAGATTGCTTAAACATCTCGCTAGGCGGTCGGTGAATATTATATGACATCTATAACCATCGACAAAATAAGCTCGATAATAACTAAGACGCTATTTATTGGATCCGAATTCAAATTGAATTCTTATGCCGCCAAAACCATAAAAGCTATAATATGATCCCAGTTTCTCTCCAAAGATTTCATTAACAAACAATTGAACACACTAAATTTCAATATCGTGTAATACTTGATTAAGAATATACAAAACACTAATCTTGCGGAACAATAACAAAAACCTCGTTTTAAAAAGTTCTCAACCTTATTTGGTATTGAGATTCCGAAATGAATATATATATATATATATATAGGGTGCATGTTAATTCTATTAAAGCTTTTAATACCTATAAGCTGACCAAAATTTGCAATAGTTTTGCAAACGTATAACAAAGTTGAAACCCTATCAAACTGCTGGTCAACCAAATAATAAAGGTTTTCATAGTTAAAGGCTAGCATAACGCCAAATTAAACCGCCACTACTACCTCATCTCGCGACGGAATGAAAATTTCCTCAACTAATGGTTCGAAGGCTTATATATTGAACTTTGTATGGAATATATCGATGATGTTTCATCGTTTAGCTTACCAATCTTCGTAGTATAAAAGAAATTACACGGTATAAATAAGGGATGTATTATTATTGATCTTAAGCTATTCAACAAATATACAATGATCGATAATTTACCTTTGCTTTTACAAATAGATATTATTTACTTAAAACAACAAGCTAAATAAATTTCTATATTTAATATTGCCAAATTCTTCTTGAACCACTCATATATCCAAACCTTAAAGATTGGTTCACTTTTATTTTATACTGGGGTTTCAAACGCTATACTATAGTCGTCATGGAATTGAAAAACATACCAATATTTATTTCAAAATTGATAAATCTAGTTTTTAACTCTTAAACATAATTTTGTCTAGTATTCATCGATAATATGATTCTTTTCCCAAGGAATTTTAAAAAAATAACGGAAAATCCATTTCGCTTCAATCTTAACTCTGTTTACTAAGGGTGAAATTTCGTTATTACCGGATCAATACTAAATAAAATTTCAATTTATAAAGCTACTAGATGTTTATATAAATGAATTTAATCTTTTCATTACTACAGAAAGCAGCTAGATCTTTCGGAAACTCTTATTTTCCACGATCCTTAAGGCGTTTAAAACTTACTCATATACGGCGGTCTTCTGAAACCTCATTGTAGTTTATTTAACATAACAATCTAAGCTACGAATGTAACTACAAACTTCTTCATTGGTTGTAACACGCCGAACTAGCGGAGATATAAAATGATAATTATAAGAAATGAATATATTATACTCAAACAACAAAATTACGCTCGTAAACAAGAAAAGAAGGTCTTTATTTTATTCCAAAAATTTATATACGACAAATTACCTCTATATTATACAAACCGCACTCGAGTACTATTATTACTGTTGAATAAAAGTATTAAAAAGTTTTTCAATATTATGTTACTTCAATTTAAACCTAAGTATATATGAAACCAAAAAGACAAAATTCTACCTATCGTAATACGTCCTATTATATTCCTCAGCCGTTTCCCCATAAAAGTTAAATTAAACTACGGGCCCTCGAAATATAATATAGCATACCTCGTTCAAATATATAAACACCTTAAAATTGTCTTCATTCATAATCTGTATCCTGTTAAAATTCTTATCGATTATAAATTCACTATAGAAATTGTAGAACAAACTTTATTTAATACAACTGTTACAGACCAGGCAAAGAATCGCCTTATTAATAAAATAATATTCGTAAATACGTATAATCGAGATTTCCAACATCTTTCTGGGAGGCTAACTTTGGTCCCGGACGTGCTATCAGAACTTCTGACGCCAATTAATAAAAATATCTGATTTTTAAATAGGATACCTATACTTGACCAAATCTTTAAGAATTCCTCTATAGTACCCGATGAATTTAACCTTACTTTACTAATTGTTAAGGTAATGCTATTGAATTAAGAACGTTTCAAATTCTAATTAATATATAAAATCGAAGTACCTTGGTGAACTATTATATTTAACCTGACCAATGACGACGAAAATAAAAATGAAAAGGTTTTTGTGGATATTATTAGACATTACTATATTTAGAAATCATAGGGGACTATGTTTGCAGAGTCCATGATAGCGTGTTACGTTGTAGGAAGCACTCTTATAGAGTGTATAATAGCGTGACATACTTCAGAAGAGACATTGGTAGAGTGCATGGTAAAGTGCCACGCTTTGGGTGAGAGTTTATAAGCTTTCATCTGTGGTGTACAATCTTCGGATACCTTTTCTTCCTCTACATATCTTATCTACATTATTAATTTAAATATTATACTGTTTTCTTTATAAGTTAACGTACAGACCTAACCAACAATAATTAGTAACCGACTTGGTCGATTATAGACAATCTAGAAAAAAAAAGCGGAATCTTAGTTATATACCTATAACGGGATGTTTTAGTAATCTCAATTATTCCGTATTTAAATACAACAATTTGCAATAACTACGTGGACACGTAAAAATACATGAAATTGTAGAAAACTGTAAAAACTGGAATGGTTTTGAAAAGATAACTTTAGTACGATATCATTTACTCGGTTGGTGCCTTTTAATTATTAAAAGCCCCGTTACGTTACTATCAACTCAATTAACACTCTGAATGTATTCGGGTACTTTTTGAAAATCGTCTTATTATATATTAGTTACGTAAGCTATTAGGTTTCAGACTCCTTTATTAAGACTTATCTAACCAAAACGCAACATTCAAACCGCTTACACATACTTCAAAAACGTCCAAAACAACTTTTGAAGCGTTTATACTATTACTTTAAACGCCCAAAACTTCTTTGGAAACGCCAACTAAACACATTTCAAACGCCTAAAACAATTTCACAAACGATCCAACACATTTAAAAAACGTTTAAACTAAATTTCAAAACGCTCTCCACAACACTAAAAGCGGCAAAAACAACACCCAGAGTTCTTACAACATTTTAACCCTTATACTTAACTCCCTAATCCGATTCTGAACACCCGATTTTTTTTCTTGCTCTACTCTGTTAGCCTTACCATACACCGTTTGTTTAAATCAATACTCATTACGTTTAAGTTTACTAGTCATTTCATTAGTGTAACTTCCATAAACGTTAAATGTTTAATTCAAAACGCTTAACTATATTATAATTACGTTTTATTTTCATTCAATTTGTATTGATAAGCGTTAAACACTTTATTTAAAATCATTTATTACGTTTTTAGTTTATATTTAATTCATACTTTATACGGTTTCATTTGCCAATATTCTATAAAATAATCTCTTTAAAGGAACTACTTCAAGTGTATAAAAACCTCAATTATTAAATTACATTTAAAAATACTTTTACATACGACAACTTTATTCTAATGGATGTACTAACGACGAGTTTAGCGAAGGCTAAAGAATACATGAACTTTTTATTTGAAAATATAACGTTTCGAAAAATCGTTTTAACGCAAATCAATCTCCATTGATATGATAATAAAACCGAAGTGCTGGTAAAGTATTTGAACCTTTATACGGAAAATACGTACGTTATAAACGTAATTTTGCGTTATTATAACGGAAACATTTGAGAAAATATTTACTCCATGATTTTCGGGGAAAAAATCAATTGCACGTTTCAAATACAATTTTAAGTAAATAGTATAATTTGAAAAATGGTACGGGTACAACTACAAATTAGAGAAAGTTTTACGACCGGTACTAAAAGCGGTTATATTGCAGAAAGGTAAGCAATAACGTTCTAATTCAATTGAATTCCAAAATAGATTCATGATGAAATAGTCAATATGAAATTTATCAAAGGCTGTTTTTCAAAAGAGCGTTAAAACCAATTTATTGAAAATATATTAAATAAGGAATCCTACGAAAGAACTTTACGAATATGAGGTGTAAAACGTTCGGCGAAAGTCGCCGCGCCTCGCTCAAGGAAAATGAAATTCGAGGAAAAATTCACAGAAAAGGATAACAAACCATAAAGATTATTTTTCAATTGAGTTCAAAACATGCACACTTTGGGAAACACCCTAGAAAAAGTATATGAACTAAATTATTCCCTAACCGAAATAAAAACCTTTTACGACCACGAAAAAAACTCCTCAGACTAGGAAATATATAAAAGACGATAAAAAACCACACAAACCTTACAAATTAATGCCTACGAACCAAGACCCATATCGTGACCTTTTATTTCACTAATTCCCTACCAATAAAAATGACCTTAAGAAGTTTACAAACTTTTCCAAATTGTGAAATGAAAGCGAAAATTACAGTGGTGAACCTTACAACGTACTTATTAACAAAATTCGTATCATATGAAATACATGTAAAAAACTGGACATTAAGCTTTTCCAATTCCATATAATTCTATCCGATATACTAATTGGACAGTTTAAAAATAGTATATATATTATTTAACATAAGTAATCTCATTCACCAAGTGTCATAATCACCTAAAAACATACTTTAACATAAAGATCAACTACAAATTATACAATAGGTATTAGATGCATACTAAACAATAATTCGTTAGGAATAATCGTAATATGTCGAATAAATCGCCACAAAAGGTATTGATTATTTTACCAACGAAGTTTTGAAAGTGTCAGAAGACGTTGAGACCTAAATATAAAGGTAACTAACTATTTATTCAAATAATCATAAAAGCCTATCGTAGTAATTCAGACTTTAATCATACGTTATTGAAACCAGGAAAAGACTTGAAATCATTTTATATAAACCTTAAAATATCATTCAAAATATCAATACGTCTATAAAAGAACTTTAAAATATCGTTCTTAGCCTGAAAGGCTAAGGACGAAAGCCCGTGAATTATAAAATCGTACTTTACCAAAATACTTTATCGGGACTTAGATCAATAATTTGAAGGGTATCTAAAAGATAAGGACCCCGATACTATCCTTAAATACGATTATAAAGGCGATATATATTGAGAAGAAAACTTTGAAAACCATAAATAAAGTAGACATTAACGTGGGCACTCCTACAGCTAAAAACAACGCTTACCACATATATTAAGTCCTCCGTACATACGCTGAAGTATATAAAGGTTTATAGTTCCCTAAAAACGATTCCCCGTTTGTAACAAGATCGGTTACTAATCGACCAATCACCCTGTACACGAGTACATTCGCGTTGAACGACAATTTTAGGCTGATTACCCATTGAAACATTAAATAAAAAGTAATTTTACAACGGATACAACCGATTACGAAGGCGATGAAGATAACTTCGCCCTTAATCAGTACAAATATACCTCTAGGAAAGATAAAACGAACAAGGACAAGATTTACGTAACAACTTTACATAAGGAAACCGATAAACAAATATTTATAAGCTTACAAAACGCTTTATTTTTGCATAATATAGGTTTAAATGATAATAATAACAGGCTAAACGTGTATATAGGATTATAATTTACGTTATCTAATAAATATTGTAGCCGGTTTTCAATCATTTTGCCAATTATTGGCGTGACAAAATTTTCGACAGTTGGAAATGGAAATTCGACGCCTTTATAATAAATTTTCCCAAATTTAACTCGATCACATAAAGGAATGGAGTGAAAATGTATTCGGTAAAGGTAAAACGTTGTCATTCAGCACAATGATAGTAAATATTCGATTGAGGTCAATTAGGTTTAATGTAATGAATTTGAAAATACTATTTCCACTTTCGTTGGTTAATATAAATAAACTCGATATTAAGGTACTAAATAAAAAAAATTAACTCGTCCGTATTTCGAATAACGCATTAATAACATGTTAATTAAAGTTTGAATACATTTCATTTGCTCCTAAAATACATATAATCGAGGAAATTTACTTAACCTAATTGAAATTACGTATATTACACAGGCAATTCTGGAATTCGGCTACAAATCACCTTTTATAACCCCTTTGTATAACGGGCTACATTAATATAGGAAAAACGTTTTGAAGTCTAGAAAAAGTTTTACCACAAATATCAACTATACTTATAAATCCTACGGCAATTCAAATTGCTCTTATAAAACGATATAAACTTTGATTACAAGGTTATGATAAATATCATATGCCCTAATAAACAACCCGTCTTTTGTTTAATCAACTATACAATATTATTTCAAGTCTCGAAATTCACGTAAAACGGTTTCTCAACTAACTACTAAAATGTTTTGGAGAATTTCCAAACAAACGTTTATTTTAGGACTCTGGACTAGATTAATCACAATATAGGCACGGTTTCCGATTTGAATAAATATCAGATTCAAGTTAAGATAACCGAAAGCAAATATAGATAAATACTGGTAAAAAACGCCTCAAGGTATAGATAAGTATGAACGATACCACGGATCTCTTCAAAATGCATATGCAATATGATCGGCAAAATTAAAAAGGGTATATATAAAAAAATTAATCTTCCAAATAATAGTAAACGCTTTAAACAACATTTTTAATCCGAGTACGCTAATATTCACATTCCATATATTGGGTATTCACTTCAAAGTTTACACATATTTGAAACCATTACAATTCAAAATTTAAAAATTAAACTTTGTGGCGAAGGTTATAACAGCTTGGCGTTTATTAAAGGCTAAAACCAATATTTTCAAAGCCTTATAAATAAAAAACGGTTCGCAGGAAATGGGCGCTTTGTAATTACCGTTGTAATCCCAAATCCTAGTTTCGAAAACAAAAAAAAGATAGACTAGCCTTGAGAAAATTAGCGTCATTAAAGGAAACAATATATTTACAAATTTGTCGAACGACAGGATTTTATTTCACTAAAGAATTATATAACGATACAAAAATGATAAAATGAACGATGAATTTCTCAAAGTATAAACCACCGAATAACAATAACTATACCTGTTTTACTATAATTTTAACAATCCTTTACTAACACCTATACAACCTATGAATACTTTTTTAAACCTTTCGCCACCTTGTACAAACGAATACCTTACATAAAAAAAAGCAAACAGACGCCAACAAGGGCGTCCACTTCATTCGAAAAATAAAAAAACCACCTCAAGAACTTCATCTTAAGCTTTTTGTTTACAAAAGAAAAAAAAAAAAAAAAAAAAAAAAAAAAAAAAAAAAAAAAAAAAAAAAACCGAACCATAAACTAAGTACAAATCTCCATTCTTTTGAAAGAATCCAAATGGAAGATTTTTTTTACATCAATGGAACAAACGTCTTTCGACTTGATAAATTTAATTTAGTAATTTTCAATGACTATGAAACTTTCTTCTTCCAACTAATTCATTAGGTAGAAAAGAAAGCTGAAAAATATTATAAAAAGAGTCGTTTTATAATGGAGGGGTACGATGACACTAAAAAAAAACATATCAATATTTAATAGCCTACTTAACAACGAATAGGTTATCGTTCAATTTTAACATTTATTTTCTTTTAAATCATTTCCGACCACCTTCTTCTTGAGCTTCAGGATATTATATAAATATATATATAATGAAGAATACGTTTTAAGTGATGTATTTACGCCTACATATCTATCAAATTTCAGAAACACTATTTACTCGAAAAGATTCTATATATCGTTAAATCGATTTACAGTTTTATTCAGGTTAAAGTATATTGAGTCAACACATATTAAAGAAATTACTCAAAACGCCTCAGTATAGCTAATTTTACCCTCGACATAAACCTATCAATTTCAACATCGCGTTCAAAAGGCTTTATGTTTATCAAAAAACACACCGATAACAAACTTATTTTATATAATATGCCGTTTTCAATCTAGAAGGAAAGGAAACTTTCAAAAAACAATTTAAAAGCTAAGTAGGAAATATATTTAACAGAAACCCGTCTAATTCTTTTGAACAGTATGATGATTACGCTTCAAAAGAATGTGACGGAATGTATACACAAGGTATAATGAAATGAAGATGCCCTATTTAATTTAATCAATATAAAATGAACTAACAAATACAAATGTTAACATATACATAAAGACAGGGTGATAATAATTGTATAACCGAAAACGACGTTGAAACTTTCTGTCGTTACGTAATGTCTAATAAAACCATCTAATAACTAATACAAAGCGTTAAATCAGTATTTCAAATGACAAATCCGGAACTCAAAACGCAATCTCCATTTTATACTCCTTGATATACTTCTAACAAAGCTATTTATTTTTATCAATCAATTATTTGAGAATAATAACTATTATAAGTCGCAAATGAAGTGTATATTGATTATTGATAACGAAATACCAAACTTAAACGAACTCAACTTACGTAATAATATTGTTTATTTAATATAGACTACATAAGCTCATATTATACTGAGCGTTTTCGCTTTGGAAATCTATAATATGGTAAAGGGTTTTGACTTTAGCATTACCATAGAGGTAACGATTCGTATAATTATTTCGAATTTTAATTCAAGACTATATGCAAGGTTTATTCCTACTTATATGAACGTAAAGAGTAGAAGAGTAATCGTAAATATTAGTGTTTGTATTGAAGTAAATAGTAAGATAGAAAGAAGAAAAAGCATTCAGAGAGTATAAGCCATAGGTAAGAGTTTATAACCTTTCACCCGGGTAGTGGAACTTTACTATACACTTTGTCAATCTCCCTTTTGGGTAGTGATACGTTACCGCGCTCTTTATAAATATTACTTTTAGGCAGTGACACATTATTATATACTTTGCAGGAATATACCTTGTAAAATGGCATGTTACCGTACACTTTGTAAAGTTTTAATTTGTAGCTTAGCCGCTTAATAACTATAGCGATATATAGTAATATCTATATGGGTAATCTTTTCTCTTTTTATAGCGGTCTGTATCCGTGATGTAGTAGTGATAGTTTAGTTTGAATTCTAGTTTGTATTTGTAGTTTATTAATGATTGTTTAGTTGAAGTATAATTTGTATCAGTGGCTTAATATTGATAGTTTGGTTGTGGTATATTTTGTATTCATGGTTTAGTAATAACAATTTAGTTGAGGTATAAATTGTATATGTTTAGATTATTAGTTTAAATAATTGGTAGCGGTTTAGTTGTTAATGATGTTTGTTGTTAATTCCTTTAGGGATATGATTACGGAGGTGTTATAATGATATAACTATGTGTAATAATCACACTAAATACCCGTGAGTAAATAGAAGGTATCAGAGGGTTTATGTTAGCAGTAAAGTAGCAGAGGTAACAAAGGTGCAATATCAAGAAGATGTTTGTTTGTGCTGTAGAATGATCACTAGCCGTTAGGCTATTCAGGTGTGTAGACTGAATACTTAGATTGACAACTGAATAGCTATGAAGGAAATACTATCTATGTGGTGATGACCGTGTCCTTATATCCTATAGCCTTCATACCATCTTCAGTACTGGAGCTCACTGGTGCTTACTGAGGCTCACCGGTACTCACTGAGGCTCAGTGAGCACCTGTGATCTAGATAACCCTAACCCTGGAGGGTTGCCTAGTCTGGTACTGACAAAGAAATGTTCTCCACCTGATGTGTTCGACTTCAGGCTCTCGGTAGCTCAGCTATATGCTGGCTTGTTTCCTAACCCACTAACGTGCTTGGGTTATAACACTATGTAGGGTTAATTATGGTGTTACGTGTTTTGTGGTTAGTATAAAAATATATATCATGATTGGTTTAAGTCAATTTTTTTTTCCACTTTTTTAACCACGCGTTTCTTTTAGTAACATAAATCCTAATTGGATAATTAGGATATGTAAAGTTAATTTAATTTTTCAATTAATCATTTTACACCACTTTTATAGGTAGGTTACTTAACCAGCTTTATATACTAGCCTTGTTCATAAATAAATACCGCATAAAAACAGGAATATAAGACGCCATTTGGCGCGTTTGTGTAAGAAGGAAGAGGCGGTCATTGCCGCCGTACGTCGCATCGTTACTAACATTACCACTAACTTTACGTTTTCCGGATCGATATCGTTTATCTCCACCTTTATCTTGGGATTATTCACTGTTGTTGCCATCGCCGCCGCTGACATCCTTACTCTTTCCCCTCGTTTTTTCCCCTTTTCTTTTCCCCTTTACCCTTATGAGGAGAGACGGAGGACTTTTAAGTTTATATATCTAACCTTTTCGTTACGGGTGAAAATTCCCTTATTTTTGGCGGTCATCCTCCCCCCCCACTACCCGTTGAAAGCATAATTTAAAGAGATTGTAACACGGTCCATATTACTAATTTTCCTTTTTATCCGTATTGTACTAGTATTTTTTATAAACGCGGCGAAGGCGGTCGATATAGTTCCTCATTTCGAGTTATGATTTGTGATGGTACACCGCCAGGGGTTTTTGACGTATAAAGCGTTAAAATGGTATATCTGGGTCTATAGCCCTGGTCCGCTCATAAATACGCTTTACTTGTCGTTTATCGCGTCCGCAGCCGCGGGTAAGTTTATTAACTATTGTTATTGAAACAGGGGTTGGTTAGCTAGTTATTACCGTTAGGAGAGGATTAGTAACAGATACGCTTTTATTTAAGTAATTATAAAGTTGTAGGCTGAGGCTTTGATAAGAGCCCATTGTTTTCACGATAAGGTTACTTTCAATTTATAATCATAACCACAAATATATATCTTCTATTTGTAGAAATATGTCGTTTGGAGGCGTTCCTAAAGATAACAACTTTTGTAAATAACTCAAATAATCCGATGTTAATTAGTAATAGGCGTTAACCGGCGGATTAATGAGACGGTAACTGTTCTTTCCGCTTGGAAACGGGGTTTATATATATATATTACGTAGGTGAATTCGACGACATTATCGCGTGTCACCGTATAGTGGGTAAAGACCCTTCCACGCCTTTGACTGAGGGCATAAGGCTTAAGGTGTGGGGCTACTCTTATGGTGGCGCCAGTAGCGGCATCGATGGCGGTGATGACGGTAGTATTAGTAACAGGAGGGAAGGCGGTAAGAAGGAGGATGGCGAGGACACGACGCCGCCCTTCTTCTCCCTTTTTGATAGCGATTAACTGTTTATTTTTATGCCCGGGCCTGTGTGCTCTTCTTGCGTACAGTTCGTTACATAGTAATGTAATTGTTCTTTTTTTTTAAAAAAAAAAAAAGAGTAAGTGATTAAACATTATTTAAGAAAGGTTAGAGAAGAAGGAATAAAAAGTAATGATATTTTAAAAGTAGCGTAAATGATCGATTTAAATAGCAATTTTTTTTTAAAAAAAAATCTCGAAAACTGTGTAAATAGTGGATTCGAATCGTGATAAAATGTTAAAAGCAGTATAAACATATAAAACAAAATGGAAGCGACAAACGTAAGGTGAAAAATGTATAGTTTAAAAGGGGTCGTATAACCTTTCCAGCAACGTTAACGAAGAGTGTACTCATTAATACGAGTGCTTTTAACGCTCCATTTAGGGCGTCCTTAATCTTCATATCTATTGGGTTTAACTTTTCACTAATTCATTCCATTTTTTTTTTTTTTTTTCATTTCGCTATGCTTGTACGATTGGTATAAGGCTATAATATCGATTATAAAGCGTTTTTCATTCGTAGGCCCGAATTTGATAAGGTATTCATAAAGAGCAAAGGAATTAGTATAAATAACCAAAATAAGCAATTGTAAACTAGATTAAAATGATTTTCTGGATCGTTATCACCACATTGATTCCGAAGTCGAAGCCTCCAATTATATCGTACATTTCTAAAGTTAAACCGTTACATGTAATCAATTAAAATTTAGTCAAACTTTGATAAATAATATTGCGAGCGAAGGTAAATCCGTTTCATATTGGTATGTCGTTATTAAAAATGAAAACGAATTTAATTTACGAGTTATAATCGGTATCATTGATAAACAATTCATTAGTAAAAATAAAGAGTTATCGATTCGTATATCGAGCGATAAAAATTATAAACCGCGTTTTAAATTCTGTATTTTTCATGTAAATCGTTTATTAAGCGCTCCATATACATTATCCAAAGGATCGTCTTAATATTATGTAACAACTAAAAGGTTAAATGTCGTTTTCAGTTGTATTACTAATACGAATTAAGCATTGTTTATACCTTGACGTTTTTATTTATCAGTTCTTTTTGCGTTATCCATGTTAATAAGAGTAACTTCATTTAATTATCCATTTTACGTAAGGTTTAGAATACCGTTCCGGGGATTGATTTTCGATACGTTTTGGGTTTTGTTTTTGGGCTGGCTTTGAAAATCCTTTCCTTTTTAACTTCATAGAACGACGCGTTATATGACTTTGATATGTTATCCGTTTTCATATTTAAAAATGTAAAGCCTTTAAAGCGTATTATTAAAACTAATACGCACATATTGAAAGTCTAGTTAGTTATTTTGAGCCTTTTTTTGTAATACCTTTCAATGGTATTATACTAATATATACTAGTCTTAATAATTCCTTAAAGCGGTTTTATAGTACGTAAAATTGTTTCGAGTAAATAGTATTTTTGGAGGTTCGTAGAAATATAGGCGTAAATAAGTCGTTTAATCCGTTTCTTCGATTATGTATAACTTGGTATAATATTGCAGAGTTTAAAATCAAGGTTGTAAGGGATATTAATGGAAGCGGCAAGTGTTAGAATTAAGAGATAGCTCGCTTGTTGTAAAGTAAGCGATTAGTTTATAATTTTTTTGCCGTAATTATTATACTCTTTAACTATTAGACGGCACCTTTCGTAAGGTTTTACGGTTCTATATTTTACCTAGTGAACTAAGCGAGTAGGAAACCTTTTGGAAACTCCGTAAATCGTTGGTTAAAACTTTTCAAAACGAAAAACGTCTTATTCGATTAAAATGAAGATTTTAGTTTGTATAAATTATTCAAACGGGGTATTTAGGGTGTTTATAATTCCTTTATAACCGAGCTTTAAGTTTGACTTACGGTTTGCCGCCTTTTTTAGGTAATGAAAGAGTTCATGACAAAGGTTTTGAAGCGTCTTTTGTTTTTTAAGTTAAGTGGGCTTTTTCGGCGGCGCAATTTTGACTTTGTTGATATAAGTGAGCTGGTTTCGTATAATAGTAAAAGTTTGTACGTGGTATTCAGGGGTTATATAGGATTTGGTGGCGGCTTGGATTTGTTATTTTGAAAATGCCTTTTTCGGCATTACTACTTTCATTATGGTTTCGGGCCTTTTTCGTTTACTTCTTCCTTTTTGTATTCATGTATTATTATTTAGAGGATTAAATTCGTATTATTTGGTAATTTTACAAGTATATCGTGAATTGTCAATCCTTTAATATTTTAAAGTCTAGTTTTTCCGTTTTTCGTTTTTTAAATTATGATTTTCAATTTTAATAATAAGTTTGAAACGTTAGTTTTACGCGGGCTATTTCTTGTGGCGAATGTTTTCGAAATATGATTTCTGGCTCTAAGGGAACGTAATGCTGTTTAAACTTTTAATATAGCATTTGACTTTTGTATCGAGGCAAAAGATGGTATTAAATTTATATGGATTTCAAGGTAAGCACCGAAAATAAGGAGTATTAGAATTAATTTACTCGAGCTGAATGTGTTACTTACGGTGTTAACTATTATTTATAGGATTGATCTCTGAAAATTAGTACCTTCTAGTTTTTCAGATAGTATTATATATGCCTCTTTAAGCGGTTTATATTAACTTTTGAATTTTCAATGCCTTGTAGTATTTTTACCGGTATTTGTTTTTGTTCATTATCGGCGATTTTGACTTTGGCGCGTTATTCAGTCGAGTTAAAGGTTATATCAATATCGTAAGTAATTTAGTTTGGAGGTCTTAAGTAAAATTTTAACTAGCAGTTTACTAAAGTATTTTAATAGTTCATAATAGAAGCGTTTCGCGTAAATTTCGCGGTTTGGAATAATGTTGTTACGTTGATAGCATGTAGTAACAGTTGGCTATTAAGGTATATTATTTCCTTCATTACCTAGTAAATAAAGTTCATATTGTTTTAAAGGCGGAATTTAAACTTTCGTAAAGATTACAAGTATAATTAGCATTCATAGTAAAAATTTTCGATAACTTTTAACGTTCCTTTTTGTATATTAGTATATCCTATAATATGGAGTAGCTGTAAAAAGCGTTTCGTAGCTAAGTGTCTGAATCGGTGGTATAGTATTTTAAATTTTGGTTGTGTTGGATAAACGGCTTTAACTATACGTGTTTCGGGTAAAAACCATAGTTATTCAAACTTAAGACGGAGCGGTACAGATATGTTATTCGAGACGTAGATAAGTTGGTCAGCCGTATTCCGGACCTATATTTCGAGTTTATTTATATCAACTTATAATAGCAAAAATAACGTTTTAAAGTTTATTGCGACAAACTTAACTGGTCCGAATCGCGTGTTTATCATAATTATATTAAGCGACGATGTTTTGCCTTTGCCGAATAGAATTTCCCGGTATTTTCCTTTTAGATCGAGTTGAAATTTCGGAAATTTCATCGCGAACGCGTTGAATTGTTGTTTTTCGGCGGTCGATATTTCAGTTGCGTAGGTGTTTGGAATAATTCCCTGAAATCGGTTGCCGTACCTGTCAGAAAACGTGAATTACGACGTTATATGAGCGTTTAACACTTTGTTTTTGTAATTTAGGCCTACTATATATATGATTAAGACATTTTATAAGCTTATAAAAATTCGGTAGTTGGTTCTTTTATCTTAAACTGTTAAGTAGGTTTATTTTCCTTTAGGGATTTTTTTTTAGAGATGTACTTGTAAGGGTAAGTGTCAAATTTCTTTTACGCCTTCATATTCGGCTATGTACATTGTAAAATTATCTTTTGTTTGGTTTTTAAATAGGAAACAATCCTTAAATTAGCGTTTAATCAGAATTTGTTCGTATATTAGGTAATTAGTTGATTAATAGCAGATCCTTTTATATATGATATAATGTTTTTAAAAACTTGTAAAAATTCGTATATGTTTCCGTAGGTATTATTACGTAGTAAGTTTCGTGCTTATCTATAGGGTCGTTTTCGTTAGGAGTTGTTTAATTTTCGGTTTTCGAAGCTTTTTCTTTGGTGTTTTTCGTTTTAATAACCGTATTAAGAGGGTTTATTTTATTTCGGATATGTTTTGAACCATCGGTCCAGAAGGGGTTTCATTATTTTTATGAGGTTTACTTTAGTAATTTAACCTTTCACTTTGCTTCTTTCGATTATAAATATTTATTTGAAGCGTGTTTGTTGGCGTATCGAGGTACAAAATAATGTTTTAAGGCCCGTATAAAAAGCGTCTAAGTTTCTTCCCGAATTAAATAAAATAAGGTTTAAATCTAGGTTTTTTCGATATACTTTTTTAACTGGTTGCAAAAATTGTTCATTTCCTTTGTATTTAAGTTTAAAGACCTAACATTTCCGGAAATTCGCTAATAAAGTTGTAAGTCCTTTCTAAAGGGTTTTGTTAACGTTTTTATGTTGGTTTTTTACGAATTCCCAGTTAGTTTTAACTTAGTTTTTATTGTCAAGTTCGTGGTTTATTTTGGTATTAAAATATATCTTTAAGAGTTTGTAATACTTTTTAAATATATTTATTTGCGTAAAGTGGTATGTATACTATTCTTGTGCTTTCTCAAATAGTATACTAAGTAAGATAATATGGAATTGTAATGGCTTAATATCTAGTTTTTATATGTATTGAGCATTATATATATTTTATTGTCAAGGAAGTCATACAGCTCGTTATCATATTTTTTTGTCATTGTCTCATAGGTTGGCGAAGTTAATAAGTTTTATCGTATTACTTTTGTGAATTAAGGTGCAGTGTGGTGAGAGGTTACGGTAAGGGTCATAATTATTAGGTATTTATTCGTAAGGTTCATATTATCATTTTACGTTGTTTATTTTGTTTTAGGAAAGGTCTTTTTTATTATTCAGGCCATTTTTTTCCCGGTAAAGCGGGGTTTTAATTATATTTGGGGAGTGATTTAGTTTGTATTTTTGTTTAAAAGTGCTTTTTACAGAGGGTTTTTATTGAACCCAAGTAGTAGATGATCGTTTTTGGTCTTTCCTTATTTTCTTTTGATCTTTCTAACCTCGTTTCTATTTCGCAGCGTATTTTTTAGCTTTGTTAAGCGTTTAACTCCCTATTTTTGCATATTCTTTTTTCGTTTTTTATCTGTCATTTTTAAAAGCCAGTTTTACCATTTCTTCAACCAATGTGCCTTTACAAATTTTATGTATATTACCTTATCATCGGGTCATTTTGGTATTTAAGTAAGTCTGGTTGTTGCTTAGTTATTTGCATAGTATTTTTGAAGTTGTATCATTTATTGTAAGCTACATCTTTGGCCTCCAGTTCATAAATTCCTCCCTTAAATTATTGAATAAATCGCTTCTTTTGATGTTTTGATTACAATACTTAAAAATTGTGTTTATAATATATGTTTTCACCGCAAAAGAGTTTAAATTCTTCATTAAAGCTTCGATTGTACTTCTCTATAAGTCGAGGTTTAAATGTTCAAGAATGCGTTTATTAAAATATGTGTTTTTAAATAAATAGTTCATACATTCGTTAGCTTAATCTAGGGTTCTTTATTCCAGAGTTGTAGTTGTAAAAGTGCGAAGTGACCCAAAGCAGTAAGTAGGTTGATTCGTGCGTGTACCGGAAATATTAGAGCGGTGAAAAAGATGGTTTTGTATAATGGATGAGATTAGGGTGCGCTTGAAATGTAGTGTTTGAAAAGGTTCAGTTTAAATAGAAGTATATAATACGTAAAATAAAAGCGAATGAAATGTAGTAAAACGAATAAAGTAAGGTATCTTGCGCTTGCTAGCGTTAATAGAGTTAAATTAAATGTAAATAAGGCGTGATTACAGGTTATTTAGGCGTTTTAAATTAGTATTAAAACGCTACAATAAGATTTATACTAGCCAAGTAGTTAGTAAATTTAAAATGTTATAAGTAATAAATTTGAATAAGGAGTGTAAAAAGAATGAGGGAAGGTAGATAGGAAAAAGCAAACGGAGTGAAATGGGAACGGGGAAAAATAAATAAGGTAATGGGAACGGGGGAAAGATATTTAAAGGTATAAATGTACGTTTTTGGTAAATTTTGGTAGTTTAGTAGGCGTTTCGAATATTATATTTGGTACGTAATGTGTGTTTGGTGGGTGGTTTGAATGTCGTATTCTAGCTACTTTTGAGGTTTGTAAGCGGTTTGGATATTATATTTTGGCCGTTTCCGATGTTCGGAAGCGGTTTAGATGTAGCGTTCAGTTCACATGGGTCCTAACGAAGGGTTTCGAAAGTTGCTGCTTTTATTTTACGTAGCTTAATACGAAATAAGACGTTTTCCAAAAAGTACTCAAGTATATTTAAATCGTCAAAACTAGTTAACAGATAACGTAACGGGGCTTTTGATAAATAGAGCATCAATCGAGTTGATAATATCGTATTGAAGTTATTCTTTTTAGATTTACTCCAGATTTTATAGTCTTTTTACGTTTCGAGTTTCAAAGGCGTTTTCGCGTATTTTCATACTCCCTTATAGTTTTTGTAAGCCGTATTATTAAAACACAGATATCTGGGACCTCTATAGAATTTTTTTATCGGTATTTAATTTATTTTTTTAATTTTTAGGCTATTTATAGGTGATTAAATCGGCTACAGATTAGTTTCGTTAAAGTGTTTGTTTATTTACGTAAACGTAAAGAGTATAAAAGTAATCGTAAAGATTCATTTTTATAGAAAAATAGATATTATAATAAAAGGGAGAAGAGTTATTCGGAGAGTATAAGTTATACGTGAGAGCTTGTAACCTTTTAACCAGGTAGTGGTACTCTACTATATACTTTGCTAATCTCCCCTCTGGATAGTAGTACGCTACCGTGCACTTTGTAAATACCACTTTTAGGAAGTGGCACGCTATCACGCACTCATCAGAAATGCATCTTGCAGAGTGACACGTTATCATACACTCTTCAAGGGTGCAATCTGCAGCGTGACCGCTTACTAACTATAGAGATATATGGTAATATCCATAAAAACCCTTTCCTTTGGTAATTTGTACTGATTGTTTTCCTTTTACAAATAAACCGGTAAATGAGACATTTCAAACGAAAAGCGCCTGATAATCCATATTATGACCTTGCGTGAATTGTATCAACGTTGCGAAATTGAGACGATAAGATAAATCGATAGGAAGTCTAACCAAACAGATACAATAAATAAGGGCACCCCGAATAACATATTAAAAGCGCTTATGTCTCCAAATACTTTTTTCGTTAACGTTATTAAAAAGGTTATTGGTAGGGATTTAGACGTTGCAACGTTGTCAATTCAATTGGTCGAAGTAACAGTAGTATTTCGTAGTCAGATAGTGGATGTATTGTTTTAGGTTTGGTAGACCGCTAGCTATTTTGCGCTGTAATTTGTATGGCCAATTTCTTAGCTCATGCCCTAGTATAAAGTATGGCCTACTGTACTCAATTTACACCCAATACAGTAAGTCCACATAAAACAATACACTCAACTTTCAGTTAGTATAGTTAACTTTACTAACAGTAAATTTAACCTACTGTATTGCATGTAATACTATTCCAATACTAGAGGCCTTTTAGTTTGTACGCGCATGTTAACGTGGTTGACCAATCTTTTCCGGTAAGCGTTGAATTGCGACCTCATCAACTAGCCAGAGCCCTATCAATTTCAACTAGCCTCCAAATTAAAATACGCCCATTTACATGCAAATTGACTCTAGTTGCCCCACTTCTCCGAAATTCGACTTCATCAACTTTTACAAAACATTCTTTTGTCATAAGCCTTTACAAACCTCCACTTTAGCCATACGAATCAAACAATATAATATCGTGAATTCCCTGGCAGTCTTCCAATTTACTAGCATATTACTAACTGCTGTCACGTAACTTGAGCTTACCGGGAAACCTATTAAAGTAGCTCTTGCTACGTATAATTAGCCTGTTACTGTTCATAAACTTTTCTAAGACCTTATTTGGAGACGCTTTTATTATAGCATTAGCATAGTTGTGTTTATCTTCAATCCATCGGAAATCCTTAATTTCCCTCCATTTATAGGCTTTACAGAATATCATGAAGTCAATTATCAAGCGTTTTGCACTAATAGTTACGATTTTCGAAAGATATTCGAATAAGCTTCTCGAGTTGGTATAAATTACCACCGGGATAAAAGAAATCTTTAGTTACCTGGTAATAAGTTTGAGGGGTTTCTATAGTGTTATTCCCACGTTAAAGCATATTATTATGTCGTAAATCATCAAAGTTAATACGTTTCGAATAATACTTTTGTATTTGATAAAGGTTTAGTAAATAAGGTTATATATAATTTTCAACTGGTCTTTCCTCTTATCTTAGTCAATAAGGGTTATTAGAAAACCTATTTGCAAAAGTATATCGATGTTATTCGTCAAAAACCCATTTGTAAAGATTATTTGCTTGGCTTTCGATAGGTCGATTGAGATGATATTAATTCTTTGATGTAGATTTCGCATCTGCTATTTAATCCTTTTATTACGTCGGTTGAAATCGTTACCTCTTAGTTTTTATACTTGAACCACGATGAAGAGGTTGTAAAAGGCTTCCTGTTGGTATAACGTAGTAATATAATTGCTATAAGCACGTTATTTTAAGTAACATTAGGCCTTATTTACGTTAATCTTGTCGATTATAATTAAATTAATGCCCTAACCCTTTAAGCGAAAATTAAAACCAGTATTAACACTAAGTATCAGATTAACGATCCGTTGGAGTAATGTTAATTGCCTTCCGCCAACGCCTTTACCAGCTTTTAATTCAAGAAATTAAAGTCATTAATCGCTTATTATTCCGATAGTATGAAGCTAGACGTTTCGACAAAAAGGGTATCGTCAATATATATAACTACTAAACCAAAATCCTTCTCTTACGTTATTAATAAGGACAGGTCGTATATTAAAGGTTTTAAACCTCTTTGTAATTTAAAATATCACTAGTAGGTTAGGAATTAATAGACACTTGTTTTAGCTAAACCATATAATAGCTTAATACATCGTATTACCTTTCGAAAAAGGTAGATGTCCCAGAGTTCCTATAATAACTTTAATAGTACAATCCGCTATAATTGTTTTACTAATTTTGTATAAGCTTGCATTATATTATGGTTATAAAGTGTAAACTTACCTTTAGTTTTAGCTAGTGAACTAGTTACTAAAACAACCACTCAGTGTTAACTAATATTCTAAATTGTGGGCAACTATGTAAGGATCTATTTTTTAACTTTATCTCTGTATCCTTAAATTATTAGATGTGACATTTCGTACGGCTGCCCCGTAGGTTAACTTTTAATCCTATAGATAATTTTCGGCTTGAAATTTATAATATTCGGGTTTTGAAATTTAAAATTAACCTCTAGTATAGATTATATAACCTCTTAAGTTAATAGGCTGTTTATTTCAACCCTATCACTTTTTCAAAAAGTTTGTCGAAGATTTTAATAATCCCTTATATTCGAAGTTTTAATACCAAGTTTTCGTCGTCCTTTTATTTTCTGTTTAACTAAGCAGTATAATAAATGCTGTCTAGTATATATTTCTCCTTTTTTAAGTTTCCTTTTTTCAAGAGTTGTCCACGTTGGCGACATTTTCTTAATTTATCAATAATAGGTGTAGGAGGCTCATATTAGCTCAGTCGTTTGTCTTAATGGTTTTAGCGTTCATAAGCTTAATATAGGGTTTGACTTGGGTAATTTGAATAGATATAGGGCCGTCAATATTTTTAATAAATACTTTAGAGTTTACGATACTTGAGATTTTGTAAGGGCCGTCTTATTTGCCTGGCTCCCAACACACTAGGATTTTACTTTACAACGGTAGAGTAAGTACGTCGATTGTTGTAGAGTCATTCCTAGTGTTAAGGGTATTATTAACTTGACGACGTGCCAATTCCCTTCGTAGTTTTCTTAAGGCTTTATCATAGGTTACAATATGCTTTTAAGTACTTGTTAATAATGGAGATTCACTCGTTAGACGTAGGTACGTTCCAAAAACCAAAAAACTTTGGCATTACGCCGTCAGGTCCTATAATATCGTTTAGGCTCTTTTCTGCTATTCAAAGACGTACCTCCGAATTCGTAAAGCTTTTAATTTTTAGCGTAAGAATATTAAACGTTCGATGAAATAGGGAGTATGCCCTTTCAACTTTTCTAATACTCTAGTAAGCCTTTACAGGCATCTATTTATACTGGATACCTATTATCTTGAAATATTTTTGAAATTACGCCGCTACAAAGTTAATACTGATATCGTAAACAACGAGTTAAGCAGGCCTAGGTACATGTTAATCCACAATATCCTTAGTATTTTACACGTATCCTTAGCCGAAAGAGACTTTAAGAATTTAGCTTCGTAAAAGTTGGTTACGAGGTCAACGACGTAAAAAATATACTTATTATTTAAGTTAAATATATTAATAGAAACGTCGTAATTAAAGTCCCCGTCTTTTTTTGGTGTAAAAGAAAATATTCGGGAGGTTTGGAAATATATTTAAGAGTGAAATAAAGATTTTAAATCGCCTTTAGTGCAAAGTATTTGATATTTTTATACTCTACAGACTTTAGGATTTCGTATAACCTGTTAACAGCTAGGTAGTTAAATCACTGGTATAGTTAATGCATCTCTGGTTTCGTTAGGTTTGACACCATCGCTTTAGGGCTTTAAAGATAAAACCACAGATGCCTAAACTTCAAGTTGAGGGGAAACTTTTGGTTATTTTTAACAAGCTCGTTTAACTTAACGTTAATGTTGACCCTAAGGGTCTTTATATCCTCCAAGCAAAGAAGAAGAGGAGTAAAGAACTTGAAGATATAAAACGTAATTACTCTTATAACAGTTTGAATTACCATTACCTCTAGTAACGATAACTATTCAACTAATCTGGAGCCAACTTTAGCCTTACTAATATCGTAACGATTAATTTTCATAGTTATAGTCTTTCTCTCCGTAATGTTAAGTTTTATAAATAGCCTTCCATTAAGTACCTTATTGCTCCTTGATCTAACATAATACCTTAAAACGTATGATCCGCGTAATGATTGCAAAGATTGAAGGTCTATAAGGAGTTAAAAGTTTGGTTAAGGTAAAGATAAATGGCTTTATTACTTAAGCGGTATATGAAAGTATAGTCGGCTAATCTTTAGGCCGAGTTAAAAGCAGTATGTTTATACCACTTAATTTACTTAAAGCATTGTTGCAATCAATTTCCTCATCGTTCTTGAAGTTTGCGATTTGGTTCAAATAGTCCTGTTGAAAAGTAGTAAGGCACTAAATGTAATATATCACCTTTCTGTTATTTCTCTCGATGAGAAGGTATCGAGTTAACCAATAACCAGACTTACTACCAATTTAACATCTCTTTCCATTATTACGAAAATAGTGTTTACGGTTAATAAATCAGCTTAACTTTTGGCTCTATTAACGCTAAAGAAGCTACTACCTCCAGTCTATAATAGATAAGCCAGACCTTAAGCGTTAAGGGCGCCAGTAACCGTACTTACGGTAGACGTAATTAATCACTACAAAGTCTTTTTCATACACGTCAGAAAAGTTGTCAGCTTAAGGGTACATACCAAGCGAATTTGGTATACGCGTTATTATAGAGGTAAACGAGGAACGTAACTAGTTAAAAAAGCCTTCGTAAGTGGCATCCGGGTATTAAAGGGCGTATTTAAACTCGCTAACGCCTGTAACTACTTTCTGTACCTACTCTCGAAGTGTGGCTTCGCTAGTATAGGCCATACCCATTGCTTTCTAGTATATCATCAACTTATTCATTATCTGATTAAGAACATCTATTAATATTTACTCCTTTTTTTTGTTAACTATTATTGTTGCCTACCTTATAGTGACCTAATTTATATAATATTATACAAGGTAAACGTTGTATTCGAAGTGATTCTTCATACCGTTATAAATTTCGCGATACGTAGTTACTCGAGTCAGGAAATTCAAGAAATAGGTACTGGCGTACCTTATAAAGATTTCGGAAAATAATAAGTAAAAACCAAAAGAAGAAACCTCCATCTACTTACAAATATTCAAAAAGAATATCATCTTTGTATCGAGTAGATTGTAAAGCTTCCTGTTATACTTTTCAGCATTATTCTCAATCTTAACGAAGTCCGTAAAAAGCTTATAGTTAATATTAACTATCTTAATAAGCTTTAATGGTAGGTCTCAATAATCATCCCAGTCTTTATTAGTGGTGTTTTCTAACAATTCAAGTTTTAAAGCCGTTGAGGTACGTATTTAAGGGTAATTACCAGTCGCTTGGCCTGAGGGTAAAGTCCTGTAGTAAGACCTATAATGAGCTTTAGCGTACAGGAAAACCTGGCGTAAAAGAGCTTTTAAGGGGCTTAGCTTTTTTGATTAAAATGCTAAGGGGTAAAAGGAACCTAAAGGTTTTAAAAAGGCTTAACAATTTTGCTTAATTAACTAGTATAAAGTACCAACATTAATTCCTCTGGCCGCGTGGACAGTCGCTACTTTATGTGCTCTCCCTCTATTAAAGGCATACTCTGCACTATCACGTGGTAATGCTAGACTACCGAGAAAGTTAATAGGTTCTTTATCACTAACGCGTAAAAAGGTTTAACTTAACTAAAGGTAAAAGGGAGGTCCCTCAGATCGTGTATAAGGGTTGTAAGGTTCCTTAACACCCTTTCCCTTAGGATGTAGATCTTAAAAGCATTCCTTAAGCTGGGCTAGATAGAAAAGTTCTTATATTAGCTTTTTATTGGCCTATATTAGTATATAAACTCCTTACTATTTGAGTTTTACCTTAATCCTTCACTTAACCCCCTTTTGGATTAAGGTTTATATATTAATGATCCAGTAGTTAAAAATATTACATAAGTTGCGAAAGGTGTGGTTAAAGTCGTCAATATTACTATATTCAACGATATAGTAGCCGACTAAATTGGTAAGGTACTTTTCAGTCGAATTTTCGTTAATATCTTACCCCTATAAGTCTTTATCGTATAGCTTCGTAAAAAAGGATCCCAAAACACCAATCCCTTTTTAAATCTCTTAGGTAAACGGTATTTCAAGGTTTAAGGTAGTGTAGGGTTTCGCGGGCAATATGACTTAGTCATCTTTAGGCGTAGGGGCTTGGTGTTTTAAAGTAAAGTCGCGTATAAACTAAGCGACTGAATGTTGGATCGTGCGGCGTAGCTTTCTTAATACTACTTGGCGGTTTTTGATGTTTTCGCTTAGAGCAGCAAAGCTAACAATTAAATTGGAGTAAGGGTAGTGAAAAAAGTAAAGTAAAAACAAAAGTTTAATGTAAAGAATAAGGTCAAAGGTCGTTAGTTATTGGTAAAAGGCGAAAGTTATTTGTTATAAGCCGTTGGACTTGGTCATTTTTACAGTAGTAGTACTTAACCGTTTGCTAACTTACCGAAATTTGAGACTTCTAATAATTAATCTCAACGTCTTTAAGAAAAATATGGTAAAGATTTCTTGGTGTTTTCAATAGCGATAACGTCGCTACCTCTATTCTGCCGTAAAGACTGGCGCAGTCCAAAAATCTTCCTTACATGCTGTCGTAAAGACTGACACAGTAATAAGGGCCTTTCGAAAAAAATCTTTCCTCTACCCTAACGATAACATAAAGCGTAACAACCGGAAAGTAGCTTTTTTTCTACTTATTTAATCTGTACTTAACTCAATAAGCACTAATTAATATTAGTGGGGCTATAGACGTTAAAACATTGTCGATTCGATTGGTTTAAGTAATAGTAGTATTACGTGATCAGATGGTGGATGTATTTTTCTAGGTTTGGCAGACCGCTAGCCGGGTTGCGCTATAATTTATATGTCCAATTGCTTAGCCCGTGCCCTCACGTGAAGTTTGGCCTGCTGTATTCAATTTTTACCCAATACAGTAAGCCCACACAAAACAATACACTCAACTTGCAGTTAGTATAGTTAACTTTACTTACAATAAAGTTGATCTACTACACTGCATGAAGGACTAGTCCAACAAAGGTTGTATAATCTAATCTTAAATAGTGTTGGAATAGCAGTCAAATTCAGTACAGTCAATTCAACTTTACTGTAAGTAAAGTTGATTGTACGTACTGCAAATTGACTGCAGTTTGTAAGATTTGAGTACACAACATTGCAAGTACAATGCAGTAGGTACCCACTTCAAATTAGGGCACAAACCAAAGCGTTTAGCCATACGAATTAGTGTGCAGACCGGTTAGCGGTTTGCCAAATTTAGAACCAACACATCTCAATCAACAATATCAATGCAGCACCAGTTACTTCGACCACAGTGATTCGAATCGACTACATTATAACGATAAAGGCCTACCAACAAATAGGTATCTTCTATTATACTTCTCTACCCATTTTTGTATTTTACACCTTATTCTTATCATTTACCTTTTTTCAATAATTTATTTACTGTTTCATTAACATATCATCAATTTTTTTATTCATTATTTACAATTCACATTACGTTACGATTTTTTTTTCTTAAAAAAAAAACGTTTCAATTTTATTATACAGCTCTTTGTATATATGCTAATTCAACCGTCAAACTATAAAAAAAAAGGAATTAACGGCTGTTAAACGGAAAAGGGAGGGGGAAACTAATAATGGCCTCGTTGTTGTCATCGTTGTCGTTTTTATCGTCGCCCTCATCGTTTTCGTCATCGTTGCTAACATTACTGCTATCATCAACGCCATCATCAACGTTGTCGCCCCGAGGAAGATTATACGCCCTCCGCGTTTTAGATCATATACCTTTAGGTAAAAAGCGATAGTTAGGGTTGCTTTTTTTACAACAACGTGCAAAAACATCATCAAGATTACTTACATAGTACATATATAAGCTCATCCGCCAAATAGTAATAGCAGTCGCCGTTTTCGCTGGCAGCCGATAAATAATTAACGAAAAATTAGCTTTAGCTTTATTTTATGCGTTGAAAAAAAATAAGAATTGAATAAAGAATCTCCGAACGATATATTAACAAAGAATATAATAATAATCAAACCCTAGATTATATATCAGGGAAATAAGTAATTAATTGTGAAAATATCGGGTATGTAATAAGATGTTAGCGAACAGCTTAAATACTACTGACATGGGAATATACTCGTTATCGCTTCGTGTATAGCAATAACAGCGACATAGAATGCCCCCGTTTTAGTAGCACTCGCCGAAAAACTTATTCGCGGTTGCGGACGCAATATATGGCACATGAAGTGTGTTTATCGGCGGGCCAGGGACGCGTACTTTAACAAGCCACTTCAATGTTTTTACGCGCCAAAAAGGCCACGCAATTTATACAAGCGAATCGCGTTTTTAAATAGCGAACCTACTCCACTATAAACGCCTCCTTTATACCACATTAATATATTACAATTTAATGGTACAAATATTAAGTACCGCGTTATAGATACGAAATGCTACATTTATGACAAAGGGGTAGCGTCATAGGTAAAAAAGAGGTTTTTACTTGTAGCGAATATATAAGGTGTATAAACTTACAAAAATCCCGCTCCCATTTTAACTGCTACCACAATTATAGTATGACAAGAAAAATAAAACAAGGGATATTACAATAGCGGCGGCGGATAAAAGGGAGAGAAAAAGAAAAGTAGAGTTAAAAAGCGATAGGCTACTAATATAGGTGGGGCAATATGTAACGGTTGCAACAGCTATGGTGCGACGCTGCTGGCGTACCAAACAGCGCCTATTAAACCAAAATTTACGAAACATATCATATAAAATGATTGAAACATATAAAAGCAATAAAAAGCGCAATGAAAATAATTAATCAAGTAATTAATCCTTGCGAAAACGCCGCATAACTAATTAGAAACTTGCTATTTAAGTTCGAAAACACCGTATAACTAATTGAAAACTTACTTTACAAGTAGTAATACATCATTGAAAAAAGTTTCATCTAAACCAATAACGATGTAATACCAGTTTATACTAACTTTGCAATATGTAATATCGACAATCACATCTTTATAACTATTACCAACCTTGGGAAACAATTTTACAAAACTTACATCACTAACATTACCAAATGATTAATTACTTTCTACAATAAAATATAAAATACACGATCGTTACTACCTAAAAACCATGAAAAGTGTTGGTAGGCCTTTATTGTTGCAACGTAGTCGATTCGAATTACTATAGTCGAAGTAACTGGTTCTGCGTTGATATTGTTGATTAGGATGTATCAGTTCTAAGTTTGGCAAACCATTAGCCAGTTTGCACACTAATTTGTATAGTCAAACGCTTTGGCTTGTGCCCCACTTTGAGGTGTGTATATACTATACTATACTTGCAGTGCAGTCTCACAAACTATAGTTAATTTGCAAGATATACAATCAACTTTATTGCAAGAAAAGTTGACTTGACTGTACTGCATTTGACTGCTATTCCAATACAGGCGGCTTTTTCTTTTGTGCTTTTACGCTAGCGTGGCTTGTTATTAATTGGTGGCAACCTCTAAAATAACTCCTTAATTCGTAAGTTAATAACAAGCTAGACCCCTGTCAATTCCGATCAATCTGTACTGAAATCAACCTCAATTACAGCTCTTTATAGCGCTTTTGCTCTACCCCTTCGAGGCCTCCATTCTTCAAATCTCGTGTACAGTTCTTTCGCCACAAACCTATACAAATCAGGTACGCCACCACCTACGTACCTTTTACCAATAGTTTAAACTAATGCCATTACCACCTTTGTCATCGATACCATTGCCATTACAACTATTGCCACCTTTGCTATTGTTACTATCGCCATTAACACTATTACACTAGCTGTCTTCCAGTTTTCCAGGGAAACCCTATTCCTTTACGTCATGTGCTGGGCGGTCCACGTATCCCTTAATTCGTATAGTCAGCGTATTGCTATTCACAAACCTTTTTATGGCGTTATTGAGGTTAACCTTAGTTATGGCATTAAAAGGGTTATCTTTACCGTTAATTTACCTTAACTTATCTATTTTCCGAGATTTATATACTTGCCTTAACGCTATTACGTTTATTATTAGGCTTTTTTCATTAGTTGTACCTAATTTTAATGGGTATTCATAAAGGCTTCGGAAGTTAGTATACACAATTACAGGTATCGGTGGCAGTTCTAGCTATTTAGTAATGATTCTTAATGTACTGTTAGTTACTTTACCTATATTAAAACCTGCTTTATGCCGTGAACTTTTGAAGCTAATATACTTCGGGTTACGCGTTTACACTAAATAAATATCTAATATATAACGTTTCCGGTAATCATAAATTGCCTTTTAAACTTATTCTTATTTACAAGTGTTATTAGGAAACCAATTTGCGATGTAAGCTTAGTATTATTAGTAAATAATCCGTTCATAAAGATTATTCACTTCGCCTTTGTCAAATCCGTAAAAACTATGTTAATTATCCTTACCACATAATCTATTCGTTATTAAATCCGCTTATTTAACTTGTTAAAGTTTTCGTCTTATATATATTATACTTATATTATGATAAAAAGGTCGTACGATACTTTCGGTTAATTTAACGTAACAATATAAGCTACATAAGCCTTTTATTTTAGATATATTTATAATCTTACCTCGTTGGTTTTATCGATAATCGTTGACTCTATAACTTACCCTTTTGAACTTAATTTAATATAAATACCTTTTTGAACCTTAGTACTATGAATAAATAATAACAATTTATTAAAGTTAATCTATATACCTTCGGCTAACGTTTTAACTGGCTTATACTTCCAAAGGCCCAACTTCTAGATAATACGCTATTTCGCCGCCATAAAACTAACATCTCCGAGGAAAAGAGTATCGTCTATTTGTATACCTATAATATCAAAGTCTTTACCCTTTGTAATTAAAAGGCACGGGTTAAAAGTTAAAGTCTTTATGCCAAGTCTATTTTTGAAATACGCCTGGTACGTTAGAAACCAATAAATACATATCACAGCCAATTCGTATCAAGGTTTAATACAACGTATTACCGTACCGGCCGGAAACTTATCCATTAGTCTTTTTGGCAGTTTTAATATTATAATCCGCTAGAGATTGGTAACAGATTACATATACGTTTATGTGATATCTCGACTATTAAATGTAATTAACCTTTTATGTTAGTAGTTAAACTGATAAAAATAATAACGATTAAACGTTAGATGAACTTTTTAAATGTCGATGATTAAATGGGAATTCAATCCTTACCTTTATTACCGTATCCTTAGGCGATTAGCTGTGATTTTTCGTATAACCGGTTCGTAGTTTTGCTTTTAACTTCGTAAACTATCCTCGACTTAAATATAGTAACGTTTTAGCCTTTAAATTATGTTGACGATATAAATTATATGATACCCTATAATAGGAGGCCTTCAATTTCCACTTGATCACTTTCGTTAAAAGGCTCGCCTAGTATATTAATAATACCTTCAACACGTAGCTTAAAGCCAAGTTTTCCATCAGACTTTTTCTTCTAAAACACCTACACCGTTATATACGCCCTGCTGAGCCTATAATCCCTATTGTCATCCTCCTCTTTAATATTTATCCTTCTTTTAGGTAGTTGTCCACATCGCTGGCATTTCATTAACTTATTAATCATCAGCTCCAAAGGGTTATGTTAATTAATTCGATCGACTCTAAAGTTATCGATGTTAAGATCTTTATCACACTTAAGGGTCCCGAGGAGTTTTCGGTACGGCTTAACTTTTATAGCTCGGAAAATTACGGAGCCGTTAGCAGTTTTAACCACCACGTTTAATTTAGTAATTTTCAAATCTTATACAGTCTATCATATTTACCTAACTCACGTTAGATAAGGACTTTACTTTAAAGGGAGTGTGAAAATACGTTTATTATTAAAGGTTTATTCATAGTATTAAGGGCATTATTAACCTAGCAGCGTATCGATTTTTTCCCTAGCTCCTTTAAGGTTTTGCTGTATATCATAACACGTTTTAGGTATTTAACAAGGGTACCAACTTAACTGTTATACTTAAATAAACTCCAAATACCAATAAAGTTAATACTAGCCCGTTAGGATTGATAATATCAATAAAACCTTTCACCGCTATCTAAAGCTGTACTTTTAAAATTATAAAGCTTTCGATTTCTAGTATAAAGATATCGTAAGCCCTTCGTAAAAGGGTGTATACCCTTTCGACCTTACCAATACCCTAATAAACCTTAACATAAACTTATTTATATTAAATCCTTATTAACTTTACATTAGTTTAAAACTTTATTATAACAAAGTTGGTACTGATATTGTAAATTAGTACGTTTAATAATCCAAGGTACGTATTAATTCACAAAGTACGTAATTCCTTTTATATTTCCTTTACCGTTATCATTTGAAGGAACTTAACGCTGTAAAAAGCCGTAGTGAAGTCTATAACATATAATACTAGCCTACTGTTCAAGTAAAACACGTTTACGTAAATTTCTAAATTAAAGTCTTAATTTTTTTGAAAATTTAACTAAAACCTTAAGAAGGATTGTGAGTATATTTAGTAATAGTGGTAAAACCATTTAACTACTTTTAGCGTTGGCAAATCCACATCTTTGGAGCCAGTTGTCTTTAAGACCTTGTAAAGATTATTAGTTACCGGGTAATCAAACCTACTGTGTAATTAACGAAATTTTGCTTCCGTTAGGTTAAACATTACTATCTCTGGCCTTTAAAAATAAAACAAAAGATACCCCTATTTAAGGTTAAGTGAAAACCTTTTACCGGCTTTAACTTGTATTGATTCGTCAGTTTAAATATTAACGTTAACGCTGAGGGTTTTTATGTCTTTTAGGTAAAGGTAAAAAAAGGGTAGGGAATTCCAAGATGTAAAAAACAATAAAGCAGACAACAGTCTTCACCGTTGTCGATCCTAGTAAAGATAGATTTTTTCCAAGGCCAAAGTTAACCTTAGCCTTACCAGCATCCGCGTAGTTAAGTTCCTTAACAATATTAGTATTTTTTCGTAACGCGGTGTATTGTGAATAGCCTCCTATTAAATAACGTATAGCCCCCATATCCAGAATAATCCCCTAAAAAAAATTACTCCGCGTAACGTTTTCAAATGGTAAAAGGGTGTGTGAGGTTGGACTATTCATCGATATGTTGGCAGTAAGGGTTTTTACCTGTAAAGCGGTACAAAAAAGCGAAATCGGCTAATTATTACGTTACTTTCAGGTTAGTACCGGTAATAGTATCTCTGTAGCAGTTAATGGAAATTAACTTGTTTTCCTCCTTTTTATTTTCACTTTTTCAAAATTATATAACTCGTGCAATATAATACCAGTTAAAGATAAAAAGGAAATACGTATAATACATTACCTGTTTTACTTTAATTTAGGCGGTAGTGTAATGGGTTAACTAGTAGTTTCATTTATTGTAAATTCAATATCTCTTTACGTTTAAGGTAAACTTACTTAGCCGGTTTAAAAACCTTAAAGACGAGGAATACCCTCCTTTATAAGTAAAGGCCCGGGCCTTTCGTTAACCGTATTGGATGGGTCTTCCGTACCTTCGATTAATATAGTACGAATTTGGAAAGTCTTTTTTTCGTTATTAAATTCCGAAGCTTAAAAGTATATACTAGTTGAGCCGGAGATTCGAATAGTTATAGTCGTCAATGAGAAATGTAATTAGCCAAAAAAAAAAACCTTCGTAGGTATCATTAAGGTATTAGAGGACATATTTAAACTCTTTATAACCCGTAACTACTTACCAAACCTGTTGGCGTAAGGTGCCTCCGCTAGCTCCTACGTTTCCTATTACTAATTAGCAAAACATTAGCCTATTAAGCATCTAATTAAGGAAATCCATCTTGCTTTTTAACTTTTTCTAATAATCCAACAAATAGGACCACTTAATAATTTTCTAACTGGTATAGTATTAGGTAAAATTAACATTGTGTTTAAAGTAACCCTTTAGACTATTATAGATTTCGCAGAAGGAACAATTCATTAAATACTGAAAGTAGTAATCCTCGGCTTAACCAGTAAGGATACTAGAAAACAACGAAGAAGAACCTAGCAATTTAACCCTTATCTGGTGGCAAATGTTGAAGAATGAGCCTAACTTAACGTCGAGGAAGTTATACGACTTACCATTATACTTCTCTCTTCCTCATCAAATCTTAACTAACATGATAATTACCATACATTCCGTATCTTTTATAAGGATACGTCGTAAGCGAAGGGTAATATACTGGTCGTAAGGACCTTTCATATCTTTTAACTAGGGAAAAATCGAAGGTTATTAGTATTAGTAGGCAGGATAGTTACTTCTGGCTAAATTTGGAGGGAAAAATTCAGTAGTCGTGCCTATAGTAGACTCGTGCATAAAGCTATTCCTTCCTAGATTTGGCTGCTAAAACTGTACGTATTAGGGAGCTTGGGGGAAATAGGCCTGGGGGTTTCTGTCGCGGAGGACTTGGCGATAATCCTTTTAGTATCAGAGGATTCGTTGAAGTTCCTACTTAATTAATTAATGTAAAACAATAAAATTAATACCTCTTACCGCGTTAACAACCTTTACTTTACGCGATCGGCCGCTGTTAAGGACATACTCCATACAGTTACGTAAAGGTGTTAGACTACCAAGTAAGTCAACGTATTCTTTATCGCCAATACATTAAAAGGTTTAACTTAACTAAGGGTAAAACGGAAATCCCCTAAATCGCGTATAGTGGCGGTAAAGTTCCTTAATATTTTTTACCTTAGGGTGTAGGTTTTAAGGCAGTTTCTAAAACTAGGATAGGTCGAAAAGTTTTTGTACCAGCCTTATATTACCTTTTGATAACATATAAACCCCTTACTGTTTAAACTCTACCTTAACCCTCAACTAAACTCCCTTTTGAACTAAAATCTATATATTAGTAATCTAGTCGCCAAAGAGGCTAAAAAAATTATTAAAGGCGTAGTTAAGCTCTTTAGGATTATTATATTTAACGATATAGTAGCTGATAAAGTTGGTAATGTGTTTTTCCGTTGATTTTTTTTCAATATCTTATCCTTAGAGGTTTTCGTCGTAAAACTTCATAAAGAGGGTTCATAGGGTGTTAATCCCCTTTTAATTTTTTTTCGGTAGATGCCATCTTAATGTTTACGGTAACAAAGAACTTAGTGGGGTATGTTAGGTGAGGGACTTGGTAATTTTAGGCGTAGGGACTTGGTGATTTGACTTAAGGTCGCGCAACGTAGCTTTTTTAACGCGACTTAGCATTTTTGTTTATAGTAAAGAACTTAACGATCGAGGTGATATAAGGAGTAAAAGAGAGTAAAATAGGGCACAGATTTAATGTAAAGGGTAAGGTCGGAGGTCTTTATTAGTATTAAAGGTCGAAAATTGTTATTTTGACGTAAAGACTTAGTCGTTTTTCTTACGGTAATAACTCCCGTAATAGTATTGACTTAGCCATTTACTGACTTACCGAATTTTAAGACTTCTAACAATCAATCTTAACGTCTTAAAAAAGGATTAATAAATATTTTTTAGTATTTTTAATAGCGATACCATCGCTACCTCCAGTTTGCTATATAAATCGACTTAGCCTAAAAGCCTTATCTATTTACTACCGTAAAAACCAATGCAATAATAAAAGCCCTTTCCAAAAATCTTTCCTCTACCCTAAAGTTAACGTAAAACGTAGCAACCAGAAAGTAAATTCTTCTTCTACTTAGCCAATTTGTACTTAACCTAATAAGCACTGATTAGTGTTGGTAGGCCTTCATCGTTGCAACGTAGTCGATTCAAATCACAGTGGTTGAAGTAACTGGTGTTACGTTGATATTGTTGATTGGGATGTATCAGTTCTAAGTTTGTCAAACCGCTAGCCGCTCTGCACACTAATTTTTATGGCCAAACACTTTGGCTTGTGCCCCACTTTGAAGTGGGCACCTACTGCACTGCATCTGCAGTACAGTCCTACAAACTACAGTCAATTAGCAGTACATACAATCAACTTTACTGCAAGTAAAGTTGACTTGACTGTACTGCATTGAACTGTTATTCCAACAAAAAGGTTTGAACAACTACACTAACGTTACTAAACTATAAATACAAAACTCGAAAAATATAAAAGATTACTTTTATAGATATTATTACATATCACCATAGTTAATTAACGTAAGTCACCAAGTTTACGAAGTACATAACAATATAGCAAGCTGCAGGAAACACTCTTTCAAAGTGCATACTAGTGTGTTATGCTCCGTATGAAACATTGGCAAAGTACATGATAAAATACCTCGCTCCGGGTAACAGCTTATAGACTCTCACCTGAAGCGTGCACTTTCCAGATGCCTTTTCTCCCTCCGTATATCTTATCTACATTAATACTTTGAATTATATA
Organism: Anisogramma anomala; assembly: GCA_038502455.1. NCBI lineage: Eukaryota > Fungi > Ascomycota > Sordariomycetes > Diaporthales > Gnomoniaceae > Anisogramma > Anisogramma anomala. The sequence goes on along the minus strand of JASMMZ010000003.1, from coordinate 30,991,060 downwards.
CTATCTTTTTCATACGTTAACCTATAGACCTAGGCGAAAATTGTAAACGATATCAAAACTTATCATTCCGTTCGTTTAATGGCCACCTTTTTTACAATAGGGACGAAACATGTTACGAACGGCTCATAATTCCAATCTATCTCGTTTGAGATTTTTTTTACTATGCTTATAATAACAGATTTCACTTTGGGTTTAAAGATAATAATCGCCTTAAATAGGTTACATTTCCTCTATAAAAGAAAATTGTTGAAAAAATATGATCGTTATTATATTCGTTGTAAATAATGTCGAAAATAATAATCATAAACCTAGAGGCAGCCTTCGCCTAATTTAGGCCCTTAAAAAGACTATATACATAATATGTATAAGCTTTATCACTATAATTACAAACTTATTATCAACCGTTACTCTGTAAGCGTTGCTTAAATATAACGAATTTGATATAATTATACCTATTACCTATAAAACGTCGAAACGCACTCTTTTACCTTCAGGTTATATTATACATATAGTCGTTTACTAGGCTGTAATTTTAAATCTCCATTTATTGCTTTCAGGCTAGCTATATTCGAGAGAAATAATTGTAAATTGCGAAGCTAAGGTTTTATCCTTATTTTCGAAAGCTTTATAGAAAGGCTTCAGTACTAAATTAGCAATAATTACGGTATATCATTCTTAAGTGGACGGATAAGCTGACAAGAAAAAATCAAATGATTTAACTCGCCTTTATTATCATATCGCCAAGTATTCCTAGTAATTATAAACCGAATATAGACATTTTTTACTAGAATATTAATAATACGTATTCTTGTATGATTAATTTCAACCTTCACAAATGCCTATTTGGTTTCAAATTACATGCACCCGTAAATTATTCAAATGCTACTTTACCACAATAACAAGCTTAAATTCGTTTTATTAAGAAGAATTTATACCGGGATACTTAAGTTAAAATAGATACTATCACTACAAAACCCAAAAGTTAATATGATAAAAATGAGCGTTAACTGGAATTTAAAGTAAGAAATCGTAAATGGCGACACACTAGCAATGTATACTGTCGGTAAGGTCTCTATTGTAATAGGTAAGTTAGAAGAGTAATCGTAAAGATTGGTGTTTTTATTTAAGTAGATAGTAAGATAGAAGAGAAAATAGGCATCCGGAGATTGCACGCCATAGGTGAGAGCTTATAACCTTTCACTAGGGTAGTGTCACTTTGCCATACATTCTAATAATCGCCCTTCTAGGTAGTGGCACATTATTACGCACTTTATAGGAATAGACCTTATAAAGTGTCACGTTACCATACACTTTATAAAGCTGTAATCTGTAATATAGCCGCTTATTAACTATATAAATATATGGTAATATCTATATAGACAGTATTTTGTTTCCCAACGCAGCCGATATCCGTAATTTAATAATGATCGTTTAGTTTATAATGTAATTGTTATAACCTAGACAACGGTTGGGTTAGGAAACATGCCAGCATGTAACTGAGCCACGGAGAGCCTGTAGTCCAACACATTAGACGGGGAACATCTCTTATGTAATCAAGGTGACTAAGCAAGTCACGTGATGGATCAGTATGGATCGGTTACTAATCCAAGGTGAGGCTACATGAGATCAGTAAGGATCAGCCACCGATCCAAGGTAAGGCAGCACTAGATCAGTGGGATCAGTGCAGTGATCCAAACGATCCAGTACTGAAGATAGTATGAAGGCAATGGGATATGAGGACACGGTCAACACCATAGATAGTATTTCTTTCATAGCTCTTCAGTTGTCAATCTAAGTATTCAGTCTACACACCTGAATAGCCTAACGGCTAGTAATCATTCTACAGCACGAACGAACATCTTTTTGATATTGCACCTTTATTACCTCTGCTACCTTACTGCTAACATAAACCCCCTGATACTTTCTATTTACTCACGGGTATTGAGTGTGATCATTACAGTAATTTATATTTATTATGTAATTATAATGGTTTGGTTATAGCATAATTTGTATCTGTCATTTAATAATAATTATTTTCTTATTGTATAAATTATAAAGGTTTGGATTGATAGTTTTGACCGCGATAGTGATTGTAGTGAAGCTCTAGTTGTTTTACGAAGTTTATGGTAGTATAGTTATCGATATTTATAAAAGTGTAATTGAATGGAGGTGTTATAAGAGTATGATGACAAAAGGGTAATTGTAGGTATTACGTGTTTTGGGGTTAATATGAAAATATATATAGTTATCTATTTAAGCGAAACTTCTTTTTTTCCCTGAACGACGCGCCTTATTTATTATCGTAAGTTCTAACTAATTAATGAGCGTATATAAACTTATCCTACCATTTTAATTAACCATTTTAAACCACTTGTATAAGTAAGTTATTTAACTAAAGTTATAAACTAACCCGTTCTATAAATAAATACTGCGTAAAAACAAGAGTTTAAGGCGCTGTTTAGCGCGTTTACATAAAAAGGAACAGGAGGTTGTTGCCGCCATACGCCGTACTGCCACTACTTCTACCCCTAGCTTTGCCTTTCTAGGCAGTATATCTTTAATCCCGGTTTTCTTTTTCGCTGCTTCCCCTGTCGCCATTACCTACAATATCGCCATCCTTTCTCCTTTTTTCTCCCTCTCCCCTTCCGTCGCCAAAAACGTAGTTTAGAGAAGTTATAACGCGGTCCGTATTATTTATTATCCTTTTAATATCTGTTATTTTAATGTATTTGTAAACGAGGTCGAAGCGGTCGACCTAGCCCAACACTTCGAGTTACAGCTTGTTAGGATATATTATACGGCCTTTTTAATGCATAAAGAGCTAAAGCGGCGTACGCGAATCCGTAGCCCCGGACCGTTAATAGATACGCTTTACGTGACGTATATCTCGTCTGCGGCTTTAGGTAAGTTTATTAGCGATTGTTATTAAAACGAAGATTAGTTGGCCCTTTATTACTGTTATAAATAGATTAGCAACGAATACATTTTTATTTAGGTTATATTAAGATCATAAGCCGAAGCTTTATTATGCGCCCATTGTCATTACTATAAGTTTACTTGAAACTCGTAATCCTAGCTGTAAATATAGATTTCTTATTAATATATATATACTGTTTGGAGTATTTTGAAGAACAATTACTTTTTTAAATAATTAAAATGTGTCTATATTAATTATTAATAAGCTTTAACCAGTGGATTTAAAAGATCATAACCGTTTTCTACGTTTGGAAGCGGAGATTATATATATACTATGTAGGCGAATCTGACAATATTATCGCGTGTCGCCATAAGGAGGGTAAAAAACCCCGCGCTTTTACCTAAGGGTATAAGGCCTATGGCGCGGGGCTAATTTTCTAGCAACGCTGATAGTGGCGTCGATGGCAACGATGGCAGTGGCGTTAGTAGCGAGGGGAAGGGCGGTAGGGAGGAGGATAACGAAGATACGGCGCCGTTATCTCCCTCCCTCTTCGGTAACGATTAGCTTCCTATATGTATTCCCCGCCATACGTTCACGGCCCTCATACAGTTTTTCATATAGTAATTTAATTGTTTTTAGAAAAATCACTACGTAAATAATAAACATAAAATATAAAGAGTGAAATTAATCCTATAAAATTGTAAATGGTAAAATGAAGAGTAACAACATATTAAAAATGTCGTAAATAGTGAAAATAGAGGGCGATAATACATTAAAAGCCATGCGAGCGTAAAATTTAAACAGTGGGAAAATATTAGAAACGGTATAAACAAATAATATAAACCTCAACAAAATATTATAAGTAATATAAATCGTTTAACTAAGGTAAAATTTTAAAATATTTTAACAGTGTTAATTAAAAGCTTATTTGTCGAAACGAACGTTTTTAACGCTTTATTTGGGGTGTTTTTAATTATTATATTTATTGGATTCTACTTTTCATTAATCTAACATATCTTTTTAATTTCGCGGCGTTCGTTCGATTTATATAAGGCTTCAATATCAATTATGAGACGTTTTATATTTTTGGTATTAAACTTGATAAAATATTTGTAAAAGTAAAAGGAGTTAGTATTAATTACGAAAAAGAGGGGTTTTAAGCCAAGCTTAAAAATAATTATCTGGACTGTCATTGCTATTGTAATTCCGAAGTCAAAATTTATAACTATACTATAAACTTCTGAATCTATAACGTTATGTGTAACACGTTTGTATTTAGTCGAGCTTGAATAAATAATATTGTTACGAAGAGTGAATTCATTTCTAACCAGTATTTCGTTATTAGAAATAAAAACGAATTAAATTTACGAATTATAGTCGGTATTATTAGTAAAAAATCCGTTAGTAAAAATGAAGAGTTTTGTAATACGTATATTGAATGATACAAATTATAAACCTTATTTTGGATTATATATTTATTAGTTAAGTAGTTTATTCAACGCTTTTTATATATTATTCAAAGGGTCGGTTTAACATTATGTAACAACTGAAAAGTTAAATATCGCTTTTGGCATGATTATTAATACGATCTAAGCGCCGTATGTAAGCTAGTGTTTGTATTTTTCGGGGTTTTTACGCTATCTTGGTTAACAAAAACAACTTTATTAAGTGCTCCTTTTACGCAAGGTTCTGAATACCGTTTTTAAGAGTAATTATCGCGCCGTTAAAATCGATTTTACAGTTCTCTATTAGGTACATTTTATGTTTTACTTTTAGGCCGGCTTTCGAAAACTTCCTCTTTTCAATTGCGGAAAACGACGTATTATATAGCGTTAACGTATTATTCGTTTACATATTTGTAAGTATAAATCATTTAAATCGTATTATTAAGACCAATAGGTATGGGTTGAAGGTCGAGTTGGCCATTTCGAGCCGTGTTTATAATGTTTTTGGTAGGTATTATATTATTATATATTAGCTTCAACGAGTTCGTAAATCGGTTTCATAATATATAAAACCGTTTTAGGTAAATGGTGTTTTCAGAGGTTTATAAGTATATAAACGTAAATTTACTGTTTCAACCGCCTTTTTGACTAAGTATAAACCTATAAAATACAACGAAATTTAATATAAAGATTGTAAAGAGTGTTAAAAGAGGTAGAAAATTCTAAAATCAAGCGATAGTTCGCCTGTTGTAAAGTGTGCGACTATGTTATAATATCTCTTTTACCGTCGTTATTATATTTTTTATCAATAAGGCTTCTTTTCATAGTATTTTTTGGTTTTGATCTTTACCGCGTATATTAAACGAGTGTGAAAATCTTTGTATGCGCCGTAAAACGTCGGTTTATATTTTTTAAAACGAAAAATTCCTTATTTGATTCAAGAAAAAAATTTCATTTCCATAAATCATTTAAACGAGGTATTTAAGGCAGTGATAATTCCTTTACGGTGAAGTTTTAAGTTTTACTTACAGTTTACCGCCTTTTTCCTGTTAACGAAAAATTCCATAACAAAGGCTTTAAACCGTTTTTTATTGTTGAAGCTAAGTGGGCATCCTCGGTGACGCGGTATTGGTTCCATTAGTATAGGTAGGCCGGTTGTATACAATGGGTAAAGGTTTGGATATAGTACCCAGGGGTATATAAACCTTGGGGGCGGCTTAGATTTATTATCTTGAAAGTATATTTTTCGGTATTATCAATTTGATTACAGTTTCAGGCTGTTTTCGTTTACCTTTTTCTTTTTATATTCTCGTATTATTATATAGAGAAATGAATCTATACTATTGAATAAGTTTATAAATAAATTATGAACATCAAATCCATTAATCTTCTAAGGTCAACTCTATCTGTCTTTCGTTTTTTCAACTAGGACTTTCAATTGTCATAATAAGTTTAAAACGTTAGTTTTACGCGAGCTGTTTTTTGTGTACCATACTTTCGAAATATCAATTTTAGCACATATGGAACGTAATATTGTTATAGTTTTTACTATAGTATTTACACATTATATTGTGCCTGGTAATGGTTCTAAATCCGTATAAACTTTGAGATAAATACCGAAAATAAGGAGTATTAAAATAAGCTTACTCGGGCCGGATATGTCATTTATAACTTCAATCGCCATTTGTAGGATTGTTTTCTTTAAAACTGGTACCCTTTAAGTTTTTGCATAGTATTATATATACTCTTTTAATCGGTTTATAGTACCGTTTACACTTTTCAAAACCTTATGGTACTTTTACTAGTACTTGTTTATACTCATTACCGGTAATTTTGGCCTTAATACTTTATTCGATCGAGTCAAAAGCCGTACTAAGATTGTAAGTAACCCAGGCCGGGGGCTCAAAATAGAAATTGAACTATGAATTTACCTAAGTATCCTAGTAGTTTATAGTGAAAGCGTTCTACGTAAATTTCGCGACTTGAAATAATATTGGTACGTCGATGATATATAGTATTACCTGGTCACTAACGTATATTTGTTACAGGCTAGTGCTTGGCTAGTATTACCAGGGATCCAACCCTGGTAGTTTTACACGCTCCTGCAATTCTTTACAATAGAGAGAGAGCCGCTTAAGGACACGTCACATGACTGGGGAGAGGGCTGTACTATTTTAGCTCCATAGCCACTCACTAGAAGTGACTTCTTATTCTTTTTCAACGAGGTTTATAAATAAGAATCCAACCACCTTAAGCGACAGCTCCAATCTTAATCCCTTTACATATAATCCTAGATTTTCTTCCTGACGGTGTTTTAGCTGCTCCTTAGCAGTTATAGCCTAGGATTATATCTTTATCCTTTGACCTATCGAATCTAGACACCTAAGCCTTGGAGAAATTCCTTGATACGCGCTTTAGGTAGCAGCTTTAAAACGTCTTAACAGTCTAATACGATTACCTTATAATTTAATACGAACTTTTTACCAACGCTTTACGTACGGGACTTATCGAGCGGGATTACGCCATTTGGAAATACGCTTTATACCTGAAATAAAGAAATAATGATACGTTAAATGCTTTACCGAATATAATCCAATAACTCGAAATTGCCGACACGTTTACGTCCTCGAGTTAACTTCCCCTTGAAAGGTTTCTCTTATACACGTTACGAACGACGCCTCTACTATACCACTTCTTATTAGAGACCGCGTCAGCTTCCTAAATAACAACAACTCCTTTAGCTTAAACTACAATGTTGGCACCCCATTTAACGGGTGTTACCGATTTAAATGCAAACCTTTTAATTAGCCGGTTAAGTTTTTTGGTGTTAAGTTACGATTTTTGACATAGAAAGTTACGATAATACGTAAGTTACGTCGGGACCGGATGTTTATTAGTATAAAGAAAGATTAATTTTATGTTATCTTTTAATAATTGGAAAGCCTCGCAAAAACAGTTATACAAAGTTATTATACCCGCGAAGACGATGGCGGCATTAACAACTCCGACGCCTTTATAGCTATATTTGGCGCCTACTATTACGACCCTAACGCAGTTAAAATAACTATCGTTCGGCTTACGAATATAAAATAAGGAGCTTGTAAACGATTTTACGGTTTTTTTTTTAACGTTTAGAAAGCCTTTTTCGCTAAAGCCGGCGGCATAGCTTGGGAATCCGCCGCTCAACTTGCCATCTTAAAGGAATATATTAATAATACACTTTCTAATACGTTTCTCCCCTTCGAAATGTCGGCGGACTACAATAAATGAGTCGTTCGCGTCTAATTTATCGATAGGTTCCTTTAGAATTTCCGTATTCGTTACGACGGTACTGGTATTATCGTTACCGGAAACGCCTTGTGAAGTAGTAATAACGACGGTAATACGCCTATTCGAAATAGTTAGGGCGATGTTATTATAACTGGCGTAAACGCCTTTCGAGACGCTTTTAAATGGCGCGTCGCCTAGGTTAATTATGCGGAACTTTTTCGCCGTAAAAACCTCGGGTTATACTTATATTACGGAGGGGACGGTTATCGGATCCGTACCTGTTTATAAAACCCAGCGTAATGCTCGAATGGCTTTAACGGTAAAACCGTTATAGAAATTCTCTTATTTCGGCCGAAAACCTTATTGACTTCGAGGAGGAAAAAGCGTAACTTTTATATATAGTTGCGTATAAAAGTTGGCAAAACTTTAATTCGACCTAACGGCTTTACCCCAACTTTTAAACAGCTTTCCTTTTATAATAGATTTACTTTGTAATTTTATTCGTTTCATTTACACTTTAATAGATATAGGTTATAAATATTACAACTTCGCGAGTTAATAGTTTACCAACCGTTTAAAGTTACCACGTTTTTCTATTTCCCTATGATAACTCAGCGAAGCCACGTTTTACACGTCCTGGTTTCCCCTACGACTTATTTTCTTTATAATTTTTTGACGTCGACTTTAATGAAAACCATTACTGGATATAAATATCTGTCCTCAGTTCTTAATAATACGATGTTATTTTAGGTAAACCTTAAATAAAAATCAATGATTTATTTACGACGTTACGAAATATATGTTATTTTTAAAGCGAGTTGGTAATTATCGTATTTGAAAGCGAGGGTTTACGCCCGTTTTAAAAGTATCGAAAGGGGTTGGCGCCGTTGCATTTCACGTTATTTTACGACAAGCCCGCAAAAACCGAGCCATTATTACGTAACTCGCCGCCGTTTCCTTCGAAAATATTAATAAAATATTCGCCTCGAAATTATTTATCTTCGTTTACGACAAAATTCTTATTAATATTAAGGAATTGGTACCATTATTTGATAAAGCCCTCGGCTATAAGCTACCCCTTTACTGCTTTAAAGCGAATTACGAAATCCCTTTTCGTACCGATAACCAAATTTAACCTTTGGAAGTGTTATAAGGCATTTTATACGGTATTTTGCGTAAAAATATCCTCGAATTATATAAGACGTTAACCGAATTACTTAATTAAGGCTACATTCGATCGAGTAGCTTCTTAACGGGCGCCCTGGTCCTTTTCGTCAAAAACCCCGGAAAATGGTTACGATTTTATATCGATTATCGCTGGTTTAATATTATTACAAAGTTAAATCGTTACCCGTTCCCTTTTAATAAAACGACACCCGCAAATATTTCGCAAGTTAAGTGATTTACTAAATTAAATACTAAAACTACTTTTTATAAGTTTGGTATTAGAAAAGAAAATGAAATAAAAAAACTGTATTTTATATACGTTTCGGACTTTTTAAGTAATTAATTATTCCCTTCGGTCTTTTTAACGCCTTTATTACCTTTTAACGGTATATTAATAATTCGTTACGCCCTTTTTTAGATATTTTTTATTTCGTTTACCTTAGTAACGTTTTCGTTTACTTTTACGGTACCTTGGACGATTATATAGTTAAATTTAAGTAAATCCTTAATGTATTAAACGTCACAGGAATTAACTTAAATATATTTAACTACGAATTTGGTATTTAAAAAACCAAGTATTTGGAATTCGTTATCGAAGTTAACGTCGACGTATATATAAATCCAAAAAAGCTATACGTTATCCAGAAATAGGCGGCTTTAATAATGGTTTTAAGAATACGGAGTCTTTTAAGGTTCGCAAATTTTTATCGTTATTTTATCTACGATTACTGAACGATTATCGGATTATTACTACGACTAATCCGTAAAGGTATGTTATTTCGTTAAAGGCTTGAAAAAAAAGCTACTTTCGAGAGGATTAAGTTTAGCTTTCTCTTTGAACCCATATTCGCCTAATGGGATCCTAATCGCGATACCCTTTTCAAAACCGACTGTTTTAATTAGGCCTTAAAAGACTGTTTTTTTTAATGCGAGAACTATGGTAACCTACACCTAATAAAGTATTACTCCTAACGCTTATTTTCCGTCGAATACAACTATGAAATCCACAACAAGGAATGATTTGGGATTATGAGCTGATTAAAAATATAAAACGTAAAACTTGGAAGTACAATACGCTCGTTTATTATCCTAACAGACTATAAAAACTTGAAATACTTTATAACGGTACGGCGGTTTTCCGAACGATAAGTTCGTTAATTCAAAAGCCTTTGGTAATTTCGCTTTCGATTAATATATAATGAAATAACTGATTACGCGTGATCCGACGTACTATTACGACGAAATTAAGATATTCTTAAAGGCCTTTTGGACCTACGTTACCTAGGCCGCGAACTCTAATTATTACGTTCCGAATGGTTTACTTCCGAGTCGTTTCCGTATACGTACGTCTTTCGATTAATCGTCACCGGCGAATTAATTCTAAAAGGCTGTGAACTTTTTATTAACGTCAACCTTTAAAGTTATTAGGATGCCGCTATTACACGCTATACCATTTACACCCGCCTAATACTTACGGTACGTATAAGCGACCAACACTTTTTAACAGATATCTGTACCAACGACGACCGCACGTTGAAGGTTTTAATTTTGAAATACCGGGTAAACGATGATAAAGTTTTAAGGTTTTGTAACCGCATTTGGATACCTGTTTATGAGCTGTTTACCACTACGTTAATTTAAGTTACCTACGATTCGCTCCTTACCGGTTACTTAGGTCGTAACGTTATTATCGTTGTCATTTCCAAAACATATTTTTAGTTAGGTTTATATCGTACGTTCCGCCGCTTTTATCATAACTATAACGTTTATAATTATATAACCTATTGGAGATACCGTCGAAAATAATTCCTTAAGCCCCTTCCGGTTTTTAAACAACTTTAAAACGAATTTTCCGTCGACTTTATAATTAATTTACTTTAGGAATACGAAAGTAACCCACGTTAACTTATGATTATTACGAACTGTTTAAGTAAAGTTGTTACCTCGAAGCTATAACTACCATAGATTCCAAGGTTTATACAGAACAGTTTTTCAATTGTTATCAGTAGTTTTATAATTTTTGGCGTACGTTTGTTAACGACCGTAGTTTAAATTAGACTAGTGGATTTCGAAAACGATTTTACGACCTAATTAAAGTGAAATAACGTTGAAACACCGCTTTTCACCTCGAAATTAACGGCGTAACCGAAAGCGTAAATCAAGAGGTCCTTATATATTTACGCTTATTCATCGTTTATACATAATTTGATTAAAGTTGTTTACTACCCGGTTATTAATTAGCATTGAATAATAAGGATATAACGACTATATATATTAGTCTCTTTTTATAACCTATAGTTACCACGTTAATCCTATTTGACCAATACAACGTTTTTTCGTTTCGACAACGAAATTACGCGTAAAGGCTAAAAACTTTATCTAACGAATCTGCGAAGTTACGGAATTCGTATAAGTTGTAATAGCGGTTACGTAATAACGTATGAAAAAAGTTGTTAATAAGCGGCACTCCCTTTTAAAACGTTTTCGAGTCGGCGACGATATCTAACTTTTTTTTACAAACCATAATCCAGATGAATTCTTCAAAAAGTTAATTCAACTTTACAATAAGTACCAGGTGACGCGTGTAATTGACTTTCAAATTGTTAAACTTAACATACTGGGCGGGAAACATCTTCGATTTCATGTAAATTAATTTGTCCGGGCCGCTTCGTACCCGTTTTTAAGCTAATTAATTCGAGATTTTTAACCGTAAGTTACAATTGTCAAAAATGATAATGGTAAGGCGAAACCGGAATACTAAGTCAAAAGTATATTACGAGCCCGTAATGAACATTAAGTTGGATATGCCCGACTTTATAACTAATCGAAATGGTAAGTTTTAATTAAATATATAGGTTATATATTATTAACGTAAAAGTCTCTTTTAAACCTCTTTAATACCTTAATATTTGATACCCTCGAATCTTGTTACAAATTAGTTAAATATAACAATAGGCCTTTACACCTAGCCTATAGGCAGGTATAATTTTACATTTACTTTACTAAACGGAGCGACATATAAGCCATTAGTAAGCGAATATTAAATAAACGTATTAATATTTATAAAAACGAAAAACAAACGACCATAACCAGGCCCCTACTTAAATATATCCTTGAAATCCTGATTTAAGTTTTTACCTAGAATTTTCTTACCCATTTTGACAAGTTGGCTTAACTTAGTATCCATACGACTCAGCTTAGCATTAATACGTTTCGAAACCTTAATAAGCTTTTATATTGCTTTTAATAACGTTTCTTAATTGCTCGTCAACCGCGCCCCTCTTATGCATTTACCTAATTATAAAAAATTTACCTAAATACTACGTTCCTTGTTTATTAATTGCACAGCTCGCAGGCTCCCAAACCGTATGGAAGTAACGGGGATAAATCCCTCTTCGCTTCGGATATCAACCTTACGCTGCGTGGCGCGACGAAATCTTATAGCCCTTTTAGCGACGATTACCTAGGTCTATACGCTTTTTAACCGCTCGTTAGTACCTAAGGAGCGGCTTATAGAGTACATAGACTTACTTCGGTTCTGAAAATCGAACGCCAGACACGCTTCCAACAATTCCTTAACGGCCTCATTTATATCCGGGTTTAAATTAAATAGCGTATACGTATAACCAAAACTATAACCCGTAGCTCTAATGAAATAAAAACGGCACTGAGCTCCAGTATATAGCTACTCATTAACAGCTTCTTTATAGCTATTATAACAACTTACCCTTAATTTCTTGGCAAAACTTTCTAGAATTATACGTTATTCTATAAATGTATTCAAAATATGTCTATTCTCGATTTCTGTTAGGGTATATGTCGATAGCTTTTAGGGAAATGAACTTTACGCTCGTTAGCAAGGACCAAGCAGCTTTAAAATATGTAACTCATATCTTTAATAACTTTATCTACCTCAGAAACAAGCTAAGGATTCATTATAACGTTAATAAGTAAAGGAAATATTAAGATTATAAATAAATAAGTGTTATACTGGTAACTGTAAATATTAACATTATATAGAAAAGTTAAAGGTTAAAGGAAAAAGGAAGTTTTATCTTTTATAATTGAGACTTTAGGAATTTTTTATAAAAAGGGGAGGGCGTTAAAGCCCATTTTACGTAACGTTGGCCTAGTACCTTCTATACGGAACTGTGTTGTTTTAAAAGGCGCGCGTACCTTCGCGCCTTACACTACAACATAAAAAAAAAACGAAGAAAGGAACGATAGGGGTGTCTTTGGGGGTAATATTATAGGCTAGTGCCTGGCTAGTATTACCAGGGATCTAACCCTGGTAGTTTTACACGCTCTTGCAATTCTCTAAAGCAGTGAGAAAGCCGCTTAAGGACACGTTACATAACTAGGAAGAGAGCTGTACCATCTTAACTTCATAGCTGCTCCCTAGCAAGGACTTCTTCTTCTTCTTCTTCATCGAGGTTTATAAACAAGAATTCGACCACCTTGAGCGACATCTCCAGCCACAGTCCCTTTACAATATTATATTCAGAATTACATTATAGTTAAAATTTACATTATTCTAATGGCGGAATTGAAACCATTATAATGCTTGCAAATAAAATAGACATTGTAACAGAATTTCACGATGGCTTTTAAAGTTACTTTTTCTATATTAATATATTCAATGGCGTAAAATAGACGTAAAACGCGTTTCGCGACCAAGTGTTCAAATTAACGGTATGATATCTTTAGTTTCAACTACGTTAGGCTAATAAATTTAATTATACGCGGTTGAAGCAAAAATTATAGGTAGCTAAACTTAAAACCTAACGATATGGATATATTATTCGAGGCGCGGATGGGTTAATTGATCATATTCTAAACCTTCATTTTAATTTATTTATATTAGCTAATAATAATAAAAATGACGTTTCAAAGTTTATTACATAAAACTTAACTGATTCGAATTGCGTATTTATAAAGACGGTATCAAATAATGATGCTTTGATTTTACCGAATAGAACTTCCCAGTATTCTTCCATTCGACTAAACTGAAATTTCGGAAATTTCGCTGTAAGCGAGTCGAATTGTCGCTTTTCGGCGGTCGATATTTTAATTACGTCGGTATTTAATATAATTCCTTAGTATTGGTTGCCGTACCTGTTAAAAAGCGTGAATTGCGATATTATATGTTCGTTTAACACTTTCTTTTTCGTAATCCAGACTTATAATGTGAAGAAATAAGGTATTTTATAAACTTGTAAAATTCTATTTTTCGGTTTCCTTATCTAAGGACATTAAATAAGTTTTTTCTTCTGCGAAATTTTCTTTTTCAAAGGTATACTTATGGGATTAAGCGTTCAATTTATTTTTGACATATTAATAATCGGTTTTAAACGTTGAAAATTAGCTTTCGTTTGGTTTTTAGGTAGATAATCGGCCTAAAATGGGCGTTTCATTCGAATTAACTCGTGTATTAGGTAGTTGGTTAATTAACAGCCGATTTTACCTTTTATAATATAACGTTTTTAAAAACCTATAAAGCTTCGTATACTTTTCCATAGATATTTCTATATATGTGGTAAGTTTCGTATTTGTTTATACTGTCGTCTTTGTTAGTAGTTACTTTATCTTCAGTTTTCGGAACTTTTTTTAATATCTATTGTTTCGGTAGCCGTATTCAAGGCGTTTATTTTGTTTCGATTACATTTCAAATCGTTGGTTAAGGATGTAGTGATTTTTTTCGGTAAGGTTTACTTTGATAATTTAGCCCTTAACTTTGGTTTTCTCGGCTATAAATACTAACTCGAAACTTACTTATCGGCGTATCGAGGTTTGAAACAAAGTTTTGAAACTTGTTTAAAAATCTTTTAATTTGTTTTTCCAGTTTAAATAATGTAAGTGTTGGTAGGGCCTTAGATCATTACAATGTTGTCTATTCGAATCGTGGTCGAAGTAATAGTAGTATTGCATTAGTTAAGTGGTAGATGTATTGTTCTAGGTTTGGCAGACCGCTAGCCGGTCTGCACTGTAATTTGTATAGTCAATTGCTTAGCCCATGTCATAGGGTGAAGTGCAGCGTACTGCACTCAACTTACACCCAATGGAGTAAGTTTACACAAAGCAATACACTCAACTTGCAGTTCAGTATAGTTAACTTTACTGTAGGTAAAGTTGACCTACTGCACTGCATGGAATACTATTCCAACACTAGCGGCTTTTTAGTTTGTATGCACTCGTTAGTGCGGTTGACTAATTTTTTCCGGTTACTATTGAATTGCCCCCTCGTCAACTGGCCAAATCCCTATTAATCCTAGTTGACTGCCATACTAAATTGCACACAATTGCATGTAAATTGGCCCTATTTAACCTTAATTGCTCCGTTACTCCGAGGTCCGAGTTTATCAACTCCTATAAAAAGTTCTTTCGCCATAAGCCTTTGCAAATCTTCACTTTAACCATAGCAATTAAACAGGTCGCTACTGTAGCCTTCACTTCCCTAGCAGTCTTCTAGTTTGCCGACATATCCCTGATTGCTGGTACGTAACTTAGGCTTACCAGATGGCCTATTAACGTAGCCATCGATACATAAAGTTAGTCGATTATTATCTAAAATACTTTTCAAAGCCTTATTTGATACTACATTCGTTATAGAATCTACGGAATTATCTTTACCATTAATCCATCTAAATTCCTTAATCTCCCTTTTTTTCATAGACTTTACGGAGTGCCATTACGTCGATTATCAGGCGCCTTTCACTAGTGGTTCCAAGCTTTAAAAGGCATTCAAAAAGGCTTTTCGAATCGGTATAAATTACTACCAAAGTAAGAGGAATCTTTAGTTACCTGGTAATAATATTAAAATCTTCTATATTATTATACCTACGTTAAAACCCGACATTATACCATAAACCTTCAAAGTCAGTACATTTCATATAATCCTTTTACACTTAACGGAGGTCTGGTAAATTAGGCTACCGATAATATTGAATTAGTCGTTCCGCTTATCCTCGTTAATGAGAGTTATTAGGAAACCTATCTATAAAAATAAGTCGGTATTATTTGTAAAGAACCCATCTATAAAGATTTTTAACTAAGCCTTTAACAAGTTGATTAAAATCATATCAATCCTGCGATCTAAGTTCTGTACTTACTACTCGAGCCTTTTATTTAGCCGGTTAAAGTCTTTATTTACCGGGTCTTATACTTATACCGCAATGAAGAAGGTCGTAAAAGGCTTCCGGTTGATATAGGGTAATAATATAACCATCTCAAACACGTTATTCCAGGTATCGTTAATCCTTAGCTATATCAGTTTTAATAATTGTAACTAAAACAATGTCTTGGTTTTTTTAACGAAACTTAAGGCCGGCATTAACATTAACTATACAGATTAACAATCTATTAAAGTTAAGTTAACTGCATTTCGTCAACGTCCTTATTGGCTTACAATTTCAGAATTTAAAGTCCTTAATCACCTGTTATTATAATACTATAAAGCCAGTCATTTCGATGAAAAGAGTATTGTTAATTTGTATACCTAATACGTTGAAGTCCATTTTTTACGTTACTAAAAACGGGTTGTATATTGAAAACTTTATCGTTAGCTGTAATTTAAAAAATGACTAGGTTAAGAACTAATGAACATTACTTATAGCCAATATGTATAGTAGTTTAATATATCGTATTACCGTTCCTAAAGGGTAGATAATACGTAGTTAATATAGTAATTTTAATAATACGATCCGCTATAGATTCTTTGCTAATTACATATAGGTTTATGTTATATTACGGTTATGAAGCATTAACTTAACTTTAGTATTGACTAGCAAACTTACTATTAAAGTAACCACTAAAAGTGAGGTAATCTTTTAAATCGTTAACGACTACGTAAAAATCCAGTCTTTCACTTTATTACCATATTCCTAAATGATTAGGCGTAATTTTTCGTACGGAGGTCCCGTAATTTTGCCTTTAACCTTGTAAATAATCCTCAAATTAAAAATTATAACCTTTAGATTTTAAAAGTTAAAATTAGTTTTCGGTACAAATTGTACAACCTTTTAAGTTAGTAAACCGTTAATTTCAACTTTATCGCTTTCCTTAAAATGTTTGTAGAAGGTTTTAACAATTTTTTCTACTCGGAGATTTAATGCCAAGTTTTTGTTATCCTTTTCATTTTTACTTACCTAAGTAGTATTGTAAATACGGCCTGGTATATATTACTCTTTTTAACGTTCTTTTTTCCCTGGGGATCGTTTATGCCGGCTGCGTTTTATCGGCTTGTTTATAATGGGTAGAGGAGATTCGTATTGGTTCGGTTTTTTAATTTAAAGATCTTTATCGTCAATAACCCTAATATTGAAGTTTACCTAAGTTATATGGAAAAATATAAAACTGTTAACAGTTTTCACAATTAATTCGAAGTTTGTGATACTTAATATCTTATACATACCTTTTTATTTGCCCAGATCCTATTACACAGTGACTTTACTTTGTAACGCTAAAATAAGTACGTTGATTATTAATAGGTTATTCCTGGTGTAAAGAGTATTATTAACTTAGAGGTGTATTGACTCTCTTTGTAGCTCCCTTAAAGCTTTACCATAAGCTGTAACATGTTTCTAAGTACTTACCGAAAGCGCATATTAACTTATTAGGCGAGGGTACGCTTCAAAAACTAATAGCGTTGGTATTAAGTCGTTAAAGACCACAATGTTGTTTAAACTTTTTACCGCTATCTATAGGCATACCTCCAGATTCATAAAACTTCCAATTTCCAACGTAAGGATATTATACATTCGGCGAAGTAAGGCGTGTGCTCTTTTAATCTTCTAAATACTTTAATAAGCCTTTATTTTTTAGGTACCTATTTACACTACATATTTATTGTCTTAATATTTTTTTAAAAACTTTACTTCTGTAAAGTTAGCCTCGGTATCGTGGACAATAACGTTAGGTAAACCCAGATACGTGTCAATTTATAGTATGCTTAATGTTCTCTACATATCCTTGACCGAAAGGGATTTTAAAAATTTGACTTCATCAAAAGAGGTTACGAAGTTAAAGACGTGAAAAATAGACTCATTATCCAAGTAAAACACGTTAATAAAAATCTTATAGTTAAAATCTTAATCGTCTTTTAATATAAACTTAAATTTCCGAAAGGCTTAGGTATACGTTTAACAATAGTGTTAAAGTCTTTTAACAGCTTTTAAGGTAAATTATTCTACATTCTTATACCTTACAGACTTTAGGACTTTATATAACCTATTAACGGTTAGTTAATTAAAGCGCTGATATAATTAACACATTGACAACTTCGTTAGGCTTAATACTATTACTTTTGAGCCTTAAAAATAAAAACATAGGTACCCACAATTAAAGGTAAGGAGAAACCTTTAACCGGTTTTAACTAATTCGTCTATGTTAACGTTGACGTTGATACTGAGGGTTTTTATATTCTTTAAACAAAGAATGAAATGGGTAAGGAACTTAAGGATAAAAACCATAATTATTTCTACAATAATTCCAATTACTGTTATCCCTAATAACAATAATTATTCGCCTAGTTTAAAGCCAACTTTAACCTTATTAATATCATAAAGATTAAACTTAGTAATCGTAATAATTTACCTCCATAGTGCCACGTATTACGAATAACCTCCTATTAAGTACCTTATTGTCCCTATATTTGACATAATATCTTAAAACTTATAGTTTGCATAACGACCGCGAAGGTTAAAGATATATAAGGGGTTGGGTATTTAATTAAGGTAAAGGTAAAGGTTTTTACCATTCAAACAGTATAGGAAATCGTAATCGTCTAATTATTAGACTATATTATAAATAGTATCTTTATATTACTTGATCTGTTTAGGGTTATTATGGCTGTTAATTCGTTCGTTGCCTTCGAAGTTTACGATTTGATCCAAGTAGTACTCCTTAAAATCGGTAGAGTAATAAATGTAGTATATTACCTTTTTGTTATTTCGCTCGACAGTAAGGGGGGGGGGGGGTATCGAGTTATCTAATAGTTAAACTTACCACAAAACAAACATCTTTTGCTATTATTACGAAAATAGTACCTACGATTAATAAGTACGCCTAAATCTTAGCCTTATTGGCGTTAGAATATTTATTACCTTTAGTTTATAACCGGTAGGCTAAACCTTAGACGTTAAAAGCATCCGGAATTGTACTTGCGGTCGACGTAATTAATTACCGTAAGTTTTTTTTTTTTTTTACTTTAAGGAAGTTGCCGGCTTAGAGGTATATATTAAACGAGTTTAGTATACGCGTTATTACAGTTTCGAATGAGGAACGCAATTGGTTAAAAAACTTTCGGAAATGGAATTTAAGCATTATAGGGCGTATTCGAACTCATTTATGCCTATAATTACTACCTATACCTGTTCGCAAAGTATGGATTCGCTAACTTAAGCTTTTCACATTACTCTCTGGTATAATATTAACTTATTAATTATTTGGTTCAATATATCTATCGGTATTTCCTTCCTTTTCTTTTTAACTATTAACGTTACTAACCTTATAAAATCCCAATTTATATAGTATTGTGTAAGGTAAACATTGTATTCGAAGTAGCCCTTTATGCCATCGTAAATCTCGCTAAACATAGTAACTTAGGTAAAAAAGGTTAAGTAGTAATCTTTGGCGTACCTTGTAAGGATTCTGGGAAATAATAAGTAAAAACTTAAAGAGAGAACCTCTATTTACTTAAAAATGTTTAGGAAAGGTATTATCTTGGTATCGAATAGGTTATAAAGCTTTTTGTTATACTTTTTTAAGTCGTTCTAAATCTTGGTGAAGTCCGTGAAAAACTTGTAATTGATATTAACCATTTTAACAGGTTTTAGGGGCAAGTCGCGATAGTTATCCTAGTCTTAATTGGTATTTCCTAGTAATTTAAGCCTTAACTCTTTCGAAGTATAATATTCAAAGTAATTGCCAGTCGCCTGGCCCGAAGATTAAAGTTCTATGGTAGAACCTATAGTAGGCTTTCGTATACAGGCAAACTTAAAGGAGAAAGGTTCTTAAAGGGCCTGTCTATTAAATTGCTAGGGGTCGATAGGTACTTAAAAGTTTTGGAAGGCCTAACGATCCTGCTCAATTAACTGGTATAAAGTGCTAACGTCGATACTTTTAGCTGCATTAGAGGCCTTTTTTCCACGCGCCCTACCACCACTAAAAGCATATTCCGCGCTTTTAAGTAGGGGTGCTAGGCCATCGAATAAAGGAACAGGTTCCTTATCGCCAGCACGTAAAAAGGCTTAACTTAGTTAAACTTAAAGGAAAGCCTTTTTAATTGCGTATAGGAGCGTTAAGGTTTTTTCAACACTCTTTCCCTTAAGTCGTATGTCTTGAAGGTATTTTTAAGTTGAATTAACTCGAAAAGTATTTTCGTTAGCCGAATCAAGTCCTCCTTCAGCACGTAAATCCCTCGGCGCTAAAGTTTAGTCTTTAATTTAGACTTCATAGTTTTTGAAGTTTCCTTTTATATATCGATATTCCAATCGCCGAAAAATTTACAGAACTTATAAAAAACGAGGTTAAAGTTTTTACCGCCATCGTGTTTTAGGACTTAATAGCCGAAAAAGTTAGTTAGATATTCTTCTGTTAAGTTTTAATCGATGTCGTAACCCTAAAGATCGTGGTTGTAATATTAAGAGAAAAGGTAACCGAGGGCCTTAATTGCTTTTTTTCTAGAGGGGTCAGTAATTGCTTTAAAGTAGGCGTTTATGGTATCCATCTTAACGTACTTGCTTGGTTATGAGAAACTTACCGATTTTATGGTGTAGGGACTTAATGTTTTAGCGTAAAGTCGCATAAATACTTGACGACTTGGCGTTAGGTTTCGTAGAGTAGCTTTCTTAACGCGACTTAGCTATTCTTAGTATTTTCGCCTCAAGTAGCGAGTTTAACGATTAAATCAACGTAGGAAAAATAAAATGAGTAAAGTAAGGGTAAAGGTTTGATTGAAAGGGTAATGTCGAAAATTGTTTCTTAGTATACGTTAAAGGCGAAAATTAAAAGTAATTTAATGTAGAAACTTGGTTGTTTTTACAGTAGTAATACACGTAGCAATACTAACTTAACTGTTTGCTAACTTGCCGAACTTTCATACTTATAACAGTCAATATTAACGTCTTTAAAAAAGATCTATAAAGATTTCTTAGTGTTTTCAATAGCTATACCGTCGCTTCCAAGCTACCATAAAAACCAACTCAGCCTAGAAGTCTTTTTTATTTACTGCCGTAAAAACGACTTAACAGTAGAGACCCTTCGTAAGAATATTTCTTCTACCCTAACGATAACGTAAAACGTAACCGGAAAGTAACTTCTTCTTCTACTTAGCTAATCTGTGCTTAAACTAATAAGCACTTATCAGTGTTAGTAGGTCCTTAGATTGTTGCAACGTTGTCGATTCGAATCGTGGTAGAATTAATAGTAGTATTGAATTGGTTAAGCGGTGGATGTATTGTTTTAGGTTTGGCAGACTGCTAGCTGGTTTGTACTGTAATTTGTATGGCCAATTGTTTGGCCCGTACCCTAGAGTAAAGTGCAGCGTACTGCACTCGACTTACACTCAATTGGGTAAGTCTACACAAAGAAATACACTCAACTTTTAGTTTAGTATAGTCAACTTTACTGTAAATAAAGTTGACCTACTACATTGCATGTAGTACTATTCTAATAGTAAGATTAAAGTTTGGGTTTTCTCGGTATGCTTTTATAACTATTTAGATAATTATTTTTTCTCTTTTATATTTTGGTTTCAGTTTCTTTGACATTTCTAGAATTTCGCTAATAAAGCGGTAAACACTTTCTATAGAGTTTTGTTAGCGTTTTTACGCTGATTTCGTACGAATTTTCAAATAGTGTTACTCTAATTTCTATGATTAAGTTCGTGGTTCATTTCCTTATCGAAGTATATATTTAAATCATTGTAACACTTTACAAATATTTTCATTGACGTAAATAAATTCATGTACCATTTTAGACTTCCTTGAATAATATACTGAGTGAAATGATATAAAATTATCATAATTTAATATTTAGCTTTTTATATGTATTTATTATTATATGCATTTCATTATCGAAGACGTTGTACAGCTTATCATTATAGTTGTCTTCTTTATTTTATAATTTGCTGAAGTTGGTGAGGTTTGTAATAATTACTTTGATTAATGGAAAAACGGTGTAGTTGGAGGTTTTGGTAAAGGTCATAATTGTTGGGTATTAGTTCGTAAGGTTTGTATTATCGTTTTACACTGTTTATCGTATTTTTAAGCGAGCTGTTTTCATTATCCGAGCTATTTTTGTTTCGGTAAAACGGGTTGTCCACTATATTCAGAAAGTAATCTTGCCTTTATGTTTATTTGAAAGGACGTTTTAGTAAAAGTCCGTATTCAACCCGAGTGATAAATAATCTCTGTAACCCTTTCTTTTCTTCTATTAATTTTTTTAACTTCGCCTGTATTTCGCGGCGTGTGTTTAGCCTTACTAAGCATCTTTCTCCATCTTTTTACGAATTTATTTTTCGTTTTTATGCGCTCTTTTAAACAACTGGTTTTAACACTTTTTTAACCAGTGTCCCTTTACAAATTTCACGTTTATCACTTTATCTTCGGTTTATTTTAGCATTTAAGTAAGTTGGGCCATTGTCGACAATATTTTTATAATACAGTTACTATTGCAACCGGCTGTAATAATATATTTGGTTCGTAATTATTTACATAGTATTTTAGAAATAATACCGTTTGTTGTACACTAAATCTTTGGGGTCCAGTTCATAAAGTCTTCCTTAAAGTCGTCAATTACGTTGAGTCCTTCAATATATCCATTACAATAGTTCAAAAATATGTTTATAATATATGTATTCGCCTTAAAAAGGTTTCAATTCTCTATTAAATTTTCGATTTTATTATCCTATAATTTGAGGTTTCAATACTTGAAAATATTTTTACGAAACAATATGTTTTTCATTAAATGATCCATATATTTGCTAGCCTTTGCTAGGTCTATTATTAGTAACATTATAGTTGTGAAAATGCGAAGTATATTGAAGTAGTTAGGAGGCTAGTTTCTATGTATATAGGAAATACTGGAGCGGTGTAAAGTATAACCTTACGTAATAAATCAGATTCGAGTACGGATAAGATACAGTGTTTAAAAAGGTTTGTTCTAAAAAAAAACCGTATAATTCATAAAGTAAAAGCAAATAAAATAGAGCAGACTATGTAAAATAAGGCGTCTAACGCTTATCAATACCAACGGAGTTAAAATAAAATATAAATAGAAGGTATTTATAGGCTAGTAAAGTATTCCAAATTATTCTTTCAACGCTTTGTAAGCGATACATTAACTAAGCAGTTGGCAAACTTAAACGTTGTAAGTAATATACTTAAACAAGCGATGTAATTTAGAATGGACGAAGAAACGCGAACAGGGAAAGTAAATATGGTAGTGGAAACGGGGGAAAAAATGTTTAGAGGTATATATATAGGGTTTTGGTAAGTCTTAGAAACGTGGTAGGCGTTTCGAATGTTATATTTGGTATGTGATATATGTTTGGTAAACGGTTCAGATATCGTATCTTAGTTTCTTTTAAAGTTTGTAAACGGTTTAGATATTATGTTTTAACTACTTTCGAAGTTCGGAAGCGGTTTGAATATAACGTTTAAATCGGATAGGTTTTAACGAAGGGTTTCGAAACTTGTTAGTTTTGGCCTACATAACCTGATACGTAATAAGACGCTTTCCAAAAAGTATCTGGGTACGTTTAAAACGTTAAAACGAGTCAACAGATAACGTAATAGGGATTTTAGTAAATAGAATACGAACCGAGTTAATAATATTATACTAAAATTGTTCTTTTCAAAGTTACTTTGGGTTTTATAATCTTTTTACGCTTCGAGTTTTAAAAGCACTCCCGTGTATTTCCATACTCCTGTATAGTTTTTATAAGCCGTAGTATTAAAATACGAATAATTGGAACCGCTATAATATTCCGCTATTAGTATGTAGCTTAGATTTTTTTTCTTTTTTTCTAACTTTTTGTAATTGACTGAGTTGATTACTAATTAGGGTTTGTAAAGTTTCTACTATATCAGGTACGTTAAAAAAGTAATTGTAAAGATTAGTATTTGTATTAAAGTAATGGTAAAATAAAAGAAAAAAGATGTATCCAGAAATTATACGTTATAGGTAAGAGTTTATAACCTTTTACCTGGGCAGTAGCATTTTGCTATACACTTTGCTAATCTCCCTTTTGGGTAGTAGCACTCTACTGTGCACTTTGCCGATGCCACTTTTAGGAAGTAATACGCTATCATGCACTTTGCAGGAATGCACCTTATAGAGTAGCACGTTACCATGCACTCTATAAAGGTGCAAACTGCAGCGTGGCCACTTACTAACTATAGAGATATATGGTAATATCCATATATACAAGCTTTTACACAAACAATGAAAACTAACTTCTTTATAATTGGGCTTATGTATTGTAATAAAACGCGTAAAAGACCTTACCTATATCCTTAACTTCCCCGCCAATTCGTAAATACATCTTATAGTAAGCGTTTAATATTTATCACTTTGTTATAATCCAAAATAAGATCCGTTTACACTTATACCCCACCACTATAGCTTATGCGTTATATAAAAAACCTTGAAGGGGAAAAATGAAAAATTGAAAAGATTATAGATTAGCGCTTCAACTGTCGCCATCGAATAAGTAAATAAATTTAATATTTGATTCTTTAAAAGGAGTACACTTTTAAAGATAACGAATAGAAACTTACGAGAAAACTAAACCACTATTAAGACCTTATCGACGCTTACGAAAAAGCCTCAAATAAGTTTTCAATACTCGCTTCTCGCGTCTCGATTCTCGCGTCTCGCGTCTCGCAACTCACGTCTCGCTTCTCGCGCAACTCACGTCTTGATTTTCACGTCTCGCGTCTATGTCTCGGATGGATATTATTATATGGGTTACTATACTATGCAATGAGGACATTGCTTTTCCTCTTGGTCCCGGAGACTTGTTATACGAACAGGAGGGTAAGTATATTATCACATACTTAGTACAAGGAAGGAAGACACATACATTAGATATGCTCAGCTCTACTGAGCTCTCATCTCCAGTAGTTTCTAGTTTCTTTATCTTTAAACTATCACATTGAAATCAACACAAATTCTTGTTACCCTGCGTCCTACCAACAATCAATTTCAATGGTGTTTTTTTTTCAAAACTAGTTTAATAAAAATTTCTTAATATTTTCGATAACGATATCGTCGCCACTTATAAACTGGCACGAACAATTACACAGTTTATAAGCTTTCCCTATGTATTGTCGCGAACAACTGCACAGCGTATAGGGGCACTTCGCAGGAATCTTTGCTTTACTTTGCCTAAATGAAACCTAACAACCGGAAAGTAGCCTCTCTTTTTACCTAGCTTATCTGTGATTGACCTTATAGGCATAGATCAGTGTTGGTAGGACTTAATCGTTGTAACGTAGTCGATTTGAATCGTGGTTGAAGTAACTGGTGTATTGCATTAAAAGTGGTGATGTGTTGTTACTTCCAAGTTTGGCAGACCGCTAGCCGGTCTGCCACACTAATTTGTATGGCCAATTGCTTGGCCCGTGCCCTAGTCTGAATTGGGCACACTCCCTGTACTTGACTTGCTCAATACAGTCAACCCACAAACAATGCAGTCAACTTGCACTGCGTACAATCAACTTACATACAGTCAGTATAGTTGACTTGACAGTACTGCAATTGACTGCTGTCCCAACAGTAAGTTGATATTATCACATAGCGATATAACACAGCAGTAACAAAATTATCAAAGGTTTACCCACAATATACACTACTATTGTAAACCGACTTTCAGGGCTAGCTTAAACTTAATCGATACACCCCACCTGTCCACCTTTACCTCCAACCAACCTATTTAAGTCGATTGATTCCTCACGTGCACCTACAATGTCCGCTGTCTACTAGTACATCACGACATACGACGGCACTGGGAGGGTAGGCAAGGGTTCCTCAGCGGCAGCTTGGGCTCCTTTCAGCCTGGGCAGACCTGAGAGGACAGACACACACGCACGCACGCACGCACGCGGTCCGCGGTCACGGAGTCGTCCATGGCCGTCGGGGACCATGTTTCATGCCATCCATCATCTGGCCCGCTGCCCCGATTTGGCGGTAGCGACGAGAGCCGTTGGGCACCGATGCATGCATGCATGCCCTCGGCCGTATGCCTACCCACAGTACTGCTACTAGTACACACTGTTTTGCTGCCTTTTCTCCTGCTGAAACGTCGTTGTGACTGGCGAGGCTGAAAGGATGATTTAGGTAGTTGGCGAAACTCGGGGGGGAAAAAAGCTTTCGGGTATATTCCAGGACACGAAGGTCAATCGAAGGACCGTCCTAATCTTGGCTACTTGTCCGAACTGGTCGTCACACTTCATGTCCACCCTGGCTGTCTGATACCCCAATTTCCTGCGCGTCTCCTTAACACTCGACTGCCTTCACGTGGGTGCCAGGAAGCACAAAAGTGCGAGATTGGCTCCATCTGGCAGTCGGCCCTCTTCCGAAAGCATATTTGAGTGTGCTGCTGCTGCTGCTGCTGCTGCTGCTGGGGGTGGGCGGCAGGGAGCAAATCCAAATCCGTCACCCTGGCCTTTCGGACACGTGCCTCTAGGCAGCGCTCATCTGCGCCTCCAGCCCCAGAGTCCGCGGCTTCGGGAAGTTAACCCTCGCCCGGGGGATGGTCAGCCTAGTCGGCAGTGTCGGTATGGGCAGTGACCGGAGTCAAGTCTAGGCCCAATGGGACAGGTTGTTGTCGGAAAATGCGACTTCACAGCGGAGCGCCGGCGGAAGGCTCGGCGCTCAGTAACACCACACGCCCGCCGTGCCAGGAAGTCGAGGTGGGATCAACGAGCATGGAGAGCACAACTGCAGCCCATGTCATTAGTCCGCGATCGAATTGGCCAACCAGAAGCATCGCCATCCACCCAACCCGAATCCGGACTGTCAGTTCGTGATGGATGTGACAGAACGGTTAGCAATCTTGATCCTTCAAGCACTCAGCCCGAACAGCCATGTTTCTAATAAACTGGGACGATGCGAGAAATCCAAGTGCTGTATTCTGTGCCGTACTCTGTGCCGTACTGTGCCCTACAGTACAGATACAACAGCCAATAATAGCAGTAGGCCAGCATTCGGCAAGGCTGTTCACGCCAACGCGTGGCGCTCCCAGCAGGACCCCAGCTCTGGCTCTAGCTTACCGTGATGAGGCGCCGCGTCGCTAGTAGTTTTATTTCCTCACTCATGGGAAGCAGTGCTCAAACGCCTGCAACGAGCCTCGAAGCCAAAAATGAATTGTCCTGGCTTGCCTTCCCCACAGGCTAGCAACGGCATGTTGTGCTTGACCTGCATCAATGTCGTGGACCTAGGGACCATGCTTGGCTTCCGGATGGGTGAGCCACAACACAGAACATGAAAAGATATCTGCAGGCTTGCCGGCGCCTGATGAACACACATGCACGGTGTAGGTCTCGAATTTGTTCAGAACATCTGACATCGAGCCCTGGAGTCATGGCAGCTTGACTGCTTGTGGGTGAGCCGCAGGTGGCTTAGTGTATCCATATCTTCATGCGCACCTGTCTGGTTTTGTATCTGTGCGGCAATGCTGTGACATGGCAAGGCCAGCAGCTTCCACAACAGTCCTACAAAGATGTGGCGTCGCCAACCCGTAGCATATGCCTCAACCGTGAAAGTACAGAAGCTCGCCCATAATCGATTTAGGATCCGACGGATGTTTGTTTCAAAAATGATGCCTTCTGAAAGTGATCTTCAGGGAGACGGTGGGAGGGTGGACATGAGGGTGGGAGACTTGGAGTGAAGAACCACAGAGAGAGGACGCACCAAAGTCAAGATACCTACCTACCTTCGCGACCGTCTACCCAGCACAACAGTACGAAAAGAAAAGTCTCTGTCTCAAGACAAGTCAGCCAAGTGATGCCTACCTTCCTTGGCTACAGTCGACCTCAGAGCCCTAGGTCTCAATCGAACGGCGATTTGATGCTGGAATAACTTCGTCATTTCTGATCATCGCCACATTGAGTTGCTGCTGCGCTGTCATAAGAGCGCCTAGAGATGACATACTCCTGCCGGACGAAGTGTCAACAGCAACCCATGTCTAAGACTATACACTTGTGGAGCGTATTTGGACCTTGAATATAACACGTAGCGGCGCGCAGGGAACGTGCAACATTCGGAAAAGAAGCTTGCGTTGAGGTAGATTCGATTCCATCGCTGCACGAGGCGAGACCGTTCTTGCAGAGCCGCAACAGGATGATCGGGTCAGGACTGTGGCATCGTGGTCGCTGATGTTCGGTCAGGCTTCATCAGCAAACCATGGCCGTCGTGCTCCGCTCTCATACGACAGAGCAGGAAGCTTCATTGGGATGGGAACCGAGCCGCGGAACCTCTTGAGCTCCTCTGCTGGCCCATGCGTTGCGCGTTCCGCAGACGATGGGCGTTCTGCAGGGACTATCACTCCGCACTCCCAATTACGAGCATTGAAGTTGGGATTTCCGCGGCGGTCTTTTGCCAAGCGGCCCCTGCGTTGCAAATCAGCTTCAGTTACTGGCAGGAAAGATGGGGGGCTCACCATGCGCTCTCAGACAGGTTGTGACTTCCGACGTAGGCCCATCCGCTCGAGCCAGAGTCTTGCCGGACAAACATGATCTTCGAGTGCATCAGAAGACCGGAGCTGGTACTCTCGCAGTCCCGGAGGATTTGGCGGGGAAACGAGGCTGCGTCCCACCATCTTGATTGAAAGGAGATGATGCCAGCCGACTAGAGTGCCTGTTAGCGGAGGCCAGTCCCGGAGAGCTGCGGCGCGATGACTCACGTCTCTTCCTCCTCGGCTTCGGAGCACGGTGTCACGAGAAGGAAAGTAGACTCGCACCCTCGCCAAGTCAACCTGATCGACACCTGAGGCGGCGGTGCCCTTGGCCTTTCGGGATTTTGCTGTTCTTGCTTCGTACTCCTTCATGCCTGAGTCGCCTTGACAGGCATTGTATAAGGCAGTCAAGAGGCGATGCTTCACAGCGCCAACAGACGAGCAAACGTAATCTAGCTGAATGTCCTCTACACTCTCGAGGCCAAGCGCTGTGACCATCCGGCCCAGCCCGCAGTACCTGAAAGGAAGTTAGCTATCCCCGGGCTTGGATGGTATCGGAGGGCACCATCGTACCCTGTGCGTTGCCATAGGCCAGGCTCGGCATGGGAGCCTGCGATTGTGTGGACGAATCCGTATCGTGATGTTTCAGAGAAGTCATATTTATGCAGAGTGCTGATCATCTTGTCGTCCACACCTTGGGCTCGCAGGAAGAAGCCCAGCTCGTCAGCGAAAGGTGTCAGAGCTCCTTTGGCTGGTTGCTTGGCAGGGTCTTTGATCAAAGGCAAATCAATCAAAAACACCATCTGCCGCGCCGTGTTAGTAATTTTCTTGAATGCGTCGGGTGCTCCGTATTACATTTTCCATCGTGCCGGTCTCGCCCCAGTCGTAGGCCATCAAATTGCCTGTGGGGACGACGATCCGAAGAGACTCCCTGTACTTCAAGAGCTGCAACTTGGAGTGCATGGAGCCGGAAACGCTGGCCTCGCCCTCCATTGGCGGAAAGACAAATCGAATGATATCGCGAGGCACGTTGCTGCGCATTTCGGCTTGCTGTAGGCCAAGTCAGCTAGCTGTGCGCTTGGAAATCAATCATGTAGCACCCGAGCTTTGCACCAAGATATCCATTTTCGAGGCCGCTCCACAGAGGCCCGTCCCGTCCCCGTATAGAATACTGAGACGTACCTGCGTGTCATCTTTTGCGTAGGCTATCAGGAGCACCTTTGTCCGCCTCATGTCGAGCTTGCTGAAGAGCCAGTCCTCGTCCCACTGGAAGGAACTGAGGACAGCGAGCTCCAGATCATTCTTCTGCAAGACTTCTTCGATTGTGATATCGTCGTCCCGCGGTCTGCCACGAGCCCATGTCCGCAACACGGCGCCCTTCGGATAGGCCAGAAGACTGGGCGAAGAAGCTTTCGGCACCACTGCAGATGCCCGCGCGGGGCGAGGCTCTGCGTTCGAGCCAGTGATGATCCCTTGCTTGAATGGTGGTGTCACCAGCGCGGATTGGAGCCTTGCGCGCTGGGCGGGACGCGCGGGGGATGCTGGCGCATCATCAGCGGGCGTGTCCTTGCGCTTCCTGGACCGCGCCAAGCGCTCCAAGCGCTCCTCCTCCATCTTCTTGCGGTCCAGGCCTAGGGCGGACATGGAGCTGGACACGGCTTGGCCGGTTTGGCCGGTTTGGCCGGGTGGTTGGACAACTGGCGAGTTGTCGGCGGGAAGGCATGCCGGGCGAGATGGCGCAACGCTTTCGTCTTCTAGCCGAGCCTTGCCCAGAGACAGGGCAATGGCTCGGCGAAGGGTGGCATCATCGTCATTGCCCCCGTTGAGGTCGGCCCAATTGGTCGCCATTGGTCGGTAAGAACGCTGGGAGCGCGAGAGAGAGGGACAGGAAGCGATGTTGCTATGGGTCGTCAGGTACTGCAACTGAAGGGAGGTTGAATTTGCGTGACCTTGCGCTGGGACGTTACGCGGCGCTAAGGAATACAACAATAAAACAACTCACACGGGGGAGGAGGCAGGGACCCACCTTTGTTTCCGGCCCCTGCCCCTCTACAGTCCCACCACGACGTCATCGGCAGCCCCGCCGGCCGGGCCCCGCGCCCCCGCTCCGGCCCGGCACCGGGCACACCAGTCACGCTGGTCAGTCTCCGGCCGTGTCGATGGTGAAGGTCTTGACAGCATCGTCCTGCTCTGGGGCACCTAGATCTGTATATCAGCGTCGAACACTGTATGTACCTGCATGCTGCGGACACGTATGTTCAAGAGTACGTGGATAGATGACCCAAACTTACCAAAGACGACAAGTGACGGCCGCGGAAGCAACAAGGCGATTCATCCTTCTACTACGAATATGACGTCCACACCGCTTGCGAAGAGGTCTGATGTGGCAGAGGCCGTGCGCCAGGGAAATGGGGAAAAGTGCGGGCAAAAAGGGAAGTACTGGTGGGGAGCTTGAACCCTAGTAGTAATTGGAACTTTTAGCGGGGACGCTGTCACCACGTGCAAGCCCCACTACTATGTAAATGCCTTCTAACACAGCACTGAATACTTGCTACTATATACAGTATTGTACATACTACAGAGTACATATTCCACCAATTTTCTGACCTTGTATTACGAGGCGCAAGACTGAATGTCCTGCGTAAATAAATATTGCCAGTTCACGCGGCTGGGAAAGTCAATGACGTCCATGAGTGGCTGCAAGCAATGAGACATTTTCCATAAGATGTGCATGTTCTTGCATGTTCATCATTCTTGTGCGTAGTGGCGAAATAATTGGGATCTTGTCCCCATTCTCGCCCATCCCAAAATCCAACAGCACAACCACGCACTCAGCCCCCTCATGACCTCCAAGGACTGGCCCGGAAGCACGTCGTGATCGTTGGCACAGGCGCAGCAGGCATGTTCTGCGCCGCAACGCGGGCCCAGCACCCCGACAATTTCAAGGTCACCGTCATCGAGCGGGGCCGCTGCTGCGGCGGGCAGGCCACATCGACCCCCCTGGACGAGGCCAAGTTCGGCGCCAGCTGGATGAACAACGTCGTCCAGGGCGGCTTCCGGCCCGTGTACTACACTACCAAGAGCTACCCGCAGGACATGGCCACGATCGAGATGAGCTTCGACTGCAGCAACCAACTACCAGCACCACCAGCTGCTCAGGGCCACGGGGCCGAAAGGACGACGCCGGCCTGCCGCATGTGTACCAGAGCATCTTCCCGGACAAGCGGATCCGCGACACGTGGACGCGGCCGGAGATCGACCAGGACAAGATCATTGCGGAGAACTGTGGCATCATCAGCTGGGGTCACCGGTGGCAGCGCTTACCTGCGTTTTGTGCCCTTCGTGGTGTTCATTAACGGAAAGAACAATGACGTGGTTTGCTGGTAGCTGGACATTGGTGGTGAGTGTCTGCCTCATACCATGATACAGAAACGCGGCATAGACACTGACCGGCTGATGGACAGAACATGCACGGGCTAGCGTGTGTGAGTGGCATTGCTGCTGCGTACAGGATGGGTGCTGAGTACCGCAAGTTCGACCACCTTGCTGAGGACTTCTTCTCCAAGTATCTTG
The DNA here is from genome assembly GCA_038502455.1 of Anisogramma anomala. Classification (NCBI taxonomy): domain Eukaryota; kingdom Fungi; phylum Ascomycota; class Sordariomycetes; order Diaporthales; family Gnomoniaceae; genus Anisogramma; species Anisogramma anomala. Next base: position 30,959,010 of record JASMMZ010000003.1, on the reverse strand, counting down.
CTCTTTCTCATGGCATCCTGTATTCGAGGGGAGAAGCGGAGAAAATCAAAGCAGTGAGGAAGATTTGCCTTTTCGCAACACAAGCGAGTTGCTGTCCTGTGATACACTTGCAGTCTCAGTTCAAGCACTGCCTGAAAGCCATTCGGTCGGGTCTTGGTTAGAAGCCACTCAAGCCAGAGCTGTGGGCTTCCCAGTAGCATTTTGAAGACTGGCTTGCCAGTCTACTTGGTGCGGCATCTTCGAGTCATCAGGATATCAACGTTTTGGGCAGCATAGTACTTGCATTAGGAGGGAGCAATAACTGGATAGAGAGCTCCTGGCGTGTCAACCAACATGGTTTATGCACGCACAACTTGATGACGAGGAGGCCGGCCACTTTGCTTGTGGCTCGAGTCAAAACGAGCCAGGCAGTACTCACACATATATTGACGCACAGCCCACAAAGATTACACTCCGCTGACTCCCTACGGGAAACCGTTGGCCTTGCTTTTGTCTTCGAGTGCACTTGCACTCGCTCATAGGCCACTTCGTCGTGCACTACATGGTCCATGCAATATGGCATCCACCTACAGCGTCTCGACAGCGACGTCAGCGAGTGCTTCGCGCAGGCCTTGGTCGTGGGAAGAGTTCAGATGTAGAACAGTCGAGGGCTCCGCCCTACACATGCCGCCCGTCATTCTTTGGGAGCCAGGCCTTGCACAGCTGTCTCTATGCCTGGCACTTGGCTTGGGCAAGTGAAACGCAATGGCCGCATCATGTAGCTGTGCCGGGCATATTGATTAGCCTGGTCGTCCGGTCCTCTGTTGATGCCACCCGTTGCTCCACTCCGGCCCGAGTAGACGTTGAATCCGGATGCGAGGGCTGCCATTGTCCTCAAGGGATCTCGCATCCACATGTGGCTCATGGGCATCGGTGCTCGGAATCCATGATGTGCGATGTTTCCATTTCTCGGCTGATGCTAGTCCGCACACACCAACACAGCCATCACGGAACCATATCGACAAGACGCCGTAGGTCTGTCTCCCTTTCCGTTACGGAGCGGCTATCCCGTCCAACCGTTCCCATTCATTTACTACCCCCCACGCGGAGGTGCTGAGGTAGGTCGGTGCGTGACAGTGTGCGTGCATTTGCCGGAGGTCCCTTTCCCCTCGCGAAGACACTCAAAGCAAGACCGGTTCCCATGCAAACACCGACGAAGAAAACGCCAACAACCATTGTAGACACCCGCTTAAACCTCGGTGGTGACCTTGGCCTTGGAGTTGGTGACCTTGACACCCAGCTGCTTGGCGCGTGCGATGATGTCGACGCGCTTCCTCGAGGAGACGTTGTGGGCGATCCTGTGCGAACTGTTAGCCCTCCCTTCTCCTCCACGCATCCGGCTGTTCTGCAGTGCCCCAGCAAGCGTCGCTCGGGTATTCTTGGACGTACTCAGCGGCGTAGGTCCTGTTGTGCATCAGGAGCAGCTCGACATCGTTGGTGTTGCTGACGAGGAAGGCCTTGTGGCCGGAGGGCATCATGTGGCGGGTCTTGCGGTTGGAGCCGAAGCCAATCTGCAGTCGGAGAACAAACACCAGTCAGCCGCCTGCTCGTCCAGTTCTTCGCCCCTGCCCGATGTCATTGCCTAGCAGCCTCCACCTGCTAGCAGGTCGTCGCGGGATTCATCGCCCGGGTGGAACGTACCGAGGGCATCTGGGTGTTGCCGCGGAATCGACGGCGGACACGGTTGTCAATACCCTTGGGCTTGCGCCATGCTCGGTCGAGGCACTTGAAGCGGTCAGCCTGGTGGCGGTTGAAGGTCTTGGTACCTGCAAACAATGTTCCGTCAGTAGTCATGCACCGTTTATACCAGTGCACCAGTTGTAGACGTGTCGCTCCATCGAAAGCAGTCCAACGGCGCTTCGCCATTCCAGTGCAATCAATCGTTTATGTCGGCGGCGGCGGCGGGTGCGTCGGGGGTTTGTGGTGAGGGAGGGCTGGGATTCTCGGTCGCTTCCAACCTACGCTTCTTGACGATGGGGACGTGTTTCTTTGCGGCAACCATCTTCGCGGTCTGTCAGTTTCCGGGTTTCGCCGGGATCAAAGTGGCAATGGGTTCGTGTGCAGCAGTATTTCGTCGTACCTTGACTGATTTGGGGGGGGTTTGCTGGGAGTGGGTTCGTCGAAAGAAGAATTGTCGCCAACGGCAGGCTTTGCTGAAAATTGCGATGTGTGATTGTGAGCCGGAATTTCGCACTAGTTATCTCAAAAGCCCAGACATTGGACGGGCAGATTGTCACCGCTCCTCTAATCCCGGCGATTACTAAAGTACGCAATGGCGTCACGTGATAGGACAGGAGATAATGGAGATGTGAAACCCGAGCAGAGTTTAGATAGCGATTTGTCCTCTTGCGTCTAGTCAACAGCTGCATGAAGAGGAAGACAGTCAGTCTATGGCACGTCTCCGTGGTCGCTCCTTCTCGTGACGTCCCTAATGCGAACATATCAGGCCCGAGAGCAACTGCGCAACCTCACGAGACTCATCAGTGAATCATGTTAGTTCCCGTTGTATAGTTAACCCCTTTCAGAATCCCTTACCCAGTGCGCCATCCCATATGTGCATGTCTAGCAGAGTGTGCACCCGATCCACAATGCGATGCATCCTGGACGACTAGTATCTCAAAGACCATATGCCATATAACCAACCACCCGTTGATCTCAACTCTTCATGGTCACAGTTGCCCTACGATTCGCGATATCCTGCTCTACCCCCCGAACTTTCGAGCCCTATTGGGTAGCACACTGAGTCTGACCTTCCTCTTCCACATCCTCCCATTCACCGCCAGATCGCTGATCTCCTTGGCGAGCTCCCATCTGTGTAGATACTGTCAGCATCATGTATCCGTGCTCTACTTGATCGTAGACTGTATGAAGTGCTTACCTCTTCAATGTCAGCGTCCGACTCGTACTCCACATCGTCAATCTCCTCCGCCTCGATCGGAGGCTCAGGAGGTGGCAACAAGCTCTGCAGAGTCCCGTACGTCTCCTCGTCGCTTGTCCAGCCGTTCTCGGGGAACTGCACCTTTGCGATGAGGTAGAGATCACCCTTGGACTCACCCCTCTTCAGGGGCATGCCCTCGCCCTCCACCTTGATCACCTCGGTTGGCCGCAGGATCTTACCGCGGGGATACTCGATGTGGATGCCGCGACCGTCGAGGTGCTTGAGGACCACTCTCGAGAACCCACACAGCGCTTCGGCCAGGGTGACATTCAGGTCTGCAGATAGGTCGGCGCCGATACGAGTAAAGAGGTCGTGGGGTTTCTCCACCAGTGTAAAGATGATGTCGCCAGGCGTCTGGTCAGGCGCCTGGTCCGCCTCGCCCTCCAGCGTGATATGCTCGCCCTGCATCGCGCCGCGCGGGATGTAGATCTCGATCGGCTTGATCTCGTCGACGGTGCGCTTGCCCTTGCACTTGCGACACCGGTCCTTCTCCTTGTAGTACATGCCCGAGCCCTGGCAGTGGTCGCACTGCACATGGGCGCGGCGCACCATGCCGGGGCCGACCTGCTGGAAGACCTCTTGGAAGCCATTGCCCTTACAGCGGTCGCACGTCCGCGGCTGCACCTTCTCCTTGGCGCCGCTGCCCTTGCACTGGCTGCAGATCACCTTCTTGCTGGCGCTGAACTTGACCGTCTTGCCCTTGTATAGCTCCTCCAGCGTCACCTCGTACTGCTGTTCCTCGTCGGGGCCGCGCCGGGATCTCCGGCCCCCCCC
>JASMMZ010000003.1:30745006-30955099 GCA_038502455.1 Anisogramma anomala | reverse complement strand
CGCCGCCGCCGCCGACGTCCATGCCGAACATCTGGGAGAGGATGTCGTTCAGGTCGACGCCGGCACCACTTGGACCGCCAGCGCCGCGGGAGGGGTCGAAGGCGGCCATGCCGTATTGGTCGTACATCGCGCGCTTCTCTTCATCGCGGAGGATCTCGTAGGCTTGCGTTGCGACCTTGAACTTGGCTTCGGACTCTTCGCGGATGTCTTCGGAGACTTTGTCGGGATGGTGTGTCAGGGCGAGCTGGAGGGTTTATTTGTAAGCGCATGTAGTTGAAGGGGGGGGTCAGGCACACTAGTTATTTGCGCACCTTTCTGTAGGCCTTCTTGATCTGATCTTGGGTTGCGCTCTTGTTCACGCCGAGTAACGCTGATGGATGTTAGTCAGGACTGTCAGGGCATTTATGAGGCCGTATATGCTCACCATAGAGATCGAGGTCCTCCTCTCCATTACTGTCCATCTTGGATATGTGCAGGGGGGTCGAAGGTTATGAGAAGTTCAAAGTTTATGATGGCCGGTGACAGATACTGCACTTGGTCGCTCGTGTAGTAATGAGACTTTCAGGTAAAATGATACCTGATGTTCGCCTGCGTTCCTCAGAAAGCTGAAGGGTCTTGAAGTCACTGTTCAAGAGAGAAACGAGCTGTTGTTGAAGAACAGAGATTTGGTTTATCAGCAGGAATGACGGCAGGCCAAGATTTCTCACTATCAATGCCCCGCCTACGTCGCAGATTTTCGGCGGTGGCGCGGCGCACGTACCGGACGAAGCGTCAGCTAGGCAACAATGAAACACAAATACCATTCACGATGTTATCGCGTCTTCATTAGAAATCTGAATGCGGGTTATGCCGATTGTGGAGAGGAACAGGTTGTGATTATTCACGTATGAGCCGCGATTGTCATACTGGCTGGTCGTGCTTGCGTGCGCATGAAAGCACCAGTTTCTGTGCAGCAGAATTTTTCGTAATCATCGCGAGCAGTATCTGGCAGGCTAGCAGGACCAAAGGTTTAGAAAGCGGTCGACTGGTCTCGTCACAGGCCATTCATTGTAGAATGTCCCAACGACTGTCCTGGGCGGTACCTGGATTGCTGACCCGGGGCCAGGTAGCCTAGCCTATAGGGACGAGGCAGCAGGAACGCACCACATACACGAGCAGCTATTGATCTTCGCCAAATTACGAGCACAGCAGCAGGGCTTATGTCATGGTGGCAGCAAAAAGACTCAAATAGGTCACTCCTCTTCGAATCGATGGCAAGCCAACGAAGCAATGAAAAGATAGTTCGCGTCACTCTCAGGCAGTGTGATAGAGAGGACACAGTGGCAGTCGACCATGAGCAAGCTCAGAGGATCGTCCGCCGGTTTGAAAAAATTGGAATAATCACGATTGTGTTCCGTAGAACACTTTCAGAGATTAAACTGAAAAGAACAGATACTACACTTGATCTAAGCCAAAAGGCAAAGAGAGCTGAAGGGAAGAGAAGAAAGGGGAAAGACGAGCGGAGGGTGGCCAGGTATTTATAGCTAACCCCAGACGTGCACAGGCCACCGGTAGAATTCTAAACCGCCTGCCGGATCGGGGCAAGCGCAAATGCAGAATGGAGACCATGTGACTCATCAGCAGCGGTGAAGGTTGGACCAACGGGACAACGTCATGCCGGAAGGGGCCACTCTTACTCCAACTCTGACCAAGTTACTTTGCTGCGGAAACTGCTATTCAAATATGGACTATCTCTGCAGAAATTCACACTTATTATCATAAATATCCAAGCAGTTTATGCGACGTGGTGGGCCAAGAGCTGGTGTTGCATTGCTGTTGGATACAACGTAGGCGTCTCAGGTGCAAATCACCTTCACTCCACACAGCTGACTGCCTTCTAAAACCGCTCAACCAAGATAAATTCGGTATATGTAAGGCAGCCTGCAAATTCGAGTATCCTATGAGCATTCATCGTCGTGCTGCGCTAGTCGCATTCATTTTGGATGGATGGTGATCGGGGAGGGCGGCCAACAGGTTGTTGTTCTGCCGCAGGTGCTGTCTCACTCAGGCCGGAACAGGTATCTTGCACAAAGAAATTACCGTTGTGAAAAAGAGATTCATAGATACATCTACACATTCACATTGTCATTTGTGAATGAGGTCGCGTCTGTCGGTGGGAATTGCCACCACATAATGTGGAGTAACTTAACCCCACCAACTTTCCCTGCTACCAAGTTAGTGCGCATTCTCAAACATCGCGTAATCAGATTTTGACAACCTCAACCCTACCACAGAGTGACCACCCGCCACCCCAATGACCCGCACAAATGAGAGATGAGCGGCCTATTGCTCCTGAGATGGCCCTCGCATGTGAGATGCCTCGCTTCTCGCGTGTCGCAGGTGCGCCATTACGGCCTGTTAGGCAAGCCCAAGGCCGACGAGGGACCACCATGGGCCCTGCCCAAGACACCCGCGCGGACCAGATTCGCCCCCTCGCCGACCGGATACCTGCACCTGGGATCGCTGCGAACGGCTCTATACAATTACCTGCTGGCACAAGCGACCGGCGGCCATTTCATCCTCCGCCTGGAGGACACGGACCGGGCGCGCCTGGTCAGCGACGCGGAGGCGGTCCTGTACGACGATCTGCAGTGGGCGGGCCTGCACTGGGAGGAGGGCCCCGACAAGGGCGGGCCCTTTGGGCCGTACCGCCAGTCCGAGCGCCTTGACATCTACACTCAGCACGCGCGCTCGCTGCTGGAGAGCGGCCATGCCTTCCGCTGCTTCTGCACGAAGCCGGAGCTCGATTACAACATTGAAGTGGCTACGGCGCGCGGAGGGCCCGCTCACTATCCGGGCACATGCATGCACATCGCCTCCAGCGTGGCCGAAAGGCGCGCGGAGAATGGCGAGCCCCACGTCGTCCGGTTCAAGTCGGCGGCCACGCCGGTGGCGGTGTCAGACCTGGTGTACGGGATCTACAAGAAGTCGGAGCGAGAGGATAGCTTCATCATCATCAAGAGCGACGGCTTTCCGACATATCACTTCGCCAATGTGGTCGATGATCATTTGATGGAGATCACGCATGTGGTCCGGGGCGCGGTACGTCCCGCCACCAAATAACTGATCCAACGAGACTTGGTACTGACGAGCTGCAGGAATGGCTCATTTCGACACCAAAACACGTCGAGCTGTACAATGCGTTCAAATGGAAGCCTCCCAACTTTGCACACGTCGGCCTGCTGGTGGATGCACAGCGGCAGAAGCTGAGCAAGAGAGATATGGCCAATATTGGCATCAGTATATACAGGGCCAACAATATCCTGCCGGAGGCTCTGCTTAACTTGGTTGCTTTGCTTGGCTGGGATCCTAATTTACAAAAGAACCGGCACCTGAACAAGAGGGGTGTCATGACCCTGGATGAGTTAAAGCAGAACGTGAGTCCCGTCTCCGCTTCCAGCTTGAACTTCAATGGCTGACCAAAGACAGTTCACTCTGAAATTTACCCGCGGCGACATTGTCGTCGATCTCACCAAGTTGAAGTTCTTCCAGTCTCAACTGACACGCAGTCTAATCAGTGGAGACAATACCGACCACGCCACTCTGAGCAAAAGAATCATTCAACCCATCATGATGGAGCTTAAAGGTCTTGATGAGCGATTGCTGGCATATTTGGAAACCCAAAAGATTGAGAACGACCCGGACTTGCAACGACTTCTCGAAAGCATCGCTCCTCGTGCGCCGGTGCCCGCTTTGACCGAGGACTACGTCCTGCAAATCCTGAAGGCCTGGAAGGGCTCTGTCGATGAGCCGGCCGATGTTCTGTACCGAAACATATTCGCCTTTTACCGGCCCTCAACCAAGGCCATACGCGAGCAGTTTCACGAACTACAGAAGCCCATGCGTAAGATTATGCTACTAAAGAACCGCTCGAAGTTTCTCAACACGGATATATCCCGGGTGCTCAAGTGGTTCAATTACAAGCTTAGCAATGTTCATCCAGAGGTCTGGAATAATGCAGAGCAGCTTCATGACTTCGCCAAGGAACTTACAGACTCGGTCAAGTTCTACGACACCGACGCCGACGAGGACAAGTTCATGAGCGCCGGCTGGAAGTTCATGCGCCACGCCTTGCTAAACGGCAGGCCGGGTCTGGCGATTGTGCCGTTGATGCAATTGCTGGGGCAGGATGAGACCTTGCATCGCGTCCGGACTGCGCGTAGGATCGCCGCCCAGGAGGAGGAGAAAGCAGACAGGGCGGCCGAGAGGCAACGGCAAGAGGAGACGGCCGCGGAGGTTCGTATTCGGCATCTTAGCAAGGAAACGCTCAGAAAGGAGGCTAAACACATGGCTTCCACCAGGGAAACGAATCGTATGCTCGAGGCTCGGAATGTAGAGGTATTCAATCCAGGGGAAAACAAGAAGGTGCCGACACCGCCGGGGATCGGGGCATTCTCGATATATCTAAATAAGGAGCCAGGGCGAGGGGAGGTGGCAGATGCCCCGTTCAAGTCACAGGCTCCGACACCGCCGCCGCCGAAAAGTCCCAAGAGACATCCTGGCGAGGTCGCGCGAGTGCCGCAGTTCCTCACCCGCAACGAGTTCAAATACGGTACCCGCCGCATCATGAAGCCGGAGACCAGCGATCCCGCCTTCAGGGACATCAAGGAGCTACAGTCCGAGGAGAGAGCCAAGGAGAAAGCCAAACAGGAGGAACTCTACGCCGCAGAAAAAGCCAGGAACGGCGGATGGCCTGCGCCAAAGGCCACATTCCCAGCGGACAAACAGAGGACTGGGTTCCCCTTCTCAGCTGGTGGCCCGATCCCCGTCGACTACAAAGAGCATGTCAAAAATGTTGGCGAGGGGCATAGACACGCCGCTGCCATGGCGGTTCGCCGCAAGGAGAAGAGAGAGCTATCGGAGATGCGCCGAGCACAGTCCGTCGCCAGCGTGGAACCGGCTTTCGGGCCGATGTACAGCGGCCCTGCGACCGGCAGCATGCCTCGGGATCTGACGGCCCGAGACTCGCAGTCAGCTCCCTTCTTAGCTAGCAAAGGGGTGCTCAGTGATTCTCAGAGGACGGCCGAGTATGCCACGTCCGCGTCTCAGGACAATGCTGCTCAGAAAAAGATCCGACTCGCCGCTGAGCACGCAGCTGCGGAGGTGCAGCCCGCCGGGGAACAGCCTCGCAGTAATCCCGCGCCACAGAACACAGCCGCACCTACCTCGCACTCACCCGCTGCCGAGCGCGAAGCTGCAGAGGTGCAGCCCTCCGGGGAACGTGTGAGGTTCCTACAGAGTCAAGCTTACAGCAAACCCGTGCCACAGAACACAGCTGCACCTACCTCGAACTCGCGCGTCGCCGGCGCCGCCGAGAGCACACCCACCATGCAGCAGTTACTCGAACACCGCGCAACGTCCCAACAGGGGTTCGTGTGGACGAAGGGCAGCATCCCGCCCGGGCCCTTCAAGCCGGCCGGCGTCGGGACCCCCATCGCCAACATCCACAAGCACGTCAAGCACCTCCGCGCGCTCAACATCGCGCTGGCGCTGCGCAGGGCGGCGCAGAACAGGACCGCGCCGGGCAAGAGGGCACAGCGGCGGCGCGTCGCCCAGGTCGAGGCGCTGTTCCACGCGCCGGGCGAGAGGGCAGGGCTGCGGCGGCTCGACCGGCACAAGGCATCCGGCTTGCGGGGCCCCATGGCGCCGGCGCCGCTCCTGCCCAATGGCAAGGCCAAGGCCCGGGGCCTTGCGGTGCGGGCGATGGCAGACGCGGTGATGCCGCCTTTGGCCTACGGTGCGAGAGTGCAGGAGCCCCCGCTCCATTATGCGTGGGGGACAAGCTTGGGGTTTGATTCTTATGCGAGGAGCAAGCTTGCGGCAGAAGCGAAGGCCGCAGACCGTGCCAGGAAGGGCGGGCGGTGAGGCGCTTCCAGCACCAGTTGAGCGGCACATGGCACGGCGATGGGCTCGATGGTGAAACTAGAAATTATCAATGAAAGTGGCTACGGCAGGTTATCAAATCACGTTAACATTTATATTTGCATGTTTATCCAAATGTATAGTTTATACAGGAACTTGAGCAATTAATTAAGTGTAAAAATTGAATAATTGAATATTGTAGAAAATAAAGATCTTATTAATTCATATATGAATGAAGTTGAATTCCTTCGATTTTTTCCTCTAAATCAATAAATGTACGTTAAGTATAAAGAATAGCTCTTAATACAGATTAATAGACTTAGGACTTTTAGATATATTAATAGCAGGTAGCTTGTATAACTGTCGCTGTCAAGTTTTCCAGCTTTTTATTTCAATTTTATATATGTAATTGCTACTTCAATTCTTTATTATTGTCGGAATAGTAGTAATTACAGTGCAGTAGGTCAACTTTACTCACAGTAAAGTCAACTATATGGACTGTAAGTTGAGTATATTGTTTTGTGTGGGCCTACTGTATTGGCTGCAAGTCAAGTATAGTATGCGTCCACTTCATACTGCTACTTCAATTCTTTATTATTGTCGGAATAGTAGTAATTACAGTGCAGTAGGTCAACTTTACTCACAGTAAAGTCAACTATATGGACTGTAAGTTGAGTATATTGTTTTGTGTGGGCCTACTGTATTGGCTGCAAGTCAAGTATAGTATGCGTCCACTTCATACTAGGGTACGTGCCAAGCAATTGGTTATACAAATTACTGTGCAGACCGGCTAGCAGTCTGCCAAACCTAAAACAATATATCTACTACTTGACTATTGTAATACTACTGTTACTTCAATCAATTGAATCGATAACGTTGTAAGGTTTAAAGCTCTGCCAATACTAATCAATATTTATTAGGTTAAGTACAGATAAGCTAAGTATAAGAAAAGGCTACTTTCTAGTTACGTTTTACATTAATAGCGGCGGCTAGTGTAAAGGAAAGATTTTTATGAAAAGCCTCTTTAAATTGCATCGGTTTTCACGGCAATAAGTAGAAAAGCTTCCTAAGTTACAGCGGTTTTTATGGCAACTTAAAGGTAACAACGGTATCGTTATTGAAAATACTGAGAAATCTTTACGGATCCTTTTTAAAAAGCTTTAAGGTTAACCACTAAAAGTCTTAAATCGATTAGTTGGCAAACGGTTAAACTGTTGAAATATACAATTGGTATACTCACATAGTATGCAACTCAACAGTAGGGTCAACAGGGTCAGTCAGTATTTAGTACAAACTTCAAGTACTAAACCCCTCAATACTAAAGGATAAGGAATTCACCGGAGTTGTAAACATCTCTACCGGCACTAGTATTTTACTAGTGCGAGTACTAGTATTGACTAGTACGGAGAATCCGCATGGAGATGCTGCCTGAGCTAGTATTTACTAGTACGGAGGAACTAGTATTTACTAGTACATACTGGTATTGACTAGTACGGAGTCTCGGTCTTGATCGAAATCTTTATAAGGATATACTTAATTATATATCAAGTTTTTTATATAGATTTTAGAATACTTAAATCTATAAGTCTATACAATATATTCTTATATAGTACCTTTAATGCATTATCAGTACGATTGTGCCCTACGATTTATTATATCAGTTACTTTTTGAATACAAAGTAAAATGTCTACTTTTTCTAAATTATCTAATACCTTTAAGGATACCCTATTAGTATCCCCAGAACGCGTCTTATTTTTATCGCCAGGTTTGTTTTACAGTAGTACCGGTGATAATGGTCTTCTTTTACAAAACTGTTATTGCTTCTGGTTCCTTAAGACCTACAAGTTCCTTTGCTCCGGCTGAATCTCTATCTTTTTTATTCCTACGCTTTAGGAATACTTCCGTTACTTTAGGAGCTTTAGACTTTGAAGCTTTGTTGAGGAAAAGAAGAAAAAAAACTCGTAATACCCGTAAAGCTAAAACTAAGCAAGAAATTCAAGCTATTAATGCTAATAATCTTGTTGACAAGAAATCAAAAGCTAGAGTTAAAGCTACCAGTTTCTTAATATCAGCATAGTTTAAGTCGGCTATTAACTTATACGAAAGATTATTAGCTAAGTTTGAAGAACGTTAAAAAGGACTAAAAAACCCGAAACTATTTAAATCGGCAGGCACCATTACACCAGTAAACGAGGAGAAGGGAAATATTGAAAACTCCTTTTGAACGCTAAAGAAAGGAAACAACTTACAAACCCTAAGTTACAACTACTAAAGGACTTTAAAAAGTTAACTTTGATACACATTAACGTTTGGCTAACAGTTATTAAGAGCAATATTATTAGTAATAACTGTTTCAAAATCTTAAAGACTATTTTTAAAATTAAGATAAATATAGTTTTTACGGAAACAGATTGTATTCACTTATTTACGCTTATCGACTCCAGTCTTATAAAGACTTCTAAGTTTATATGTATACGATTCTGGGCTCAGAAGATAATTACTTCTTCTATTACTTTAAACTTTTTAGTAGTTGTCATAGGTATTAAGAACTCGTGTAAAGTCTTAGTAAAGTTGAATAGCATTTTCTAAGGCATTAGACTAATTTACTATTAAAAACTTCTTGAAAACTTTGTTTTTTTCGCCCTTTATACTATTTAGCTTTAGTGTTGGTAGGGCTTTAGACGTTGCAACATTGTCGATTCGATTGGTTGAAGTAATAGTAGTATTGCGTAGTTAGAGGGTGGATGTATTGTTTTAGGTTTAGTAGACCGCTAGCTGTTTTGCATAGTAATTTGTATGGCCAACTGCTTAGCCCGTGCCCTAGAGTAAAGTGTAGGGTATTGCACTCGACTTACACCTAATGCGGTAAGTCCATAAAGCAATACACTTAACTTGCAGTATAGTCAACTTTAATTACAGTAAAGTTGACCTACTAAATTGTATATAGTACTATTCCAATACTAGCGGCTTTTTAGTTTGTATGTGCGCGCTAATATAGTTAACCAATCTTTTTCGGTTAGCGCTAAATAGCGATCTTGTGCTCCATGTCAATTCCGATTAACTTTCATACTGCATTGCACCTAATTGAACGTAAATTGACTCTGTTTGACCTTAATTGCTTCGTTGCTCTAAGGTTCGAGTTTCTTAACTCCTACAAAAAGTTTTCTTGCCACAAATTTTTACACGCCTTTACTTTTCACCTTAACTATATTAACCAAACAGGTTTGTATCGTTAATTCCCTGGTAGTTTTTTAATTTACCAATATATCTCTGTCCGCCGCTACGTAATCTATGCTTTTTGGGCGGCTTATTAATGTAGCCTTCGGTGTGTATAATTAGCCTATTACTATTTACAAACCTTTTTAGGGCTTTATTTGACGTCGCTTTTATTATGGCATTTGTGGAATTGTCTTTGTTATCGATTTATCGGAATTCCTTAATTTCACTCCCTTTGTAGGCTTTACGAAGTGCTATTACGTCGATTATCAGGAGTTTTTCGCTAGTGGTTCCGAACTTTGAAAGGCATTCGAAGAGGTTTCTTAAGTCGATATAAATTACTACCGGGAAAGGAGTAATCTTTAGCTGCCTAGTAAGAAGTTGAAGGGTTTCCCATAATTCTATACCTATATTAAATCCCGTTATTATCCCGTAGACCTCCGATACCAGTACACTTCATATAATCCTTTTGTATTTGACGGAGGTTTAGTAAATTAGGTTGCCGATGATACAAAATTGATCTTTCCGCTTATTTTTATTGATGAGGGTTATTAAAAAGCTAATTTGTAAAGATAAGTCGGTGTTATTTACAAGAAACCCGTCTGTAAAAATTATAAGCTTAACCTTTAAAAGATCGATTAAAACTATATTAATTTCGCTGTCCAAATTTCGCATTTATTACTCGAGCTTTTCATTTAATCAGTTAAAGATCTTATCCGTTGGCTTTTATATTTACGTTATAATAAAAAGGTTGTAAGAGGCTTTCGGTTCGCATAAAGTAGTAATATAGCTACCTCGAGCACGCTATTCTAAGTACCGTTGAGTCATAGCCTTGTTAGTCTTATTCATTATAGCTAAAATAGCGCACTAACCCTTTTAGCGAAAGCTAAAACCGGTATTAATACTAAGTATACGGATTGACGATTTATTAAAGTTAAGTTAATTGTTTTTTGCTAATGTCGTTACTGACTTATAGTTTTAAAACTTAAAGTTCTTAATCGTTTATTATTTTTATACTACAAATCTAGCGATTCCGACGAAAAAGGTATCGTTAGTTGATGTACCTATTATGTTAAAGTCCTTTTCTTACGTAATTGGTATATACAAGTTGTAAGTAAAAGACTTTATTGTTAGCCGTAATTTAAAATACAATTATAAATTGGGAATTAATAAACACCTGCTTTAGCCAATCCGTATAGTAGCTTAATATATCGTATTACCGTATCTAAGGGGTAGGTAACACGGAGTTTTTATAGCAGTCTTAGTAATACGATCCGCTATAGATCCGTTATTAACTACCTATAGGCTTATGTTGTATTATGATTATTAAACGCGAATTCGCCCTTAGTTTTAGCTAATAAGCTTATTATTAAAGCCATTACTAAACTTTAGCTGATTTTCTAAATCGTTAGCAACTGCGTAAGTATTTAGTCTTTGCCTTTATTACAGTATCTTGAAACAATCAAACGTGATTTTTCATACAGCCGCCCCGTGATTTTACCTTTAGTTTTATAGATAATCTTCGACTTGAAAATCGTAACGTTTGGACTTTAAAAGTTAAAATCGGTTTTCGGTACGAATTATATAACCCTTCGAGTTAATAGGCCATTAATTTAGACCTTATCGTTTTCCTTAAAAGGTTTACCGAAAGTTTTAATAATCTTTTACGTTTGAAGCTTTAGTATTAAGTTTTCGTTATCATTTTCTTTTTTACTTACCTAAGAAGTATTGTAGATGCGGCCCGATATATATTCCTCCTCTTCAACACTTTATTCAGGAAGTCGTTCGCGCTGATGACATTTTATTGATTTGTTGATAACGGGTAAAGGAGGTTCGTATTAGCTCGGTCGTTTAATTTAAGAGTCTTTATCGTTAGTGATCTTAATATAAAGTTTAACCTATATGATTCAGAAGGATACAGAACCGTTAGCAGTTTCGATAACTACTTCAAAGTTCGCGATACTTAATATCTTATATGAGCCTTCCCATTTACCTAACTCCTGCCTGTTATGACCCAAGAACATCGGAGGGTCAGAAAACAGGCCAGTATGGGGCTAAGCCACTAAGAACCTGGTGTCCAATACATCAGGTGGGGATATCTCTTATGTCAGCAACCTTAGGGCTAGGGTTACGCACTAAGGATCATTGAGATCATGTTTCGATCCAATAGATCCAGGATCATTGGGATCATGTTTCGATCTAACATGATCCAACACTGAAGGCGTATGAGGGATTAAGGATATAAGGACACGGTCAGCACCACATAGATAGTATTTCCTCCATAGCTCTTCAGTTGTCAATCTAAGTATTCAGTCTCAGTATATTCTGAATAGCCTCACGGCTTTTTATCATTACTTGCACGGTTACGATATTGTTCACTCAGCACCTCTGCTACCTTCTTGATAACATGAACCCTCTGATACCTTCTATATAATCATAGGTATTTAGTGTGATCATTACACCACCATACAAGAACCTCGTTTTGTAACGGCAAAGTAAGTACGTCGATTGCTATAGGGACATTTCTGGTGTTAAAGGAGTTATTAGCTTGGCGACATACCAATTTATTTTTTAGTTACTTTAATGCCTTTCTATAAGCTGTAATATGTTTTTAAGTACTTGCTAAAAGTATAGATTTACTCGTTAAGTGTGAGTATACTCCAAAGACTAATAACTTTAGTATTAAGCCATTAGGGCTCATAATGTCGTTCAGGACTTTTATTGCCATTTATAAGCGTGCCTTCGGATTCGTAAAGCTTTCAATTTCTAACGTAAGGATATTATACGTTCGACAGAGTAGTGCGTATGCCTTTTTAACCTTTTCAATGATCCTGTGGGTTTTTATAGACACCTGTTTACACTGGATACATATTATTTTGGCATCTTCCTAAAACTTTGCCATTACAAAGTTAGTGTTGGTATCTTGGATGATGACGTTAGGAGGGCTTAGGTACGTGTTAATCCATAGCATTATTAGCGTTTCCTACGTTCTTTTTTCCGAAAGAGACTTTAAAAACTTAACCCTGTAAAAAGAGGTTATAAAATTGACGTCGTGAAAAACAAGCTTATTGTTTAAGTAAAATATATTAATAAAGATTTCGTAGTTAAATCTTTTTTTTTTTTTTTTCATATAAATTTCAATTTCCGGGGGGCTTAGGTATTCGTTTGGCAATAATAGCAAATTTTCAATGGCTTTTAAAGTAAAATATTCCACATATTTATGCGTTACGGATTTTAGGACTTTATACAGCATATTAACGTCTAGATAGTTAAAACTCTGGTGAATTTGGCGTTTTTCCGGTTCCGTTAGGTTTAATACCATTACTTCCAGACTTTAAAGATAAAACTATAGGTGCCTCTACTTAAAAGCAAGTGAAAACCTTTTCTCGTTTTTAACTAATTCGTTTACGTTAACGTCGACGTTAACGCCGAAGGTTTTTATATCTTTTAAGCAAAGTAAAAAAGGGGTAGGGGATTTAAAGATATAAAACGTAATTTCTTCCATAATAGTTTGAATTACCGTTATCCTTAGTGACGATAGTTGTTTATCTAGGCTAAATCTAACTTTAGCTTTGCCATAATTTTAGCGATTAATCCTAGTAATTATAGTATTTTTCCTCCGCAGTATTATATACTACAAATAACCCACTAGTAAGTATCTTGTTGCCCCTGTATTTAATATAATACCTTAAAACAGATGGTTCGCGTAATGATCGCGAAAGTTAGAAGTATATAAAGGTTTAAAGGCTTTCTTAAGGTAAAAGTAAAGGTTTTTACCACCTAAATGATATAGGAAGGCGTGGTTGGCTAGTTACTAGGCCGTATTAAGAGCAGTATCTTTTTCGTGTCATTTAATCTATTTTTTGTCGTTAACGTTGTTAATTGACTCGTCGCCCTCGAAGTTTGCGATTCAATTCAAATAGTTCTATTTAGAAGTAATAGGATATTAAGCGTGGTATATTACTTTTTCATTATTACGCTTGGTAGGGAGATGCCGAGTAAACCAGCATTCGGACTTATTACAAATACAACATTTTTATTACTATTACGACAATAGTATTTGCGGTTAATAGGTTCGCCTAAATTTTGGCTTTGTTAACGCTAACGTGGTTATTACCTTTAGTTCGTAGATGGTGGGTTAAACCTTAGGCGTTATAGGCGCCCATAATTGCGGTTTATATAATTGACGATCGTAAGGTTTTCTTTATTTACGTTAAGGAAGTTATCTACTTAGGAGTACATATTAAGCGAGTTTGGTATACGTGTTATTACGGTGGTAAACTAAGAACGTAACTGGCTAAAAAAACATTCGCAGATGGTATTTGGGTATTCTAAGGCGTATTCGAACTCGTTAACACCCGTAATTGTTGCCAGTATCTGTTTACTAAGTGTAACTTCGCTAGTGTAAGCTTCTTCTATTACTTTTTAGCATAATATTAGCTTATTTATTTTCTAGTGAAGTACATTTATCAGTAATATTTTAAGTCATTATCGTTATCCATCTTGTAGTGGCCTAATTTATGTGATATTACATAAGGTGGACCTCGTATTCGAAGTATCCCTTTATTTTATCTTAGATCTCGTGAAACGTAGTTGTTCGTATTAGAAAAGTTAGGTAGTGATTTTTAGCGTACCCTGTAAAGATTTCGGGAAATAATGAGTAAAAATTAGAAGGTGAAACCTTTATCCATTTACATATATTTAGGAAAGGTATTATCTTGGTATAGAAGAGGTTGTATAGATTTTCGTTATACTTCTTTATGTCGTCCTAAATTTTGGTAAAGTTCGTAAGAAGTTTGTAGTTAATGTTAACTATTCTTAAAGGTTTTGGAGAAAGGTCGCGATCGTTATTCCAGCCTTAAATGGTATTTCCTGTCGATTTAAACCTTAGAGATTTCTAGGAATGGTGTTAATTATAATTAGCAATCGCCTAGCGCTAGGGGTAAGGTCCTATAATAGGACTTGTGTTAGGCTCGCTCACGTAGGCAAATATAAAGGGAGAAGATTTTTCAGGTTTAGCGATTAAATTGCTAAGGGGTGATAGGTACTTTAAGGTTTTGGAAGGCCTGACGATCCTGTTCAATTAACTAGTGTAAAGCGCTAACTTTAATACCTTTGGCTATGTTGGCGGCCGCTGTTTTACGTACTTTACCACTGTTAAGGGCGTACTTCGTACTATTACGCAAGGGTACTAAACTACCGAATAAGTAAACTAATTCTTTATCGCCAGCGCTTAAAAGGTCTTAATTTAGCTAAGGATAAGTTAAAGGTCCTTTGGATCGTATTTAAGGGCGGTAAGGTTTTTTAACCTTTTTTCCTTTAGGTCGTAAGTCTTAAGGGATTTTTTTAAGCTGGGCCAGGTTAAAAAGTTTTTATATCAATCTTGTAATCCCTTAGGTTGGTAAGTAAACTTCTTATCGCTTAAGTTTTACTTTAATTTTTATTTTAACTCCTTTTGAAACTAATATCTATATATTTATAGTTAAATCATTCAAAATTACGAAAGTTACTAAACACATCGTTAGGGTTACTGGTATTATAGTACTTAAAGATATAATAACCGACGAAGTTTTTAAGGTATTTTTCGGTGGAGTTTTTATCGACGTCCCATGTTTAAAAGTCGTGGTTTTAACATTTAGTAAAAAGTTATCCAAGGGCCTTAATTACTTTTTTACTAGCAGAGTCGGTGATAGCTTTAAAGTAAGTGTTTACGGTAAATATCTTGAGGTTTTAGCGTTTTTAGGACGTGTAGGACGAAGGACTTGGTGATTTTTGAACGTAGGGATTTGGTGTTTTTGGCGTAAAATCGCGTGGAAACTTGGTGGCTTGGTGGCTTGCTAACTTGGCGTAAGTTCGCGCGACGTAACTTTCTCGGCGCGATTTGGCAATTCCTGGTATTTTTGCTTAAAGTAGAGAACTTAACAATTGAATTAGTGTAAGGGTAGTGAAAAGAGTGAAGTAAAGGCAAAGGTTTGGTATAAAGGTTAAGGTCGAAAGTTGTTATTAGTGGTAAAGGGCGAAGGTTATTTGTAGTTGTTTAGCGTAAGGACTTAGATGTTTTTTCTTACAGTAATAACACTCGTAGTAATATTGACTTAGCCGTTTGCTAACTTGTCGAACTTTGAAACTTCTAATAGTTAATCTTAACGTTTTTAAAATAGGTTAATAAGGATTTCTTAGTATTTTCGATAACGATACCGTTGCTACCTCTGGTCTGTCATAAAGACCAACGCAATTCAAATATCTTCCTTACATACTGCTGTAAAGACTGACACAGTAGTAAGAGCCCTTTGCAAGAATATTTCCTCTATCCTAACGTTAACATGAAGCGTAACAACTGGAAAGTAACTTCTTCTTTTACTTAGCTAATCTGTACTTAACCTAATAAGAACTCATTAGTGTTGGTAGGGCTTTAGACGTTGCAACATTGTCGATTCAATTAGTCGAAGTAATAGTAGTATTGCGTGGTCAGATGGTGAATGTATTGTTTTAGGTTTAGCAGACCGCTAGCCAGTCTGCACAGTAATTTGTATGGCTAACTTCTTGGTCTATACCCTAGAGTCAAGTGCAGGGTACTGCACTCAACTTACATCCAATGCGGTAAGTCCATAAAGCAATATACTCAACTTGCAGTATAGTCAACTTTACTTACAGTAAAGTTGACCTACTGCACTACATGTAGTACTATTCCAACATTTAGCTTTTTTTATGAAAGCGTTTGAAAACACCAAAAAGAATTTAATCTATTAAGGCCATTAGGTTAAAGATATTATGTATTACTTATAGTTTTTAACCTATACTAAACCCAAGTCTCTTATCTGGATAGTCCGTATGTGAAGTAAATTGAGCAAAACCCTTCCTTTATAACTATGTCAATTGTAATTGGACTTTGAAGACGAAAACCGGCTTTCAAAAGGTCAAAAAACGTTAAATGTCATCCGTTAAAGAAAACCGAAAAACAAGTCACCTGTTAACCATAATTGTTGTATTAGTTAGTTCAAAAAGAATTGCCTTGTAGGCTTTTACAAAAGCCACTCAGCACAGGCTTATTAGGTATTGTATCCAAATTTACAGCCTTTTAATGCTGGTAAATTTATTAGTAAAGAAGAAAACACGGACGCTATTACTGTTAATGGTAAATTAAAAGACCTTCGCTACTTATAGTATTATAACTATATAGTACTATTACAATTAATTATGTAGTTAACTACGTGAGACCCTATTTAGGACCCTATACTGGAGAATTTTGGCTATTTAGAAGCCGTATCTTACATGGATATACCCGCTTTAAAGTATCCACTTTTAACGTTAAAGTCTCTAATTTTTACATTAATCCGCCAAAACGACCAATTAGAGGCCGTACCAAATTCGGGTATTACCGTAGTATAGGCCCCACTTTTAACATCAAGTTTTTAAATCTTAATGTTAAGTTTTAAGTTTCTTCCTCTTTTTTTCAAACTATAACATTGTATTACAATTAATAAACTCCAATTTCGAGACTTTATTAGAGCTGAATTAGGCTTATTTTACCATATTTCTAGTAAAGAGAAACGGTTTTCACATTTCGAAATATAAGGCGAAAATTACCCCAGATTACGAATAGGGGGAGTTGTTGTTCAGTCTACTAGCCAAAAAAACAGTTTAGATATCGGTTAAGTTAAAAAAAGGTTATAATTATAATATCATGATTTTTTACAGTTGTTTTTATTGCCCTTAGTTTATTATAAACCTCATTGGCCTATTAAAGCTTTATGAATTAAGTATTAAAGTTGGGAACTTATAGTTGGTTAAATTTAAAACTAAGGAAATAATGATTACTATAAATAGCGATTGTACTATAATTCAGGTTATATAACAGTTTCATTATAACGTAATTTCCATAGCTTTTACCACGTTTTTCGATACTTTCCTTTGATATTCCAGGTTAAATTACACTAGTCGAAAGTTAGTAAAGGAATCATTTTAATCGCTGGACGGCCCAAAAAAGGACTTGGAAATAAAGCGTTTCGAATTCATTTATACCCCTTGTAAATTTTCCAAAAGTAACCGTTGTCGACCAAGTTTTTAAAACGGTACCCTAGAAAAAGAAAGTTTTATTTAGACATTTGACAGCTTTCTGAAAATAATTATTAGATTAAGAGGCAAAAGTCGTAGCCTAATGTCTATAGAGGTTAAGTATGGTTATAAAGTTTGTAATACAGTTATTATGTCTCCTGGTAAGGGATTCAGAGTCGTTTTTCATATGTTAAACGACACGATTAAACGTATAGGGTATACCATAAATTTTTTGAATCCCCGATAGAGGTAATAAGCTTATTAAATATTTAGTTAGGAAAATGTCTATCGATTACTCTTTTACACTTAGGTTTTCTTTACCATACACCCCTAAAAAAACAGCATTTTCGAACTCTTTAATAAAGTGATTTGGGAAAAGATAAAGATACAAACCATTGCTGGAAAGGTGTTATACCACTTGTATCTCTACATGTTTTAAGTAGCCTTTGTTATAGCGAACTTGACAATTAATAATAGGAATACGATTTAGTATACCACGCTCTATAAGAGTCTTTATGATAAAGTATAGAGATATAAGGATTCAAGACCCAACTTTAAGTTTACCTTTATTTTTAACTTTAAAGTTATCGTCCATTTACCCTTTGCAAGACGAGTAAAAGTTTCAAAAACTAATTTAACAGGAAAAGTAGGAATCCTTTTTTTGTAGAAGTTTTCTAATATTACTCAGCCTTGGTATATATTTAAAGTTTATTTACTAGACCGGCCTAGGAACTTGACAAGGAAAATCATTAGCATTTTGAACTTAACGGTTTTTGTAAGAATTATTACAGAACCTTGTGAAACAGTTGTAAGGGAATGATATATCAAATTTATGAAGGTTAATATTACTTATAATACTATAACGATAGCTCCAAACTCTAGGATAAGAAGGAGTATTCGCTAAATAACATGAAAAAATAGTAAATAGCTTGCAGGTAAATTTTCCGGCAGATGTTATTGATGATAAAGACATAGTTTAGTTTATTTTCTAAGTCATTAAATTAAAGAAATAACTAACTTTAAAGGAAGCTTCGAAAGTCCTAGATATCAAGTACTAGAAAAAGATCCTTTATAGTGAAATAAGGAGTTTACTGTTCTTTAAAGCCTTTAATATTATTAAAAGGGATATTATATATCACGCTTTAACCTTAAAAAAGTAACCAAGGTTAAGATTAATTTTAAAGGTTATATCGAAAGATATCAGGTGAAGATTGTAATTCAAGGATTTAAATAAAGATATAGAGTTAATTTCACCAAAATCTTTGTTAATATAGCAAAGTCTCGTATGTAGAATTTTTTTATTACAGTTTCTTCTTTTTACGAATAGTATATCGACTAAATCTATATCAACTCGGCTTTCCTAAATAGAGAACTTGACAAACTGGTGTTAATGGAGATCTCTAATACTATTAATGACTTTGTTTAGAGTATCTAGATAAAAATATTATGGGGTTTAATCCTATAATTAACTAAGTTCTTGAGCTATTTATTTCACTTTATGTACTTGATTAGGTTTTAAATAATAGTTGAAAGGGTTGAGTGAAATATTTAATATCTTTAATATTAAAAGTTTAAGTTTTAATAACACGGTATACATTAATTACCGTTGTTAACTTACTTAATGTATTTACGTTGATGACATTTTAATGATATGCCCTAAATAAAACACTATTAAGATCTTTAAGATGGATATTGGGAATCACTTTAATTATAAGAACCTGAGAAAGGCAAAGCATTTCCTAGGGGTGCGTATTTTAAGGAATAGGAACGCATGTACAATTATCTTAGCATAAGATATGTACATTCAAATGGTACTGGATTTGAAGATAAAGGAACTAAGCAAACGTCTGGCCTATATCTCCATTACAACTGGATCCCTAGTACATGCTATGTTATATGAGAATTAAGCTGATATTTTACGAACTAAAAAGTATTAGTTACATATAAGGGCTTTTGGCTATATAATATACTAAATTAGGCCAGATATCGCCTTCTTTATATTACTACTTTTATGGTTTTATTAAAATCCTTTACATAAACACATTACACTTGTTCATTGATCTTTTGAAAACTTGACATAGTTGAAAAATTATAAACTACAAGTGGGAAGTAAAGAAGTTTTATCAAGTTCTTATTGAAAAGCTACAGACCTTAGCTAAAATTACCATTAATATATACAAAAACTTCAAATTAACAGCTAGTGTAATTTAGACTGGAAGAGGGATAAGGTTACTGTAAAGTCTACCTATAAATACACAGTTTAGATCGTTAATAGCACAGTCAATTAGGTATCCACAAGGGGATCCAAATTGTGCCTCTATTTTGTTGATGCTAAAAGTGTGGCAGTGATAAGAGTTATTTAGAATACCCTATAGATAAGGAAGTCATTTACAAAGCTACGTATTCCTATCATCGTTACTATATACTGTGACAATAAGGGAGCCATTAAATTGTCTAGGAACTCGGATCATTGCTAATATACTTAATAAATACCCCTTGAAAACACTTTATAAGGAATAAAGTAAAGCGTGGTATAATACAAATTAAGTGAGTTCCTGCAGATAAACAACTAACTAACGGGTTGACAAAGCTACTGCTAAGAGCTAAACACTAAGCAATAATTCAACGGCTTGGCTTAGTTAACCTGGATTTAAATTAAATTAATGGTTTATAAAAATCTGTGCTTTATGTTACTTTAAGGTACTATAGGTATAGAATAGTGAAATGGTTTTATTATAAATTTGAGATATTTACAAAAGGGATACTAAAAAGCTTATCTGTTCAAATAGGATCATACATATCTTCTTTCTTTTTACATCTACAGATTTTTCTTTTCTCCGTATCATACTTCTTTCACTTTATCCTTTATCTTTTGTTTTTTACTTATCCTTTTTCTTTTTTTCTTTTTAGTGAACAGTACCTTTTAAAAGTGTATATTAAAATATACAATAAGTACAGTTACAAAATACGAAACTTAATATCAGGGCTAATGAAGCTAGTTAATACTTGGTACATACTTTAAGTAATAAGCCCCTTAACACCAAAGAATAAGGAATTCATCGAAGTTGTAAATATCTCCACTAGCACTAGTGTTTTACTAGTGCGAGTACTAGTATTAACTAGTACGAAGGATCAGTATAGAGATACTGCCTGAGATAGTATTTACTAGTATGGAGAAACTAGTATTGACTAGTACGGAGTCTCGATCTTGATCGATATCCTTATGAGGATATGCTTTATCAAATATCAAATCTTCTATGTAGATTCTAGAATACTTGAATCTACAAGCCTACACAATATCTTCCTGTGTAGTACCTTCAACATAAACCTTCGACCTTATCTTTTATATCAAACCTTTGTCCCTACTTAACTTTTTCCCATCTTTCCCTACGTTAATTCAATTGTCAAGATCGCTATTTTAAGAAAAAAACACCAAATCGCGTTAAAAAAGCCACATCGCGCGACTTTACACTAAATTACCGAGCTCTGAAGCCCTGAATCGCCAAATATTTTGTCTTATACTAGTTACAATATTAATACGGTACCTTTTAAGGAATTATGAAAGGTAGTTGAAGCCTTCGGATCCATTTTTTCCAAAAATTACGACAAAGATCATTAGTGCTAAAATATTAATAAAAACTTAATCAAAAAACATATAGTTAACTTTATTAACTATTATATATTCGAGTAAACTGAAAGCGAAAAACTTAAATAAAGCGACCTCAACTTTCTTCAATATCGTAAGTTTTTTAACGAATGAATTATTAACATATAGAAAGCGATTTTAAAAACCATGAAGTCTAAGTTAAGTTCTAAATTCGAATAAAGAAGGATAAACGTATTAAAGAAAAATTTATTAGGCTGGTAAAGACCATTTTCGAATTGTCTGAACTTCAAGGATTTCTTTAAGACTCACAACCTAAGGGAAAGGATATTAAAGACCACCAATGCCTTTTTACCTGTTTGAAGGGACCCCCATTTTACTTATAGCTAAGTTAAACCTTTTTACATATTAACGATGAAAAACCTACTAACTTACTAGACAGTCTAATACATTTACGTAATAACGCCAAATACGCTTTTAACGGCAGCAAAACGCGCAAAACAGCGGCTGCTAACACGGTAAAAGGTATAGATATCTGTGTTATACGGTTAATTAAGTAATATCGTTAAATCCCACAAACTCCTCCTTACACTTAAGTCTTTATTACCCTTCAATCCTTTACTAAAAATCTTTAAATCTTTTAAAACCCTTCGTATAACAGGTACGCCTATACGCGCGAACCTATTATAAGTCCTACTATAAAACTTTAACATTTAGGTTAGACGACTAGCAATTACCTTTAATACCACAACTTGAAAGCTTTAATGCTTAAATTGTTAGAAAATACCAACGAAAATTAGAACAATTATCGCAACCTTCCTTTAAAACTATTAAAACGATTAATATTAATTACAAACTTTTTACGAATTTCTACAAAATTTGAAACAACGTAAAAAAGTATAACGGGAAGTTTTTCAATCTTTTTAATATGAAGATGATAGTTTTTAAAGAATTTATAAATAGATAGAGGTTCTTTTTTGGGGGTTTACTTATTATTTCCCGGAATCTTTACAAGACACTCTAAAGACTATTATCTATCCTTCTCAATACGAGTTATTTTTTTGCGAGATTTACGATGGTAAAAAGAGTTACTTCGAATACGATGTTTGCCTTGCATAATACTATACGGATGAAGCTATTAAAGGGTTGATTACAATGGTAGTAAAGAATAAACAAGATGAAATACCAATGGATATGTTAAATCAGATGCTTGATAAGCTTATATCATACTAGTAAATAATAGGAAAGACCCATATTGATGAGTCTACGTTCTGCGAACAAGTACAGGCAGTAATTAAGGGTGTTACCGAGTTTAAATACGCCTTATAACGCCTGAATACCACTTTTAAGGGTTTTTTTAACTAATAAAGGTCCTCGTTTACGACCGTGATAATGTATACACCAAACTCATTTAGTATATGCCCCTAATTTGATAACTTCCACGATATAAATAAAAAAGATCGTATAATAATATACTACGTTAATCGTAAGTATGGACGACCCTAACGCTTAAAATCTATTTTAATAGTTTTAGATTGAAAGTTATGACTACCCTAACGCTAATGAGAGCAAAATTTAAGCCGACTAATTAACTATAATAACTATTAACTATAAGAAATATCTTCTTAATAATAGTAAAATATGTTGAATTTGTTGGAAATATATCTATTGTTTAATTCGGTACCTTTCGGCCGGGAATAATCATAATAAACAGGTAATGTATTATATTTAATACGCCATTCCTTTCGTTTATAATCATTGATACTATATAATATACTTTAAGGGTGAAAAAACTGTTAACGGCAAATATGTCCCTATGTAAATCAAGTGATATAAAGATATTTATCTTGGCGCGGCCTAGTAACTAGCCAACTACGTTTTTTTGTACTACTTAAGTGGCGAAAACCTTTACCTTTGACTTAACCAAGTCACTGACCCCTTATGTACTTTTAACCATTGCGATCATTACTCGGACCACACATTTCGAAGTATTATATTACATATAAGGGCAGTAAAGTACTTGATAGGTGGCTATTCGCAATATGTGACATTGCGGGGGGAAAGTATTACTACTATAAAAATTAATTGTTAAGATATTAGTGAAGTTAAAGTTGGTTTAGGTTTAGGTAAACAACTATAGTTATTAGGGATAACAGTAGTTTAAACTGTTGTTAGTTTAATTAAGTTTTATATTTTCAAGTCCCCTACCCCTTTTTTTCCTAACCTGAAACATATAATGACTTTGGTGTTAATGTTGACGTTAAAGTCGATAAGCTGGTTAAAACAGCTAGAGATTTCCCCTCGCTTTTAAGTAGGGAAACTTGTGGTTTCATTTTCAAGTCTTCAAGGTAACGGTGTTAAATTTGACGGAGTTAGAGATTCTTTAACTATACTAGAGTTTCAACTACCTAGTCATCGATAGGTTGTATAAAGTCCTAAAGTCTGTAGGGTATGAAGATGTGGAATACTTTGTTTTGGAAGCCATTAAAACGCTTTGATATCACTACTAAACAAATGTCTAATCCCTTGAAAGATTTTATTTTATATAAAAAATCGTTAAAGACTTTAATTACAAGTTTTTTGTTAATATGTTTAACTTAGATAATAAGCCTGTTTTTCACGTTATTAACTTCGTAGCTTCTCTTTACGTAGCTATGTTTTTAAAATACCTGTCGAAAAAAAACACGTGGAAAAGATCAAAGATATTGTGGATTAATACGTACTTAGGCCCGCCTAACGTCGTTATCTACAATATTGATACTAATTTTGCGGCGGCAAAGTTTTAGGTAAATGTTAAAATAATAGGAATTTAATGTAAATAGGTGCCTGTAAAGGCTTATTGAAGTATTAGGAAAGTCGAAATAGTATACTTATTACTTTGTCGAACGTAAAATATCTTTATGTTGGATATTGAAAACTTTACAAATTAAAAGGCACGCCTTTAAATAGCAGTAAAGGGCTTGAAAAATATTATGCGTCCTGACAATTTAGTGTTAACGTTGCTGGTGTTTAGAATGTACACACGCCTAATGAGTGAATCTCTACTATAATCAAGTACCCAGAAAATAGTTGTAGTTTATAATAAGGTATTACAGGAGTTATAGAGGGAATTAGCACAGCGTCAAGTTAATAATACCCTTAACGTTAGTAAAGGTCCCACGATGATCTACGTTCTTGTTTTACGGTCAAGAAATAAAGTTCTAGTGTATTGAGAGCCAAGTAAATAAGATAGTTTATATAAAACCTTAAATATCATTAACTTTCAAGTAGTTATTGAAATTGTTAACGGTTTTGCGATGTTTCTTATTACGTAAATTAAGTTTTATATTAGGGCGATTAAGGATAAAAACCTTAAAGTTAAACAACTTAGTGCATACGACCTTCCTTTACCTATTATCGATAATTTAATAGAAAGCTATTGACGCAGACAACTACCAAAAATGAGGAACGTTAAAGAGGAAAAATATATCCTAAGGCGTATTTATAACTTTACATATGTAAGTAGAAAAAAAAAGGATAATGAAAACTTGATATAAAAGCTTCGAGTATAACTTATTATTAAAAACTTCGATAAACTCGTTAAAAGAAGTGATAGAGTCGAGATTAACGGCCTTTTAACTCGATAAATTATTTAATTCGTATCTAAAACCGACTTTAACCTTCAAACCCCAAATTTTACGATTTTGAGGCCAAAGATTATATATAAGGTTGAGGGTAATATTCTATGGTAGTTGTACGAAAAGTTACGTTTAATCGCTTAAATATATAGTAATAAAGTTAAAAGCCAAATACATATATAATCTTCAAATATTTAGAAAATTAGTTAACTCTTAGTAGTCGTTTTAACAACAAGTTTATTAACTAAAATTAAAGGTAAATTTAAGTTTTATAACCGGTATATAACGTGACTATATATGTAGTGAACAACTGTTTTATAACGAATCGTCTTATTAAAATTACTATAGGAGTTGCATGTCACCTACCTTTTTGGGAATAGGAATGCGGTGTATTAAGCTGTTGTATGGACTAGTTAAAGCAGGCGTGTATTGTTTTTGACCTATTGATCCTATTTTTAATTACGATTAGATATAAATCTTTAATATACGACTTATATTTATTGGAATCGGAAAACAAAAACCTTGAAGTAATAGTTATACAAACTAATAATACCTTTTTCGTCGAATTTGTTGGCTTTGTAATATAGCAATAACGAGCGACTAAGAACTTGAATTTTTTAAATGTCAAATTATTTATACCTTTTCCGAAAGGTAAAGTATCTAACCTAAACGAATTGTTAATTCGTATATTTAATATTTATATTGGCTTCAATTTTCGCCAAAAGGGCTAGTATTAGAATAGTAGTATTTGTAGTGTAGTAAATCAACGTTACTTACAGTAAAGTTAACTATACTAACTGCAAGTTGAGTGTATTGTTTTATATGAGCTTACTGTAATCGACTGCAAGTCAAGTACAGTATGGCCCCACTTTACACTAGAGCACAAGCTAAGCAATTGGTTATACAAATTACTATGCAGACCGGCTAGCGGTCCGTCAAACCTAGAATAATACATACACCATTCAACCACATAATACTACTGTTACTTCGATCAATCGAATCGACAACGTTATAATGTCTAAAGCTTTATCAATATTGATCAGTGCTTATTGGGCTAAGTACAGATTGGCTAAGTAAAAGAAGAAGTTACTTTCCGGTTACGCTTTACATTAACAACGGCGGTTAGGGTAGATTAAATATTTTTTCGAAAGGCTCCTGCAAACTGCGTCAGCTTTTATGGTATTAAGTAAAGAAGATTTTTAGGTTTTGTCGGTCTTTACGGCAACTTAGAGGTAAAAATGGTTTCTTTATCTAAAACACTAAGAAATCTGTAATAAAGATCCTTTTTAAAGACATTAAGATGAACTGTTAGAGGTCTTAAAATTTGGTAAATTGGCAAACGGCTAAGTTAATACTATTATGGGTACTATTATTATAAGAAAAAAGACCAATCTTCATGGCAAAAATAATAAACAACCTATAACCTTTACCTATAATAATAAACATCCTTCGAATTTTCCTTTTATACTAGACTTTTGCACCTACTTCACTTTTTCTACTTCCCCTACGCCAGTTCAATCGTTAAGTTCGCTTCCCTAAGCGAAAATACCAAAAATTGCTAAGTTATGCTTAGAAAGCTATGCCGCGCGATCCAATACGAAGTCGCCAAGTTTCTACGCGACTTCACGCTACAACATCAAGTCCCACACGCTGAAGATTACCAAATCCCTCACCCTAAACGTCCTATACAAGCCAAAACGTCAAAATAACTAACGTAAGCGCTCACTTCGAAGATATTATTGACCCCATTAGTAAAAAAGTAATTAGTACCCTTGGACACATCTTCTCTAAGCATTATAACCCTAACTTTTATGGATACGACGTTAATAAGGGTTTAACCGAGGAGCATTTGACTAACTTCGTCGCCTATAACATTTTTAAATATAACGGCGGCGAATACTTTAACTGTATTTTTCGCAAATATCGTTATTTTTTTTACGACTGGACAATTGACATATGAAAAGCAACTTAAAAGATTGTAAGGTTTAAATTAAGGGCTGAATTTAAGCGCCAAGAGAGTTACGTGTTAAAGGAAAACACGAATAGGTTGAGAGAGAACCTTTTTGAATTAACTAATTTTAAAGAATGCTTTTAAGACCCACGCCTTAAAGGAAAGAGACTTGAGGAACCTTAACTCCCTTATATGCGATCTCATAAACCTCCTATTTACTATTAGTTAATTTAAGCCTGTTTACGCATTAACGATGAGGAACCTATTGATTTGTTTGGAAGCCTAGCACCCCTACGAGATAGCGTGGAGTATGCTCTTCGCAGCGATATGGAACGTAAAGTAACTGCCGCCAATGCCGTTAGAAGAATTGACGTCGGCGTTTTATACTAGTAAATTAATCAAGATCGTTAAACCTCTTAGAATATTTAGGTTCCTCTTACCTCTTAACACTTTAATCCAAATCGCTAAGCCCCTTAAAAGCCTTTTTACAGTAGGTTTGACTATACGCAAAAGCCTATTATAAGTCTTACTACAATACTTTACCCCTTGGGCTAGGCGACTGGCAATTACCCTTAACACTATACCTCGGCGATTCCAAGACTTGAATTGTTAGGAAACATCATTAATAGAAACTGGGATAATTATCGCGACCTTCCCTTAAGACTTGTTAAAATGATTAATATTAACTCTAAACTTTTTACGGACTTTACCAAGATTTGAAACGACGTAAAAAGTATTACGGGAAGTCTTATAACCTTTTAGATACGAAAATAATGCCCTTTTAAATATTTGTAAGTAGATACAGGTTTTTATTTTTGGTTTTTACTTATTATTTTCCGACATCCTTATAAGGCACATTAAGGATTATTACCTAACCTTTCTAACCCAAGTAATTACCTTTCGCAAAGTTTATAATAGTATAAAAGGTTACTTTCAATACGACGTTTACATTATTTAATATTATACAAATTAAGCCATTATACGGTAAACCATGATAATAGAGAAGAAGAAATAGGAGGAAACACCAATAGATATGATTAACTGAATGCTCAACAAGTTAATGTTATTCTAGTAAGTAATACGAAAAGCTTACGTTAGCGAAGCTATACTTTGCAAGCAGGTACAGACAGTAGTTACGGGTGTTAACGAGTTTGAATACGCTTTATAACGCATAGATACTATTTGCGAAGGCTTTTTTAACTAGTTGCGTTTTTCGTTCGTAACTATAATAACACTTATACCAAACTCGCTTGGTATATACCCTTAAACCGGCAACTTTCCTGACGTGTATAAAGACGACCTTACGGTAGTTAATAACGTTGACTATAAGTACGGCTATGGGCTTCGTTAACGCCTAAAGTCGAGCCTATCGACTACAAACTAAAGGTAGTAGCTATATTAGCGTTAATAGGGCTAAGATTTAGGCGAATCTGCTAACTGTAAGCATTATTGTCGTAATAGTGATAAGAAATGTTGGATTTGTAGTAAGTCTAGTTATTGGTTAACTTGGTACACCTCATGTCAAACGAAATAATGAAAAGGTAATATATTGTATCCAGTATCCTATTATTTATAAATAAGATTACTTAAATCAAATCGTAAACTTCGAAAGCAACGAGCTTATTAACGGCGATAATAACCCTAAATAGATTAAATGGTATGAAGATATAACTTTTGACGCGGCGTAGTAACTAACCAACTACGTCTTCCTATATCAATTGGGTGGTGAAAACCCTTACCTTTACTCTAATTAAGCCCCTAACACATTACACACCTTTAACCTTTACGATCATTATACGAACTATACATTTTAAGGTATTATGGAAGATATAAGGGGGTAATAGAGTACTTAACAGTAGGCTATTTATAATACGTGGTATTATGAAGGGAAAGTACTACAGTTACTAATATTAATCATCGCGATACTATTAAGGTTAAAGTTGGCTTCAGATCAGGTGAATAACTATCGTTACTGGAGATAACTGTAATTCAAATTGTTATTAAGCTGATTACGTTCCATATTTTCAAGTTCTCTACCCTTTTTATTTTTTGCTTAAAGGATATAAAGACTCTTGGGTTAACTTTAACGCCGATGAGCTGGTTAAAAATGGCTAAAGGTTTCCTCTTACCTTTAAGTGAGGGCACTTACAGTTTTATATTTAAAGCCTTAAATCAGTGGTGTTAAACCTGACGGAGACGGAGATGCGTTAATTATAACGGCGTTTTAACCACTTCGCCGTCGACCGACTAGATAAAGTCCTAAAATATGCAAGGTATGAAGATGTGAAATACTTCATCCTAAATGCTACCGAAAAGCTTTATTATTACTTTTAAACATATAACTATATCTTCTGAAAAATTAACTTTACACTAAAAACGACAAGTACTTTAATTATAAAGTCTTCATTAATATATTTTACTTCAATAACAAGCCTACTTTGTTACGTTTTTAACTTCGTAAGCTTTTTTTACGAAGTTAAGTTTTCAAAGTCCCTTTCAACAAAAGATACGTTGAAAACGTTAAGTATAATGTAAATTGACACGTACTTAGACCTATTTAACATCGTCGTTTACGATACAGGTAACAACTTTACGGCGGAGGGTTTTAAAGAGGATGTAAAAATAATAGGTATTTAGTATAAAAAGATGACTGTAAAGGCCCACTAAAGAATTGAAAAAGTTAAAAGGGTATACGCCATACTTCGCCGAGAATATAATATCTTTACATAGAAGATTAAAATCTTGACGAATCTGTAAGCACAACTTTAAATAGCGGTAAAGGGCCTGAAATATATTTTAAGCCCTAATGACCTAATATCAATATTGTTGGTATTTAAATCGTATCTACATTTGAAGAGTTAATCTCTGCTATCATTAAGTACCTAAAAGCGAGTTACGACTTATATAAAAGCACTAGAGGAACTGCGGAAGGAATCGGTACACCGCTAGGTTAACGATACCTTTAATACTAGAAACAGCTCTATAACAATCGACGTATTTGTTTTGTCATTATAAAGTAAAATCCTTTTATAGCGAGAGTCAAGCAAATAAAAGGGCCTATACAAAACCTTAAGTATCGTCAATTTTAAATTAGTTGTCAAAACTAGTAACGGTTTTGTATTTTTCCGAACCACTCAGATTAAGCTTTATATAAGGGCTATTAAAAATGAAAACCTTTAAGTTAAAAAACCGACATAATGTAAACCTCGTCTACCAATTATTAATAATCTGATAAAACGCCGTCGATGCAGACGACCCCCGGAAAAAAAAACGTTAAAGAAAACGAATATATACCGGGTCGTATTTATAGAACTGCTTAGGTAGGTAGAAAAAAATGATAATAAAACTTAGTGTTAAAGCTTAGAGTATAATGCATTATTAAGAATTTCAGCAGGCCTTTTAAGGAAAGCGACATAGTCGAGATTAACGGTCTGCTAACTCGAAAAGTTATATAATTCGTGCCGAAGGTTAATTTTAACCTTTAAACCCAGAATGGTACAATCTTTCAGTTGAGGATTATTTACGAGGTTGAAGGTAAAATCACGGGGCGACGGTACGAAAATTGACGTTTAATCGTTTAAGGATACAGTAATAAAGGCAAAAACTGGATTTTCACGTAATTGTTAACGATTTGGAAAATGAGATAACGATTAGTGGTTGTTTTAACAGCAAGTTTTCTAGTTAAAATTAAAGATAAGTTTGTGCTTAATGGTCAAGAAATAACGTAAACCTATATATAATTTATAACCAACTTATAATGTATATTATTACTGGAATTACCATAGGAATTAAGGCTTATTTACGCTTCAGAAACGGTAATACGGTATATTAAACCCCTATATAGATTAGTTAAAGGAGGTGTTTACTAGTTTCCAACTTACTAGTCGTACTTTAAATTATGGTTGGGTATAAAGTTTTCAATATACGACCCTTATTTATTGTTTACGTAAAGAAAAGGACTTCGGCTTGATAGGGTTGTAAACTAATGATAACCTTTTTGTCGCAAAGGCTAGCTTTGTGGTTTAGAAATAACGAACGATTAAGAACTTTAAATTTTGAAATTGTAAGCCGGTAACGATGCTGACGAAGAGTAATCAACTGGAGTTTAACGGATAGTTAATCAGTATACTTGGTATTAATGCTAGCCTTAGTTTTCATTAAAAATGTCAAGGAATTATTTTGTTATAATCGATAAAATTAACGTGGTTAAGGCCTAATGATACCTGAAATAACGTACCCGGGAGGGCTATATTGCCACCCTATACCAACCGAGGCCTTTTACGACCTTTTCATCGCGGTGTAGATATAAAATCTAATAAGTAACAACTTTAACCCGCTTAATAGGAAGATTAAGTAGCAAATGCAGAATTTGAACCGAGGGATTAATATGGTCCTAATCGATCTATCTAGGGCTAAATTAATGATTTTTACGAATGGTAATTTTGTAAATAATACAGACCTATTTTATGAATTAGCTTTCTGATAACCCTTGTTAACGAAAATTAGCGGGAAGACTAATTTAATATTATTGGTATCCTAATTTATTAGACCTTTGTTAAATATAAATGGATTATGCAAAACGTATTGATTTCAAAGGTTTATGGAATAATATCAGGCTTTAACGTAGGTATAACATTGTAAAAAACCCCAAATATTATTACCAGGCAGATGAAAATTCCTCTTATTCCGGTGATAATCTGTACCGTTTTAAGGAGCCTGTTTGAATGCCTTTCGAAACTCGGAATTGCTAGAGAAAAACGCACAATAATCGATGTGATGGCACTCTGTAAAGCCTACGAAGGAAGGGAAATAAAGGAGCTTTGGTAGATTAATAGGAAGGAAAATATTACTAATGCTATAGCGAAGGTATCGCTAAACAAGACCTTGGAAAGGTTTATGGATAGCAATAGGAAGACTATACGTATCTAAGGCTACGTTAATAGGCCGTTTGGTAAGGAAAAATCATATAAAGGCAGTTAAAGATGTGCTGGAGAAATGGAAGATTTTCAGGGGATTAATGATTGCAACTTGTTTAATTGGTACGGCTAAAATGGAAGTTGAAAGGGGGCTATAGCGGAAGAACTTTTTATAGGAGTCGATAAAGTAAAACTATAGAACCGTAGGAAAATTAACGGAAATCGGAGTCAATTTATATGTAATTAGGTATAATTCTATATGGAGGTTATTTGAAATTTACAAGGGTTTAACCAGTTAACAACGTCGCAGTTTAGCGCTTATCAGAAAATATTGGTTAACCATATTATCGTATACGCAAAAACTAAAAATCTGCTAGTGTTGGAATAGTAGTATTTTAGTGTAATAGGTTAACTTTACCTACAGTAAAGTTGACTATATTAACTGTAAGTTGAGAGTATTATTTTGTACGGGTCTACTGTAATCGACTGAAAATTAAGTTTAGTATGACCCCACTTCAGACTAGGTTATAGGCCAAGCAATTGGCCATATAAATTACTACATAGACCAGCTAGCGGTCTGCCAACCCTAGAACAATACATCCACTATCTGACCACACAATATTACTATTACCTCGATCAATCGAATAGACAACGTTGTAACATCTAAAGCTCTACCAACAGCTAGGATATTGATTTAACTAAAATTAACAATATTAACGTAATTAAGGCTTAATGGTACTTGAAAAAATACGCCCGTAGTATTTATATCGATCTTTTATACTAACTGAAAACTTTCTATAACCTATCGATCACGATATAAATATAAAACATAATAGGTAACAACTTTAATTAATTGAATAAAAAGTTTAAATAATAAGTAAGAAACTTAGATAGAGAGATTAATATAGTTCTGATTAACCTGTCGAGGGCTAATTTTATAGTTTTTACAAATATTCTTTTTTGTAAATAGTACCAATCAATTTTTACAAATCGATTTTTCAATAACTTTCGTTAACGAAAATAGGCGAAAGGACCAGTTCAATATCATTGGTAACCTGATTTATTGGACATCCGTTAAATATAAAAGTATTATACAAAATGTATTAGTTTTAAAGTTTACGGTATAATGGCTAACTTTAATATAGGCATGTCACTATGAGAAACTTTTAACTTTATTATTAGTTAGTTAAAGATTCCCTTCATTTCGGTAGTAATTTGTATCAACTCAAGAAGTTACTCTAATGCCTTTTAAAGCTCGGAACCACTAGTTAAAATCACCTAATAATCAACGTAATAATACTCTGTAAAGTTTATAAAAACATGAAAATCAATAAATTTCAATAGATCGATGGTAAGAATAATTTTGTTAAAGTTATAACAAAGATATTATGGAAAGGAGACTTTAAAAAGGTTGTAGATTATAATAGGCTAACCGTATATATCAAGGGCTACATTAACAGGCTACCTAGTAAAGCTTAGTTATATGCTAATGAGTAAGTATATGTTAATAAACTGGAATATTACCACGGGAATGACGATAACGATTTCTTTAAGTAATAAAGTTGAATTAGGAATAAAGTAAGTTAATTAACTTACAAAGATTAAACGAAATTGAAAAATGAGTTAATTTATGTGAGTTAAGATATCTGATAGAAATATGGGTAGTGGTGATAGTAGTAAAGGGTTAATAATAGTAGTAATAGCCTAGTTAACTCATGTGGATTAATTGAATTAGCGGACGGCTTAACCCACGTGAGTTAAAAAGAATAATGGCGGCGATCGGAAATACGCGTAAGTTTGAGGCAAAAATTTTGTATATGGAAATTATTAAAGTTAGGACTCGGAGCTGTAGGTCAATTAAAGGTAATTAAGGTTAATTTGGGTGTGAAATTCAACTTCAATTAATAGGGTTTCAGCTAGTTAACGAGGAGGTAATTCGGTGATAACCGGAAAATTTTGGTCGACCGCACTAGCATATGCGTACAAAATAAAGAGACGCTAGTATTGGAATAGTAGTAATTTCCATTCAGTATATTAACTTTGCTTATATTAAAGTTGATTATGCTGACTAAAAGTTGAGTGTATTGTTTTGTATTGGACTACTATATTAGCTGCAAGTCAAGTATAGTATACGATCACTTTATACTAAGGTACAGGCCAAGAAATTGGTCATACAAACTACTATGTAGACCAGTTAGGGGTCTTCCAAACCTAGAATAATATATTCACTACTTGACTATTACAATACTACTATTACTTCGACCAATTGAATTAACAACATTTGAACGTCCAAAGTCCTACAAACAATAATTGTAATTGAAGTTTCATTTTAGTTTACATTTATAAATCATCATTTTGATTGTATAGGTTCAAGTGGCAACACTACCTATTTTAGCGCTGTTAGGACTATTTCATTAACTGATATTATATCAACTATCGTATATTTTATGTATGATAATAGAGAATTATTTCTTTAAATAATAAGTATAAAATATTATTGTCTCATAGCTAATTAGTTAGGAACTAGTTACTGGTTTCTCTAAGTTAAAAATTGCAATTTATTGGAATAGTAGTAATTGTAGTACATTAAGTCAACTTTACTTATGGTAAAGTTAACTATACTAACTGCAGATTAAGTGTATTGTTTTGTGGGTTTACTGTATTAACTGCAGTTGTAATAGTAGTAATTGCAGTATAGTAAGTCAACTTTCCTTACAATAAGGTTGACTATACTAACTGCTAGTTGGGTGTATTAGTTTGTGGTTCAACTGTATTGACTGAAAATTAAGCACAATATGCGTCCACTTTACACTAGGTTATAGGCGAAGAAATTGTCTATATAAATTACTGTGTAGACCAGCTAGAGGTCTACCGAACCTAGAGTAATACATCTACCACTTATCAATGTTATACTATTGTTACTTCTACTAATAGAATCGATAACGTTGCAACGTTTAAATTCCTACCAACACTAATTAGGGTTTATCAGGTGAAGTACAGATTCTCTAAATAGAAAAAGAGGTTACTTTCCAGTTTTTACGTTTTAGTTAAGACTAAAGTAAATGGAAGATTCTTGTGGGGGGCTTTTACTATTTTGTTAGTTTTTACGGCAGTAAGTAAAAAAGATTTTTGGATTGGGTTAGTTTCTACAGAAGCTTAGAGGTAGTAACGGTATCGCTATTGAAAACACCAAGAAATCTTTACCGGATCCTTCTTAAAGAAAAGAGTTGAGATTGACTGCTAAAAGTTTTAAAAATCATCAAGTTAACAAACAGCTGAGTTAGTACTACTTCGAGTGCTATTATTGTAAAAATGACTAAGTCTCACAACCTTTAACTTTCAAATTTCGATCCCCACTAATAACACATAATATTCTACTTTACCTTTTATACCAAATTTTTCCCTTAACACCAAGTCTTCCCCCCCACTTCACATTTTCCCCTTCCTTTAAATTACTTTAATCGTTAGGATCATTCTTTCGAGCGAAAAAAATACTAAGAACCGCCAAGTTATGCCAAGAAAGCAACGTCGCGCGACTTAACCTTAAATCATTCAGTTTACACGCCCCTTAATTACCAAGTTTACCGACCACCAAGTTCTACGTTAGTTGAAATATTGATATAATGCTTACTTAAGAATCATTAAAGGTGATCTAAGCCTTCGAATCCATTATTTTTAAGTACTACAATAAAGGAATCTAGGAAATGAATGTTAATTATTATTTAATTAAGAGGTATTTGATTTATTTCGTCGGCTGTTACATTGTTGAGTAAAACCGCGGCGAAGAATTTAACCGCAGCGTTTGCGCTTTTTAGATATACCATGAGTTTTTTTATGATTGGATAATTAATATGTGGAAGAGAATTAAGAGGAGTATTAAGTTCAAGTTGAAGGTAGAATTTAAATGAAAAGGAGTATATGTGCCAGATAAAAATTTTTCCAAACTAGTAAAGATTTTTTTTTAGTTAGCTTAATTTGAAGAATGCCCTTAAGATTTACAAGGTAAAAGAGGGGGAGTTAAAGATCCTTTACCACTTTATATACGCTTTAAGTACCTTCACCTTAATTTTCAACTAAGTTAAGGTTTTAATTTCTCCGTAGGCACCAATTTATTATACGTTTACGATAAGGAACCCTTTAATTCGTTCGGAAGTTTAGTAATTTCAAGTGACAACGCGGAGTACGCGTTTAGCGGAAGTAGAGCGCGTAAAGCAACGGTTTCCAATGCAGTAAAATAAATTGATGTTGACTTTATTCGATTAATTAAGAAAAACCATTAAGTTCTTTACACCCCTTACTACTAAATCCCCCTTAACTATTAATCCTTCCCTTAAAATCTCCAAATTATTTAAAGCGAAGCTTTCTACGGTAGGTACGTTTATTCGTACAAGCTTATGATTGGGTTTACCATAGGATTTTACTTCTCGTGTCAAGCGATTGATAATTACCCTTAATATCGAGACTTTAAAGATCTAAAACCTGATTTAATAAGAAATACTATGGATGATTGAGAAGATTATAGCGACTTTTCCCCTGTATTTGTTAAAATAATTAATAAAAATTATAATGGTTTTATAGATTTTACGATGGTTTGAAATAACATAGAGAAGTATGACAGAAAACTTTAAAAAGTTTTCTATACGAAAATGATACCCTTTTTAAACATTTATAAGTAAATTCAAATATCTATTTCTAATTTTCACTCATTATTTCTCGGAACTCTTACAAGGTATGTTAATCATTATTATTTAATTTTCCTAACGATAGTAATAACCTTTCGCAAGATTTATAACGGTATGAAGAGTTACTTCGAGTACGACGTATATTTGGCGTAATATGATACAAATTTGGTTACGACAAAGTGAAGTACGATAATGGTTAATAAAAAACAGAAGGAAGTACCAATGAATATTTTTAATTAAACTTTCAATAAGTTAAAGTTATGTTAATAAGTAATAGTGAAAGCCTATATTGGCAAAGCTACGTTTCGCAAGTAAGTACAGGTAGTAATTATGGATGTAAACGAATTCGAATACCTTTTGTAACGCTTAAATACCACCTATAAGGTTTTTTTTTAGCTGATAAAAGTTTTAATTTACGACCGTAATAATACCTATATTGAATTCGCTCAGTATGTATTTCAAAATTGATACTTTTGTGATGTAGATAAAAATCACCGCGTCATAGTATATTATATTAATCGTAAGTATAGGCAACCACAATATTTAAAATTTGTGTTAAGGTTTTAGTCTTTAAAGTTGTAATTATATTGAATCTAATAAAAGAAAGATTCAAATAGACTTATGAACTGTAAGAATTATCGTCGTGAAAATAGAAAAATATTTTAAAATTATGGTACGTCTAGTTATTGGTACATTCGTTATATTTCAGCTGAATGTAATTAATAATAGGTGATTTATTATATTTGATATCCTATTGTTTCCAGGTAAATTTAATTGTATCATATCGGAAACTATAAAGGTGAAGAGATTATTAATAATAATGATACGCTTAAACAAGTTACGTGATAAAAAAACAATGTTTTTAATATGGTTGAGTAATTAGTTAACCACGTCTTTCTATATAGTTTCAGTGGTAAAAACCTATGAATTTGATTTGATTAACCCCCTGACTAATTAAATATATTTAACGTTCGATATCATTATGCGGATTATACGTTTTAATATATTATACGAGATATAAGGGTAGCAAGATTTTTAACAAAAGTTTATTCGTAGTATGTGATATTATGAAGCGAAAGTATTATTATCACGGCGATTAATTGTTAAGATGTTAGCAAAGTTGAAGTTGGTTTTGGTCCAGGCGAATAATTATCGTCATTGGAAATAATAATCATTTAGATCATTGTCGAGTCGATTACGTTCTACATCTTTAAATTCTTCACCTCTTTTCTCCTTTATTTGGAAAATATGAAGACCCTCATCGTTAATATTAACATCAACGTTAATAAATTAGTTGAAAATATGTAAAGGTTTTCCTTTGCCTTTAAGTAG
Source organism: Anisogramma anomala (assembly GCA_038502455.1). NCBI lineage: Eukaryota > Fungi > Ascomycota > Sordariomycetes > Diaporthales > Gnomoniaceae > Anisogramma > Anisogramma anomala. The sequence continues at coordinate 30,917,824 of JASMMZ010000003.1, read as the reverse complement.
GAGTATTGATGGTTTTATTCCTAAAACTTAAAAGTAATGGTATTTAATTCAATAGAGTTAGAAATGCGTTGAATATACCGGTGTTTTAACCATCTAGTCGTTGATAGATTGTATAAATTCCCTAAGTTTGTAGGGTATGAAAAGGTGGAATACTTTTCTTTGAGTATTATTAAAAAGCTTTGCTATTATGGCCAAATATACGCTTAAGATCCCCAAAAATCTAAGTTTATATTAGAAAACAATGAGTATTTTCATTATGAAAATTTCGTCAATATAATTTACTTGGATAATAAATCCAATTTGTATATTGTTAATTTTGCAACTATTGGTAGTCCTTTATCGTTATAATGTAGTCTTTTCGAATTACTGTGGTCGAAGTAACTGGTGCTGCATTGAAATTAGTTCTGATTGATGAGTTGTAAGTTCTTAGTTTGACAGACCGCTAGTCGGTTTGTACGCTAATTTGTATGGCTTAATGCTTTGACCTATGCTCTACTTTGAAGTGAGCACCTACTGCACTGTATTTGCAGTTAATCCTACAAACTGTAGTTAATTTTTAGTAAGTATAATTAATTAATTGAGAGTACAGTTGACTTAACTGTATTGAATTTAATTCCCATTATAACACTAGCGGCTTTTGGTTTTGTGTTCCTATGCTAGTGTGGCTGGCTACCAATTGCTGGTAACTTTTGAAGTCCCTCATTAATTAATAGGCTAAACCCCTATTAATTCCGATCAATTTGTATTGAAATTGATACTAATCATAGCCTTTTATTTTATATTTCCGAGCCTTGAATTCCTTGATTTCTGTACACAGATATTTTGCTACAAACCTATGCGTATTACGTATTTCACCACTTTCGTATGTTTTACCAGTAGTTTAACTTATTGTTGTTGTTATCGTTGTCACCGCAGCTATTACTTTGGCAGTTTTTGAGGTTGTCAAGGTATCTTTATTTCTCCATATTACATACTGAGCGGTTTACGTAGATTTCGATTCGTATAGTTAGCATATTGCTATTTACTAACCCTTTTAGTGTGTTATTGGGCGTAGCCTTGGTTATAGAGTCATCGGGGTTATTTTTGCCGTTGATTTACCAGAACTTATCGATTTCCCGGATTTCGTATGCTTTCCTTAAAGTTATTATGTTTATTATTAAACGTTTTTTATTAGTTGTACCAAGATTTAACAGGTATTCGTAGAGACTTTGGAAATATGTTTATATAATTACAGGTATCGAAGGTAATTTTGTTTATTTGGTAATAATCTTTAACATGCTGTTAGTTTCTATACCGATATTCCAACTTACCATTATGACATATACCTTCGATCATAGCATACTTCATATTACACGCTTATATTTAACTTCTATCCTATATACGAGGATTCCGGTAATAGTAAACTGCCTCTCAAAACTTTTCTAGTTGAAAAATATTATAAAGAATTCGATTTGTGATACAGGGTTGGTGTTGTTGATAAAAAGAAAAATCATATATAAAAGCCATCAATTTCGCTGTCTTTGAACTCACCGAAACTATATTAATACCTATTTCTAAGTAATTCAATTTTCACTAAATCTTTTTATTTACTTGTTCAAATCCTAGTTTTGTGGATTTTGTATTTACGCCGCGGTGGATAGGTTTTACGATACCTCCAGTTGGTATAGCGTTGCAATATAGGACACACGGACCCTTTATTCCAGGTATTGTTGTGATCTTTCCTCGTTGGCCTTGTCGATAGTCTTCAGGCTCGTGGTTTGCCCTTTTTAACGTAGGCTATTGTAAGTGCAGTTTTTAGACTTCATACTATAGATGCGGATTAACGATTTATTAAGGTTAAGTTGTATGCCTTTAGCCAACGTTTTAATCGGCTTACACTTTCGGAGGCATGACTTTTTGATGGCACGTTATTCCACTATTATAAACTTATTGTTTTCGAGGAGAAGAGTATCATTAGTTTATATACTTACGATGCTAAAGTTTTTGCCTTGCATAATTAATGAATACGGCTTAAACGTTAATTTTTTTATGCCTAGTATTGGAATAGTACTACATGTAGTGCAGTAGGTCAACTTTACTTACAGTAAAGTTGACTATACTGAAATGCGAGGTGAGTATATTGTTTTGTGTAGGCTTACTGCATTAGGTGTAAGTCAAATACAGTAGGCCACACTTTACACTAGAGCATGGGCCAAGCAATTGGCCATACAAATTAAAGTATAGACCAACTAGCAGTCTGCCAAACATAGAACAATACATCCACCACTTGACCACACAATACTACTATTACTTCGACCAATCGAATCGACAACATTGCAACGTCTAAAGCCCTATCAATACTAATCAGTGCTTATTAATTTAAGCACAGATAAGATAAATAAAAGAAAAGGCTACTTCTTGGTTACGCTTTACGTTAACAAATAGCGGCTAAGGTAAAGGAAAGATTCTTACGAAGAGCTTTTATTAGTATTACGCCAGTCTACAACGGCAAGAAAACAAAAAAGATTTTTAGGTTACGCCAGTCCACAATAGCAATCTAAAAGTAAGCGACGGTATCGCCACTTAAAAAACACTAAGAAATATTCATGGATCCTTTTTGAAAATGTTAGGATTAACTGCAAGAAACCTCAAAGTTCGGCAAGTTGGTAATTGGCTAATTTAATACTACTTCAGGTATTACTACTATTAAAACAACTAAGTCCTACGGCCAAAATAAAAAATAATTTTCGCTTTTTACTAATAATAACTAACGACCTTTAACCTTACCCTTTACACCGAATTTTTTCCCCTACTTTGCTTTTTTCACTTTCCCTACGCCAAATTAATCGTTAAAATCGCTGCTCTAAGCGTAAATACTAAGTTACATAAAAAAAGCCACGTCGCGCGACCCAGCGCCAAGTCAGTAAGTTTCCACGAAACTTCACACCAAAAACACCAAATCCCTATACCTCCGATTACCAAGTCCCTCGCTTTGTGTGCCTTATACGTCCTACCCAAGGAAAAACGTCAAGATGGCAACCGCCAGTACCTACTTCGAAGCTATTACCAACCCTATTGGAAAGGAATAAATTAAAGCTCTCAGACCCCAATTTACCAAGTATTTCGATAAAGAGCTTTAGGTATGCGACGTCGATAAAAACTTTACGTAAAAGCACTTAATTAACTTTATTAGCTTTCATATTATCGATCACGATAAAGGCGAAATCCTTAGCCCCGGCAACGGTACTTTTTACAAGTTCTGTAAATTTTTTAACGACTAAACCATAGATATGTAAAAGAGGATTCCAAAGGGTATTAAATTAAGATTAAAAAGATCTTTAGCAAAAAGGGATTGAAATGACAGAGAAAAACACTACTAAGCTGGGAAAATTTTTCTTCTAGTTGGCTTAACTTAACGAATACCCTTAAAATTCATACCTTAAAGGAAAATATATTAAAAATATTTAATACTCCCACACGCATTTTGAGGGACCTCCCCTTTATCCTTAGCTAAGTTAAGCCTCTTTACTAGTAAACGATAATAAATATATTAACTTACTTGGTAACTTAACGCCTTCATGTAATAATGTGGAATACACCCTTAATAGCGGTATAGCACGCAAAGCAACGGTGTAATGATCACACTAAATATCCGTGAGTAAATAGAAGGTGTTAGGGGATTTATGTTAGTAGTAAGGTAGCAGAGGTAACAAAGATGCAACATCAAAAAGATGTTTGTTTGTGCTGTAGAATGATCACTAGCCGTTAGGCTATTCAGGTGTATAGACTGAATACTTAGATTGACAACTGAAGAGCTATGAAGGAAATACTATCAATGTGGTGCTAACCGTGTCCTTATATCCTATGGCCTTCATGCCATTTTCAGTACTGGCTCACTGCTGCTCAGTGATGCTCATCGGTGCTTACTGAGGCTCACTAGTGCTCACTGAGGCTCTCAATAGCTCAGATGCATGCTGGCCTGTTTCCTGACCCGCCAACGTGCTTGGGTTATAACAAACGGCCGCCTACACGGCTAAAAGAATTGACGTTGACACCCTATACCAGTCAATTAAGTAAGATCGTCAAGTCCCTCAAAACCTTTAGGTTCTTTTTACCCCCTAGCACTTCAATCAAAATCGCTAAGCCCCTTAAAACCCTTGTTACAGTAGGTTTGCCTATATGCAAAAGCCCACCATAAGCCTTACCACAGAACTTTACCCATAGGGCTATTCGACTGTCAATTACTATTAACACCGTGCCTCGGAGGCTTCAAGACTTAAAATGCCAGGAAATACCACTAAGTTCTGGGATAATTATTGTGACCTGCCCCCAAAACATGTTAAAATAGTTAATATTAATTACAAGCTCTTTATAAACTTCGCTAATATTTGAAACAATGCAGAGATATATGACGGAAAGCCCTACAACCGCTTCAATACAAATGTAATGCCTTTTCTAAATATCTGTAAGTTAATAAAGGTTCCTCTTTCTAGTTTTCACTTATTATTCCCCAGAATCCTTACAAAGAATGCCAGGGACTATTATCTAACCTTTCTAACTAGAACTAATATATTTCTAGAGATTTATAACAGTCTAAAGGGTTACTTCGAATACATCATCCACCTTACGTAATATTACACGGATTGAGCTATATGAGGTGAGAAACGATAATAATTAAAAAGAAAAAGGAGGAAAGATCGATGAATATACTTAGTCAAATGATTAACAAGCTGATGATATGTCAAAAATCAATGGGGAAAGCCTAAGCTGGCTAATTCATACTTTTTAAGCAGGTACGAGCAACATTTACAGGCGTTAATGAGTTTGAATACGCTTTACAATACCCAAATGCCACCTACGAAGGTTTTTTCAGCCAGTTACGTTTCTCGTTTACAATTGTGATAATGCATACACAAAACGTGGATGAAAAATATCTTACGCTACTTAATTATATCGACCGAAAGTACGGCTATAAGCGCCATTAACGCCTAACAGCCCCAGGTTAGAGGTAGAAGCAGCCACGCTAGCTCTAATAGAGCTAAAATTAAGGCGGTCCTACTAACCGTGAAAACTATCGTCGTAATAATGGTAAAGATATTGGATTTATGGAAAATCAGGCTGTTTCTTAACTTGTTACCTCCTTGCTAAACGTACCATGACGGGAGCTGGGTAAATGAAAGGGTCCGTATAAAATCTTAAGTATAGTAAATTATGAAGTAGTTATTAAAATTGTTAACTGCCCTATAACGTTTCGTATAACTTAGATCAAGCTTACTATTAGAGCTGTTAACGATAAAGATCCTTAAATTAAATGATGGAACCAATACGAACCTTTTTTACTTATAATTAATAAGATGATAAAACTCTGTTGATGCGGACGACCCCCGAAGAAAAGGATCGTTAAAAATGAAAAATACATACCGGGCCTTATTAATAATAATATTTGGGTAAGCAAAAAAGAAAAGGATAACAAAAACTTAATATTAAAGCTTCAAGTATGAGAAATTATTTAAACCTCTGGAAAACCGTTTAAGAAAAACTACAGGGTTGAAATAAATGGTTTATTAATTTAAGGGATTATATAATTTACGCCAAAAACTAATTTTAATCTTTAAAACCCGAATTTCCAATATTTAAGTCGAGGATTATTTACAAGGTTAAAGGTAAAATTTCGGGGCGGCTATACAAAAAGTCACGTTTAATTACCTAAGGATATGGAAATAAAGGCAAATACCAAATTCTTACGTAATCTCTAACGATTTGAAAGATCAATTAATGTTTAGTAGTCGCTTTAATAGCATATTTATTAGCCAAGATTCAAGGCAAGTTAACGTTCAATAGTCATGATATAACATAAGCTTCTACGTAATTAATAACGGATTAATAAAAGATTGTATTACTGGAGTTATTATAGGAACTACGTGTTATCTACCCTTTAAAAACGGTAATACGATATATTAATTTACTATTTGAACTAGTTGCAACAAGCGTTTATTAGTGTCTAACTTATCAATCGCATTTTAAATTATTGATGACGATAAAGCTTTTAACATACGATTCGTAATTACTAGTAACGTAAAAAAGGTACTTTAGCTTAGTGGGTATATAAACTAACTATAACCTTTTCATTAAAACGGATAGCGTTGTAATATCGAAATAATAGGCTAGCAAGGATTTTAAGTTTTGTAACTGCAAGCCGGTAACGACGTTGGCGGAGGGTAGCCAACTTAACTATAATAGATCGTCAATCCGCATGCTTAGTAGTAATACCGGCTCAAGATTTTGCCAAATAAGCCAGGGCACTGATTTGGCTACGATTAACAAAATTAACGTAACAAAACCCCAATGGTACCATGAATACCGTATCCGTAACAACTATATTATCACCTTATATTAATCGAAGGCATCGTACAACCTATCTATTATAATATAAGTATAAAAGCTAGCGAATAAAGACTTTAGTAGACTAAATGAAAGGCTTAAGTAACAAATGCGGAACTTGGACCGAGAGATTAATATAATGCCAATCGATTTATCGAATGCTAAGTTAATAATCTTTACGACTTTGTTTTTCGTAAATAGCACCGACCTGTCTTTATAAATCAACTTTTTAATAACCCTTGTTAACGAAAATAGGCGGGAAAACCAGTTTAACATTATCGGTAACCTGATTTACTAAACCTCCGTCAAGTATAAAAGGATTACACGAAACATGTTAGCTTTAGAGGTTTACAACATAATAGGAGACTTGAATGTATGTATAGTATCACGGGAAACTTTTAACCTTATTACTAATAAACTAGAGATTTTTTCTAATCCGGTGGTAATTTATACTAAAACTTGAAGATTTTATTCGAATACCTTTTAAATCTCGGAATCACAAGCGTATAACGCCTGATAATCGACGTAATAGCACTTTGTAAAGCCTAGAAAGGGAGGGAGATTAAGAAGTTCCGATGTATTAACGGCAAAGATAATTCTGCTAATGTCATAACGAAGACATCACCGAACAAAGACCTTAAAATGTTTGTAGATAGCAACGGGCTAACTATACGTATCAAGGACTATATTAATAGGCCACTCGGAAAAGCTAACTCACGTAACGTCGATCAGGAATATATTAGGAAACTGGAAGACTGCCAGGGAAGTGGAGGTTATGATGGTGACCTATTTGAATAGCACGGCTAAAGTGAAGGTTTGTCAAAGCCTGTGATGGAAAACCTTTGTAGAAATTAATAAACTCGAATCTCGAATCTATAGAGCAATTGAAGTAAAATAGGGGCCAAATTAAGTGCAATTGGGTGCAATTCGATATAAAAGTCAATTAAAATTGATAATAGTCTAGCCAGTTGACGAGGTCGCAATTTAAGGCTTACCAGAAAAGATTGGTTAACCATACTGGCGTGCGCATACAAACTAAAAAACCGCTAGTGTTAGAATAGTACTACATTCAGTGCAATAGGTTAACTTTACTTACAATAAATTTAACTATATTAAACTGCAAGTTATGTATATTGTTTTACATAGGCTTACTATATTTATTGTAAGTTGAGTACAGTAAGCCACACTTCACACTAAGGCACGGGCCAAATAATTGGCTATACAAATTACATTACAAACCGGCTAGCCATCTTCCAAACCTAAAACAATACATCCACCACTTGACTAGGAAATACTACTATTAATTCGACCAATCGAATCGACAATGTTGCAACGTCTAAATCCCTAACAACACCTATCTTGTTTTTAGAATTCGCTTGGTATGTTAAGAACCAATAGATATCTGTTTCGGTAAGTTTATATAGAGGTTTGATGTAAATTATTCCCGTGCCGGCTGGAAACTTGTCCTTTAATTTTTGTCGGTAGTTTTAGGTGTATAATTCGTTTAAAATCGGTGGCAAATTGTACGTACGTTTGTTTTATGTCCCAACTATTGAGTATAAACTTATTTTATGCTGTAGCAGTTAAACTGAACGTAATTCAAACGATTAAAAATTGGCTAATATTCTGGATTATAGGTAATGAAGTAAGGATCTAGTCCTAACCTTTATTACTGTATTTTGAAGAGATTAGCCGTAACTTTTTATACGGTCAGTCCGTGATTTTTCCCTTAATTTCATGAACTATCCTTAACTTCAAGATATTAATATATTAGCCTTTCAATTAAGTTAATTGTATAAGTTAAATAACCACTTGCGTAAAAAAACCGTTAATCTCCACCCGGTCGCTTTCTTTAAAGGGTTAATTCGATGTGTCAATAATTCTTTAATAACTAATTTAAGGGCAAGTTTTTATTATACTTCTTTTTTTGAAATACCTATACCGTTTTATATGCCTTTTCTAACTTATAGTCCTCGTTACCATCCTCTCTTTCAATGTTTATGTTCATTTTAAGTGGTCTTCCACGTCGTCGATATTTTATTAGCTTGTTAACAATCGGCTCGGAACGATTATGTTGGCTGATTCATTCGGCTCGAAGGTTGTCGATGTTACGATTTTTATCAAACTTAAGGGGGCTTTTTTACGGCTTTACTTATATAGTCTAGAAATTGATAGAGCCGTTAACAGTTTTAACTATTACGTTTAAGTTAGTAATATTTAAGATTTTATATAGCCTATATTTTTTAACTAGATTTTATTACGTAAAGATTTCATTTTTAAAAGGCAAAAATAGTACGTTTATTATCGATAGTCCGTTTCTAGTATTGAGGATACTATAAACCTGACGTCGTGTGGATTTATTTTTCAGTTTCTTTATATTTTTGCTGTACGTTATAGTACGCTTTTGGGTATTAAGCGATAGTAGCGATTCAGTCGTTATATGTAGTTTGTTCTCAAATAATAGTAAAGTTAATATAAAATTATTGGGGTTAATATCATTGTCAAGACCTTTTACCGTTTTCTAAAACCGAATTTCTTAACTTGTAAAGCTTTTGATTTCTAGGTTAAGGATATCATAAGTTCGTCATAAAAAAGCCCAGGTTTTTTCGACTTTACCAATACTTTAGTAGGCTTTAATGATAACTTATTTATATTAAACCCCTATTAACTTAATATTATATTAAAAGTTTATCATAAGAAAGTTAGTAATGATATTGTAAATGAGTACATCTGGTAATCCTAGGTACGTGTTTGTTTACAAATGATGTAACACTATCCACTTTTTTTCTCCGTAATGATTTAAGAAACTTGGCGCTATAGAAATGCGTAGCGGAGTTAATAACGTAAAGTACTGGCTTGCCATCAAGGTAAAATACGTTTACGAAAACCTTAAAATTGATGTTTTGGTTTTTTAGTATAAATTTCAATCTTAAAGGGGTTTGAAAGTATGTTTGGCAATAATGGTAGAGTCTTGTAATTAACTTTAACGTTGGTAATTCCTCATTTTCGTAACTGATCGCCTTTAAAACCATGTAAAGCCGATTAGTTACTCGGTAGTTAAACCGACAATATAATTGACGAAGTTTTGATTTCGTTAGGTTTAATACTATTACCTTTAGCTTTTAAAGGTGAAATTGAAGATGCCTTTATTTGAGTTTAAATAGGAACCTCTTTTCTCCCTCGATATAAATCAGTGTATTAGTCTAAACGTTAATGTTAGTACCGAGGTTTTTCATGTATTTAGGGCGAAAAATAAAAAGAGTAAGTAATTTTAAGATATGGAAAATAATAGGGCTAACGACGGTGGTAACAATCGTTAATTCCAGTAAGAAAAGCTTTTTTTTCTGCGTTGAAGCCAAATTTAGCCTTACCAGTATCCGTATAGTTAAATTTTATAGCAATATTAATATCACTTTGTAATGCAAAGTATTGCGAATATCCTCCTATTAAGTAACATGTTACCTTAGTGTTTGGTATAATACCTTAAAAAACCTGCCTGGCGGAACGATCACGAATGGTAAATAGGTGCGTAGAGACACAATCTTTGTCTTTATAACGGCGATAGGGGTCTTTACCTGTTGGGCGGTATATAAAGGCGTTTTAGGCGAGTTATTACGTTGTTTTTGGGCTTTTATTGATATTTTCGTATTAATCGATGGCTTTAGACTTATTTTCCTCTACTTTAACCTCTTTCCCTTGAAATTCTGCGATGTATTTAGAGTAGTTTTCCTCGAAAGCAGTGGGGTATTGAAAGTAATACAACTTTGATTGTTTATTGCGTTTAACCGAAAGGTGGTGAATTAACTCATAACCGAAATTATTACAGATCCAATTTTTACTGTTGTTTGGAGTAAAATCACGTTATTGGTTTAAAAATCATAAGGAAGGGGAATACGTTCCTCCATATGTAGTTTGGTCACGTTCTTAAGTCTGGGCCTTTCGTTGACCATATGAGCCGAGCCTTCTATACTTGCGGTTGATGTAATAAGTATAGGAAGGATTATCTTTGTCATCGTTAAACTTTGGAATTTAAGAGTTTATACTAGTTAAACTCGGGACCCGGGATATTACGGTTGTAAGTAAGGAACTTAATTGGCTAAAAAAAGGTAATTTTATAGAATTATAGAGCGTATTAGAACTCTTTGTAGCCTGTGACGGCCTGGCGGATTTATCGGCCTAACGTGCTTTCGTCAACTCCTACATTCCGTATTAATTGTTATCAAAGTATTAGCATGTTTAGTATCTGATCAAAGAGATTGATCTTGTTTTTCGTTTTTTTTTTTTTTTTTGGTAATTTAATATAAAAGACTACGTGATCATATTTTCATTTGTATGGTATTGAGCGAAATTAATATAGTATTCGAAGTGGCTTTCAAAACCGTTATACATCTTTCATAGAAAGTAGTAATTAATTCGGTATCAAAGGTAGTAGTTTTCGGCTTAGACGGTAAGGATACTGGGAAACAACGAGTGAAAGCCTAGTAATTTAACCGTTATTTAACAGTAAATATTAAAGAATGGGTTTAACTTAACTTCGAAGAGATTATACGGCTTACCTTTATACATTTCCTTCCTTTTATTGATATTAAAGAACGTAGTAATTGCCGTGCAATCCGTATTCACCATAAGATGATTTCGAGGGGGGAGGGTGATATATTAGTTGTAAGGATCCTTTGGATCTGTCGACTGGTGTTAGGGCTAGTATTGGTAGGCAAAATAGTTACCTTTAGCCGAGTCTGAAGGGAAAAAGCAAGTGTTCGTGCCTATAGTAGGCTCGCGCGTAAAGTCGCTCCTTTTTTTTGATTTGGATGTTAAAACTGAACATGCTAATGGGCTGAGGGGAAAGGAACTTGAGGGTTCTCATGGGGAACTTGGTAATGATAATTTTGATATTAAGGGGTTCGACAAGATTACTACTGAATTAACTTGTGGACTTAAGGGTTTGTAGCGTGTGTGTTAATTAATATTTTCGGCTAATTATACTGACTTGTTGAGAACTTTATATAAGAGTGGTTAAGAAATTTATTGAGGTTGAGGTAAGGTTTTGCGAACGTGTATAAGGGTGTTAAAAACGATATCATTAGAGATAAATTTATCTTTAGCCTTATTTTATTAAGGGTCTTTATTTATGGAATTTTCATAAAGTAGGTTTGTTAGACTTCCTTCCTTACTTTCTTTCGTAACAAAGTTAACGTTTCACTTATATAATTTAGCCTTTTCCTTTATCTCAAACTATTTATTTGTATTTTTATATCTTTAAATTACATTTCCCGAACAATTTTTAGAAGCTATTAAATGTTCGGGTTTTTTAAACATTTCCGGTAGTATTTATATCAAGAATATAACGTCAAATTACGTTGGTAAGCTACTTAAGGGTTAAGTTTTCATCGGGGTCCGTAAATCAAAGGTTTTCGTTATAATGCTTTGAAAAGATAGCACCGAGGGCTATAAATACTTCCTTCCTGGCAGAATTTCTAACAGCATTGATTTTAACGCGTTTTAAAGCCATTGTAACGCAAATTATGGGATGAAAACGGGAAAACCATAGTGTAAAGGGGTGGGCTTTAGGATTGCCGTCAAAGTTGGTGTTTGTCAAAGGTCATGGAAATTAGTCATTTTTACGATTTGAAATTTATAATATTAGTACCTACAATAGTAGTAGTCATAATAGTATTAACTTAGCTATTTGCTAACTTAACGACTTGGCGATCTTTAAGACTTTGAGGCAGTTAATGTCAACGCTTTCAAAACTAGTTTAATGAAGATTTCTTAGTGCTTTTAATCAAGATACTGTTGAATATTCCTGAATTCCCGCGAAAACTGATATAATCCAGAGGCTTTCACTGTATACTGCTGCGAAAACTAACACAGTGTATAGGGGACCTTTGCAAGAATCTTTCCTCTACTTTATTTAAACAAAGCGTAGTAACAAGAAAGTCTCTTTTTATTTTTCCTTTACTTATCTAATCTATGCTTCAACCTAATACGCACTAATTAGTGTTGGTAAGTCTTTATCGTTGCAATGTAGTCGATTTGAATCACTGTAGTCGAAGTAACCGATACTACATTGAAATTCGTTCTGATTGATAAGTTGTTTGTTTTAAGTTCGGCAGACCGCTAGTTGGCCTATACGCGAATTTTTATGACTAAATTCTTTGGCTTATGCCCTAATTTGGAGTGAGTACCTACTGCACTACACTTGTAGTCAATCCTACAAACTGCATTCAGGTTTTAGTAAATAAAATCAACTGACTGTAAGTATAGTTGACTTGACTGTACTGAATTTAACTGTTATTTCAACAGCTATCTTTTTTTACGGAGTTAAGTTTTTAAAGTTTTTATCGTAAAGGATACATGGAAAATATTAAAATTATTATGGATTAATACGTATTTAGGTCTACCTAACGTTTTATTTTATGATATTGGTATTAATTTTACGATGGCAGAGTTTTAGGCGAACGTTAAGATGATAGGGATTTAGTGTAAATAAGTGTTTATTAAGGTTTACTAGAGTATTAGGAAGATTGAAAGGGTATACACCTTGTAGAGTGTACAATATCCTTATGTTAGAGATTAGAATCTTTATGAATTAAAAGACACGTCTTTTGATGACAGTAAAGGGCTTGAATGATAGTGTAAACCCTAATGACCCAGTGTTAATATTATTGGGTTTCAAAGTATAGTTATGCTTAACAAGTAAATTTCTACTATTAGTAAGTACTTAAAAGAAAGTTGTGGAATATAATAAACTTTTGAAAAAATTACGGAAGGAATCGATACAGCGTTATATTAATAATGCCTTTTGTTAGTATGGCTTTAGACGTTATAACGTTGTCGATTCGATTGGTTGAAGTAATAGTAGTGGATGTATTGTTTTAGGTTTGGCAGACCACTAGCCGGTATGCAAAGTAATTTGTAGAGCTAATTGCTTTGCTCATACCCTAGTATAAAGTGGGCGCATGCTATACTTAACTTGCAGCCAATAGAGTAGGCTTATACAAAACAATACACTTAATGTTACAGTCAGTATAGTTAACTTTGCTATAGGTAAAGTTGATTTACTGCACTGCAATTACTAATATTTCAATACTTGCGGCTTTTTGTTTTGTGTGCGCGCGCTAATGTAGTTGACCAAACTTTTTCGGTTACCACTGAATTACTTCCCCGTCAGCTAGCCAAACCCCTGTCAATTCCAGTTAACTTCCGCACCCAAATTAACTCCAATTGCTTTTAATTTCCATACGGCTCCGAGTCTCGACTCTACCAACCCCCATATAGAAGTCTTTTACCACAGACTTGCGCGTACTGACCCACTGCTGCCCCCAATTTAACCGTGTTATTCAAAGAAGTTGCCATCGCTGGCTTTATTCCATTGGCAGTCTTCCAGTTTCCCAGAACATACCTGTTCGCTAGCACGTGAATTAGCCTTGTTAGGTGGACTGTTAACGTATCCTTCGATACTTATAGTTAGCCTATTACTGTCTATAAACCTTTTAAAGGCTTTGATTGGTGATATCTTCGTTATATCGTTTACGGAATTGTTTTTATCATCACTCTATAGAAACTCCTTGATTTTCCCGCCTTATAAGCTTTACGAAATGCTATCATGTCGATTATCAAGCGTTTTTCACTAGTAGTTCGGAGTTTTAAAAGGTATTCCAACAGGCTTTTCGAATCTATACGAATTACTACCGGGATAGGGGGAATTTTAAATTATCTGATAACGATGGTAAGGATTTTTCATGGTGCTATACCTAAATCGAAGTCAGCTATTATATCGTAAACTTTTAAAACTAATATATTGCGTATAATTCTTTTAAATTTGATAGAGGTTTACTAAATTAAATTAACGGTAACTCTAAATTAGTTTTCCTACTTATTTGTATTAAGGAGGGTTATCAAAAAGCCGATTTGTGAGGATAAGTTTGTGTTATTCATAAAAAAGCGGTTCATAAAAATCATTTACCTAGTTTTTAACATATTAATTAGGACTATATTAATCCCTCGGTTCATGTTCCGCATTTGCTGTTTTAGCCTTTTGTTTAATTGGTTAAAACCCTCATCTGTTAGGTTCTGTATTTATACCTTAATCTATAGGTTATAGAAGGCTTTTGATTAGTATAGGGTGACAATATAATTGTTATAGGCGTGTTATTTTGAGTACCATTAAACCTTTATTACCTGAATTTCGTTAATTATATTAGTCGGTAAGGTCTATGCCTATTTCACATGAAGTAAAAAAGTAGAAGAGAAATCATAAGATTGGTATTGTTGTAGGAAAAGATAGATAAGATACGGAAGAAGCATTCCAGAGAGTACACGCCACGGATGAGAGGTTATAAACCTCTTATCTGTGCAGTGGCCCTTTTGGCATACGCTCTGGAATACCCTTTCCAGACCGCTCCACCTATGATACACTTTGCGCCTAGCAAGAGTATAGCCTGCAGCGTGATACGTTATCATGTACTTTGCAGGAGTGTACTTTGTAATATAATGCACTGCCAATTGACCTATATATACTAGCTATAGGGGTATATAGTAATATCCATATAGGCAATCTTTACCTTTTCCCTTGTATTTTATACTTATAGCCTAGTAACGACAGTGTAGTTGTAATGATTTCGTATGCGGAGCCTTGTAATGACAGTGTGATTGTAATACCAATTGTAAATGTTCAAATTAGTAATTTATGTAATAATAGTGTGGTTGCGGTATCGATTGCAGAGGTTCGAATTAGTAAATACTAGTCGCGGTGATGTGTATAGTTTCGAATTAATAATTCCTGGCCGCGGTGGTGATTATGGTAAAGGCCTCATTAGTATAGTTAATTGGTAATGATATAGTTGTTAATAACGTCTTTTATGGTTTCTAATAGGGATGTGATTACGTACGTTCTTTAAAAGTGATTTCGTAAGGGTGATTACACCGTTACGTATTGGGTTAGTATAAAAAGATATGTTGTTATCAGTTTTTGTAAAACTTTTATTTTCCTTTTAAAGACGCATACTTATAGTTAATACAAGTCTTTATCTTAATTTAACTTAATCTTTATTTTAATTAATCAAACCAAACCGCTCCGATAGGTAAATTATTCGACTAATGCCTATATAATAACCTTGTCTTTTAATAAATACTATGTAAGGAAAGGTCCGCCAGGCGTCTTTTAGCGCGCGAGCGGCGCCGTATCGCTATTGCCGCCGTTCCCGCCGCCGCCTATAATACCACCACCCCCACTACCACTAATAACCCGCCCTCGTCGGGTATAATATCCTTAATGGTCGTTTCCCCCACGGCCTCCCTATATCCCGCCGCCGTCACCTCCTCAGCCTCTTCCCCTTCTACCGCCGCCGCCTCCCCTCTGGCCCCACCTTTTTCCTGCGGGTAAAAACCCCTTTACCTACGAAGATTTTTCGGCGCTGTGAACGTAATCTTACGAAACTCCTTCGCGGTTTGTAGTTTTTATATCCACCCGTGTATTTACTTTTCATATTTCTGTCAATAAGGAGTAAAAGAAGAATTTGCTCCGCCATCTAACACTTCGTATCGTTAAGGTACACCGCGAGGCCTTTTTAACACGTAAAGTGTTAAAGTGACGTACCCAGTTCCTTAGCCCTAGGCTACTAATGGACACGCCCTACGTTCTATTTATCGCGTTTACGGCTGTAGGAAAGTTCGTTAACGATTATTACGAAAGCGAAAGTCGTTTGGCCCACTATTACCATTACAAATAGATTAGTCGCGAATACGCGCCCGCTTCGTTAGTTTTAAGGCCGTAGGCTGAGGCCATATTACGCGCTCGCCGTCTTTATAGTAAAACCGATTTCCAAAATCCTTCTTCATAAAAAAACAATGTTTTAGGCGCTCCAAAAAATAACCGTATTTGTAAATGAATAAAATAAGCCGATGCAAATTAATAGTAGGCATTAACCGGTGGATTAAAAAGTTGGTGGCCGTTATTACTGCCTAGAAACGGAGCTTACGTATATACTGCGTAGGCTAATTTAATGACGTTATTGCGCGTCGCTATAAAGAGGGTAAAGACTCTCCTACGCCTTTGATTAAGAATATACGACCTAAGGTGTAGGGCCTTATCTTTACTAGCGCTGATAACGTTAATAACGGTTATAGCAGTGGTGTTATCATAGAGGAGAACAGCGGCGGGGAGGATAATAGGGACGCAATGGCATCGACTTTTCCCTTACTTTCTAGTAGTGGAACGCTACCTCTCGAGCCGGACCGACGCGCCCGGCTATAGTATAATACTTTATATCGTAATATTATTACTTTTTATAAAAACAATAGTTTATAAGTAATAAACGTAACTTGGAGTGTATAAAATAAAGGGAGGTAATATGATAGAAGCGGTACGATATGGTGAATTAAAACAAAGAGAGTTAAATAGTGAAATACCCAATAGAGCTAAAATACGTCGGATAAGGTGTAACAATATATTAGGGGCAGCGCCAAATAATATATTTCAATAGAAAAGAAAAAAATAAGAGAAAATTCGACAATGTTGAGGTGTATAAAATAAAGAGTGACAAAATGTTAGAAACGGCGTGAAATGATGAAGTTAAATACAGGTTAATTCGTAGAGCCAGTATAAATGTAATTTGTATACTGTGTTACAAATCAGGAAACGATATGAATAGCGGATTTCAAACCGCTTTCAATCAGTAAAAGTAATATAATAACTTATTAAGGTTGTAAAACCTTTTTAGTAACTTTAACAAATAGTATACTTATCGATATTAATGTTTTTCAAATTCCGTTTGAGGTAACCTTAGTCATTACGTCCATTAAGTTGGATTTTCCATCGATGTATTTTATTTCCTCGATTTTCCGGCGTTTATATGACAGGAGTAAAGCTATAATATCGATTATTAAACGTTTTACGTTCGTAATACCTAATTAAACCAGATATTTATAAAGCGAAAGAGAGTTAGGGTATATAACGAAAGGTATAGGGCATAAATCAAGGTTAAAACTAAATATGCGGACCGTCATGGCTATAGTAATACCCGAATCGAACGTTTTATTCATGCTATAAATTATTAAAGTTAAAACGTTTTTATAACCCACTTACACTTTATAAAGCTTTAATCAATCATATTTTAACAAAGAGTAAAGCTGTTCTGGGTCGGTATTTCGTTACCGAAAAAATAAATAGAAGGTTATTTACGAACTACAGTCGTTATTATTAACGCAAGAAATGTTTTAAAAAAATAGCTTTATAATACATATATTCAGCGGTATAAATTACGAAATACTTTTTAAATTATGTATTTACTACAAAAGGTATGAGTTAAACGCTTTATACATATTATCCGATGGGGCGGTTCAATATTACGCGGAGACTTAAAGGTTAAATACCGCTTTTAATTGGGTTACTAAAGTAACCCAAGCGCCCCGTACACGTTAATATATATATTCGTCGGCCCGTTTTACGTTATTTCAAACGATAAGAGTAACTTTATCCAACTACCCTTTTTACGTAAAGTCTAAAAAGCGGTTCCGAAAAGTAATAGTAACTTTATTAAATTTATTAAAGTTAATTATATAGTCTTCCGTCAAATACGTCTTGGGTTTCGCCTTTAGGCCAGCTTCTAAAAGTTTCCTTTTTTTAGATACGGAAAGCGACGCGTTATATAACGTTTATATGTCGTCCGTTTTTATACCTTTTAGTGTAAAGCCTTTCGAACAAGTTATTAATATTAATAAGCACGAGTCAAAAGTTAAATTAGTTATCCTGAGTCTCTTTTTAAAATACCTTTAATAAATTTTATACTAATAAACACCGGCTTTAAATAGGTTGTAAAGTGGTTTTATAATACGTAAGATCGTTTGAGGCAAATAGTGTTTTTTAAGATCTTTAGGTATATTGGCGTAAATACATCGTTTAAACTGCTTTTTAAATTAAGTAAATGTTTATGTTATGTTATAAAACTTAATATGCGGACTATATGGTATATTGAAAAAGGTTGTAAACGTAATAATTAAACGGTAATTAACCCGTTACACAGTAGGCGACCAAGTCATTATATACTTTTCACTATCATCATTATTATATTTTATAATGAAGCGGGTTTTTTCGCAATGTGTTTCGACTTTATCATCAATTTCGTAAACGAAACGCGTAGGAAAAATTCTGTAAACGCCGTAGATCGTTAGGTTGAACCTTTTAAAGCGAAATAAACCTTAGTTAATCAAGGTGAAAATTTCTATTTAAGTAGATTATTCGAATAGAGTACTTGTGGCAGTAATAATGCCGTCGTAGCAGAGATTTAGGTTAAGTTCACGATTTGCTATTTTCTTTTAGGTAATAAAGGAGCTTACGATAAAGGTCCCGGGGCGTTCTCTAATCTTCGAGTTAAAAGAGCAGCCCCAGCGATGAGCTATAAATAAGGTTAGTATAAACGGACTATTTTCGTTTAGTAAAAGTGGGCCGAATACGTAATTTGAAAGGTAAGCTAAAACTAGGATCGGTTTAGATTCGTCGTTTTAAAAGGTATCCCAATAATAGATCTAGTCGAACTATGGTTTCGGGTCGCTCCTCTTTATTTTTTCTCTTATACTTTTGTATTATTGTTTAACGAAACGAATTTATACCGTTTAACAAATTAAAGAGCATATTATAACCTTTAAACCCATTAATTTCCCAAAGACCAATTTATCTGTCCTTAATTTTCTAAATCAGAACTTTAAATTATAATAATAATTCTAAAACGCTAGTTTCGAACAAGCCACTACTTAAAACTAGGGTAAATACCAAAAACAAGGATTGTAGAGATAAGTCCACTTAGATCAAAAGTATTATTAATGGCGCTAAATTCTATTTAAAGGATATATTCCTCAAAGTTAATATCCTTTGATTCATGAAACAATACTATATACGTTTTATTAAGCGTTTTATGATATCGCACGTATTTTTCAATACCTTATAGGAATTTAATTGAAATTTATTTACACTCATTACTAGTTATTTGAACTTTAATACGCTATTCTGTAAATTCGAAATCCGTATTAACGTCGAATATAATTAATTTAAAAGGCCATAAGTAAAGGTTTAACTGATAATTTACTAAAAAGTCTTAATAGTTGATAAATAAAACGTTTTGTATGAACTTGGCAACTTAAAATAATGTTGCCGTGTCGACGACTTAAAAGATCGGTTAGGTATTTAAATATATGATATTAATTATCACTTTGTAATTAAAATATATATAGTTCTAAAGGTGAAACTTGATCCAACGTAAGGTTTGTAAATATAGCCAATACTTATACTAAAACGGTTTAATAACTTCGAGTATATCCTTTTCTATATCCGTATAGCCTACGGTGTAAAGCAATCGTAAAAGGTATTTTGTAACCGGGTATCCCAATTGATGGTGTAATATACGTAATTACGGTTGCGTTAAGTAAATAACTTTAATTATATGGGTTTTTAGTAAAAATCACACGTAACCGAATTTAAGCCAAAGCGGTACGAATACATTATCCAAAGCACGGATAAGATAATTAGTCGTATTCCGGACCTTCATTCTAGACTTATTTATATTACCTAATAAAATTGGGAATGGTATTTTAAAGTTTATTACGTTAAACCTAATCGCTTCGAATTGCGTGTGTCAAATGATTATCCTAAGTAATGTCATTTTACCCCTACCAAATAAAACCTTTCGGTATTTTTTTTATTACATTTCGCTAAAACTTTGAAAACCTTACCATAAACGTATCGAATTATCGTTTTCCGGCTGTTAAGATTTTGATAACGCCAAAATTAGGTCTAATTCCCTGGAAACCTCTGCTATATCGATCTAAAAGAGTAAATTATAATGCTATATAGGCATTAAGCACTTTGTTTACATGAGCTAAGCTTATAATATATAAAAAAGAGGTATTTTATAAGCCTATAAAAATGAGCTGTGCGGTTTTATCATTTTAGGTTATTAAGTAAATATTATTACCCTAAAAGTCTTTTTCACTAGAGGTATATTCGTAGGTGTAAATGTTAAGTTCATTATCTACGCTTTTGCATTCGGGTGCATATATTTCCAAATTGGCTTTTATCCGGTTTTCAAATATATAATCAGCTAAAAACTATCGTTTAATCAGAATTCGTTTGTAAGCTTTGTAATTAGTAAACCAATAGTCGATTTTGCCATATACGATATAACGCTTTTGCAAATCCGGAAGACTTCGTATGCTTTTTCGCAGGTATTGCTATTAGCGTAGTACGTTTCGCCTATTTCCGAACTATAGTCCCTGCCACTCATTATTAAAGTTCCCTCCTTAATACCTATACCTTAGGCGTTCGTTTTACTTTGGGTATACTTTAAATTTTCGATGTAAAATGTAGTAAATGGTTTTGGCGAGGTTTACTTTGGTAATTTAGCCTTCGCCTTTAGTTTTATCAGTTATAAATACTAATTCAAAGTTAGCCTTTCGACTTATAAAGGCTTTAAACGATATATTAAGGCTGATAAAAAAGCCTTGATGTTTTTTTCTGATTGAAAAAGTATTAAGTCGAAATCTGGGTTTCCGCAACATATTTTCGTTACTAATTGGATAAACAGTTTACCCCCTTTATATTTCAGTTTAAGGGCTACTAAATAATCTCGAAACTTACTTAATAAGGCGGTAAAAGCATTTTATAAGTTTTTTTCGGCGTTTTTACGTTGAATGTTTACTTATTTCTAGGTTATACCAATTGAACTCTTATTATAAAGCTAGTAGTTAATTATTATGTCGAAGTGGAATTTTAAACGGCTTTAATACTTTATAAATGTATTTATTTGCGTAAGGTAATATATTTTATACTTTTTCATTTACCTCAGTATTATTCCAGGAAAAGTAACGTAAAAATGAAATGATTCGATATCTAGTCTTTTATATATATTAGGTATAACACGTATTTTTTTGTTAACTACTCTATATTATTTACCACCACAATCCTCGTCATTATTTCAAAGTTTTAAGAAGTTAGTAAACTTTATAAGGTCGCTTTTATTAATGGGAAAACGGTACGGTGAAAGATTACGATAGGAGTTTTAGTCATTAAATATCGGTTTATATATTATTTATGAAATTTTCGCATCGTTCATCAAATCCTAAAACATATTTTTTTTGTTATTCGGGCCGTTTCCTTCGTAGACAAGCTGTTTGTAAACGGTATTTGGAGCTTAAACTTATCCTAGCCTTTTTTATAAAAATTCGTTTCAGAGAGGGTTCGTATTTAACCCTTGTTGTAAATAATTGTTGCGGCGCTTCCTATTTTCCCGTTAATTCTTTTAGCTTTATTTCTTCCTTGCGGCGGTCGTTCAGCCTTACTAAACGCCTTATCTCCATTTACGAAGGCTTTTTTCGTTCCTGATCCATTATTTCAAATAAGCGTTTTTAGCGTTTCTTCAGTTAATATCCTTTTACAAACTTTACCTTTATCACTTTATCATTTATTTACTTTAGTATCTGTATAAGTTAAGCCGTTAATAATTGGGCTTTTGTAATGCGGTTGTTTTTTACACCGGTTGTATTAATACTTTTTTCCGGAGTTATTTTCGTAATATTTTTAAAACTGTATCATCGACTATACGTTACATATCCGGCGTCCAATCCGCAAAGTCCTTCCTAAAATTCTCGAATATGTCGTGTACTTCAATTTCGCCACTATAATAATTAAAATTTTTGTTAATAAAATACTTATTTTCCGTATAAGAGTTTAAGTTCTCTACTAATACTTCGATTTTATTATCCTATCGGTTAAGGTCTAATTACTTTGAAATATTGCTATAAAACAACGTATGTGTAAAGAGGTCTTCCATATATTCGTTAACTTTAGTCAAATCTATTACTGATAAAGCTATCGTATAGATAGGTAAATAGTTTATATAAAGCGGCGCAAATTGATAGTTTTACACTGTAATTAGATTTAAGTATATTTGGATTTTGAAGTTAAGCGTAATTCGTTTTACAAATAGCAAATGAAAAACAGATAAAATTAAACAAGCGGTGAAAGTAAAGCTATTAACCTTTACCAATATGAATAAAGTTAAAATAAATATTAACTTTATATACTTATAAGCTAATAAGGCGTTTTAAATGAGTTTTTTTAATTTTTATTAGTATTATATTAACTAAGCGGTTAGGAAAAACTTAAACGTGACAAGTATTAAACTTTTAATATAAGGCGAATCGTATAAAAGTGGATAGAGTAAACGTGGGAAAGAAAATGTAGGTGTAAGAAGGTGTATTGTATAATCCGGTATATAGGTTTTGGTTCGTAATTGGTAAACCGTCCGGATTTTTGTTTCGTAGCTGTTATTGTTGACGCGAGCGGTTTGGTTGTTCCTTTCGTAACCGTTTTTTGTTTTCGTAAGCGGTTCGGATGATGTATTCATCACCGCTCCTGTATTTCGTAAGCGGTTTGAGAATCAAGTTCAAGTCGGACGAATACTAACGAAGGATTCCGAAACTTAGTTTTTTTGGCTTGCATTACCTAATACATGATAGGACTTTTTCCAAAAAGCGCTCAAGTACATTTAAAGAGCTAATACAAGTTGACGGTTAACGCAACGAGGATTTTGAGTAAACAATACATTTACTTGTTAATAATATTGTATTACAAGTAGTACTTTTTAAAGTTACTTCATATCCTATAGTCTTGTTATTCTTTAGGTTTTACAGCGCTTCCGCGTAATTTTACACTTCTTTATAGTTTTTATAAGGCGTAGTGGTAAAGCACAAATAGTTGAAACCAATATAGTATCCCGCTATAGGTATTTAACTTAGGTTTATTTTTTCTTTTCTTTACTGTCTGTAATCGATCTAGTCGGCTACTAATTAGTATCGGTAAATTCTTTGCCTATTATACGCGAAGTAAAAGAGTAGAAGAGTAATTATAAGATTAGTATTATTGTAGTAAAAGATAGATAAGAACTGGAAGGAAAATTTCAGAGAGTGTACGCTACGAACAAGAGGTTATAAACCTCTTATCCGGGCAGTAGCTCTTTTGGAATGCGCTCTGGAATACCCTTTCTAGACCGCTCCACACATGATACACTTTGCGACTTGCAAGAGTGCAGCCTGTAACGTGACACGTTATCGTACACACTATAGAAGTGCACCATGCAATAAAATACACTGCCACTTAGCCTACATATACTAGCTGTAGTGGTATATAGTATTCATAATATCCAAGTTAACGCTTTAGCTTTTTTAGCGAAAACTAAAGCTAGTATTAATACTAAGTATACAAATTAACGATTCGTTAAAGTTGAGTTAACTGTCTTTTGCTGAAGTCGTGACTAACTTGCAATTTTAGAACTTTAAATCCTTGATTACTTATTATTCCGACGTTATAAAGCCAGTCGTTTTAATGAAAAAGGTATCGTTAATTTGGTTTACCTATTAAGCTAAAGTTTTTATTTTACTTTACTAACAAGTATAGGTAGTATGATAAAAGATTTATACCTCATCATGATTGAAAATACTATTAGTAGGTTAAAACCTAATAAAAGCCCGCCTTCACTAGTTTGTATAATTGCTTAATATATCATAATATCGTTTTTTAAAGGTATGTGATACGTAATTCCTATGTTGATTCTAGTAATATAATCTGATGTAAATCGGTCCCTAATTACGTATACGTCTACTCTATATCGTAACTATTAAGGGTGAATTTCTCTTAAGATTTGGCTAATAAGCTTATTATTAAAGCGAATACCAAAGGTTAGCTAATTTGCTAAATCGTTCACGACTATATATGGATTCGAGTTTTATCTTTATTACTGTATCTTTAAATGATTGGACGTAACGTTTCGTAAGGCTACCCTATAATTTACCTTTAACCTTATATATAATATTCGATCTAAATATTGTAATATTCGATGCGTAAAGATTTAAGTTAGCTTTTTGCACGAATTATATAACTCCTCGACTTAAAAGGTCGTTAATCTCGACTTTATCAATTTCCTTAAAACGTTTACCGGAGGTTTTAATAAAGGTTTATTCCCAAAGCTTTAACCCTAAGTTTTCGTCGTTTTTCTTTTCCCTACTTATCCAAATAATATTGTAAATGCGGCCCAGTATATATTCCTCGGTTTTAACGTTTTACTTCCTTAGTAATCGTTCGCACCAGCGGCGTTTTTTTTAGTTTATAGATCATAGTTGTGGGATAATCGTATTGATTTATTAATTTAACTTAAATGTTTTTATCGTTTTCGTTAATCGCAACAATATAAAATTTGATTTAGGGGGTACGAAACGTCGCAGAGCTGTGAATTGTTTTGACAATTACTTTAGGATTAACGATACCCAAAATATTATATAGGATATTCCATTTACCTAGCACCCGCTACACAAGAGCTTTACTCCATAACGTTAAAATAAATACATCGATTATCGTTGGACCGTTTCTGGTATTAAAGGTATTATTAATTTAACGCCGTACTGATTCCTTTCTAAATTTCTTCAATATTTTTCCATAGGTTACAGCTTTTTTTCTGGATACTTGTTAATAGAGGAAAATCATTTATTAGGTATGTATGCGCTTGAATAACCAGTAGTGTTAGTAATAGACCGTTAAGGCCTATAATATTATTTAGGCTCTTTATCACTATTTAAAATCATGCCTTATAATTTGTAAAGCTTTTAATCTTTAGCTTACGGATATTATTCACTCGGCAAAATAACGCGTATATCTTTTCGAACTTTCCAATGCTTGAATAGGTCTTAACAGTCACCTATATATACTAGATTTTTATTATTTCCATGTCCGCTTAAAACTACGCCACCGTAAAGTTGATTCAGGCGTCATATAAAACGACTTTAAGTAGGGCTAAATACGTAGTAATTCATAATATTCTCAACGTTACTTACCTATCTTTCGCCGATAGAGATTTGAGATACTTATATTCGTGGGAAAAGGTTACGAAGTTATTAATATAAAAAAAGGCTTATTATCCAAAAAAAATAAAAAAAATACGTTTGCAAACATCTCGTGATTAAATTCCTTATATTTTTTAATGTAGGCTTGAATTATGGGGGGGCTTAAGTATACATTTGGCAGTAATAGCGAAGCTTTTCGATAATTTTTCAATAAAATTATTACATATCTTCATTCCCTGCAGACTGTAGAACCTTATATAATGTATCAACAGTTAGATGAATAAAATGCTGGTATAATTAACGTATCTTGAACTCCGTCAAATTTAATACCATTAAATTTTAATATTAAAAATAAAACCAAAAATACCTCTACTTGAAGATCAAGGGAAAGCTTTGGTCTTTTTTAACCAACTTATATACGTTAATATCGAAGTTAATTCCAAAAGTCTTTATATCCTTCAGGTAAAGGAGAAAATGATACGCAATTTGAAGATGCAAAATATAATCAACCCAATAACAGTTTGAATTAATGTTATCCCTAATAATAATATTTATTCGCCTAAGCCGAAGAAAAATTTAGTTTCACTAATATCTTAATAATTAATCTTTATAATAGTAGTGTTTTTCATCTTTTCAATGCCATATACTGAGAATAACCTTTTATTAAATACCTCATTACCCTTATATCTAGCATAATATCTTAAAACGTCTAATTTACGTAACAATCGCTAATGTTCAAGGTATACAAGGGGTTAGAGGCTTGGTTAAGGAAAAGTTAAGGGTTTTCGACATTCAAACGGTATATAAAGGCATAATTGACTAATTATTAGGCCGAGTTAAAAGAAGTATTATTATACCACGTAACTCTCTTAGTCGTATCGTCGTTATCAAGATTCTTTTTACCCTGAAAATCTACAATACAATCAAAGTAAGTTTATTTAAAGTAAATAAGGTTTTAGGAATTCTATATCACCTATTATTTGCAACGTTCAACTGGAAGGTAACTAGTAAAACAATAACCCGATTTATCATAAATAAAACACTGTTCAGTACTATTATAACTATAATTTTTCGGTTAATAAATCTGCATCAGGTTTACTCTCGTTGATCACTCCAATATAATTATAATTTTCAATCCGAAAATATTAGACGAGATTTTGAGTGTTAGGGACACTCGTATTTACAATCAACGTAATATACCATTATACAATCTTTTTTATTCACATCGCGAAAATTATCAATTTAGAGGTATATATCAAACGAGTTTAACGTACATATCATCACAGTCATGAGTGAAGACTATAATTAGCCTAAAAAAATCCTTTACAAGTATTATTTAGGTGTTATAAGGCGTGTTTAAATTCTTTAAAGCGTGTAATAGCTACTTATACCTGTTCGTGAAACGTAAATTCGCTAACATAAGCTTTTATCATTGCTTATGAATACAAATTAGCTTATTAAACATTTAATTTGAAACAGTTATTGGTATTCCCTCCTTTTTCTTCTTCACTATTATTGTCGTTCACTTTATAGTGGTTTAATTCGCACAATATTACACGAAGTGAACATTATATTTAAAATATTTTTATACCATCGTAGATATTTTGTAGGCGTTTACCCGTGTAAGGAATTTCAGGTGATAATTTCTTACGTATATTGTGAAAATTCAAGGTAATAGTAAGTAAAACCCAGAAAGAGAGACATTTATCCACTTGTAAACGTTGAGCAAAGGCATTATCTTTAATTCAAAAAAAAATATCAAGCTTCTTGTTACACTTTTTTACATTATTTTAAATTTTGGCCAAGTTCGTAAAAAGCTTATAGTAGATATTAACCGTTTTAGTAGGTTTTAGAAAAAGTTCTTAATAGTCGTCCTAGTCGTCAATGATTTTTATGTTAATTTAAGTCTTAGAACCTCTGAGTCTCGGTGTTAAGGGTAATTACTACTCGCCTGGCCTAAGGGGTAAAGTTATGTAATAGGACTTATAATAAGCTCATGCATGTAATTGTATCTACTGTAGGAAGTTTTACCTTAAAGAACTTAGCGATTTTAAAGAAATGGTTAAGGGATAATAGGGACTTGGTCGTAGAAAGGGTTTTGAGAGACTTGATGATATTGTTCAATTGACTAGTGGAAAGCGTCGACATTGATACCTTTTATCGCGTTAGCGGCCGCTTCTTCACGCGTTTTACAGCTGCTGAAAACTTACTTCGCGCTGTTATATAAAATTGTTCGGCTGCCGGACAAATTAATAGTTTCTTATAGTTGACGCGTGAAATGACTTAATTTAATTAAGGGTTGATGGGAAGTCCCCTAGAATATGTATAAAGTCGTCAAGAGTCTTTAATATTTTTTCCATCAAGGCGTAAGTTTTTAAGGTATCTTTTAATTTAAGCTCATTCGAAGAGAGTCTCTATTAAATTGGGAGAGCTTTTCTCTGGCACGTATATCCCCTTTCATTTAACTTCTGCTTTTAACTTGGACTTAACGGTTTTTTGAATCGTATTTTAGATATCAATTGTCCAATCGTTAAGAAACTCACGATACGTGCGAAAAACGTGATCGTCGCAGTCAAGGTTTTTGCCGCCATCTTACTCGAAGATATAATATCCAATAAAGTTGAATAAATGCCTTTCGGTTGAGTTTTCGTCAACATTTTAACCCTAGAGATTTTCATCGTAGTGTTGGAAAAAGACAGATAAGAGAGCTTTAATTGGTTTTCATCGTTTTTGGGTAGGTATCATTTTGACGTTTTGACTAGTTCAAGACTTGGTGAACGAGGGACTTGGTGATTTGAGGCGTATAAGGGGCTTGTTAATTTATCGTGAAGTTGCGTGACGTGGCTTTTTTGGCACGACTTGGCGATTTTCGGTGTTTTCTCTTAGAGTAACGATCATGACAATTGAATTGATATACAGGAAGTGGAAAGAGTGAATTAGGAGAAAAACTTGGTGTTTGAGGGTAAATATTGGTATAAAGGGTAAGGTCAGAGATTGTTTGTTGGTGGAAGTCGAAGGTTGAAAGTTTTAGTTTGGGAGACTTAGTCATTTTTATTATGATTTAACAATAGTAGGACTTGAAGTAGTATTAACTTAGTCGTTTGTCAAATTATTTATTTGAGTCTTTTGTCGGTTAATTTCAACGCTTTTCAAAAAGGATTCGTGAATATTTTTTTCGTATTTTTAATAATGATACCGTCGTCACCTTTCAATTTCCGTAATAATCGATGTAAACTAAAAGTCTTTTTTGCTTACTTCCGTGAAAACTGACGTATTAATGGGGGATTTTCGTAAAAAATATTTCTTTAACCTAACCGCCGTTTAACATAAAGAGTAACCAGAAAGTAGCCTTTTCTTCTACTTAACTTTTATTTGCTTAACCTAATCAGCACTGATCAATGTTAGTAAAGCTTGAGACGTTGCAACGTTGTCGATTCGATTAGTCAAAGTAATAGTAGTATTAAAATGGTCAAGTAGTAGATATATTGTTCTAGTCTTGGAAGACTGCTAGCTGGTCTGCATGGTAATTTGTATAGTTCATTTCTTTGTCCATACTCTAGGGTAAAGTAGGCACATATTAGCCAAAAAATGTTTTTCTCTTTTTTAGGCAAATGATATCAACTTATTGCGCGTATAGGAATACATCTTTATAATTGATGTCACAACTTTCTTTTTTAACTACTAATATACCTAAGTTACAAAGATGGCTTTACTTTTGTTAGTTATTGTGGCCTCCAACATTCTAAAGTTGCTCTTAAGAAATTGAGAAATTCGCCAAACTTTTCGTAGAGATTTATAAACCGTATACTAAATCCGTATCGTATTTTTTGCCTCGTATTTATTATTAATATTGTGGATATTACCATATACTCCTTTAGTTACTAAGTGGCCACACTGTGGAGTGTACCTTTATATAGTATACAGTAATGTACTACTCTGTAAGTTGCATTCCTGCAGAGTACATAATAGTGTGCCATTGCCTAGAAGTGGAATTTACAGAGTGTACGATAGAGTTCCACTGCCCAAAAAGGTGATTAGCATAGTGTATGGTAAATTGCTATTATCTGGGTGAGAGGTTCATAACCTCTCACCTATGTTGTATACTCCTCGAATGCCTCTTCTCCCTTAGATATTTTATCTTTGCTTCTACAATACCAATTTTTTTATCATATTTTTGTTACGTTAACGTCATAAATAATTTATGGACGTTGATTAGTAGTCTACTAATTTGACTACAAATAGCTTCAAACAGAAAAGACAAATAGAAGTTCAATACCTATAATGGGATATTATAGCAGTATCAATTGTTTGTATTTTAACATTACAACTTATAAAAACTATAAGGGAGTATGGAATTACATAGGAATTCCTTTAAAACCTGAATCGTAATAAGATTGTAAAAACTAAAGTAACTTTGAAAAAAACTTTAATATAATAATATTAATTCATTAGTATTCTGTTTACTAAAAACCCCGTTACATTATCTATTAAATCGCTTTAACTTTTTAAATGCATCCAGGTACTTCTTGAAAAGCGTTCTATTACGCATTAGTCTACGCGAATCAAAACCACCAAGTTTCGAAACCCTTTATTAAAACCTATCCTATTTAAATAAAGAATCTAAACTACTTAAAAAATCTAGGAACAACTAAAAAGTATTATATAAAACGCTTACAAAACCTATAAACGGCCAAGATGTATTATCCATACCGTTTATAAAACCTAAAAACGGGTTAAAACATAATATTCAAACCGTTTGCAAATAACAAAGACTGCTATAATACGATATCCGAACTGCTTAAACGTAAACCGAGCCTTATAAATTATCACAGATTACATATATATATATATACCCCAACATTTTTTTCTCCCCTTTCCAAAGTTCGCGTTCCATTACTCTTCCTACACAACTTATTTGAGTTTATTGCTTACAACGATTAAGTTTATTAGCTGCTTGGTTAATATGACGTTTTATGAAACGCTTGAAACTCTTATTTCAAACGCTTGACTAGCTTTTAATTATGCTTCATTTACACTTTATTTAGATTTTACTTGTACTGGTAAACTTTAAACGCCTTGCTTTAATCGCTTTGCTATACTTTATTTAATTTGTATTTATGTCTTCATACGCTTTTTATCCTTAGTTATTTAATATGAATTACCTTAATTATTATATTCAGAACGTATCAGAATCTTATCTATTACGTAAAAAAAAACATTTACACCGCTCCAGCATTTTAGTTATATGTATAAATCGCACACTTAACCGTTTTAATACACTTTACACTTTCAAAATTATGGCCTTTGTTAGCAGGCTTTTAGATCGTTGCAATGTTGTCGATTCAATTGGTCGAAGTAACAGTAGTATTGCATTGGTTAAGTGGTGGATGTATTCTAGGTTTGGAAAACCGCTAGCCAGTCTGCATCGTAATTTGTATGGCCAATCGCTTGGCCCATGCCCTAGTGCAAATTGCAGCGTACTGTACTCGACTTACACCCAATGCGGTAAGTCCATACAAATAATACACTTACCTTGCAGTATAGTTAACTTTACTGTAATTAAAGTTAACCTATTACATTGTATATAATACTATTCCAACTCTGGCGGCTTTTTAATTTGTATGTGCACGCTAGTATGGCTAACTAATTTTTCCGGTTACCATTAAATTGCCTCCTCTTCAACTAGCTAGACCCCCATCAATTCCAGTTAACTCCCATACTAAATTACATCTAATTGCATGAAAATTGACCCTATTTAACCTTAATTAATCCATCTCTCCGAGGTCCGAGTTTATTAACTCCCATAAAAATTTCTTCCGCCATAAACCTTTGCAGGCCTCCACTTCAACCATACCACTCAAATAGGTTCGTATCGTTAATTTACTTGCAGTCTTCCAGTTTACTAGCATATCGCTATTCGCCTTCACGTAATCCGGGTTTTCCGGGCGGCTTATTAATGTAGCCTTCGATATATATATTCAGCCTATTACTGTCTATAAACTTTTTTAGGGCTCTATTTATCACTGATTTCTTCATAGCATCTATGGGATTATCTTTGCCGTTAATTTACCGGAATTCCTTAATTTACCTCCATTTGTAAGCTTTAAGAAATATGATTACGTTGATTATCAAGTGTTTCCCGCTAGTGGTTCCGATCTTTAAAAGGTATTTAAACAGGCTTCTTAAGTCGGTATAGATTACCACCGGGATGGGAGAAATCTTTAGCTACCCAATAATAAAGTTAAGGCTTTCCCACAATGCTATACCTACGTTAAAGCTCATCATTATACCGTAAACCTCCGATGTCAATACATTTCGTGTAATCTTTTTACACTTAACGGAGGTCCAGTAAATTAGTTACCCAATAATATTAAATTGGGTTTCCCTCCTATGTTCGTTAACGAGTGTTATTAGAAAGCCTATATGTAAAGATAAGTTGGTATTATTTGTAAGGAACCCGTCCGTAAATATTATTAACTTAATCCTCGATAAGTCGATTAAAACAATATTAATCGCGTAGTCTAGGTTTCGTAATTACTGCTCAAGCCTTTTGTTTAGTCGGTCAAAGCCTTTATCCGTTAGTTCTTATACTTAAACGGTGATGGATAGGTCGTATAATGCTTTCGAATAACAGAAGGTGGCGATATAACTTCTACGGTAACATTATTTAAAATACCGTTAGGCCTTGGCTATATTAATTTTGTTTACCATAACTAAAACAGTATCCTAGCCCTTTTGATGAAAGTTAAGGCTGGTATTAATATCGAGTATACGGATTAACGTTTTATTAAAGTTAAGTTAACTACCATTCGTTAACGTTATTACTAATTTACAATTTCAAAACTCGAAATCTTTAATAGTCTGCTGTTCTAATATTATAAAGCCTGCTGTTCCGACGAAGAGGGTATCATTAATTTATCCATTCATTAAATCGAAGTTTTTCTTCTACGTTACCAGCCAATACGGGTCATATATTAAATACTTTGTCGCCAACCTTTATCTAAAGTGCAACTAGTAGGTTAGAAATTAATAAACGCCTGTTTTAGCTAGCTTGTATAGTGGTTTGACACACTGTATTACTGTTTTTAAAAAGTTAATGATACGTAGCTCCTGTGGAAGTTCCAGTAATACGATCTGCTATAGACCCGTTGCTAACTAAGTATAGGTTTACGTTATATATCGGCTATTAAGCTTAAATTTTCCTCTAGTTTTAACTAGTAAACTTGCTGCTAAAGTAACCATCAAACGCTAACTGATTTTCTAAATCGTCAACGACTACGTAAGGATCTAGTTTTTGCCTTTATCACCATATCACTAAGCGATTAGGCGTGACTTTTAATACAGCTGCCCCGTGGTCTTGCCTTCAACCTTGTGGATAATCCTTGATTTAAAAATCGTAACTTTTAGGCCTTATAGATTAAAATTAGTTTCAAACACGAATTGTAAAACCCCTTAAGTTAACAGGCCGTTAATTTCTAACTTATTGCTTTTTTGAAAGGGTTTACGAAAGTCTTAATAAAACTTTATATTCGGAGCTTTAATGCCAAGTTTTCGTTATCTTTTTTCCCTCATTTACTCAAGTGTTATAATAAATACAGCCTAATATATATTCCTACTCTTTAACGTTCCTTTTATTCGGGGGTCGTCCGCATCAGTAGCGGTTTATCGGCTTGTCAGTAACGTATGAAAAAGGTTCGTATTGACTCGGTCGTTTGACTTAAAGGTTTTTATCGTTAGTAACCTTTATATATAACTTAACCTAAGTAATTAGAAAATATATAGAACCGTTAACAGTTTGAATAACTACTTTGGATTTCGCGATATTTAATATCTTATACGTGCCCTCCTATTTACCCGGCTCTCGCCACGCCAGGGCTTCACTTTGTAACGGCAAAATAAATGGATAGATTGTTATAGGGACGTTCTGGGTGTTAAGGGTCTTATTAATCTGACTGCGTGCCGATTGTTTTCGCAGCTCCCTCTAATTTTTGCTATAGGCCATAATACGTTTATGAGTACCTACGGA
Source organism: Anisogramma anomala (assembly GCA_038502455.1). Taxonomy (NCBI): domain Eukaryota; kingdom Fungi; phylum Ascomycota; class Sordariomycetes; order Diaporthales; family Gnomoniaceae; genus Anisogramma; species Anisogramma anomala. The sequence goes on along the minus strand of JASMMZ010000003.1, from coordinate 30,884,553 downwards.
AGGCAGAGATTCACTACTCAGGCGTAGGTACGTTCCAAATACCAATAACGTTAACACTAAGCTATCAGAGCCCACAATGTCGTTTAGGTCTTTTACTATTATCTGTAAGCGTATCTCCAAATCCGTAAAACTTTCTATTTCTAACGTAAGGATATTATACGTTCTTCAAAGTAGGGCGCATACTATTTTAAACTCTCAATACTCTAATAGGCTTTTATAAGTACCTATTTACATTAAATACCTATTATTTTAACATCTCTTTCAAATTTTACCACCATAAAATTGATACCGGTATTGTAAACAACGATGTTGAGTAGGTATAAGTATATGTAAATTCACAGTATCTTGAGAGTCTCCTAAGTATTCTTTGCCGAAAAAGACTTCAAGAGCTTAGCTCTGTAGAAAAGGGTTGCGAAATCAATAATATAAAAAATAATCTTATTATCCAAGTACAACATATCGACAAAGATCTCATAATTAAAGTCTTTATCATATTTTAATATAAATTCAACAGCTTAGGTATACGTTTAATAATAGTGGTAAAGTCTTTTAATAGTTTTTAGGGAAAAGTATTCAACATCTTTATATTTTACGGACTTTGAAACATTATACAGCCTATTAACGGTTGGGTAGTTAAAGCGCCTGTATAATTAACGTATCTCTGACTCCGTCAGGTTTAATACCACTGCTTCTGAGCCCTAAAGATGAAATCATAAGTACCCCCACTTAAAGGCGAGGGGAAACCTTTAGCTGGTTTTAACCAATTCGTTTACGTTAACGTCGACGTTAACACCGAGGGTTTTTATTTCTTCTAAATTCAGTAGAAAAGAGGTAGGGGATTTAAGGATATAAAACGTAATTGCTCCTACAACAGTTTAAATTACCGTTATCTTTAGTAACGATAATTCTTCGCTTAAGCCAAAACCAACTTCAATCTTATCAATATCGTAACAATTAATCTTAGTGGCTATAGTTCTTTCCCTCCGTAATGCTACGTATTAAGAATAACCTCCTATTAAGTACCTTATTACCCCTGTATCTGGAATTATACAATAAAACGTGTTGTCCATATAACTATCGCGAGGGTTAAAGGTATATAAGGTATTAAGGGTTTGGTTAGAGTAAAGGTAAAGGTTTTTACTACCTAAACGGTATAAAAAGGTGTAGTCGGCTAATTACTGAGCCTTACCAGGAACAGTATCTTCGTATTACTTAATTTGTTTAGGGGCCTTAATGCCATTAATTGGCTCGTCAACCTCAAAGTCTACGATTTGATTTTAGTAGTCTTATTTAAAAGTAATGGGGTATTAAGCGTGATAAACTACCTCCCTATTATTATGTTTGGCGAGGGGGTGACGAATTAACTAGCAATCAAACTTACCTCAGATCCAATATCTCTTGCTATTATCATGACGATAGTGTTTTCGGTTAATAGTTTCGCCCAAATCTTAGCCTTACTAGCGCTAACGTAGCTGTTTACTTTAGTTTGTGGCTGGTTGGCTAGACCTTAAACGTTATAGACACCCGTAGCCATATTTTCGATCGATATAATTAACTACCGTAAGGTCTTTTCCCTTTACATTAGGGAAATTGTCGGCTTGAAGATATATATCAAGTGAGTTTGGTATACGTGCCATTATTGTTGTAAGCGAAAAACGCAACTGGCTAAAAATGCCTTTGCAGGTGGCATTTGGGCGTTATTGAGCGTATTCGAATTCGTTAACATACATAACTACTGCTTGCATCTGCTCGCAAAGTGTGGTTTCGCCAACGTATACTTTCTCTATTGATTTTTGTCATAATATTAACTTGTCAAGCATCAGGTTAAAAACATCCATTGGTATTTTCTCCTTTTCTCTTCTTTGCTATTATTATAGTTCACCGTGTAATAGCCTAATCGGTATGGTATTGAATAAGGTGGACGTCTTGTTCGAAGTAACCCTTTATACCATTACAAATCTTGCAAAACATGATAGCTTTAGTAAGGTGAGGTATTAATCCCTAGTGTGCTCTATAAGGATTTCAGGAAATAATGAGTAAAAACTTAAAGGGGGAACCTCCATCCATTTAAAAATATTTAGAAAAAGTATTATCTTAGTGTCGAAAAGGTTATAGGCCTTCTCGTTATACTTTTTGAAGTCGTTTTAAATCTTGGCAAGGTCTGTAAGTAACGTATGATTAATATTTACTATTTTAACAGGTGTTGGAGAAAGATCGCGATAGTTATCCCAGTTTTAAATGGTGTTTTCTGGTAATTTAAGTTTTAAAGCTCCCGAATCATAGTGTTAAGGTAATTTCCAATCGTCTAGGCCAATGGATAAAGTTCTGTAGTAGGACTTGTAATGGGTTCCCGCGCGTAGACAAGTTTAAAGTGGAAAGGTTTTTAAAGGGCTTTGGAGTTTAATGGTACCTGATGACTCTAAAAAGTTTGACGATCTTGTTTAATTAACTGGTATAAAGCGCTGGCGTTAATACTTCTAGCCGCGTTGGTAGCCCCTATTTTACGTGCTTTACTACCGTTAAAAGCATATCCCGCGCTGTTATGTAGAGGTGCTGGGCTGTTAAACAATTTAACGTGTTCCTTATCGCTAACATATAAAAAGACTTAACTTAGCTAAGGTTTAAGAGGAGGTCCTCTTAATCGTATATAAGGGTAGTAGGGGTTTTCAGTATTCTTTTCTTTAGGGTATGGGTCTTAAAGGTTTTTTTCAAGTTAAGTCAGTTCGAAAAAGGTTTCTGCCAGCCTATTAGAGATATTTTCTAACATGTATATCCTTTGGTGTTTAAGTTTAGCCCTTAATTTGGATTTAATACCTTTTTATATTTTCTTCTACATATTAATAGTCTAGTTGTCGAAAAGGTTACAAAAGTTTCGAAAGGCGAGGTCGCTACGGTCAAATTCTTTGTCGCCGTCTTTCTCGACGAAGTAGTGGATGATGTAGTTAACTAGGTGTTTTTCCGTTGAGTTTTCGTCGATATCTTGTCCCTATAGGTTTTCATCGTAATATTTTATAAATATAGATCCCATGGCATTAATTCCCTTTTAAATCTTTGAGGTAAGTGTTATTTCAAGGTTTAGTCTTGAATAGAACATGTAGGGCGTGTAGGGCAAGGAACTTGATTATTTTGGGTGTAGAGACTTGGTGTTTTGGTGTAAAGTTGCGTGAAAACTTGATGACTTGGCGTTATTGGTGGTAAAGAGCGAAGGTTATTTTTTGTGGTTGTTTAGAGTTGGGACTTAGTCGTTTTTCTGCCAGTACTGATCTAGCCGTTTGCCAACTTGCAGAACTTTAAGACTTTTAACAGTAAATCTTAACGTCTTTAAAAAGGATTAATAAAGATTTCTTGGTGTTGTTAATAGCGATACCATCGCTACCTTTGGTCTGCCATAAAGACTAACGCAGCCTAAAAGTATTTCTTACATACTGCCGTAAAAACTGACACAGTAGTAAAGGCCCTTTACAAAAATCTTTCCTCTACCCTAACGTTAAAGTAGAACGTAACAACAAGAAAGTAGCTTCTTTTTATACTTAGTTAATCTATGCTTAACCCAAAAAGCACTGATCAGTGTTGGTAGGTCTTTAGATCGTTGTAACTTTATCGATTCGATTGGTCGAAATAATAGTAGTATTGTATTAGTTAAGTGGTGGATGTATTGTTCTAGGTTTGGCAGATTGATAACCGGTCTTCATAGTAATTTGTATGGCCAATTGCTTGGTCCGTTCCCTAGTATGAAGTGCAGTGTACTGCACTCGACTTAAAACAAATGCGGTAAGTCCATACAAACAATACACTCAACTTGCAGTACAGTTAACTTTACTGTAAGTAAAGTTGACCTACTGCACTGCCTGTAGTACTATTCCCACAGCTTTACCAATGATGAACCTGGAAAGAGTTAACGAATTTATAAATTACCTATTGATGGATATGTTGTTTTGTAGTAACATTTTAAATCATTTAGACTTTAACTTATAAGATAACGAAATCGAAATACTAGTAGAGAATTTAGACCCTTTTACGGTAAGTATATAAGTTATTAATATGACTTTCAACTACTATAACAGCGATATTCAAGGGAGCGATTTATTCAACGATTTTTTTTTGGGGGGGGGGTTACAACTTGTACGCTAAATATATGGTGTATAGTTAATAATATAATCAATAAAATATTACGAAAATAATGACGACGTAAAGGTATTAATCTAACTGGTGGCAATAATAACCGTATTACAAAGTCTTCATTATCAAAAGTTTGATTTATATAAACATTAAAATAAATTGACGATAAGGTAATAGAAGTTAAATTTGTAAAGAGATATTAGCTTTAAAAATAAGAATCGCCTTTTTATAATAATAGATAGAAAAAGAAAAAAAATACTTCTTAAATATAAGGAATGAGACGTTTAATAAGGCTAAACGTACGACGCGAAGTGGAAACGTAGTAGGAGGAATCGACGGAAAAGGAGGAAGTATTATGAAAATTATTTATAACGCAGGTAAAATACGAACCCTTTCCGAAACATAATTTTAAACAAAAACTACGACTAAATGACGTTCCGGATACCGTTAATGATCAAATCAGTTATAATGAAAGCGGTCTATATGAAAAGAACGGCCTGAGTAAAGAAAATATAAGTGGGGGAAAATGTTAATATATATCTTACAGGATAATACCTGCTAACCACACCTTTATCGTAACCTTTCATTATACCGCTTTACAACTAATAAGACCGATTTAATAAAGTTACCAACTTTGCCAAACGATGAGATAAAGAAGAAAATTACAACAGCAAATTATACGACATATTCGATAATAAAATACGTGTAATATTCTATACATATAAAAGACTAGATATTAAGCCGTTGCATGTTATAACCCAAACAGAGGTTGGGCCAGGAAGAAGGCCAGTATGCAACACTGCGCTACTAGAAAACCTGAAGTCTAGAATCAGGCGGAGAACTTCTCTTATATCAGCAAACCCGAAAAGGGAAGGACCGATGGGACCGACAGCGGTTCAGTACTGAAGACGATATGAAGGATAGGGATATGAGGACACGGTCAGCACCACATAGATAGTATTTTCTTCATCGCTCTTCAGTTGTCAATCTAAGTATTCAGTCTACACACCTAAATAGCCTAATGGCTAGTGATAATTCTGCAGCACGAACAAACATCTTCTTGATATTGCACCTTTGTTACCTATGCTACCTTACTGCTAACATAAACCCTCTGATACCTTCTATTTACTCACGGGTATTTAGTGGGATCATTATATTGCAGTTATACGTTATTTTACTCGATATAATATTTAGGTAAACTAAAAAGTAGTATATATATTACTATACGTAAGTAAATATATTCGCGAAGTATTTAAATCATTTAAAATTAGACTTCGATACGGAAATTCATTACGAACTTTATAATAGGGACTGGATTAACACTACCTGGTAATTCGTAAGAAGTTTGCTTAAAAACGCTAAAAAAAGCCTATAAAAAGTGTTTATTACCTTATTAGCAAAGTTTCGAAAGTGTTAAGTGACCCTTAAACCGGATTACAAAGGTAATAAACTGTTTATTTAAGTGATTATAAAAACATGCCGCCAGAACCTAAACTTCGACCTTATATTATTTAAACACGAAAAGAACTTGAAGGCTTTTTATACGAGTTATAAAATATCGTTTGAACCCTTTATATATCGATAAGCAAATTTTGTATTAGCATTTGAAGACGACAAAACCTAAAACAAGGGCTAAATTACTAAAATAAACCTCGCCAGAATCATTTACCATGTTTTAAATCAAAGATTTAAAGTGTACTTAAGTTAAAATAAATGATTTAAATATAAATATCAAAAAAAGTATTCAAAATGGGGCCCCCGAAAACCAAGGGTAAAATAATTACTATTAAAGGCTAACCTATAATTAAGGATAAGACTTATTACATTTATAATAATACGTACGAAAAACTATATAATTTTTTTCCGATTTTTAAAAACGTTTTATTGTATACGTTGAAATCGGATATTAATTTATTAACTACGTAATATACCAATAAATTGGGATAAAACTATAATTTTAGGACGATTACTTACCTAAAGACCAGACGAAAGTGAATTTTACAATGGACGTAACCGAGTACGAAGGCGTCAAAGATAAATTTAACACCTATTTTTGTAAATACATCTTCGGAAAGAAGAACTTTAAAAGCGATAATACTTAACTGATAGCTTAAAATAACGAAACCGCTTAGCGAATTTTTATAAGTTTATAGGATGCCTCTTTCCTATATTTTATAGGCCTAAATTGCGAAAAAGGCATGTTAAACGCCTATATGGTGTCGCAGTTTATATTTTCGGATAGATATAGAAACCAATTTCAGGGAATTATACCTAATACCGATTCGGCCGAAATTTTAACCGTTGTAAAGCGACAATTCGACATGCTCGCAGCGAAATTTCCGAAATTTTAATTCAACCGAATGAAAAAAATTGAAAAGTTCTATTCGGCAAAGATCAAGCATTGTTACTTGGGACGATCGTTGTAAATATGCGGTTCTAAGAGGTTAAACTTGGGACGATCGTCGTAAATATACGTTTCTAAAAGGTTCAATTTTATGTAATGAGCTTTAAAAGGTTATTTTTATTATCTTTGACTAATATAAATAAACTCTAAATCTAAATTTGGAATACGATTAACGAACTTATCTATGTTTCGGATAACATATCCGTATCGCTTTGACTGAAGTGCAGCTATTTATGATTTTTCCCTAAAATACGTATAATTAAATTGATTTACCTAACGTAGCCGGAATTACGGATGCTATACCGCCTATTCAGATACCCAGTTACGAAACGCTTTTTGAGGCTGCTTTACGACGTAAGTTATACGGATGTAGGAAAGAAGCGTTTCAAACCATCGAAAAATGCTGTTATCAGTGCTAGCTATACTTGTAAGCTTTACGGCGGTTAAAATTCCACTTTTAGGACGATATAAACTTTTTCTATAAGGTAATTTTACATATAATATACTTCGACGTAATAATATTATTTTAGGCTGCGAAATTTACGCGAAGAGTTTCCAGTACAGACTGATAAGATATTTTAGTAAACTATTAGGTCAAATTTCAGTTAAGGCTTTCGGACTGGATTACCCACGACATAAACACGGCTTTCGACTAGACTAAATAGCGTATCAAAGTTAGGATCGCCAGTAGAAAATTTAAATAAATACCAATAAAAGAATTATAAGGTATTGGAAAATGTAAACGATATTATAATCCATTTTTTTAAAAAAAAGTATACGCTATTATTTAAAAAGAAAAAAGGTACCAATTTTAAGGAATTTATTTTAAAAATTGCCGTTAAGGTAGTTAATAGCACTTTCGACCCGAGTATTTCAATACTTATACTCCTTGTTTTTAATACTTACCTAAGAGTTTACACATAATTTATACCGTTATTAACCAAATTATAAAAGGCGAATGTTATAGCGAAAGCTGAAGTAGCACTACGTTTTTACGGGCCAAAAATACTATTTCAAGAGTATCAACTATAAAAAACGGCTCGCGTAACACTAGCATTTTGAACTTATTATTATAATTAGAGATATTGGTTTGGATAACTAAAAACGAATAGATTGGTTTTTAAAAGGTTCACATGTTCAAAGGCTATAATATTTTTATTAACTTGCCAAATGGTATGAGTTCGTTTCGCTAAATAATATTATAAAAGTATAAAAGGTAAAATATATAAACGAACGACCTGAAACTGTAATCCGGTAAACGGCACCAGTAAAGCTATTCCTAGGATAACGAATCTAAAAAGCCCTTAGATCCAATTCACCCCCCGAATACTACGTTTAAACGTCTACTGTTATACGAGACTAGCCCACTTATACTAATGGAACCAACACTATGTTACCGAGGGCGCCCACTTGGCTTCAGAAATAGAAAAACGTTTTGATGCCCTCGTTACGAATTCTTTAATCATATAAAAAACCGGAGGACCAAAATTTAAGTTTGAAACTTCGTAAAAAAGGTATTATTACTATACTAGGTATATCATTTAAGTATTTTAAGCAAATAGAAATCACTACTTTTACCGAATAAAGCGTTTTTAGAATTAAAAGGTTTAAACCAATAATTTACAATGTTTAAAGAATATTTCCTATTCGTCTAGTCTATAAAGTAGAGGATAGAACCGGTAAGCCTTATACAAAAGCCGCTTTATTGTTAAAGGATTCAATAACTCCAGTAAAAATATATTATAACTTAATCGCCCATTTTGTAAAGGATGAGCTATCGTTTAAATTTAGCATGAAATATCTCCTCACCTACGCCTTACGGCCTTTGTATTAATTTTCGTAATATTATACGGGTTTACACATAATAAGAAGAGCGATTTAAACGTTATATATACGCCTATATAATAATAAAGCTTCGAAAACACTATCCACCTGAAACGATTTTATATATTATCAAACTACTTTAAGTATTAGTTAAGGTTGATATATATTAGTATAATATTCATTAAAGCTACTGTTAAGGGCGGTTCGGAATAGCTAACTCGACCTTCAATTTATGCTTATTAGTCGTAATAATACGTTTTAAAGGTTTTACACTAATATATATATAGACGAATAATATGTTAACTTTATATAACACGAAGTTTTCCGCATTTAAGGAGAGGAAGCTTATAGAGGCCGTCTTATAGGTAAAAACTAAGACGTATTTAACGAAGAACCATATAATCAACTTTAACGGCGCGACAATTACTCTTCGGAATGGTGTTTTAAGCCTTACACAAGAAAGGAAATTGGAAAAAGTGGCTCTTTTCATTTTATATAGCGTAAAACGGGTCGACGAATATAGATTTTAACGCTTACGTAACGCTTGGATTGCTTTGGTAGTATAACAGGAGGCGGCGTTTAACTTTTCGATCGCCGCGTAATGTTAAACCGCCCCTTCAAACGATATATATAAAGCGCTTAATGAGCGCTTGACGTAGAAAGTATATAATTCAAAGCGCGGATTACAATTTATACCTTTTAATATGCGTATTAAAAAGCTGTTCATTTTTACTAATAATTTCTTTACAAATAATACCGACTGTAATTTGTAGATAGGATTCGGTTTTATTTTAGAATACCAAATACCATCTCGAAACGGGTTTACGTTTAGTGGGAATATTATCTATTGGATCTTCATAAAATACAAGCGGGTTATAAAAACTATGCTGGCCTTGAAAATTAATAGAGAAGTTGGAGGTTTTGATTTAGAAAGTGCTGTAATAATAATAGTTCGGATAATTATTTAAAACCTTAGTTTGAAACCCTTCCTTCTCGTAGTCCATACTATTTTTTTGGATTTACGGATACTTAATAAAATTTGGTATTATAAACCAGAAACTCCTTGTAATGATATTATGGTCTTATACGAATTGTATAAGCGTCGCGAAATTAAGGAAATAAAATGGATCAATAAGAAGTTAAACTGTGTAAATATGATAACCAAAGACGTTCCAAACGGGTTATTGGAAACGTTCGTATTAACGAGTACTCTTTTCGTTAGTATTGTTTGGAAAATCTTACGAACCCTTTTAGGATAAATATTCTAAGTTCTATATCTGTTACTATTGTTTTGTGCTATTATACCGCGTTTAAAAAATTGTTACGTTTTGATTCGATATTTAAATCGCTTTTAAGAAATTGATTCTGTTAGAATCTACCATTAAAACCGTTTTTATGATATTTGTTTCATTTTGATCCGCTATTAGAACCGCTTTAACAGCATTTCCTTTATTTAAACTCGCATTTCATGTCGCTTTTAACATATTGTCACTTGATTTTTTGTATTTCGACCTTATTAAAATTACTTTTACTTTTTACCTTTTATATTCATCACCTAAATTACGATATTTTTCAAATATCATTGTATTACAATTCAACGTACTGCACTATAGCCAGGTATATTGCCCTGGTAACAAAAAGTAGCTATTCGTTGTTAAAGGGAGAGAAAGAGGGCAATGCTGTTATATTTCCACTACCCTCCTCCTCACTAACCTCCCCTTTATACTAACACCACCACTATCACGGTTATCAACGTCGTTATCGGCGTTACCGAATGGGTAATCCCGCGTTTTAGGCTGTATACTTTTAGGCAAAGGCGTGGGGGATCTTTACCTTTTTTACGGCAACATAAGATAACGTCGTCGAATTCGCCTACGTAATATATATATAAGCCCCGTTTCTAGGCGATAATGGCGGCTATCGACTCTTTGTTCCGCCGGTTAACGCCTACTACTAATTAGTATCGGTTTGTTTAATTGTTTATAAAAGTGGTTACTTTTTTTTAGGTGCCCCAGATTATATATTGGTAAAAGTAGAGGAATTAGGTTTGTGATTGAAAGTATATTTTTAATGTAAACTTACTATAAAGCCGTCGGGCGTGTAACAAGGCTTTGGCCCACGTCCCTAAAACCACCGAAATAGGAGTGTATTTGTTACTAATCCGCTTGTAACAACAGTAACAGGCCGATTGACCCCGCTTTAGTAGCAATCATTGATTAACTTACCCGTAGCCGCGAACGCGATATATGGCACGTAAAATGTATCTATTAGTAGCTCGGAGTTATGGACTTGGGTGCGTCGTTTTAACGTTTTACGCGTTAAAAAGGATTCACAACGTATATTAATGATACGTAGCTCGAGGCGGCGGAGAAGATCCGCTTCGACTACCTCGTTAATAAAGACATTAGTACGACTAAATATATTGGAAGTATCAGCGATATGAACCGCGTTACAACTTTGCTAGGTTACGTTTATGGCGAGGGGGGGGGGGGGGTCCCGTGTGTAATAAAGTCTTTACCCGCGGGGAAAAGTTAAGGTTTATAACTTCAAAAGCCCCTTGTTCCTTCCTTGAGGGGTGAAGTGGATAAGGAACTGAAACAATAGGGGAAAAGGGGTGGTAAATTTGGCGGCGGCGGTGGCGAAAAGCGAAGATAAAAGCCGGGATAAAAGAGATACTGCCGGAAAAAGCGGGGCTAGCGATAGCGGCGGTGGTAACGTCGGCGGCGCGATGGGATACGGTGATGGCGGCCTTTACCCGCTTACTTTTTCGCGCCGAATGGCGCCTAGAGATTTTGTTTTTACGCGGCATCTATTTACACCTAAGGTAAATATATAGAAATTAGTTAAATAACCTGCCTATTGAAACGGGTTGAAATGGATAGTTGAAATGGTAGGTTAAGTTTATATAAGTTAATTGACTGGTTAGAATTTATATTACTTATGATTACGCGTCTTTAATGGGAAAAATTAAAAAGGGTTTACCTAAACCAACGGTAATATATATTTTTATATTAATCACAAAATCTGTAAATCTGTAATTACCTGTACGTAATTATAATTTCATGAGAAATAATAACAAATAATATCAATAACCATATCGTTACCCATTAACTAAACTAATCAAGCCTTTACTATAATTACTACCGCGGTTAGAAACTACTAATTCAAATCTTTACAATTTTTACCATAATTATACTATTATTATTAAACTACGAATACGTACTATATTACAACTAGACTATTATAACTATATTACGGATACGGATTACGCTAAAAACTTTACTATTATTATTCAATAAAGAATACGGGTCGTAATAGAGGGTGAAAAGATTGCCTGTATATATATTACTATATATTTCTATAGTTAGTAAGTGGCTACACTGCGGAATACACCTTAGTAAAGTATACAGTAACGTACCACTTTGCAAGGTGTATTCCTACAAAGTGCATAATAAAGTGCCACTGCCTAGAAGGGAGATTAGCAGAGTGTATGGAGGAGTGCCACTACCTGGGTGAGAGGTTTATAACCTCTCACCTGTAACGTTCACTCTCTGAAAGTATCTTCTCTCCTAGATATCTTATATTCACTACTCCAATATCAATATTTCGGATTACTCTTCTGCTACATTAAAGTAATAGAGATCTTACCGATAAATATAGTTATTGTTCCCGAACAATCTTAAGCACTATAAACAGTATTTAGTACAAATTTTAGCTTTATTTATCAAAGTTGGAGTTTACTATTAGCAAATAAACCCTAGACGAGATTATTATTTTTTGAACTATTTAATTCTATATCAACTGTTTTAAGCTTTTTTCTATTTTTCAACATATTTGAGACTTGAGAAGCCTCTTATTCCCAAATACTTTCAAGGTTTTAGAAACAAATCTCGGAGTTACCGGGTTCATACGACCTATAGTGCCTTAATTTACACAGTTGTCTAAGCTATTGAAAAGGCTGATAAATTATTGATTGGCTGTGGATCGCAAAGCAAAATGAGTTGAATGAGATAATCATAGTAAAAATACAAATTAATCTCAAATGACAAATATAACTTTCATAACGTAATGAAGGAAATAATTCATAACTTTGTAAAAGTATCTTGTGGACCGTTTCAGGCTACATTATTCAAATCCTCAATTGCCTTTATGTTTTCATATGAATGAAAGTCTTAAAAGTTACTGAAGAATTATATGTTTCTAACTTCAAATGGTTTATTTTTACAAATGAATAATTATAACTTTTATAACGACTAAATAACTAATAATATTTCTTAATAAATTCTTCATAAAATAAGAAATAAATTGTAAAACTTTTGAATACAAAGTGGCATACGTTGCTTACGAATGTAAATGCCTGAAAATTACCCTGGTTGGAAACTTGTATGTCGTTATTATTTTTATAAGTTATAAATCCACGGTATTAATTATTAAAAGAACGTAACTTATCATTATATTCACAGATCGCGCCAACAAACGCCTTATTGATATATCTATGTACCTAAATAACTATAATATGAATATTATTTATCTTTCAATATGGCTTAAATTGTTTTCTAATACGCTATTGCGTCTCCCTATGCCCGATAACAAGATTATAAAAAACTTAGAAAAAGAGCCTGTTCTCGACCAAATCTTGAGTTATATCCCACTAATTATACTGAAACAGGTGAATTTAACCTTAAATATGACAAAGTAAATAATATTAAATAAAATATATTTAAAATTATCATTTTTATATGGGAATGAAACTACTTGACAATTTAAGAAAAATTAACCGCTGACAACCCAGATATAATATTGATAATTTGAAGATAGAGCACACATTACACCTAACCGATCGCTTTTTCATAATCTGGATTCGGTAAGTCGCGAGAAATTGGTCATTATAAGTGATTTCATTTAGTAATTCCTTTATCACTCATATTGAAATACTATTTCATCTAAAAACGTATAATAATTTGGTTAAATAACTCATATTTTTAGTATAATATAAAGATAATTAAATAATATTATCGTTATTATATTGGTTACAGACAATTACCCAATAGAAAAAAAAAATTTATAGATAGGTTTTGGCTAATTTAAATTCCAGAAAAGCTAATGAACTGTTGTAACAGCAGTCAATTACAATATATTCAAGTTAACTATACTGTCAACAAGTCGATTGTATTGACTTGAAGTTGACTATATTGTTTGTGGGTTGACGATTAAACAAGTGAAGTAGGTGCCTACTTTAAACTATGGTACTAGCCAAGCAATTGGCCGTACAGATTAGTTTGCAGACCGGCTAGCGGTTTTCCATACTTAGAAGTAATACATCCACTACTTGACTACGCAATATTACTGTTATTTCGACCACGATTCGAATCGAAAATCGTTTTAACGTCTGAAGGCCTATTAACACTTATCAGCAGTTATGAGATTAATTATATATGAGTTTCGTAGAAGAAGAAACTACTTTCCATTTACGCTTTATGAAATACTAATGTATAGCAAAGATTTTTGCGAAAGGCTTTTATTATTGCGTCGAGGTTTGAGTGATATTTAGAAGTAGCAATGGTATTGTTATTTAAAACACCAAGAAATCTTCATTGAACATTCTTTAACAACGTTGATATTAACCGTCAAAGTTTCAAATCGTCCAAAAAACGATCACCAGGTTGCCAAGTTCTCTACAGTTGGCAAAAAAATAAGTTGATACTACTACCAACATCTCAAATCGTTAAATCCAAAACCCTTACAATACTTAAACAACAAAAAAACTTTAACTTTAACCTTAATACTAAGTTTTTCCCTTTACACCACTTTTTCCTCCCCTTACATCACAAGATCGCTAATTGAACATATTAGTAAACGCGTTAAAATCGCTAATCCAAGCGAAAACAACAAGAATCGTCAATTCACGCTAAGAAAGCCACGTTGCGCAACTTCACGCCAGATTGCTAAGTGCCTATACTCTTAAATCACTAAATTATATTACCCAAATCACCAAATTCCAATATTATTGAAATTAACATTAAATTGTCAGCCAAACGTTCAAAAAAGTAATAAGGCTGTTAATAATTTTAAACACTACATTTGTGTTCGTAATACTTAAGATTTTAAACGGACTATCCTATTTGCCTAGCTTTTGCCACGTAATAACTTTACTTCAAAGGGGAAGGGATAATACGTCTATTATTGATGGTTAGTTACTAGTATTAAGGGCTTTTTTTAATATAATAGCGTTCCGATTCTTTCTTTAGTTTCTTCAAGGCTTTACTATATATTATAACTCGTTTTTGAGTATTTGGAGATAGTGGTAACTTTGTCGTTATGCATGGCTAGGTCTTGAATACCAGTAAAGTTGGTGTAAGTCTGTTAAGGCCAAAAGTATCGTTAAAACCCTTTACTACGATTTAAAACCGTATTTCTTAGTTTAGAACGCTTGCGATTTCCAATGTAAAGATATTATAGGCCCTTTGAAAAAGGGCGTATACCTTTTCCACTCTACCGATACCCTAATAAGCCTTGATAGGAAGCTGTTTGTAATAAATCCCCATTAAATTAATATCAGTTTAAAACTCTATCGTAATAAATTTGGTGTTGGTATCGTAAACTAGCACGTTTGGTAGCCTTAGGTATGTGTTAATCTATACAATACATAATGAATTCCATGCTTTCTTCGCCGTAATGATTTAACAAAAACTTAACGCTGTGAAAAGCCGTAGTAGAGTTTATAACGTAAAGTACTAGAATGCCGCCTGAATAAAATACGTCCACGAAAACTTTAAAGTTAAAGTCTCATTTTTTTACGTAAACTTAAATCTTGAGGGGGTTTGGAAATGTGTTTGGTAGTGGTAACAAAGCCGTTTAATTACTTCTAATGTCGGTAAGTCCATATCTTAGTAATCATCCTCCTTTAAAACGTTATAAAGACTATTCATTACAGGGTAGTTGAATCTACGGTGTAATTAACGAAGTTTCGCCTTCGTTAGGTTTAATACTTCTACTTTTGGCCTATAAATATAAAATCCAACATACCTTTATTTAAGGCTGGATAAAACCCTTTTACTACCCTTTACATAAACTAATTTATCTGTTTAAACGTCAACATCAAAACCGAGGTTTTTTATATATTTAAGGCGAATGATGAAGGGGGTAGGTGATTCCAAAATATGGAAAATAATAAGGTTAATAATAATTTCAACTGTATTCGATTCTAATAAAGAAATCTTTTTTCCAATGTTTAAGCTAACCTTTACTTTATTAATATCCATATAGTCAACTTTCGTAATTATATTTATATCCCTTCGTAATGCGACATATTACGAATAACCTCCTATTAAGTACCGTATTACTTCTGTATCTGGCATAATATCTTAAAAGACCTGCTCGGTGTAACGATTTTAAATAGTAAAGAGGTATATAAAGCTAATGTTTTTATCTTTATATTGGAGGTAAAGACTTTTACCTGTTAAGCGGTATAAAAAGGCGTAGTTGGCCAGTTATTACATTATTTTTAAATCTGTGCCAGTATCTTTATACCAGTAGATAGCCTTGTGTTTATTTTCTTCCTCTTCAATCTTATTGCCTTTAAATTTTATAATGCTTAATATATAATTTCAATTGAATATAAATAGAAAGTGAATATTATACATTACTAGTTTTGATTTACGTTTAGCAAGAGTATATTGAATCAACTGATAGCCTTATTGACCGTAAATTTAACATCTTTTCATATTTAAATTAAACTTACTTATCTAACTTTAAAACCTTAAGGAAAAGTAATAACCTCTTTTGTATATAGATTAGTCACATTCCTAGGTATGAGTTTTCCGTTAACCGTACTAGTCGAACCTTCCATACTTACGATTGATATAATATGTATAGGGTTTTTTTTTCGTCGTTACTAAATTCCGGGTTTTAAAGGTATACACTAATCGAGTCGGAAACTTGAGCTATTACGGTTGCTAACGAGAAAGTCAATTAGCTAAAAACAAACTTCGCAGGTAATGTTAGAGTACTGGAAGGCGTATTCTAATTCCTTGTAACCCTTAACAGCTTGCCGAACCTGTTAACTCAGGATACATTCGCTAGCTTTGACGTTTCCTATTAATTGTTAGGAAAATATTAGCCTATTAAATATCTAATTAACAAGGTATATTTTACTTTTAGTTACTTCCTTGTAATACAATATATAAAATCACTTAATAATATTCCAATGAGTGTAATACCAGGCAAAATTAATATTGAATTCGAAGTAACTATTTAGGCTATCGTAGACTTCGCGTAAAAAAGAACAATTTGTCAGGTACCGAAGGTAATAATCCTTGGCTTGGACAGTAAGGATACTGGGAAACAACGAATAAAATACTAACAATTTAATCTTTATCTGGCGAAAAATATTAGAAACCGGGTGTAACTTAACGTTGAAAAGGTTATAAGGCTTACCTTTATACTCCTTTTTTCCTGCCAAGATTTTAACGAATGTAGTAATTACCACGTAATCTATATCCGCCATAGGAACTTATAGAGGGTGGAAGGTGATATACTAAATTGTAAAGACCCTTTAAACCCCTCAACTAGTACTGGAGTTGATGATAATGGATGAGATAGTTGCCTTTAGCCGAGTTTGGAGGGATAAAGACAATAGTTGTACCTATTGTAGGCTTGCATATAAAGCTAGTCCTTATTCAATTTAGCTGTTGAAATTAT
Source organism: Anisogramma anomala (assembly GCA_038502455.1). Lineage (NCBI taxonomy): Eukaryota > Fungi > Ascomycota > Sordariomycetes > Diaporthales > Gnomoniaceae > Anisogramma > Anisogramma anomala. Next base: position 30,867,506 of record JASMMZ010000003.1, on the reverse strand, counting down.
ATTTGTGAAGGAATTTGGGGGAAAAGGGTTCAAGGGGTTTCGCCGTGAGAAGATTAGTAGTAATGTTCTGAATGTCAAAGGGTACGTCGAACCTCCTGTAAAATTCACTGGTGGATTTAAAAGTTTTCTCGTAAGTTAATTAATTATCTATAACCAGTAACTCTGACGAGTTGAAAGCCTCGTTTGATAGGGTCTGAAAATTTTATCTGGGCTTAGGCAAGTCCTTAAAAACGTGTATAAGATCGTTTAGGGATACTGTCGCCAGAAATTCCTTTTACTTTTCCCTTAACTTTAAAAGTTTATTACGAGTCTTTGTTAGTAGTGTATTTATACAAAAAACCTGCCAGATTACCCTCCTTACCTTTTTAACAGGTAGGGAAATCCCTCGTTTACTTCATTTAATATTTATCCTCATCTTAACTTTCTTATTTATCATCTTCTATATCTCTAAGATTCATTTTTTAAACTAATAGGTAAAATCGTCGAAGGCATTAAGTCTTTGGTTGTATCTTTGAGAGTCTGAGTCAAAAATAAAACGGACGATGTAATTAATCAGATACTGTAGGTTAAAATATTTAATGGCATCGGTAAACCAAAGGTCTTTGTCGTAGTGATTTTCGAGGATAGCTCCAAGAGCTACGATTACCCCCTTTCTAATAGTATTAGTAACGGAATTAATCCCAATAAATTTTGAAGCCATTGTAACAAAAGTTACCAGTTATAAAGAAAGGAATGATATAAAGCAATAATTCGTAAATTTTACGTTAAAGTTGATTTAATGAAAGTTTGGAAAACTTAATTGTTTTTACGATTTTCAATAATAATACCCGCAATAGTAATAGCTGAAATAGTAGTAACTTGGTCGTTTATCAACTTTATGACTTGTTAATTTTGAATGTTTTTAAGCGATCAATTTGAACGCCTTGAAAAATTAATTAATATTTATTAGTATTTTAAATAGTGATACCGTTGCTAACTTATAGATTGCCGTGAAGAACTGCACAGCCTATAAGTCTTCACTACTTACTGCCGCAAACAACTACACAAAGTATAGGGGCCCTTCGCAAAATCCTTTCCTATACCTTGCTGAAACAAAAAGTAATAACTAGAAAATAGCTTCTTCTTCTACTTAGCCAATCTGTACTTAACCTAATAATAACTGATAAGTATTGATAGGCCTTTATTGTCACAACGTAGTCGATTCTAATCACTGTGGTCAAAGTAACTGATGCTACATTAATGTTTGTTAATAAATGTGATAAGTAATAAGTTCAGCAGACCGCTAGCTGGTCTGCACGATAATTTATATGGCCAAATGCTTGGGCCTGTACCCCACTTAAAAGTGGGCACCTACTGCACTGCACTTGCAGTGCAGTGTATTCAAATCACATAAACCACGGTCAATTTGCAGTACGTACAATCAACTTTACTGTAAGTAAAATTAACTCAATTGTACTGAGTTTTACTGCTATTCCAACAATTTTACAATTTTTGTATTTGGCATAATATCTTAAAACGTATGGTTTGCGTAAAGATAGCAAAAGTTAAAGATGTATCTAGGGTTCTATTTTTTATTTTCAGGGTAAATTTCGGGGTTTTAGCCAATTAAATGGTGTAGTAAGGTGTGGTAAATTAATCATGAAGGTTTTTTGGGAATGGTATTCTTCTATTACGTGATTTATTTTATCGTATTGTTATTTTCATTAGCCTTTTCAACTTTATATTTTGTGATATAATCTCAGTCGCTTTACTAGGAAGTAGTCCAGTATTGGGTGTAATATATTACTTTTTTTTTGTGGAGATTAGCCGGAGGGTGACGAGTTGACTAATAACCGGATTAACCGCATATCAAATACTTTTTACCATTATTAAAAGGATAATTCTTACGATTAGCAGTTTTTCTTAAGCTTCACCTACGATGTTATCACCATTATAACTTCCAGTTAAAAAGGTTTTAGATAGAATTTTAGGCGTTAAGGCTTTTAGTACTTACGATTAATGTAGTACTCTATCTTAAGGCTTTCGTTATCCCGGTCGCAGAAATTATTGAATTTGAGGTATATATTAATACAATTTGATATACGTGTCATCACAATCGTAAATGAGGAATGTAATTGGCTAAAAACCCTTTTTAAGTGGTATTTTCGAATTATAAGGAGCATTTAAATTCGTTAACGCCGGTAATAATTACAAATACTTTCTCGCGAAATTTAATTTTACTAACGTATGCTTTCCCTATTACTTGTTAATATAACATTAATTTTTTAAACATTTACCTCAAAACATCCATTTGTATTTCCTTTTTTTATAGCTATTATCATCGTCTACATTATCGTAGCATGATTCATATAATATTACATAAGGTAAACGTCGTACTCGAAATTACTTTTCATATTATAGCAAATTTCTCAGAAAGGTTTTGCTCTCATCTGACAGGTTAGTTAATAATCCTTAACGCAACCTGTTAATATTTTAGTGAATAATTAGTAAAACCTTAGAGAGGCAGCATCCATTCACTTGTAAATATTAAGAAATAGCATCATTTACATATTAAACAAATTATAAGGTTTGTTGTCATTCTTCTCTATATCATTCCAAATGTTAAAGAAGTCCATAAAAAGTTTGTAATTAATATCAATCATTTTAACAAGTTTAAAGGAAAGGCTACAATAGTCGTCCCAGTTATCGATGGTATTTCTTGTTAACCCAAATCTTAAATCTTCAAAGTCGCGATAGTAAAAGTTATTGCTCATCGCCCAATAAAAGAGGTGAAATCCTAAGGTTGAACCTGTGGTGAGCTTATATATATAGGCGTACCTACCGTAAAAATCTTCGTTTTAAGAAACTAAATGATTTTAAAAGAAACCTTAAGGGACTTTAAAAACTGGAAGATTTTTGGGGAAGTTTTGAGAGACTTAACTATCTTATTCAATTAATTGCTAAATAGTGACAACGTCAATTTCTCCTACCACATCAACGACCGTTACTTTATGTGACTTACCCCCACCCAATGCGTATTCTACACTATAGTAAAGATTGTTAGGGACTCAGACCATTGGCTATTGAGTCTATAGGCTATGTGACTTTGCACGTAACGATATATACAGTACTTGGCCCGGGTTCGATCCGGGCGCGGTCCGCATATAGCACGTGTGAGGGAACATGACGGGCTATATACTAACCATACCTATAAGTCCTATACGAAGTACTACTATAGCCTTTTCTAGTTTTACGCCTATACCTCAATAGTAAACTCCATTTGGTACCTATTTAGCTTACCATTATAGGTCAAACTATAATATATTATTAAGGTCTTTTTTTATCTTTTCGAAGAAATATGATTTGTAATAGATAAATCGATAGTCAATATTAATAATTACGCATTATACTTTTACTTTATCGGGGAGGATAGGCCGTCATAGAACACATAATCCTCCACCTTTGTAAATACACCGCCTATCCTGTTCAGTCCAACTTAGGCCGACATGAGTTGTTTATAAGATACTATGGCTTATATCGCGCTTACTTTAAAGTTAATATAATAGCCTAGTTAATCGACTTCTGCTTTCGACTTTATATCCGACTCCGCCTAAGTCGTGATTAAGATTTAATAATGTGAAGCCGACTTAACAACGACTAATATTAGTTTCCTAGTTTTTAAATGTAGCTGAAAACGATATAACTAACCGTGATTCGACGAATACAAATTTACGTAAGCGGCGAAATGCTAAACAATTGAATTTATACTAGAAACGAATAAAATATAAATCTGGTAATGTTAATATACTTTTTTACGTATAAGGCTATTATAAGCGAGCGGTAAAGCAAACTATGACAGAATACTATAAAGCCGGCAGACACGAAAATATATATAATATAGATAAGTTCCTCGACTATATTAAAGCTGTTTTGAGTAACTCTTATCGCACATATAAGGCCCCAATCTAATTAAAAGAATTATTTATAAGAGATAAAGACTTGTAAATATCATTTATCATTAATTTAGAAATATTACTAGTTTAAACGGGCGGATTAAATTGGCCTTTGGCCGTTAAGTGTAATTACCCATTTTTTCGCGTATCGTCACGTATTTGTGACAAATCCAGTATCACAAGCGTTAACCGTATAGACTATGTCGCGGCTTTGGCGAAGTATAGCGAGCTTGTCGATAAGTTAGAGTTCTTGGGCTTAAAGCGACGCTTTGGTCGACAACTATCGGGACTTTATCAGTAATTTCTCCAATTTAGCTGATTATCTCGTTCGAATTACGAAGCAGAGAATTCGTTAGGCCTAGACAAATTGGCAGGAATATGTATTCCAAACGTTAAAAAATTCCTTCGTTACGGCTCTGATTCTGGTGCATTGGGATCCAAATCGGTTAACGGTAGTGGAAACCTATTACTCGGGGACAACGTTAGGAGGGTACTTATCATAAAAAGACGAGAATAACATTTTAAAGCTAATAGCTTATGATTCCGCACGATTAACGGACGCGAAGCGTAATTACACCATCTACAATAAGGAGATTTTCGCGATAATATCCTGTTTAAAAGCGCAGTTTTTGGAATTACGTAACATCTGTACCCCGTTTACAATTTTAACGGATTATAAGGGATTAGAGTATTTTTTCTCGCTATTTTTAATTTCGGAACGTTAAAATTGACGAGACTAAGTTTTTTCGCTTTTTAAATATCACCTACGTTACCAGCTAGCGACTTTAAACGCCTACTCAAATGTATTAGCCCGTACGTTGTGAAATAAGCTCGAAATTAAAAAGCGCCGCCCGTAAGTCTTTTAACTTATATCTATTATTATATTAAATATAATAATAAAAAACTGATATATTATATAGACGTATATTATGGCGGGATATAAGGATAAATCTGTTAAAACGAAGGATTGGTTATTTGATCGCGATAATATATACCCCAAAAATAAGTTCGAGAATCCAGGGGTGTCGGCGTTAACGGGATCGTTTCGAACGCGGCCTGCACCCGCGTCGCTGACTATAATAACGTTGGGGATACTAGATTATCGGTGGTTATAATATCGTAACGGACTCGGTTCTTGTTAAACCCGTTAACTTCGTTAATGTCGAGCAGTTACCTTATTTTCAGGCCGATAACTTTTACAAAATTATAGGATTGAAAAGTGATAAACGATATATTATACGAGATTTGCCTATTAACAGTTATTAAAGGCGTTGAACGTTTTCCGGTTAAAATAAAATATTCGGTATAAATTATGAATTATAAAATTGATTAGAAAGGTACGTTATATTACTGTAACTAATTATAGTTATCGAATTTACCACAATTGATAAATAAGATCTTATAATAAACTTACGACTCGTTTATTATGGGTTATCATAAGAAAAACGTTTTGTTTTAATTTTTTAAGAAAATCATCATTATAAACAGATAATCGTAAATATTCAACATTTATATCGAATATATACGTAATAAACGGTATAAAGCCTCGTCGTACCTTACGATAATACCTAATTCAACCCCTTCTTATTCCAAATCTTTATTAGTTTTATATTTTCGTCGACTTTATAAATGACTTATTAATGACCGACGGCAATTTTCGATATTTATTAGTTTTTGCGAATCGCCTATTTCAAGTTGTCCAAGTCGAAGCTATATATTTTATAACTACCGAGGTGTATACAGAGCGCTTGCGGGATATATAATATCGATTTTCTTAATTCCCGGCTTTTATTATCAACGATTGCGGATCGGATTAGGTATTTCAACAACCTTATTTGTTCAATAAAAGTTCAATATTATTTGTTGACAGCGCATTGATTATAAACAAATAACGGTACTAAAAAAAAAAAATTTAAAGGATTAAAAGTATTTATAAATTATCGTTGCATTTTTGTGGATATATATATTTATATCCTTATAGTTAGTAAGTAGCCGCGGTTCGGAATGCACTTTTGTAGCAGTGAACGGTAACTTACTACTTTTCAATGTGAATTCCTGTAGAGTACTTAATAGCATGCCACTGGCTGGAAGTGGCATTTTCAGAGTGTATGGTAAAGTGACACTGACCAAAAGGAAGATTATCAAAGTGTATAGCAAAGTGACAGTTCTTGAATAAAAGGTTTATACGCTCTTACTCATGGCGTACACTTTCCGAACGCCTCTTTTTCTTTCAAGAATCAATTTATCTTTACTACTATAACTCTAATCTTTACGATTATGTTTCTACTTTTTTACGTCTACCTAAATAAGTAAAAACTTTACCTATACTGATAGTAGCCGACTAGGTTAACTACAGACAGCCTAGGGGAAAAAAGACTACCCAAAGTTAAATACTTATAGCAGGATATAGTAGCGGTCCCATCGATTTGTATTGTAACATTAATCTTTATAAAAATTACATGGGAGTGTGGAATTACGCGGGAAAGCCTTTGAAACCTAAAGTATAGCAAGACAATAAAATTCGAAGTGATTTTAAAAAGGACCACTTTAATACGATATTATTAACTAATTGGTGCCTCATTTACTAAACGTCTTGTTAAGTTATCCATTAACTTGTTTTAGCGCTTTAAACCTACCCGGGTACTTTTTAAAAATCGTTTTATTACGTATTGGGCTATGCGAACTAAAACTATTAAGTCTCAAAACCCTTTATTAGAACCTATCCGATTTAAAAGTAGTATCCAAACCGTTTACGAAACCTAAAAGCGCTGAAAACATAATATCCACCCTGTTTATAATACTTAAGAACGGTTATAATATAATATTTAAACCGCTTACAAATAATGAAAGCGGCTATAATAGGATATCCGAGCTGTTTACTAAACAACTAATCCAATTATACTTATATATATATATCTCCATATCATTTTATCATCCCCTTTCCCATTCGAGTTATCCAACTCTTCTAGCTCACCTTATACTATTATTCTGAATTTATTACCTATGATATTTGAGTTTTTCAAGTTATTTAGCCAAGATGGTACTTATAAAGCGTTAGAGAGATATTTAACTAGTTTATAGTTACACTTTATTTAGATTTTACTTGTATTAATAAGAGTTAAACGCCTCATTTTCACCGCTTTCTTACACTTTATAAACTTTATATTTACGTATTTGTACACATTTAATTTTTGGTTATTTTAAACGATTTACCTTAATTGCTGTATTTTGAACGTATCTAAATCTAATCCATTACTCGAAACCGATAATCTGTACCACCTAAGAATTTCAGATATACGTACAAATTACCACCCCCAACCGTTCCAGTATATTTTGTATTCCCATAACTATAACTTTACTAGTGACAAACTTGGTAAATGCTAACGACTACATAAACTACCTGTTTACGAATACGTAATTTCGTAATAGTATTTTAAAATATTTGTACTTTAACCTGTGGCATAATAAAATCGAAGTATTTACAAAAAGGTTAAACCTTTTCGCTACAAATACGTACGTTATTAACATGGTTTTTGTTGGTAGGCCTTAGACTTTTCAACGTTATCGATTCGAATCGTGGTTGAAGTAACAGTAGTATTACAATAGTTAGATGGTGGATGTATTGTTTTAGGTTTGGCAGACTGCTAGCCGGTCTGCACTATAATTTGTATGGTCAATTACTTAGCTCATGCCCTAAAGTAAAGTGTAGCATACTGCACTCGACTTATACCCAATGCAGTAAGTCTGCACAAAGTAATACACCTGCAATACAGTCAATTTTACTTATAGTAAAGTTGACCTATTTCACTGAATACAATACTATTCCAACACTAGCGGCTTTTTATTTTGTGTCTACACGTTAGCATGGCTTGCCATCAATTGGAGGCAACTTCTAAAATCTTTCCTCAATTCGTAAGCTAACAATAAGTCAAACCCTTGTCAATTCCGGTTAATCTGTATTGAAATTAACATCAATTACGGCCCTTCGTGGCCCTTTTTTTTTACCCCTCCGAGACCTCTGTTTCTCAAATCCCATGCAAAGATCTTTCGCCACAAACCTGCGTAAATCAAGTACGCCACCACTTGCGTACCTTTTGCCAGTAGTTTAAACTACTGCCATTGCCATAATTTCCCTGGCGGTCTTCCAGTTTGCCGGGGCAACCCTATTCCTCCACGTTACGTGCCGGGCAGTCCACGTATCCCTAGATTTTTATGGTCAACGTATTACTATCCATAAACCTCTCTAAGGCGCCATTAGACGTAACCTTGGTTATGGCATTAGCAAGGTTATTTTTACCGTTAATCTACCGGAACTTATCGATTTCCTGGGTTTCGTATACTTCCCTTAACGCTATTACGTTTATCATTAGGCGTTTTTCATTAGTCGTACCCAGATTTAACAGACATTCTTAAAGGCTCCAGAAGTCGGTATACACTACCACCGATATTGGTAGTAAACCCAGCTGTTTAATAATAATCATAAATATGCCATCAGTCACTATACCGATATTAAAACCTGCGGTTATGTCGTAGACTTCCGAAACCAATACACTTCGGATCACGCGCTTACACTTAACCGATATCTAGTATACAAGGTTTCCGATAATTTTAAATTATCTTTTCGGTCTATCTTCATTAACAAGCATTGTTAAAAGGCAAATGAACGATATGAGGTTAATATTATTAACGAATAACCCATTTATAAAAATTATTTACTTTACCTTCGTCAAGTCTACAGGGACCATGTTAATTTCTTTTTCCACATAATCCATTTGCCACTAAATTAATCTATTTAACTTATTAAAATCTTCGTTCTACGGGTCTTATACCTGTACCGTAATTAAAAGATCGTACTATACCTCCAATTAGCATAGTATGGTGATGTAAGTCGCATAGTCCCTTTACTCCAGGTATCTTCGTACAATTGCCTCGTTGGCATTATCGATAATCGTCAGGCTAGTGGTTTGCCCCTTTTAGCGTAGGTTAATATAAGTGCCGCTTTTAGCCTTAATACCATGGATATGGAGTGACGATCTGTTAAAATTAAGTTATATACCCTTAGCCAATGTTTTAACTAGCTTATACTTTCAAAGGCCTAACTTTTTGATAGCACGTTATTTCGCTGCTATAAACCCAGCATAGCTGAGGAAAAAGGTATCGTTAGTTTGTATACCCACGATACTGAAGTCCTTACACTTCGTAATTAATAGACACATGACAAAGATTAAAGTCTTTATACCAAGCATATTTTTAAAATACGCTTGGTATGTTAGGAACTAGTAAACGCTTGTTTTATTCAATACATATAAAGGTGTAATACATCGTATTATCGTCCCGGCCGAAATCTTATCCCTTAGTTCTTTTAGTTACTTTAAAATTACAATCTATTGGAGATCAGTATCGGATTACATGTACGCTTACATAATGTCCCGGATATGAAGTGTAAACTGGCTCTTTACGCTAGCAGTCAAACTGGCGGTAATAGCGACAATCAAATGCTAGCTAATCTTCTAAATTATAGGCTATTAAGTAAGGATCCAGTTCTTACTTTTATTACCATATCCTTAAGGGATTAGCCGTGACTTTTCGTATAGCTAGTTTGCGGTCTTACCTTGAACCTCGTAAATTATTTTTAACTTAAAGATAATAACGTTTTGGCTTTTGAATTGTATTAACGGCATAAAATGTATAACCCTCTATGATAAAAAAACCGATAATTTTCACTTAGCCACTTTTCTTAAAAGACTTACCCGGTTTTTTAATAATTCTTTCGGTATGTAGCTTAAGGGTAAGTTCTCCGTTAAACTTTTCCTTTTAAAACACTTACGATGTTGTATATACCTTATCAAGCCTATAGTCCCTATTACCGTCCTCATTTTTAGTATGTATCCTCCTTTTAGATGGTCGTCTACTCTGCCGACGTTCTATTGGCTTATCGACAGTCGGTTCGGGAGGGTTATATTAGCTGATTCGCTTGGTTCAGAGGTTTTCAACATTAGAATCTTTATTAGACTTAAGGGGTTTTCGGTACGACTTGACCTATATAACTCGGAAAGTTATAAGGCCATTAGCAGTTTCAACCACTAAGTTTGAATTAGTGATACTTAAAATCTTGTATAGTCTATCCCATTTTCCTGGCTCGCGCCACAGAAGGACTTAAATTTAAAAGGGGAGTAAAAACACGTTTATTGTTATAGGTCTGTTTCTGATGTTAAAGACATTATTAATCTGACGGCGTGCCGATTCCTTCCTTAATTTTTTAGGGATTTTTTATATGTTATAATACGTTTTTAAATACTTAAAGAGAGTAGTAACTTAGTTATTATACGTAGATAAGTTCCGAATACCAGTAAAGTTGGTATAAGTCTGTTAAGGCCAATAGTATCGTTGAGACTTTTTATCGCCATTTAAAACCGTGCCTTTCAGCTTATAAAGCTTTCGATTTTTAGTGTAAGAATATTGTAAGCCCTTCATAAAAGGGCGTATTCCCTTTCGACTTTGCCAATACCTTAGTAAGATTTAACGAAAATCTGTTTAAATTAAATACCTACTAACTTTACATCAGATTTAAACTTCATCGCAGCAAAGTTAATACCGGTATCGTAAACTAGTACGTTTGGTGGACCGAGGTATGTATTGATCCACAAAGTACGTAATGTTTCCCATATTTCCTTCGTCGTAATTATCTTAAGCAATTTAATGTCGTAAAAAGCCATGTCGAAGTCTACAATGTGGAATACTAGCTTACCGTCAAAATAAAACACGTTTACGAAAACTTTCGAATTAAACTCTTAATCTTTCTTCAATATAAACTTGAACTTTAAAAGGGTTTGGAAATGTGTGTAATAGTGGTGGTAAAGACGTTTAACTGCCTCTAGTGCTGCTAAATCAACATCTTCATAGCTAGTTGTCTTTAAAACCTTATAAAACTTATTAATTACAGGATAGTTAAACCTATGATGTAATTAACGAAGTTTTGCCTTCGTCAGGTTTAACACCACTACCTTTAGTCCTTAAATATATAACCAAAGATAACCCTCATTTAAATCTAGGTAGAAACATTTTACCGGACTTAACTTATATTAGTTCTTTAGTTTAAACGTTAATATTAATGCCAAAGTTTCTTATGTTTTTAAAGAAAAGGAGAAAAAAGGTAGGGGAATTTTGGATGTAAAAAACAATAGGGTTAATAATAATCTTGACCATCGTCTATCCTAGTAAAAATAGGTTTTTTCTAAAGCTAAAGCCAACCTTGGCCTTACCAGCATTCGCGTGTTCAAGTTTTGTAGCGGTGTTAATATCTCTTCGCAACACGATATATTACGAATAGCCTCCTATTGAATACCGTACTGCCCCCGTGTCTGGCATAATCCCCTAAAAGACTTGCTCCGCGTAGCGGTTTTGAATGGTAAAGGATTATATAAGGTTAGGGTCTTTATCGTCGTGGCGGCGGTAGGGGTCTTTACCTGTAAGGAGGTATAAGAAGGCGAGGTCGGCTAGTTATTGCGTTGTTTCCGAACCAGTACCAGTACCAGTGCCAGTATTTTCGTGTCAGCCGATGGCCTTTAGCTTGTTTTCCTCCTTTTTAGTTTTACTTCCTTTAAATTACTTGATTTGCTTTATGTAGTCTCATTTAGAGGAAAAGAGGTATTTCGTATGATATATCACCTTTTTTGCGTTTGGTTCGACGGTAGTGAGTCGTATTGACTAGCAGCCTTGTTTACCGTAAATCCAATATCTTTTGGCGTTTAAGTTAAATTTGCTTAGTCGACTTGAAATCCTTAAGAAATAGGAATAGCCTCATTTATGGATAGAGGTCAGAACCTTCTGTTAATCATACTAGTTAGGCCTTTCGTACCGTCAATTAATGTAATACGAATTAGTAGGGTTTTTTTTCTTCGTTATTAAATTCCGGAGCTTAAAGGTATATACTAGTCGAGCTGGAGACTCGAGCAGTTTCGGTCGCCAACGAGGAATGTAGTTAGCTATAAAAAACTCTTTGCAAGTGGTATCAAGGCATTTCAAAGCGTATTCGAACTCTTTATAGCCCGTAACTGCTTACCGGACTTATTGGCGTAAGGTACCTTCACCAGCTCCCTCGTTTCCCATTGCTTATTGGCTAAACATTTACCTGTTAAACATCTAATTTGAAAGATCCGTCTTATTTTCCGATTTTTTTTTTTTTTTTGTAATCTAATATATTGGACTGCTTGATAATGTACCAGTCCATATAGTATTGGGCGAAATTGACATCGTGCTTGAAGTAACCCTTTATACCATCGTAGATTTCTCGGAAAAAGGCACAATTCGTTAGGTATCGGAGGTAATAATCCTTAGCTTGACCAGTAAGGATATTGGGAAACAACAAGTGGAAACCTGGCAACTTAACTCTTATTTGGCGGTAAATTTTAAAGAACAGGCGTAACTTAACATCGGGGAAGTTATACGGATTACCTATATACTTTTCTTTTCCTCCCCAGATCTTAACAAACGTGGTGATTACTGCTTAGTCCGTATCCTTTATAGGGATAAGTCGAGGAGGAAGAGTGATATACTGGTCGTAGGGACCTTTTTTATTTGGCTGGGGAAAAGACCGAGGTTATTATTGGTATTGGTAGGCAAGATAGTTACCTTTAGCCGAGTTTGGAAGGGAAAAGTCAATAGTTATACCCATAATAGTCTTTCGTGTAAAGCCGGTCCTTCCTTAGTTTGGTTATTAAAACTAAACGTGTTAAGAAACTTAGGGAAAATAAGCTTAAGGGTTTCCATCGCGGAAGACATAACGATGGTTCTTTTAGTTTTAAGGGTTTCGGCGTGGTTTCTGCTTAATTAACCAATAAATCTGAAAACTTTCCTTACGTTTATTTAATTAAGCTTAGACAGGTCTTTGCGAAAGTTTATATGGGCGATAAGGGTTACTGTCGCCAGAAATCTCTCCATCTTTGACTAGGTTCTATAAAGGGTTTTCATCCCTAGCGTATTTGTAAAGTAGGTTGGCTAAATTACCTTCCTTTCCTTTTTTCGTAGAGAGTTTAACTCTTCAACAATACAATTTAAGCTTAACCTTTATCTTTGCCTACCTATCCGTCTTTTTCCACATATTTAAACTGTAGTCACGAAATCAGTCCTAAAAAATATTGAGGGCTATAAATCTATGGCCGAATTTTTTAAGGGTTAAGTCGAAAAAGAAGTGGCCGATTACGTAGGTGCTTTAGGGTAAAGTCTTCAGTAGGATCAGTAAACCAAATCTTGTTGTCGTAATTCTTTTCGAAAGTGATCCCAAAGGTAATAATTGACTCTTTTCTAACGGGATTGATTACGGTATCTATTTTAGTGCGTTTTAAAGCCATTTTGACGATCTGGTTAGTGTAGGGCTTGATAGGCGTATAGGAAGAGGGACTTGATAATAATGGACGTAAAGACTTAGCGTAAGGTCGTATAGACTTGGCGATTTAACGTAAAGTCGCGCGACATGACTTTTTAAACGCGACTTGGTGTTTTTTGATCGAAGCAACGAACTTGACAATTAAATTGAGGCATAAGGAGTGAAAAATAGTAAATTATGGGTAGAGATTTGGTGTTGATGGTGCGGTCGGAAGTCGTTATTGGTGGTGGAGGTTGTTTGGCGTAGGGACTTAATCGTTTTTCTTGCAATTTGTAGTATTATTACCTTTAGTAGTAGCCGCAATATTATTGACTTAGCCGTTTGCTAACTTGCTAGTTTGGTGATTTTTAAGACTTTTAGCGGTCAATCTCAACGCTTTTCCAAAAGATCAATAAAGATTTCTTAATATTTTCAAGTAACGAGACCGTTGCTTACTCATAGACTTCCGCGAACAACTACACAGCCTATAAGTCTTCCCTACTTGCTGCCGTAACCAACTACGCAGCATATAAGGGCCCTTCGCAAAAATATTTCCTCTATCTTGCCTAAAAAGGATAAAGCGTAACCGGGAAGCAGTTTTTTTCCTTTTACTTAGCCAATTTGTGCTTAATCTAATAATCACTAATCAGTGTTGGTAGGCCTTAGATGTTGCAACGTTGTCGATTCGAATCGTGGTCGAAGTAACAGTAGTATTACAGTAGTCAGATGGGGGATGCATTGTTTTAGGTTTGGCAAGCCGCTAGCCGGTCTGCACTATAATTTGTTTGGCCAATTGCTTGGCCCATGCCCTAGAGTGAAGTTCAGCATACTGTACTCGACTGACACCCAATGCGGTAAGTCTGTACAAAGCAATACACTTGCAGTACGGTCAACTTTACTTATAGTAAAGTTGACCTACTGCACTGCATACAATACTATTCCAACAGTTTTTAAATATTTCTAGCGATGATATTAAGAGGCGCGACTTATTTGACGATTTTGAAGAGGATTTTTCAAACTAGACGCCAGAAATATGGCGTCTAATCGATGGTAAGATCTCTAAAATATTACGAAAACAATTATGGAGTATTGATATTAATACGACCGATGGAAATAATAACAGCATTACAAAGTCCTTATTTATAACGGCCCGGCTTATATAAATGTCAAAGTGCACTGACGATAAAGTGATAAAAGTAAAGTTTGAAAAGAAATATTGACTGAAAAAACGCCTGGATCATCTTCTTAAAATAACAGAAAGGGAACAGAAAAATACTCCATAAATATAAGAAATAAGATGTTTGATAAGTTTAGAATTACGTCGTGAATTGAAAAAGAAGCTAAAGAAATCTACGGAAGTAGAGGAAATACCGTCAAGATCATGTACGATGCGGGTTAAATACGAACCCTTCTCGGAATGTAGTTTTAAATAAATACTAAGATAAATCCGCGCTTCGAATATCGTTAACAAACAGTTTAACCACGATAAGATCGGCACGTATAGAAAGAACGGCCTGCTCGGAGATAATATGAGCGGCTTAAAACGTTAATACATACCTTACAAATTAATTCCAGCTAACTATTACCCTTACCATTACCTTTCACCATATTGTTTCCCTACTAATAAAAGCCATTTAATAAAACTTACTAATTGCACCAGTCTTTAGGATAAAGACGAAAACTGTAACGGTGAATCATATGATGTACTCGATAATGAAATACGTATAATGTCAAAACGTGTAAAAAGCTAAATATTAAACCGTTATAGTTTTACGTTATTTTATCCGACATATTATCGGGTCAGGTTAAAAGAGGTATATATATTACCTTACTTAAGGAAAATACATCTACGAAATGTTGTAGCCGTTCAGAATCATATTTCAATACAGAAATCAATTATAAAATTTATAATAAAGACTAGATTTATACCACTTGGGAATCCGTGAAACATTAGTATAAAAATGTTAATGAAAACCTAAAAAAAGTACTTATTGCCTCATTGACGAAGTTTCGAAAGTGTTAGGTATCCCTTAAACTGGAATATAGGGGTGACAAACTATTTATTTAATTAGTAACTAAGGCGTGTCACGAAAATTCAAAATTCGATTTTATACTGTTTAAACCGAATGAAAACCTGTAAGTTTTTTGTATAAGTTTTAGAATATTATTTGAAATATTCATACGCGTAAAAACGAGGTTTGGATCGGTATTTATAACCAATAAAGCTAAAAGTGAGGGCAAGATTATTAAAACAAACCTTGCTGAAACTATTTATCACGTTTTAAACAGAAGATTAATAGTGTACTTAAGGTAAAATAAACGGCTTAAATACAGATTGAAAAATATTAGGGATGGAGTCTTATGAATAAAGGGTAGAGCAGTTACTATCGAGGACTATCTTACGGCTAAAAGCGAAACTTAACGCGCTTATAACAATACTCGTGAAAAAGTATACGAAGATTTACAGGGTTTTAGAACCATTGTATCGTATACGGTAAGGTTGGGTACTAATTTTCTGACCACTTAATATACGAGTAGATTCGGATTGAACGACAGTTTTGGGCCGATTATCACCCTAAAAACCAGACTTAATCCAATTTTATAACGTATGTAGCCGAATTCAAAAACGTAGAAAATAAGTTTAATATATAGCCTTACGAATACACCTTCGGAAAAAAGAACTTTAAAGGTAATAATACTTATCTGATAAACTAAGATAACGAAACCACCTAATGTATTTTTATAGGCTTGTAAAACGTCTCCACCCTATATAATATAAGCTTAGACTACGAAAACAACGTGTTAAACGCCCATATAACGTTACAGTTTACGTTTTCAGACAATTACGGCAGCCGATTTTAGGGCATTATACCTGATACCGGCGTAGCCGAGATTTTGACGACTAGAAAACGACAATTTGACGCGTTTGCAGCGAGATTCCCGAAATTCCAGCTCGATTATATAGTAAAATATCGAAAGGTTTTATTCGGTAAAGTTAAAGCATCGTCGCTTAATACCGTCGTTATAAGTACGCGATTCGAACAGTTTAAGGTTTATGTAATGGACTTGAAAACGTTGTTCCTGCTTTCGTTGGCTAACATAAATAAGCTTGAAATCGAGGTCCAAAATACAACCAACTAACTTATTTGCGTTTCGGATAACGTATCCGTATCGTTGCGGTTTAAGTTTGGTTACTTATAGTTTTTCCCTAAAACATGTTTGATTAAAACAGTTTACTTAGAGTAGTTAAAATTGCCGATGTTATATTGACGATTTGGATACCCAGCTACGAAACGCTTTTTACGGGTACTTTACGCCGCAGGCTACACGGATGTAGGGAAAGAAACGTTCGAACCCGTCGAAAAGTTTTTCTATAAGTGTAAATTATACTTATAAGCTTTACAGCGATTTCAATTCCGCTTTTAAAACGATGTAAACTTTAATTACTATGTAATTATGGATATTATATACCTTAATAGCTAGCTAGGACAATACGCCGTCGACGTAGTAATATAATTTCAAGCCGCGATATTTATACGAAAAGCTTCTTTTATAGATTATTGGGATTTTTAGGTTAATTGTTAGTTCAACGTTTACTTAGAGCTATCAGATTGGATTACTTACGATATTGTTACGGCCTTCGATTTTACCAAATAATATATTAAAGCTAAAATCTCTGATAACGAATATAAGTAGATCCTGGTAAAAATACTATAAGTTATTAAAAGATGTAAACGGTATCATAGACCGCTTAAAAGGGAATATACAGTTTTATATAAAACGTTGAAGAGTATGAGCTTTGAAAAAAATTAAAAATGACGGTTAGCGTCGTTAGTAACATTTCCGACCCGAATAAATTAATTCCTACGCTCCTTACTATTGATATTTAACCAAGGATATATATAAACTTTACACTATTGTTAACTATAGTATAAAAGGCAAATGCTATGGTAAAATCTATGGTAGTGTTATATTCTCTGCGGGCTAAAACTATGCTTCCAAAGCATTTGCTATAAGGAATAGCTTACGTGAAACCGGCGTTTAAAACTTTTTATTATAATTTGATGTTCTAGTTTGGAAAGCTGAGGATGAATGGATTAGCTTTTGAAAGACTGACGGATTCAAAAGCTATAATGTATTCGTTAATTTACTGAATAGTATAAGTTCTTTTCGTCAAATAATGGTAGGAAAGTATTAAAAAGAGAAGATGAAGAAAATCGACCCAAAACCGCAATCCAACTAGTGACACCGATGGATCCATTCCCACGATAACGGATCCGAGCCGCCCCTAAATCTAGTATACCCCTAGAATCGCACTTTTGAACCGTTACTATTATACGAAAGCGATCTGTTTATACTAATATTACTAACACCTCGCCTCTGAGGTCGCTTACTTGGTTGAAAAAATAAGAAACACACTAATATCTTCGATACAAATTCCTTTGTTACTTAAAAGGAAATAACAAACCGTAAACTTAGTTTAAACTTTCGTTGTAAAGGTATTATTACCACTTTAAAAGACTCGTTCGAATATTTTACTTAGACGTAAATCTCTACTTTAATCGAATGAAGCGTCTTTCGCTTCGAAAATTTCGTTCTAATAATTTACAGAAATTATAAAGTTTTTCACATACACCTTATATATGAAATGAATGACAAAACCGGAAAGCTGTACAAAAATATTTACCTTACTATAAAGAGGTATATCGATAACGGTAAAAATGATATTATACCTTAGTAGTCTACCTTACAAAAGATAAGTTACTTCTTGGTTTTTATATTTTCAATTTTCCTTCATACCCTTCATGACTTATATGTTTGACTTCGTAATATTATTCAAATTTATACAAAATCAGAAAAGCGGTTGAAACGACGTATTGACACCGATATACCTACGGATTTCAAAAAATACTATCTATTTTAAACTATTTTACGTATTATAAAACCGCTCTACGGTCTAGTTAAGGTTAGTTTATACTGGTATAACACCTATGAAAAGCACTATAAGGAGCGGCTCTAAATAATTAACTTGACCCTCGACTTATATATATTAGTTTTAATGGTCCGGTTTAAAGGCTTTACATTAATAGACATATATATGGATAACACTTTAACGTTATATAACGCTTCGTTTTCCGCATTAAAAAGGGAAAACTTGTAAAGGCCGGCCTAAAGGCAAAACCCAAGATATACCTGACGAAAAACCATATAATCGATTTTAATAACGCGACTATCAAGTTTCGGAACGGCTTTGTAAGCCTTGTACAAATAACGTAATTGGAAAAGATTGACTTTATCGCTTTGAATAATATAAAACGGGTCGACAAATAAAATACTAATGCGTATGTAATTATTAGGTTATTTTAATAATACAACCGGAAACAGCGTTTTACTCTTCGGTTGCTATGTAATGTTAAACTAACCCGTTGGATGATATATAAAAGGTGTTTAATAAACGCCTTACGTAATGAATAAATAATCCGAAACACGGTTTATATTTCGTATCGTTTCAAATACTTATTAGGAAACCATTAATTTTCATTAACGATTTATTTACTAATAGTTTTAATTATAGCTTGAAAATAGGGATCATTTCAATTTTCGATAACGGGATACGGGTCCGGAGCGAATATATATTTCGTAAGAATGTTATTCATTAAATTTTGACTAAGTTTAAAGGGGTTAAGCGAAGCTTTATGACCTTTGAAATTTATAAAATAGTTAAAAGCTTCGATATAGCTATTACTATAACGATAACTGTCCGAATAAGTATTTTAAACCTTATCTTAAAACTTATTTCTTTCGTCATTTATATTAATTCTTTTTCGTTATACAAATACCTGGTAGAACTTGGTATTACGAACGAAAAAAGACTTATGATCGATATCATAGCCATATCAAAATATTATAAACGCCGCGAAATTGAGGAAATAAGATAAATCGATGGGAAATTTAACCTAATGGACGTAATAACCGAGGGCACCCAAAACAGGATATTAAAAGCGTTTATATTTATAAGTATCCTTTTAGTTGATGTTGCTTAGAAGGTCTTCTTACCCCATTAATATTGACATTTTACGCCTTACTTTTTTATTTTACACGATTATACCGTTTTTGGCATGTTTCAAACGGTTTGAAATCCGCTATTCGCGCCGTTTCCCGCATTTTATCTTGGTATATACCTTTTATTTAGACTGTCTTCACGAATTTTTCTTTTATATAAATCTATCATTTAGTACCGCTTTTTATATACTATTACTTTTAATTTCATAGACTTTAACCCTACTGATCTTTTACTCCTTACATTTTACATTTTTCATTTATGTTACGACTTTTTTAAAAGTAATAATATTATTATATAGCGTACTACACTATAGCCAGGTACGCCGGTTCGGCCGAAAGGGGCAGCTATTTACTACTAAAAGTAAAGGGAGAGGGCGACGCCATCGCATTCCTATCATCTTTCCCGTTGCCCTTCCCATTTATGATGGAGCCACCGTTATTACCGCTATCGACGCTGCTATCGGCGCCACCTAGGATGTGGCTCCGCGCCTTAGGTCGTATACCCTTAGACAAAGACGCAAGGGGGTCTTTACTCTCTTTACAGAGATGCGAAATAATGTCGTCGAACTCGCCTACATATTATATATCTAGGATCATCTTTCAGGCGGTAATAGTAGTTATTGAATACTTAATCCGCTGGTTAGCGTTTACTACGTATTGATATCGGTTTGTTTTGGTTATTTAAAAGAGTAGTTGCTTTTAAAAACGCACCAAACGATATATTTGTAAAAATAGAGGAATTAGATTCGCAGTTGAAAATCCGAATGTAAAGTAAACTTACTATAAAGTTGGCGAGCGCGTAATACGATCTCAACTTACCACCTTCAGACCACCGGAATAGGAGCGTATCCGCTATTAATCCGCTCGTAATAATAATAATAGGCCAATCGACCCCTGTTTTAGTAATAATGGTTAAAAAACTTACCCGCGGCCGCGGACGCAATATATGATACGTAAAGCGTATCTATTAGCGACCCGGAGTTACGAACTCGGATACGCCGTTCTAACGCCTTACGCGTTAAAAAGACCTCACTATGTACTTTAGCGATATGAAACTCGTAACAGCAGAAGATATTCGCGTCGACCACCTCGTTTAGGGAAACATTAGTATATCGAAACATATAGGGGGGTTAAACAATACGAACTGCGTCGTAGCTCCACTAAGTTATGTTTATAGTCCGGGAGGAGGGGGGGTTCCCGCAGGTAAGGAGATTTTTACCTACGGGGAAATGGTAAGGTTTATTACTTTTAAAGCCCTCCGTTCCTCCCTGTAGGGGTTAGGGAAAGGGGGGAGGAGAAAAAGAAAAGTGGATAATAGCTATAGTAGTGGTGTCGGCGGGGGAGATAAAGAAGAGAGCCTGGATAGAGGCAGTATTGCCCGAAGAGGTAAGGTTAATATTAGTGGTAATGATGATGGTATGCTAGCGGCGGAAACGGCCTCGACGCGCTTACGTTTTTGCGCTAAACAGCGTTTAAGGGATCGGTTTTTACGCGGCATTTATTTACAGGCAAGGTTAATACGTGAAAGTTATTTAAGTAACCTACCTATCAGAATGGTTGAGAATAAGTAATTAAAATAGTGGATTAAATTTATATATACCAATTAATTAGTTGGAACTTATATTAGCTATAGATACATACTGTTGAAAGGAAAAGAAAAAAAGGGTTTACGTAAGCCGATAACGATATATCTTTTAATATTAATTCCTAAATACATAATGATGTAATTACCCCTGTATAATTACATCGCTATAACAATTACGTAATTATACCCTTATGGGAAATAAAAATAAATTCTATTAATGATCATGTTGTCACCGATTGAATAACCTAATGAAACCTTTATTAAAATTATTGCCGCAGCTTAAGATTACTAATTAGGACCTTTATAATGTTTACTACAATTATACTATTGTTTTTAAGTTACGAAAACGAATTACACTGCAACTAGGTTATTATTATTGAACCACGAATAAAAATTGCACTATAATCAGACTATGATTACTAAATAACGGATACAAGCCTTCATATGAGAAAATAAAAGATTACTTATGTAGATATATATATATATATCCTTATAGTTAATAAGTAGCCGCGGTACAAAATAAACTTTTACAATAGTACATAGTAACTTACCACTTTACAAGATGCATTCTTACGAAGTACATAATAGCGTGCCACTAGCTGAAAGTGGTATTGGCAAAGTGTACGGTAAAGTGCTACTGCCTAGAAGGGAGATTAGCAAAGTGCATGGCAAAGTGCTACTACCTAGATAAGGGGTTTATAACCTCTTACCGGCGGTGTGTACTCTCCGAATGCCTCTTCTCCTTTCGAGAATCAACTTATCTTTACTACTAAAACACCAATCTTTATAATTACTCTTCTACTCTTTTAAGGTTACGTGAATAATCAGACTTGACCGATACTCTTCGTAATATAATTAGGTATTATATTTCCTTACTTATAAGTTTATATTAAATAATCGAAAGTCGATGATTACTAGATACAGTGTAAATTGACTAAACAATAGGTACGACATATTTTCTATCCCTAAAGTAAACAAGGATATCAATTTATCGGCCAGTTTAGTGGGACTAGCTTTTATATTTTTAATACACTTATGTAAAAGGAGGAGATAAACCTAAACGACGATAACATATATTTTATGATAAATAAAAATAAGGGGAAACCATCGACGACGCCCGATGAAAGAGTATAAAGTAAAGGACCAAGTCTAACTTAACTTATATAATATTAAAACTAATCTCCTGAATAAAAATCTAGATTAATTACATAAGTAGTATCGGTTTGTCAACGTTTTAAACCCGTTAAATACCGTTCTAAAGATTTCTATAAAAAAATACCTTGTATTTTTATATAAATTTGGTTAAACGTACGGTTACAGACCCTTTTTTGTCGTATCCTTTATATAATATTCTCCCGGAATGAGTTTTCGTTATAAACGATACAAAGAAGGATATATATGAAGAATTTACAATTTAAGATATTTTCCTTACGAAAACGGAAAGGGATGGTATTCGTTATATATTAGTTAAGTAAAAGGCAAGGGGTGGTATTCGTTATATATTAGTTAAGTAAAAGGGTTATGATGAACCGAAATACAAGTTATTGAAAAATTACTAGTATATAGCGGCTGTTGGAATAGTACCATATATAGTGAAGTAGTTTAACTTTACTTACAGTAAAGTTGACTATACTAAACTGAAAGTTGAGTGTATTGTTTTATGTGGACTTACTGTATTGGGTGTAAGTCGAGTAGATCATGCCACACTTCACACTAGGGTACGGGCTAAGAAATTGGCCATACAAATTACAGTGCATACTAGCTAGCCATCTGCAAAACCTAAAATGATACATCCACCACTTGATCACATAATACTACTGTTACTTCGACCAATCGAATCGACGAAGTTGTAACGTCTAAAGCCCTACCAATACTAATTAATGATTATTAGGTTGGGTATAGATTAACTAAGTAAATAAAGAAATTACTTTCCGGTTACACTTTACGTTAAACGATGGCTAGAGTAAAGGAAAGAATTTTACGAAGGGCCTTTATTAGTATTACGCCAGTTTATAACGGCAGGAAAATAGAGAAGACTTTTATGTTACACCAGTCTATAACGGTAATTTAGACGTAAGCGATGATATCATTATTGAAAATACTAAGACATCTTTACTAGATCTTTTTTAAAGTCTTTAATATTAACTGTCAGAAGTTTTAAAGTTTAGCAAGTTATCAAACAGCTAATTTAATACTACTTTGGGTATTATTACTATAAATAATACGATTAAGTTTTACGGCTTATAACTTTTAATCTTCGACTTTTACTAATAACAACAAACGATCTTTGCCCTTACCTTTTATACCAAACCTTTGCTCTTACTTTAGTTTTTTTCCTTTCCCTACATTAATTTCATCGTTCAGCTCGTTGCTTCAAGCGAAAACACCATGAATTGCTAAGTTGCGTCGAAAAAGCTATACCACGCGACTTTATGACAAAACGCTAAGTTCTTACACCCTAAGATTACCAAGTTCCTCGCTTTCGGCACCCTATGCGTCCTGCATAATCTAAAACCCCAAAATAATATTTATTTAAAAGCGAATAGAGTTAATTGAAACCCTTGGCCCCCAGTTTACCAAGTATTTCGATAAAGAAATTTGGGGTGGTAATATCGACGAAAACTTAATGGAAAGCTATTTGGCTAATTTCGTTAGCTTTTATATTATCGACCACGACAGAAGTTCAAATATTAACTATGGTTACTGAGTTTTGCGTAAATATCGAAAGTGTTTTGACGATTAGATTATTAATATGTAGGAAAAGATTTAAAAGGGAATTAAGCTAAGGTTCAGGGGAAAACTTCAACGAAAAGGGATTTACGTATTGAAAAAAAAGGTTCACTAATTTGGCAAAGTCTCTTTTCAACCTAGACTAGCTTAAGTAATGCCCTTAAGACCCGTGGCCTAAGGGAAAGGGTGTTAAAAAACTTTGACGCCCATATACGCGGTTTAAGAGACATCTAATATACCCTTAGTTAAGTTAAGCCTTTTTACGCGCTGGCGATAAGAAATCTATTAACCTGTTCGGTAGCTTAACACCTTTACGTGATAGCACGAAATTCGCTTTTAGCGGTAGCAAAGCGCGTGAAACAGCGGCCGCCAATGCGGTCAAAGGAATTGACGTCGGCCCCCTATACCAGTCAATTAAGTAAGACTGTTAAGCCTTTGAAAACTTTTAAATTCCCCTTGCTTTTTAATACTCACATTAAAATTGCTAAGCCCTTTAAAAACCTTTTCATAGTAAGTTTACCTATACACGAAAGCCTACTATAGGTCCTACCACATGAATTTATCCCTTAGGCTAGGCAACTGATAATTACCGATAATACCGTAGGTAGAAATCTTTAAAACTTAAATTTATAGGAAATATTAATAAAGAATTAGGATAATTATCGCGACTTATCCCCAAAACCTGTTAAAATAGTTAATATTAACTATAAGCTTCTTACAAACCCCAGTAAGATTTGGAACAATGAGGAAAAATATAACGGAAAGCCTTATAACCTCCTCGATACGAAAATGATACATTTTTTAAATATCTGCGAGTGGATGGAGGTTTTCCCTTTAATTTTTTACTTATTATTTCCAAGAATCCTTACGGGGTACACTTAAAACCTATTACCTAACATTTTTAACACGAGTAATTACGTTTTGAGAGATTTATAATGGAATAAAAAGGCTACTTCGAATAAGACGTCCACTTTACGTAATACTATACAGATTGAGTTACCCCGAAGTAGGCAACTATAATAGTTAAAAAGAAGAAGGAGAAAATACTAATATATATATATTTAACCAAATAATTAATAAGCTGATATTATACCTAAAAGTAATGAGGAAAGCTCATATTAGCGAAGTTATATTTCGCGAGTAGGTACAGGTAACAGTTACAAGCGTTGAAGAATTCAAATGCGCACTATAATGCTTAGATATCACCCATAAAGGCCTTTTTTCGCCAGTTTCGTTCCCCGTTTACCTCTATAATAACGCGTATACCAAACTCGATTGGTATATACTATTAGGCCGATAGATTCCCTAACGTAGATAAAAAAGACCTTACGATGGTTAATTACGTTGACTGTAAATATGGATACGAGCACCTTTAATGCATAAGGTCTAGCCTATCGACCACAAACTAAAGGTAGTAGTTACATTGGCGCCAATAGAGCCAAGATTTAAATGGACCTGCTAACCGTAAATACTATCATCGTAATAGTGGAAAAATGAATTGAATCTGTGGTAAGTCTAACTATTAGATTACTTGGCACCCCCCTTTCAAGCTAAATAATAAAAAGGTGACGTATTATATTTAGTATATTACCACTTTTAAACATGATTCCTTAGATTGAATCGCAAATTTCGACGGTGATGAGCCAATTGAAGACGATAATACCCTTAAATAAATTAAATGGCATAAGGATATTATTCCTAATACAGCCTAGTAACTAGCTAACCACACTCTTCTATATCGTTTAGATAGTAAAAACCTTTAAATTTTCTCTAACCAAACCCTTAACCCTTTATATACCTTTCATTTTCGTAATCATTTCGTAGACTATACGTTTTAAAGTATTATACCAAATATGTAGGTAATAAGGTACTTAACAGGAGTTTATTTGTAATACGTAATACTACGGAGGGAAAATACTACAGCTACTAAGATTAATCGTTACGATATTGGTAAGGTTTAAGTTAACTTCAGATTAGGTGAATAACTATTATTATTAAGCATAATAGTAGTTTAAATTATTTTGTGAGTTATTACGTTTTATATCTTACAGTTCCCTACCACTTTCCTTATTTATTTGGAGGATATAAAGATCCTCGGCGTTAAAATTAACATTAACGTAGACAAATTAGTTAAAAACAGCTAAAGGTTTCCCCTCGCTTTTAAGTAGTGGCACCTATAGTTTTATCTTTAAGGGCCTAAAATAGTGGTATTAAACCCGACTAAGCCGAATCTATGTTAATTACACCAACGATTTAACCACCTAGCTGTTAATAGGTGATATAAAGTTTTGAAGTCTGTAAGGTATAAAAATTTGGAATAATTTTCTCTAAAAGCTATTAAAAACTTTATTTCCACTGTTAAACGTATGCCTAAACCCTCCGAAGATTTAAGTTTACATTAAAAGACGATAAGAACTTTAACTACAAGGTTTTTATTAATGTGTTTTACTTGGATAATAAACATATTTTTCATGTCGTTAACCCTATAACCTTTTTTACGAAACTAAGTTTCTAAAGTCCCTTTTAGCAAAGGATAAGTGAAAAATATTAAGGATGTTGTGGATTAACACGTACCTGGGCCTACCTAACGTCGTTGTTTATGATATTGATATTAATTTTACGGCGGCAAAGTTTTAGAAATTTGTTGAGATAATAGGTATTTAGTGCCAATAGGTATTTGTAAAGGCCTATTAAAGCATTGGGAAGGTTGAAAGAGTATACTCCCTATTTCACCAAACGTTTAATATATTTATGTTAGAAATTAAAGGTTTTACGGATTCGGAGATACGTTTTTAAATAGCGATAAAGGGCTTGAACGATATTGTAGGCCTTAAAGACCTAGTGCTAACGTTATTGGTTTTCAGAACGTACCTACGTCTGACGAGTGAATCTCCGCCATTAATAAGTACCCAAAAGCGTATTACGGCCTACAACAAAGCTTTAAGGGAATTGCGAAGGTAATTGATACGTTACTAGGTTAATAATACCCTTAATATTGGAAAAGGCCGTCTAATAATCGACGTACTGACTGTGCCATTGCAAAGTAAAGTTCTTGTGTGGCGAGAGTCGCGTAAATGGGAGGACCCGTATAAAATCTTAAGTATCGTAAACATTAAAGTGGCTGTTAAAACTGTTAACGGTCCTATAATATTTCGTATAATTTAAGTTAAGCTTTATATCAAGGCTATTGATAATAAGGACCATTGAATGGGGCGATCGTATAAATACGAACCTGCTCCACAAATTATAGATAAACTGATAAAACGCCATCGACGTAGACGACATCCGAAAGAAGGAATGTTAAAAAGTATAAATATACACCGGGCCGTACCTATAACACTACTTAGTTAAATAGAAAAGGAAAGGATAAAGAAGACTTGTTACTAAAGTTTCGAATACAAGGCATTATTGATACTTACGGAAAACCTTTTAAGGAAAGCGAGTGTGTCAAGATTAACGGCCTACTAACTCGAGGGGTTATGCAATTTATACCGAAGGCCTATTTTAAAATTTATGACTCAAATATCACTATTTTTAAGCCGAAGATTATTTACGAGATTAAGGGCAAGACTACGGGGCGGCCGTACAAAAAGTCACATCTAATCGTTTAAAGATACGGCAATAAAGGCAAAGACTAAATCTTTATATAGTTGCTAACAATTTCGAAGATTAGCTAACGCGTAGTGATTTCTTTAGCAGATAGTTTATTATTTAAAACTAAAGCCAAGTTTCCGCGTAATATCTGGGATATAATATAAACTTATACGTAATTAGTAACAGATTTACAATGGATTATACTATTGGAGTTGCTACAGGAGCGACGTATCACCTACCTTTTAGGTACGGTAATACGATATATAAAACCCCTATACAAACTAGGTAAAACCAATATCTCTCGGATTTTAATCTACCCGTCGTGCTTTAATTTACGGCTAGATATTAAGTCTTTAATATACAACTCGTATTTGTTGGTAACGTACGAAAATGACTTCGGCTTAGTAGGTATATAGACTAACGATACTATTTTCGTTGAAACGGCTGGTTTTATGGTATCAGAATAGCAGGTGATGAAGGATTTCAAGTTTTGAAATGATAATCCGGTAAAAAGGTTAATAGAGGGTAATTAATTTGATTTTAATGAATCGTTAATACTTATACTTGATATTAACACTGGCCTTAATTTTCGCTAAAAGTGTTAAGGCACTACTTAGACTATAATCAATAAAACTAACGTAATTGATTCCTAATGATACCTTAAATATCGTGCCCGTGGTAGTTATATTGTTACTCTATGTTAACCGAAAGCTTGTCACGACCCCTCTATTGCGGTTTAAATATAAGAACCTACGGATAACGATTTTAACCGGCTTAATAAAAATATTAAATAGTCAATGCAAAATCTGGACCGGAGAATTAATATAGTTCTAATGAACTTGTTGAAAGCTAAACTAATAATTTTTAAAGATATTTTTTTGTAAATAACAGCAATTTATCTTTACAGATAGGCTTTTTAATTACGGTCGTTGACGAAGATAGGAAAGAAAACTAATTTAATATTATCGGCAGCTTGATTTATTATACCTTTGTCAAATGTAAGAGGATTACATGAAGCGTATTAACTTCGAAGGTTTAAGGCATAATAGCATGGTTTAACATATGCATGGCACTGTGGGAAACCCTTGACCATATTAATAAGTAGCTGAAAATTCCTCTTATTCTGGTGGTAATTTATACCGATTCGAGGAGCCTATTTAAATGATTTTCGAAGCTTAGAACTACCAGTGAAAAACGCTAGATAATCAACGTAATAACATTCCATAAAGCCTATAAAAAGAGAGAGATCAAGGAGTTCCGATGGATTGACGGTAAAGATAATCCTATTAATGCCATGAAGAAAGCGTAGTCGAATAAAGCCTTAAAGCAGTTTGTAAATAGAAACAGGCTAATTATACGAATCAAAGACTACGTTAATAGGCTGTCAAGAAAGCTTAGATTACGTAACGGCGACCAGGGATGTGGTGGCAAATTGAAAGATTGCTGAGGAAGTGGAGGAATTAACGATGCCGACTTATTTAATTAATACGGTTAAAGGGGAGGTTTATAAAGGCCTGTAGGGGAAGAACTTTTTGTAGGAGTCGATAGAGGCGGACCTCGTAACCATGGGGCAACTAACGGCAATTGGGGTCAATTTTATATACAAATAGGTGTATTTTAATGCGAAGGTTATTTATAATAAACAGGGATTGTGCTATTGAATAAGTCGTAGTTTAGCGTTTACCGAAAAAAATTAATGAACCATACTAGCGTGCGCGCACAAACTAAAAAGCCGCTAGTATTAAAATAGTATTACATATAATACAGCATATTAACTTTACTTACAGTAAAGTTAACTATACTAAACTACAAGTTAAGTATATTGTTTTGTATAGGCTTACTATATTGGATATAAGGTGAGTACAGTATGCCACACTTCACATTAGGGTACGAGTCAAGCAATTGGCCATATAAATTACAGTGCAGACCGGCTAGCGATCTGATAAACTTAAAAAAATACATTCACCACTTGATCACATAATACTACTGTTACTTCGACCAATCGAATCGACAACGTTGCAAGGTCTGAAGCCCTACCCACAGCGGCCTTAAATAAATTCGAAGCGACATAGAGGGACGTTTGATTTTACAATAACCCGGTATCTCGACGTCAGCGTTGTATACCTTTTAAGTAAATTACTTGAAATAAGTCGCCTTCACTTCAATAATTGTATAATTGTTGGAATAGCAATCAAATGCAGTACAATCAAGTCAACTTCAATTACAGTAAAATTGATTATACAAACTGCAAATTGACTATAGTTTGTGGGACTGCATTGCAAATGCAGTGCAGTAGGTGTCCACTTTAAAGTGGGGTACAGACCTAAGCATTTGGCCATACAAATTAGTGTGCAGACCGGCTAGCATTCTACCAAACTTAGAACTTATACAAATCAATCCAACAATATCAGCGTAACACCAGTTACTTCAACTACAGTGATTCGAATCAACTATGTTGCAACGACAAAAACCTAACAATACTAATTAGTGCTTATTATGTTAAACACAGGTTGGCTAAGTAGAAAAAGAAGCTACTTTCCGGTTACTCTTTGCAATTACGCGAGGTAAAGGGAAGATTTTTACCAAAGGCCCTAAGGTTACGTCTGCTATTCACAGGTAGCTAAAAGGAAGACTTTCAAGTGCATCTGCTATTTACAGGTATTTAAAAGTGGTAATGGTATTACTATTATCGAAAACATCAAAAAATATTTACAAATCCTTCTTAAAAATGTTAAGATGAACTATTAGAAGTCTTAAAGTTTGGTAAGTTGGCAAACGGCTAAGTTAGTATTACTATAGGTGCTATTACCATAAGAAAAACAACTAAGTCCCTACGTCAAAATAACGACCTCCAACCTTACCTTTTATACTAACCTTTGCCATAATTTACTATTTTCCACTTTCTATTCCATCTTAATCGTTAAGTTCACTGCCCGGAGCGAAAACACGAGCGGAAACACATAGTTGCGCCGAGAAAATCCACATTGCGCAACTCCACATTAAAACGCCAAGTCTACACGCCCACAAATCAATAAGTCTTCATGCACCCCAGATCATCAAGTTAATCACCAAGCTTTTAACCAGCCAAAACACGAAAATAACTTTCGTTAACGCTTAGTTTAAAGCTATTACCAATCCTATTAGAAAGGAGGCAATCAAAATTCTTAGCAGTAATTTCGAAACACACTACGACGAAAAATTCAGGTTTACCAATGTCACTAAAGATTTTACCCTCGAGCACCTTACCAACTATATCGGATACTTTATTATTGACGTCAACCATAACGACTAAGACACGAGCGTTAAAGCTATATTTAACTATATCGAGGTTTTTGGGTATTAGACCTTTTCTATATAAAAAAAAAACCGAGGAATTAGTAAAGCTAAAGCTAAAAGCTAACCTATGTAAACGAGGTATTTTACTACCTTTAAAGGTCGGTAAAAACGGTAACATTGTTAACGTACTTTTCGAGTATGACACGGACAAAACCCCACAATAAACCCAAAAAGACAAAGGAAAAAAGATTGCTGGTAATAATAACCCCTAACACCTACACACATGTTCGTAAGGACCTGCCTAGGCTCAAATAAGTGGACGTAAGGAATTAATAGATCTATATCTTACAAACCCTTAGATATACCAATTAATTAGGAAGGAATCTCGCCGAACCCCTTAATACCAAAAGGATCATCGCTAACCTCCCTACGACAGAAACTCCTAGGCTTACTTCTCCCATGCTTTCTAATACGTCTAGTTTTAGTAGCCAAATTAAGGAAGGGCCGGATTTATACGCGAGCCTACTAGGGGTACGACTATAAGCTTTTCCCTTTAAATTCGGCTAAAGGTAAGTATCTTACCTACCAGTATTAGTAGCAACCCTAATCTTTCCCCCAGCTAAATAAAAAAGGTTTATACGACTAATATATTACATTTCCCCCTCTACGCATCCCTATGGAGGATACAGACTATACGGTAATTACTATGTTCGTTAAGGTTTAGGGAGGAAAAGAAAAGTATAATGGTAGGTCGTATAACCTCCTCGATGTTGAATTACGCCTATTCTTTAACATCTGTCGCTAAATAAAAGTTAAGTTGCCAGGATTTCACTCGCTATTCCCCAATATCCTTACCGGATAAGTTAAGGATTACTACCTCCGATACCTAACTAATTGTACCTCTTTCCGCGAAATCTACGATGGTATAAAAAGCCACTTCGAATACGATATTAACTTTACCAAGTATTATACGACTTAGAAAATTATTAAGTGGTTTTATATGTTGGATTATAAAAAATAGTCGGAGAGTAAGATAGACTTTTTAAATCAGATGCTTAACATGCTAATGCTTTGCCAATAGGTAATGGGAAACGTGGGAGCTGGCGAAGGAACCTTGTGTTAACAGGTCCGGTAAGCAGTTACGGGTTATAAAGAGTTCGAATACGCATTGTAATACCTTAATACCACTTGTGAAGGTTTTTTTTAGCTAATTAAGTTTCTCGTTGGCGACCGTAACTGCTCTAGTTTCCGGCTCGATTAGTATATATTTATAAGCTCTGGAATTTAGTAACGAAGAAATCCCTTCCAGTTCGTATTACATTATTCTATGGTACGAATGGCCTAGCTAATACGGCTAACAAAAGGTCTACCTATGAAGAAGGATATTTTTTTCTTCAAGGTTTTTAAACAGGTTAGACAAGTTTATACTAAGCATTGAGAGATGTTAGATTTTCGGTAAATAAGGCTGTTAGTTAATACGCTATACTACGGCCGAACGAGAAGTAAACTAGGTAATATATTACATTTAGTTTTCTTTTACATTTTACTAGGACTAGATCTAGTAAGTTATATAGTTTGAGAAAATTGAAGATAAAGAAGAGTAAAATAAGCTAAAAGCAATCGGCTAATACGAAGATATTATTATTGGTATTAGCCCGAAAGCTACGTAATAACTAGTCGACCACGCCTTTTTGTACCGCTTTATAGGTAAAGACCCCTACCGCTGCTATAACGATGAAAATATGGCCTTATATACCTCTTTACTATTTAAAACCGATGCTAAAAATAAGTTTTGGGGGGGATTATACCGGATATAGGGGTAGTACGATATTGACCAGAAGGTCATTCTTAATACGTTGCATTACAAAAACATACTAATATTATTACGGAATTTGACTATGCGGACACTGGTAAAGTCAAGGTTGGCTTCAGCTTTAGAAAAAAGCTATCATTATTATTATTGACGATAGTGAAGATTATTATTGGCCCTATTGTTTTTTATACCTTGAATCCCCTACCCTTTTTCTCTTTTATCTTAAAAATATAAAAAAACCTAGGCGTTAATATTAATATTGAAACTAATAAGTTAATATATATTAAGGCCGGTAAAAGGTTTTTCCTTATCTTTCAATGAAGGTATTTCTGGCTCTATTTTTAAGTACTAAAGGCAATAGTATTAAACTTGATGAAGGCAAAACTTCGTTAATTATATAGTAGGTTTAACCACCCTGTAACTAATAGGTTATATAAGGTTTTAAAGGCAGCTAGTTACGAAGATGTGGATTTGCCAGTACTAAAGATAGTTAAACACCTTTGTTATTACTACCAAATATACTTCCAAGCCTCTTTAAAGTTTAAGTTTACGTTAAAAAAAGATTAAGATTTCAATTCGAAAGTCTTCATAAACGTATTTTATCTGGAAGTTAAGCTAGTACTATACGTTGTGGACTTTTTCATGGCTTTTTTACAACGTTAAATTCCTTAAGACTATTATGGCGAAGGAAATATAAGAGATACTACGTATTTTATAAATCGATATGTACCTTAGCCTATTAAATATTCTAGTTTACGATACCGGTATTAACTTTACTATAATAGAGTTTTAAATTGATATGAGGTTAATAGGGATTTAGTATAAATAAGTTTTTGTTGAAGTTTATTAGAGTATTAATAAGATTAAAAGGGTATATTCCCTTTTACAAGGAGTTTATAATATCTTTATATTGGAAATAGAAGGCTTAATAAGTTGGGAGACACGGTTTTGAATAGCGGTAAAAGATTGAACGATATTATTAGCCTTAACAAACTTATACCAACTTTGTTGATATTTAAAGCTTACCTAGGTATAATAGCTAAGTTTTTACCTTTATTAAGCATTTAAAAGCGTATTATAGTATATAGTAAAGCCCTAAAGAAATTAAGGAAAAAGTTGGTACGCCGCCAGCTTAATAATACCTTTAATACCAAAAATGGACCTTTAATAATAAATGTAGTTTGACTCCCCTTTTAAAGTAAATTCTTTACGTAACGCAATTTAGGAAAAAAGGATAAGCCGTATACGATCTTGAGTATTACCAACTTAAATGTAGTGGTTAAAATTGTTAATGGCCTCGTGATTTTCTAAGTTATACAAGTTAAGTTATACTGAAGACCTATTAAACCTTTTAAGCCTAATAAATACCCTAACGATGATAATCTTCGAGCCGAGCGAATTAGCTAATATAACCTTTTTAAGCCGATTGTTAATAGGCTAATAGAACGTCGACGGCGTATAAAACCACCTAAAAGAAGGATATATACTAAAAAGAAGGAGGATAGAGATTATAGACCTGAAAAGGTATATACAACGGCGTAGGTGTTTTAAAAGGAAAAGTATGATAGAAAACTGGCCTTTAAGTTACCTGTCGAAGGTATTATTAATACGTCGGTTAAACCTTTAAAGGAAAGTAATTAAGTGGAAATTAACAGCCTTTTATTACGGAGGGTTGAATAGTTTATACCGTTAATATAATTTAAAGGTTAAAATCTTATTATCCTTAAATAGAATATAATTTACGAGGTTCAAAGTAAAACTACGGACCGGCTGTACGAAAAGTTATAGCTAATCCCTTGAGGATACATTAATAAAGGAAAGGACTGAATTTTTAATCAATCGTCTATAATCCAAAAAATTAGCCAGCGTTTCATTATTTTTATCATCATTCATTCAATTTTCAGCGTAAAAGTTTAGTTTACAATGAATAACCGCGATATTAAGTAAGCGTGTACGTCATTTATTACCTATTTTTGGCGGATTGGGTTGTTGAAACTATTATAAAAATTAAGTGATATGTTTCCGGCTAGTACGTTGATATATTGTATAAAGCCCTTATATTGATTAGCCGAAGCTAACGTTTACTTGTTTTTAATCTATTAGGTATATTTTAAAAAATAGGTTAGGTTTAAAGATTTTAATATTTAACTCATGCCTATGAATTATAAAGGGTAAAAAATTGGTATTATAGGTATATAAACTAACGATAACCTTTTCTCCAGTGATATTAAGTTTATAATGATAAATAACGTATTATCGAAAAGTTAGTCTTTTTAAAGTATAAGCCAAATGAAACGTTAACTAAAGGTATATAACTTAACTTTAACGAATCGTTGCTTCGTATTTATAATATTAGGGTTAAAAGCAATATTTATATTAGCAAACATTAAAAGGAGTAAACCACAAACCTAACAATTATCAACAAGGCTGACGAAGTAAGGGTATAGAGATACCTGTAATAGAGTATCCATATGGCCTATATCGTTATGCTATGTTAACCGGAAGTATCGTACGACCTTTTTATTGTGGTATAGGTATAAAACCCATAAGCCGAAAACTTTAATAAGTTAAATGAAAAGATTCGATAGTAAATGGATTATGTGAAAAAAAAGAATGAATATAGTTTTTATAAATTTAATGAAGGCGAAGCTAAAAATTTTTACGGACAGGTTATTTACTAATAATACTAACCTTACATTGTAAATCGGCTTCCTAATAATATTCGTTAATGAGGATAATTCGGAAGGATAATTTACGATCACCGAGAACCTTGTGTATTAAATATCTCTTAAGTGTAAGCGTATAACCTGAAGTATATTAGCTTCGGAAGTTTACAGTATAATAAAAGACTTTAATATCGGTATATTAATTAATGGTACATTAAGGATTATCATGAAACAATTAGATTTATTACTAATACCTATAGTTATGT
Source organism: Anisogramma anomala (assembly GCA_038502455.1). NCBI lineage: Eukaryota > Fungi > Ascomycota > Sordariomycetes > Diaporthales > Gnomoniaceae > Anisogramma > Anisogramma anomala. Next base: position 30,832,217 of record JASMMZ010000003.1, on the reverse strand, counting down.
ATATCGATTCCCGAAGCCTTTACGAATTCCTATTGAAATTAGGCACTACTAATGAAAAACGTTTGATAATAGACGTAATAGCGTTAAGGAAGGCATACAAAGCTGGGGAAATCGATAAGTTTCGGTAAATTAACGGTAAAGATAATCCTGCCGATACTATAACTAAGGTCACGTCTAATAACGCCTTAAAAAGGTTTGTGGATAGCAATACGCTAACTATACGAATCAAGGGATACGTGGACTGCCTGGTACGTGACGTGGAGGAACAGGGTTGCCCTGGCAAACTGAAAGACTGTCAGGGTAAAAAGGGTAATGGTGGCGATGGCAGTGGTTTGGGTTACTGGCAAAAAGTACGCAAATGGTGGCGTACCTAATATGCACAAGTTTGTAGCGAAGGATCTGTGCATGGGATTTGAGAAACGGAGGTCTTGGAAGGATGGAGTAAAAGGATCACAAGGGGCCTTAATTAAGGTTATTTTTAGTATAGATTGTTTAGAATTGATAGAGGTCTGGCTATTGGATTAAGGAGGAACTTTAGAGGTTACCACCAATTGATGGCAGGCTACGCTGACTTACAGGCACAAAACAAAAAGCTGCCAGTGTTGAAATAGCAGTCTAATGCAGTACAGTCAAGTTAACTTTACTTACAGTAAAGTTGATTATACGTACTGCAAATTGACTGTAGTTTGTGGGACTACACTGCAAGTGCAGTGCAGTAGGTGTCCACTTCAAAGTGGGGCACAGGTCAAAGCGTTTGGCCATACAAATTAGTGGGCAGACCGACTAGCCGTTTGCCAAACTTAGAACTTACATAGATCAATCCAACAATATTAGCACAACACCAGTTACTTCGACCACAGTGATTCGAATCGACTACGTTGTAATGATAAAGGCTTACCAACAATGATATGAATAAAACTAGGAAATATATTATTATTATAATATAATACGATATATAGTGCCGGATATACATTATTAAGCTTTTTCGGATAAATATTCAATTGCGAGACGGTTTTTATTATAATTAGTTAATTTTACCTATTAATTATCATTATCTTTATCCGTGTTTTTCGAATAGTGGTACCGTTAACGTTCAAAACCCTATTACGATTCCCTTCGGATATTAGGAAAAGCTGGTAAAGGCGAACGGCATAAGACGGAGCGAGTTTTAGGTAACGCCGACGAAGGCGGCTAACAAAGGGCTGGGAGGGTATTAAGCGAAGCCGACGATAACAGGTAACTTTAAACGAGGTGAATACTAGGTAAAGCTAACGACGGCGAATAACGCGGGGCGAGGTGGTGAACACGACTCTTTAAGCGAGATATAAAAAACTGTAATATATTAATTTATATTCGAACAATATAGTCGATATAGGTATAATCCATAGCCAATTTATGATCAGTTAAATTAATTCGTTTTAAATCAAAAGGAGTAAAAAGGATACGAATAAATAAATGATATTTACGGTTGAACTTAAAAAGTCGTTTGCTACGTTTTATAGGCTGTAACCTATATTAATTTTAAAAAATATAACTTACGTAATTGATTTTTTTGATTACTTCAACCAAACTTACAAAAAGATATACGATAGGTATTAAAGCAACTGAGGTTAAGTCATTTCGTATAAATATTAGATTAGTTAAAGAAATTCTATTATAATAAATAAGCGAAACAGTCGATAACAATAGGGAAGTTTTAGGAGATAATGAGCCCGGAAAAAAAGGAGAATTAAAACGTATAATTAAAAGAGTAATAACTTATACTACTAGAATAGTAAAAATGTCTTAAACTCGAGCGATATTACGAAATCGGGTAAACTAGTTGATTAACTCGGAAAACGTAAAAACGGGCTTCTAACCCGAGATATCCCCTTACCGCTTGCAGGCGAGGAATAAGATAATATTATCTTTTTAGGAAATTAAAACCAATTTCCATAATGGTACGCGTAAATAAAACGAAACTATAAGTAGGTTTATGCACAAAATATACTATGTAAAAGGGTTAATTTATGGTCGAGCTTTTTATAAAATTAATTTCTTCGGTTTATCTCATTATATACCTTTCGATAAACGCGATATCCTTTGGTACTATAAACGGAAATATAAATGAGGGGAATTTTAAAGTTAAAATGACGATCGATACAAAATATACAGGCATTTTTTACCTGTAATAAAGGGAATTTACTTTTGTCTTCGTTATCGTTAAATATAAAAAGATCGATTATAACGCGAAGCGGCTATAGGATATAATTAGCGGCAAAGTATATAAATATAAAGGGGTGATATACTTTATAAAAAGACTAATTACTATTACCAAAGGCGTCAATAATAGTATAATTGAGGTTAAAACCGGTGTAAATATTAGTGATATCGATAGAGGGAAGTTAATAAGATACAAAATGTTAACGGGTAAGTAAATATTGATTAAAAATCGAAAAAAAAAAAGGTATAAACAAAGTTTTTATAAAAGGTATAATGTGAATAATTAGTATAAAGGGGGCTAGCGAAATGGGAAGAAAAAGAAGAAAAGTTTTACTCGTTACAATAAAGGTTATATTTATAAGTATAGGTGAACCGGAATCAATAGGGGTTATATATCATACGGCATATTAAGGGGCGCGTTATACGGCGTTAGAAGCCTAAGTTTAAACCGGCCTATACTTCATACGGTATATTAAGGGGGCGCGTTATACGGCACTGGTGACTTAGGGTTAAACCGGTCGATACGTTATACAGTACGTTGAAAAGGCGCGTTATATAACATCGCCGGCTTGATGTTAAACCGACCTATATGTTATACAATAAGTTAAAGGGACGCGTTATACGACGCTGACGGTTTAGAGTTTAATCGGCTGATACGTTATATAATACGTTGAAAAGTACGTTATAAGCCCGTGCTCAGCTCGCGCCTGGCCCACGTATTAAACGAGTATGGCCCTCGCCCTATATTTAGCCAACAGATTATTTCAGTCCTTACGTCTTTCAATAAAAAATAGGGTTTATTATAAACTTAAATCATTAGCTATGAAGTATATGAGCTATGTATTTATACACGTAATGAGATATATAGTACCTAGCCCAGGTCTGATCTGGGCGCGGTCCATATGTAGCACGTATAAGGGCACTTAATGGGCTATGCACTGACTATACACATAAGTTCTGCACGAAAGACCTCTGTAACCTTTTCTAGTCTTTCGCCTATACCTCAATAATAAACTCCAATTGGCACTTACATGGCTTAACATCGTAGGTCGGACCATAACAAGGAGGTGCTAAACTGCCAAACGGATTAGTAGGTTTCTTATCGTCGGCGTATAACGAATAAGCATAAGTAAAAAAGTTAAACGCTTAACTTAACTGGAAATTAGGGGGTGGTTCCCCAAAACGTATATAAAAGCGCTAATAGTTATTAACGCTCTTTACTTTCTTTGGTAGTATTTTAAATCGAGGATTTTCAAGGAAATCCTTAAATTGAACCAATTAAAAAAAAGGTTTTTGCTAGCTCTTTTAAAGTTTTGTCTATTATATAATATCTTGCCTATTAACATCTTCTATTAATTTGGGTTTGACGGTTTATTCAATCGTTTTCTGTTGGTAGGCCTTAGACGTTGCAACGTTGTCGATTCGATTGGTCGAAGTAATAGTAGTATTGCGTGGTCAGATAGTGGATGTATTGTTCTAGGTTTGGCAAGCCGCTAGCCAGTTTGTACTGTAATTTGTATGGTTAATTGCTTGGCTCGTGCCTTAGAATGAAGTGCAGCGTACTTCACTCGACTTACACTCAATGCGGTAAGTCTCTACAAAGCAATACACTTATAGTACAGTTAATTTTACTATAAGTAAAGTTGACCTACTGTACTACATATAATACTTTTTCAACACTGATGGCTTTTTAATTTGTATGCGTACGGCGGTATGGCTAACTAATCTTTTTCGGTTAGTACTAAACTATGGCCTCATGCCCCCTATCAATTCCAATTAACTTTAATACTAAATTGCGCCTAACTGAACGCAAATTGATCTCATTTGACCTCTATTGCACCATTTCTCTGAGGTCCGAGTTCATTAACTCCCACAAAAAGTTCCTCCACCACAAGCTTTTGCAAGCCTTCATTTCAAATGTGCTATTTAAGCAAATTACTATTATCAATCCCCTGGCGGTCTTTTAGTTTTATAACAAATGTCTGTTCGCTGTTACTTAATTTAGGCTTTTCGGGCGGCCTATTAACGTAGCCCTCGATACGTAGAATTAGTATGTTTCTGTTTATAAATTTTTCCCATGCCTTATTTGATAATACCTTCGTTATGGAATTTTCGGGATTGTCTTCATGATCAATTTATCGAAACTCCTTAATCTACCTCCCTTCGTAGGTTTTACAGAGTGTTATTACGTCGATTATCAGGTGTTTTTCACTGGTGGTTTCAAGCTCTAAAAGTCATTTAAAAAAGCTTTTTAAATCGGTATAAATTATTACCGGGATAGGAGGGATTTTTAGCCATTCGATAATAAGGTTAATGGTTCTACATGATGCTACAACTATATTAAAGCCTATTATTATGTTTTAAACCTCCTATACTAATATGCTTCGTGTAATCCTTTTATATTTGACGGAGGTTTGTAAATTAGGTCACGCATAATACTAAACTGGTTTTCCCATTTTTCTTCGTGAACGAGGGTTATTAGAAAGCCGATTTATTAAGATAAGTCGGTATTATTTACAAAAGACCTATTCGTAATGATTATTAACTTAGCCCTTAAGAAGTCGATCAGGACTATATCAATCCCGCGGTCCAAATTTCGCATTTGTTACTCGAGCCTTTTATTCAGCCGGTTAAAGTCCTTATCCGTTAACTTTTATACTTACTTTACGATAAAAAGGTTGTAAAAAGCTTTCGGTTAACATAAGGTATCGATGTAGCTGCCTCGAGCACACTATTTCAAGTACCACTAAACTCTGACCTCTTTAGTCCTGTTAATTATAATTAAAATAGCGCTCTGGCCTTTTTAACGAAATCTAAGACCAGAATGAATACCAAGTATACGGATTAACAATCTATTAAAGTCAAGTTGGATATTTTCCGTCAGCCTTGTTACCGGTTTTTAATTATAAAACTTGGAGTTTTGAATTACTTGTTGTTCTAATGCTATAAAGCCAACCCTTCCAACGAAGAGGGTATCGTTAATTTATATACCTACTATTCCGAAGTCCTTATTTTACTTTATTAATGGGTACGGATCGTACTTTAAAAACTTTATCACTAACCTTAATTTAAAGTGCGACTGATAAGTTAGGAATTAGTGAACAACTATTTGAGATAATCCGTATAGTGACTTAATATATCGTATTACCGTGTTTAAGGGGTAAATAATACGGAGTTTCTATACCAATGTTAATAATATGATCTGTTATAAATCCGTTGCAAACTATGTATAAGCTTATGTTATATTACAGATATTAAACGTAAATTTACCTTTAATCTTAGCTAATAATCCTACAATGGAAACAACCACTAAGCGTTCGTTAATCTTTTAAGTCGTTGATGACTGCGTAAGGATTTAATCCTTACCTTTATCGCCGTATTTTTAAACAATTAGGTGTAATTTTTCGTACGATCTCCCCGTAGTCTTGCCCTTAACCTCATAGATAATCCTCGATTTAAAGATCGCAACGTTTAAATTTTAAAGGTTAAAATCGGTTTTTGGCATGAATTATATATCCCTACGGGTTAGCAAGCCGTTAATCTCGACCTTATCGTTTTTTTCAAAAGGTTTATCGAAAGTTTTAATAATCTTTTATATCCGGAGTTTTACTATTCAGTTTTCGTTATCCCTTTTTTTTCTTGCTTACCCAAATAGTATTATATATACGGCTTGGCATATATTCATTTTCTTTAACGTTCTTCTTTTTAGGTGTCTTTCACGTTGGTAGCGTTCTATCTACTTATTGATAACAGGTGAAGGAGGTTCATGTTGGCTCGATCGCTTAGTTTAAAGGGCTTAAGGGTATTTATCTTTAGTGTCCCTAATATAAAACTTAACTTGAGTGGTTCGAAATAGTATAAGGCCGTTAATAGTTGCGACAACTATTTCAGAGTTTACGATATTTAATATTTTGTATGGGCTTTTCTATTTACCCGGATCCTGTCGTACGAAGACTTTATTTTGTAATGGTAAAACAAATATGTTAATAGTTAATAACCTGTTCCTAGAGTAAATAGCATTATTAACCTAGAGGTGTGCCGATTTTTTTCGTAATTCCATTAGGACTTTACTATAAACTGTAGCATGTCTTTAAGTATTTTCCGAAGGCAGAGATTTACTCATCAGTCGTAAGTACCTCCAAAAACCAGCAGCATTGGCATTAGGTCGTTAGGGTCTACTTTGTTATTTAGGCCTTTTATTACTATTTATAGGCGTGCATATAAATCCGTAAAGCTTTTAATCTCTAGCGTAAGGATATTGTACATTTGTTGAAGTAGGGCGTATATCCTCTCAACCTTCACAATACTCTAGTGGGCTTTTATAGGTACTTATTTGCACTAAATATCTATTATCTTGACATCTTTTTGAAACTCCGCTACCGTAAAGTTAGTACCGGCATCGTAGACGACGAAGTCAGGTAAGCCCAGATACGTGTTAATTGTTATGCTGTGTGTACGTAAGAACGTATGGTGGTATTCCAGTTTGTATTTGAAGTTGAAGATAGGAATCTACCAGATCAGAGAATGATAACAATAAGTACTCATGAGAAGAATGACTCATGAGAAGAGAAGGTGCACTCATAAGTAGGCAGTTTCGTGAGAAGGCATAAGATAGCTCAACCTAAGTACAGTACCCCCTATGTGATACGAAAAAAATGCCGGAGGCAAAAAGAAACAATGATGTCCTCGTCTTTTAAGTCCTCGAAATATTGTTTCTCCCAAGGGCCTTAATCAATTCCAGGTAATTTAACTCTGATACTAGTTTCCATTCGTCGTCACGAACCGTAAAGCCTTTCTATTTGAGAAGATATTAAATGTGATCCACCTTACGGCGGCTTCAATCCACTCATTTAGCCAATTTACGTCCCACTTCCCAGTTTCCGACATCTAATCCTTTGTCCTCGTATTTAACTAGCTTAGGTGGTGGCGCGATTTCATTAAATAGGTCTTTTATATGGTTTTAACAGGGTAGCAAATAAGTAATGCTAATTGTTAGGTGAATTCGTAAGTTTAAAGGGAAATCCAAAGTAAAAGCCAGCTTATTAACTTTCTTTACGATATTATATAGTCACACACGCGGTGTTAATAATTTTTCTTTTTTATAAAGAGGTTTGTGGGCTTTTCCTAACTTTAACTATACTTTTTTACCCACAGAAAATTTATGCCAAAGATAATTTTGATCGTATCGCTTTTTTATATTAGCAATAACAATATCAATTATTAGTTATACGTGTCGTCGTAAATATTCCCGTATAAAACGAACTTCTACTTATAGGTGAGGTTAACTTATTCTAAGAATATCCACTAGTACCGTAAGCTTAAATCCGAATAAATACTTATGTGAGCTAGCTTTTAAAGTACGTGAGTGAACATTATTAAGGTTTTATTATAAGGCCAGTATAATATTAATTTAATGTTATTTAAGATGTTTTACAACAAAGTGACGTAAAGCTAATTCAACTGACTAATTATTTCTTTTTGTTTATCTATCCACCTGTGTATAATAGGTTATCGTTATTATCAAACGTATTTCAAATCCTTTTTACAAAATTTGCCAAAAAGCTAACTCAAACTTAATATCTTTATTCGAGATAATTTTTCGTCGATAAGGTTAGTCGTATAATGGGAATTGTCGAATCAAAATAGCTGCCTAATCTTCGGCCGTGTACGTCATATTGCTAGGAATTAGAAGTGTTCGCTTGGAAGTTTTATAGGTAATATGCATAATAGCATCGAAAAATTCCCTACCAGGTAACATATAAGGTGTGCCTTTAAAAGGCACTATTAATAGTGCGACTAACAAATCCATATAGATCGTATATATTGGTTTTTTAGGTGTTTTAATAGGTTTGAGGCGACTAAGTAGTTTTAGATTGTCGTTGTACAGCTCTCTGCAATATATGAAATTTCTAATGTATGCTTTCATAAGCTTACGTTTCCAACGAAAATGTACTCCGTTTAAGGTGGCCATTATTCTCTTAGGTCCGAAATGGTGTTTTTTATCGTGTGTCTTGGCGAAAAGTTCCTATACGAATGTTGTAAAAACCATAGATTTTTTATAAACACTCGTATCGCTATTATACAATAAGCGATTAACCAAACGAAATAGGTGTCTAAGTTTGAAAACATTAAAAGGCATATCCTTATCGTTTTTGATATCTACGAAATCTTACAAAATTCCACGTTAAATAGTATCCTTATAATAACTGGTTTAAAAGCGAAGTCGTATATCGTTAGGTATTTGCGCTTTAATGAGATACATTATTTAATCATTTAACATCGTCGAGTTATTAAAGATCTCATTTAATACCAGCATACTAACCATATAAGGTAATCGGTCCTTATTAAAAAGCACGAGACTCAAGGTATTGGGTACCAAATTGAAGCGATCTGATAAATAAACTACATTTAAAAAGTATAAATTTAGGTAAATTAACACGATAACCAGTCGTTGATTTACCCTATTTGTAAATATAGTATTTAGAGAAGTTTGGTTTACAATACCTCGAGTGGCTTTATAATCAATAAAAACAATAGTTGGTAAAGGGTTACTAACCAAGGTTGTACGGTGGCGTTTACATACCTATATAAAACACGTAACTATATATTTTGAAACACTATAGTTAAGTTTTATTCGAGTTAAGCAACGACTTAAAAATATGAATACCTCGATAACAATTTTTAGAATAGGTTGCCTCCTTTTCCAAAAGTAGCCTTTTCCTAAGTAGAAAAGCATAATACCAAATCCGTGTTAAAAACTTCTATTAACCTAAAAAAAAGTTAACGTATTAGATTTGAGTAATTTAACTTAAACTATTTATACAGGTAAGCTTTTATAACCTTAAAAGACTAAAATCATTTAGGCGTATTCTGGATAAAAATAAACTACGTATAATAAAATCTCTTCTCTCAGTTATCGATTTCGAATTATCTTTGTTTTTTTCCTTATGTTAACAAGTTCTTTTTAAATTCCTAAAGTAGGCTTAACAATTAGGCGTAATAGGTTATTATTAGCCTTAAAAACCTCATTATTCCTAAATAAATTTCAAGTACCTTTAAGTTACAAAGAAAAAAAAGATTCGGAAAACTTTAAGTTTTTTTCTTAGTAGTTGAAATTCCGAAGGTGTTTATGTAAAATCCCAAAATTTCTATTAATTAAAAGCCGATATAAGATTTGTCCGGCGATGAAGCGACGCCTTGATTATAAAAAAGCTTAAACACTGCATTTAGATAAATAAGTTGTTTTTCGAACGTATTTAAAAAACAACAATATCATCGATAAAAGTACAACAAAAAAGTTCAAATTCCTTTAACGTTCGATTCATAAAACGTTAGGCGTAGGATAACGAATTACGAAAACCTATAGAAGTAACTCTACTTCGTTCGAGTCCGCAGTAACAAACGAGATTAAATCGGTTGCAGACATCTAAATATACCAGAAGTTTAAAAAGAAAATTGGGTAACGTTTACAATAGCAATTTATTTTTTACTACGAATGGATTTAATGACATCCTTTTATAAAGATAATAAATAGGAGTCCAAAACAACCCATTGGTTAAGTTGTTGCAAATTCACCACTACTAGACCTTTATCCACTTTTTATACAGTTTTTCACACTACGAACACTAGTAATACAAATGGCGAAATATCGTTAGAAAATTCTATACGTTATTATTCATAAAAAGTATCGAACTATTAATCGATGAGATTTTCGTTTCGTTTATATATAATATAAAGATAACGGTTAAACGTAATATATTGTTAACTGTTAATTAGTAAAATATTTTTCATTTAATCCACAAGTATTTTAATTAAACCAACATTCTTTTATACAGCTAGATATCATTCGTAAATACGTTATAATTAAATAGATTGTATCAGGTCAGTCGCGTTAATATAAGTAACGTGTATGATTTTCACCGTAAGCACATTTTTAAGTATCTTTATGCCAAATAAAGCATCTCAATAACGTGGCTTATTACGAAGTTCAACGAAACCCGCTTTTTTATTATCGAAGTTTACTACCTCAAGGATCACAGATTCTTAAATCAAATATGCTATTTCGTTCAAAAGAGGGTAGTGAAGTAAGACTTTATAAAAGCTGTAGTAAGAAAAGGCGTACTCACGGGCACGACAACAACACGAAGAGTTGGAAAATCCAACTTAAATTCGGTACCGATTGCCGAAATATGGGTGGTGTTGGTAGGCCTTAGACCTTGCAACGTAGTCGATTTTATTGGTCGAAGTAACAGTAGTATTGCAGTAGTCAGATAGTGGATGTATTGTTCTAGGTTTGGCAGATCGCTAGCCGGTCTGCACTGTAATTTGTATAGCTAATTGCTTGGCCCGTGCCCTAGAGTGAAGTGTAGCGTACTGCACTCGACTTACACCCAATGCGGTAAGTCTCCACACAAAGTAATGCACTTGCAGTACAGTTAACTTTACTGATGATAAAGTTGACCTACTGCACTACATACAATATTATTCTAACAGGTGGATTTATCTAAGGCTCCAGTAAAAGCAAAAAAAACTTAATGGTTATTAACAGCCATTTTAGTAGGTTGTGCTATTACAGATAACACGTTACCAACGCCTGTAGCCTATACGAAAGCTCGCACAACTCCCGTCCAGTCCGCCTAAAAGTAAGTATTGTCTTCGAATTCCGTAATGATTTCCAGACACGTATGCTTAATAAGGCGCATTCTCTCGATGGTAGGATTGTAAAGTTATATCATATAAGAAGTAATAGTATCGATTAAAGCATTCAAAGTACATAGATACTAGACGGTAAACAAAAAGTATCTGCCTTTAAAAATGGTAATATACTTAACCGCAACATATATCGTTTATTCAGGTTGAATAACGACTTTAAGGTTAAAAGTAACCTTATGAACGACGGGTTATATAGCTACTTTATATATTAAAAGAGAATTTTGAAGTGGTTATTTTTAAAACAAACCACATTCCTCGACATTAACATATCCGTACCACGAAGCTTTATCTAATGATTTGTAAATAAAGAGCCCGTATTTATGTAATTAATAAGTTAGGCTTTAGTTATCTCCTATAATAAGGTAAAAATGCCGTTAAACTTATACCGAAGGGTATGAAAAGTTCAATGTACCTTGAAGGTAAGGCAAATAAAAGGATACATTACTTCGTTGATAGTTTAGCATTCGGTTATAGGTGCGTTTATTATAATATAATCAGGAAAGTTTATATTTAACCAGAATTTAAATGCTAGGTTTTTACCAACACCTGTGTCGAAACAAAGTGTATAATTTTTACCCGTGGGGTTTATTCGTATGGAAATTTATAGGTAGCAGTAACCACCTATAACAAGTACCACCTTCTTGTTAATGAGTTTAGCCACAATAACATCGAGATTTTCCGTATTATTTATAATATTATTTAGACTGATAGCAGTTACAGGTTGTATGCGGTCTAGCTATCATATACCTTTCCTTATATCGTTAGAAAAAAGATTATTTCTCCGGGTACAGGCCTTTAAATACTTAAATAAAGCATTATACAAGCAACGATTCTCGCCACAACAAACGCAAACACGTTAGTTAAGAGGCGTAAAAGTGGGCTCTATTATATAACCCACCTTACTACCCGAGTAATACGAACTTGTTTATAAAGACGTTCGTAAGTAATCAAAATAGTCCTAATCTAAATGATTAGTATTACTTGCTTTAAACTATATATTTTTAACCTTATGCTTACGATCGCGCTCGCGATCTCGATTATTACCAAAACGGTTTCCGTCACGTTTTCGCTTGTTAAAATCACGTTCTCGCTTATCTCAACCACGATTTAGGTTGGTATGCTTGCGAAAGCGGTAGTTATATCGCTTACGGTTTTATTCCTACGAGAGATGTTTCTTATACCTCTTAGTGTTATTTTCGGGCTTACAGAACTGGTACTCGTCCTTAAGAGATTAGTACTCTTCTTTGCGAAAATGCCGCTAATCGAATCTCTCGATTGTTTCTTTTGAAAGAGGCTGGTAATTGGGATAACGCCGAATTACAACTGCTAACAATATAGTTTTCGACTCTTCGACTTTGGCCAGATATTCTTTTATAATTTGCTTATAATGTAAAAGCAAAAAGTACTATAAAATACCTAAGTTTAATACGAACCAAACGTCTATTATAACGCTATACCAATTATTATTATAATAATTCAATATACCTATGGCTTTTAAGAATCGTATCTTTTTTTATATATATGTTCGTAGCCTATACTCATTATTTACCAAATTACGTAGCAAGAACTTAGCCTTTCTAAACTTTGTAGTGGCTCATCTAGGGTTCATAACAATGCGGTCGACGAAAATGTCCATAATGTAAGCGAGGTCGCCACGACATATTTTGCTACGTTTGTAAAATATAACCTTAATATTTCACCAATATATAGCCGATCCCTATAAAAAAGTAGAAAACATTTTCACGATTTTACTTTTTAATACTGAAAAGGTATCCAAAAAGGTATTCAAATGTTGCCAAAATCTTTATACATTAGTAAAAACCATATCTTTACCTATTGTAACAATGCCTATATCTTTAAAATCAAGATACTTGGGGTCAAATACCCCAATATCTTTACGTTTCAGGCGGCGAGTACCGCCTGCCGAGTATTAGGTAGCCATCGTGTTCGGGGTTCGAAAAGGATCGCAACGTCGAAAAGGCTCACGGCGGCGGCGAAAAAATTCGCAGCGGTTGCGAAAAGGCTCGCGGCGACGATGAGAAGAAGGCTTGCAGCGTCTGCAGGAGGACTCCAGTTCCTTCCCTTTATAACTAAAACGATAGCGGCTGCCTTTAGAAGTGTCCGAGGAGGTTATGGAAATAAGCGAAGGTTGGCGATAATAGTGCCGAGAAAAAGGTTGGCGGTTACAAAAATAGAGACTTTCAACTATTAAGCTATCGAGCCGCCTTATGACAGCATTATACTCCGAACGTTTCGTAGTTTCGCGTTCCTCAAACTCGCGGCCTAGCCTTGCTACGAGTTCCATAACCTTAACGTTGCCGGTTAAGCGCCGGTTAAGCTAGCTGTTAAAGATACTTTTCCTAACTCCATAATAGCAAAAGGTTTAAATAAAGAATAGGCTAAAAAGGTGTAACAACGTAAGGTCGTAAGTGAAAATAATGTAGGTAAATGTAAAGGTATGCGCGTAAGCAAAAGTAGGACTTTTAGCGAAAGTAAAGGGAAATTAACAGTTAACTTTGACGTGGCAGGTGTAAATCTCTTCTAAAGCTTTTATACACGAGTTTGCTAGCGCGTATGGCGAGGGGTTTGGGGCTTGTTTGGTGTAATACTCAGCGCTTGTGGTTCTTGCTGGCTTATATATGAATATTGAAAACTTGTAAAATAAAAGCTGACGATGTAAGGTAGAGGAAGAAGGAGATATGGAAAGTTGGTAGCAGATCTGTACAGTTGCAGCTCCGCATTAGTAACTTTTTCAATTGCTTTGTAACAATTAATAGGTCTGGTGCCAAGCCAAATCTTGGCTTACAGCTATCATTTATTATACTGTGTGTACATACGAACATATGGTAGTATTTTGGTTTGTATTTGAAGTTAAACATAGGAATCTACCAGAGTAGAGCATGATAACAATAAGTACTCATGAGAAGAATGACTCATGAGAAAAGAAGGCGCACTCATGAGTAGGAAGTCTTGTGAGAAAGCACGAGAGGGCTCGGCTCAAGTACAATACCCCCTCCGTGATACAATATTAATCCATAATATCCTTAGCTTTTCCCACGTATCCTTTACCGAAAAAAACTTTAGAAACTTAAATCTGTAAAAAGAAGTTACAGAATATACGACGTAAAGAACAGGTTTATTGTCTAGGTAAAACACATTAACAAAGATCTCCTAACTAAAGTCTTTGTTATATTTTAATAAAACTTAAATCTCCAGAAAACTTAGTCATATATTTGGCAATAGTGACAAAGTCTTTCAATAGCTTTTAGGGTAAAGTATTCCATATCTTTATGCCTTACGGACTTTAGGACTTTATATAGCCTGTTAATGGCTACGTAGTTAAAACTACGGTGTAATTAAAGTATCTCCAGCTTTATCAGGTTTAACCCTACTATTTTCGGACCTTAAAAATAAAACCATAGGTACCCCTACTTAAGGGCAAGTGAAAAACTTTAGCCATTTTTAACCATCTCGTTTACGTTAACGTCAACATTGACGTCGAGGGTATTTATATATTTCAGATAAATTAAAAAAGGAGTAATGGAATTCAGGATATAAAATGTAATTACGCTTATAATAGTTTGGATTACTGTTATCTCTAGTAACGATAGTTGTTCGCTTGAGCTAAAACCAACTTTAGCTTTGCTAGTATCGTAACGATTCATCTTAGTAGCTGTAATATTTTCCCTTTGCAGTATTATGTACTATGAATAGCCTCCTATTAAGTACCCTATTACCTTTATATCTGACATAATACCTTAAAACGTGTAATCCGTGTAACGATAGTGAAGATTAAAGGTATATAAGGGGTTAAAGGCTTAATCAGGGCAAAGGTAAGGGTTTTTACCACCTAAACGGTATAGGAAGGCGTGGTCAGCTAGTTACTGCGCCGTATTAGGAGCAGTATCTTCTTCGTATCACTTAATTTGCTTTGAGGTATTGACGGTGTTAATTGATTCGTCACCGTCGAAGTCTGCGATTTAATTTAAGTTATCTTGTTTAAAAGTAGTAGGGTATTAAGCGTATTATATTGCTCTTTTATTATTAAGCTTAAAAAGAGGGTGCCGAGTTAACTTTAAACTAGACTTACTATAAATCTAATATCTTTTGCCACTATTATGACAATAGTACTGGTGGTTAAGAGTTCCGCCTAACGCTTAACCTTATTAGCGATAACGTGAGTATTACTTACAGTCTAAAGCCGAGGTCGATGGACCTAACCTTAGGCGTTATAGGTACCCATACTTATGATTGA
Organism: Anisogramma anomala; assembly: GCA_038502455.1. Classification (NCBI taxonomy): domain Eukaryota; kingdom Fungi; phylum Ascomycota; class Sordariomycetes; order Diaporthales; family Gnomoniaceae; genus Anisogramma; species Anisogramma anomala. The sequence goes on along the minus strand of JASMMZ010000003.1, from coordinate 30,817,048 downwards.
CGTAATTGACTACCGTAAGGTCTTCTTTATCTAAATTGAAAAAGTTGCTGGCTTAAGAGTACATACCAAACTAGTTTGGTATACGTGCTATTACGATGATAAGCGAGAAACATAACTGGTTAAAAAAGTCTTCACAGGTGGTATCTGGGCGTTGTAAGGCGTATTCGAACTCGCTAACGCCTATGGTTACTACCCGTACCTGTTTACGAAGTATGGTTTCACTAACTTGGGCTTTCCCTATTGCTTTTTGGCATAATATTAGCCTGTTAATCATTTGGTTAAGTATATCCATTAGTGTTTTCTTCTCCTTTTTCTTTGTCATTATTATAATCCACCTTATAATAACTCAGTTTATGTAATATTACATAAGGTGAACATCGTACTTGAAGTGGCCCTTTATACTATCTTAGATTTCGTGAAACGTGGTGGCGCCAGTTAAGAAAGTCAGGTAGTATTTCTTAGCGTAACCTATAAAGATTCCGGGAAATAGTAAGTGAAAACCAGAAGGTAGGACCTCTATCTACTTGCAGATATTTAGGAAAAGTATTATTTTAATGTCTAAAAAATTGCAAGGCTTTTCATCATACTTTTTTATATCGTTTTAAATCTTAACGAAGTCCGTAAAAAGTTTGTAATTAATATTAAACATTTTGACAAGCTTTAGGGGAAGGTCGCGATAGTTATCACAGCCTTAAATGGTGTTTTCTAGCGGTTTAAGCCTTGGAGCTTTCGAGGCATAGTGTTAAAGGTAATTGCTAGTCGCCTAACGCAAGGAGTAAAATCCTATAGTAGAACCTATAGTATGTTCGCGCGCGTAGCCGAATATAAAGGGATGAGATTTTTACGGGGCTTAATAATGGATGATAGGTATTTAAAGGTTTTGGAAGGCTTAACGATCCTATTTAATTAACTGGTGTAAGGCGCCGATATTGATACCTCTGACCGCATTAGAGGCCATTGTTTTACGTGTCCTACCGCTGCTAAAAGCGTACTCCGTGTTATTATGTAGAGGTACTGAATTATCAAATAGGTTAATAAGTTCTTTATCACCAGCGCATAAAGAGGCTTGACTTAGCTAAGGGTAAGTTGATGGTCCCCTGGAGCGCGTATATGGGCGTTAAAATCCCTTAACGCATTTTCTTTTTCCTTAATGGTCTTAAAGATCAAGGTCTTAAAAGCGTTCTTCTAGTTAAGCCAACTCGAAAAGGGTTTCTGGTAGTTTAGTAAAGCTTTCTTCTAATATATTAATCCCTTAGTGTTTAAGCTCGGCCTTTAATTTAAACTTAACATTTTTCTCAACTGTTTTCCTCATGCCAATAGTCTAATTGTCGAAGAATTAGTGGTATTTGCGGAAAAAGCGATTAGGATCTTCACCACCATCATGTTCCAAGATAAAGCAGTTGACGAAATTAGTCAGGTGCTTTTCGGTTGATTCCTTATTAACATCGTGTCCCTAAAGGTTGTGTTTATAATACTTGGTAAAAACTGATCCGAAAGCTTAAACTTTCTTCATAAATAGTTGGCTTAAAGCCATCTTAATGGTTTAGCTTGTGTAGAAAATATAGCGCATGTAGGGCGAGGGACTTAGCGATCTTAGGCGTGGAGACTTAGTGTTTTTGGCGTGAAGTCGCATAGAAACTTGGCGAATTGGATTTCTTGACGTAACTTGGTGTTTTCGTTCAGAGCAGAGAACTTGACGATTGAAGCAATGTAAGGGGTTAAAAGAGTAAATTAAGGGCAAAGATTTGATGTAGAGGGTAAGATTGAGAGTTGTAAAGGGCGAAGGTTATTTGTTGTTTAGCCGTGAGACTTAGTCGTTTTGCAGTAGTAGCACCCGCATTAGTACTGACTTAGTCGTTTGCCAACTTACCAAACTTTAAGACTTCTGATAGTCAATCTAAACGTCTTCAAAAAGGATCTTTGGTAAAGATTTCTTGGTGTTTTTAATAACGATACCATCGCTACCTCTAAGCTGCCGTGAAAACCGACGCAGCAGTAGAGACTCTTCACAAGAATCTTTCCTCTACCCCAACGGTCGTTTAACTTAAAACGTAATCGGAAAGTAGCTTCTTCTTCTACTTAGCTTATCTGTACTTAACCTAATAAGCATTAATTAGTATTGGTAGGCCTTAGACGTTGCAACGTTATCGATTCGATTGGTCGAAGTAACAATAGTATTACGTGGTTATATGGTGGATGTATTGTTCTAGGTTTGGCAGGCCGCTAGCCGGTCTACACTATAATTTGTATGGCCAATTGCTTGGCCCATACCCCATAGTGAAGTGCAGCGTACTGCACTCGACTTACACCCAATGCAGTAAGTCTCCACAAAGCAATACACTTGCAGTACAGTCAACTTTACTATAAGTAAAGTTAACCTACTGTACTGTATGCAATACAATTCCAATATTTTCCGTATATTAATAGTTTAAGAGCTGAAAAAATTACGAAAGTTTTAAAAGGCGCGACGGCCACAACTAAACTCTTTTCCAATATCCGTATTGAAAATGTACTAGCTGATGTAGTTGGTCAGTTATTCTTCAATTAAATTCTCATTAACGTCCTTAAATCGAAGGTATTCATCGTAGTGTCTAGAAAAAACAGGTCCGAAGGCCTTGATTACCCTTATTTGTTCCTAACTAGGCACTATTTCGGATTGGTGTTTTGAGCGAGGAAACTTGACGATTTGGGTACATAGGAACTTGGCGATTTGATATGGAGTCGTACGACGTAGCTTTCTTAGCGTGACTTGGTAGTTCTTGTTATTTTCTCTCGAAATAACGATTTGAACGCGTTTGTTAACGTTTTCTATTAACTATCTTATAACTTAAGGGGAAAAAAGTAGTATAAAGAGAAAAAGTTGGTATGAAGAGCAAAGTTAAAGATTATTTGTCGTTATTATTCACGATTAAAGAACGTGTGACTTAGGCGTTTTTTTTTATTTGAAATTTGTAATAGTAGTACCCGCAATAGTAATAACTTGGTCGTTTACTAACTTAAAAATATTTAAGACTTTTAACGGTCAATTTCAACGCTTCTAGGATGGTTTGATAAAGATTTTATGGTTTTTTCAATAATGAAGATACCCTCGCTACTTTTAGACTGCCGTTTTTGACTATCGCAATCCAGAAGTCTTTTCTACTTACTGATGTTTTGGACTAATGCAGTCTATAGAAGCCTTTCGCAAAAATCTTTCTTCTACCTTGGTCTTACCCAAAGCATAACCAGAAATTATTCTTTTCTTCTACCTAGTCAATATATACTTAATCTAATAAATAATGATTAGTGTTAATAAGTCTTTCCTGATAGGCTTTCAGACGTTACAACGTTATCAATTCGAATCGTGGTCGAAGTAATAGTAGTATTACGTGGTCAAGTAGTAGATGTATTATTTTAGGTTTGATAGGCTCCTAGCCGATCTAGATACTATTTTGTATAGCCAATTGCTTCATCCGTACCCTAATCTGAATTAAACATATATAGTAATTAACTTTTATAGTTAATACAGTCAATCCAAAAAAAGTTTAATCAACTTAAAGTTAGTGCAGTTGACTGTATTCACTTCAATTACTACTATTCCAACAATTTTCCTGGAATTTTTAGTAAATTTAACCTCACTTTATATATAGTTAAATCATCATTACCCTATATTACACGTTGGAAGTTCTCATTCGTATATGAAGAAGTTTTTTAGTATGTAATTATTTGACATTTTATTAAGAGTAAAAATGTTAACGAATAAAATATTCATAGATTTACAGATAGTTATCTTTTTCGATTAGTCAATCGTTTTCTTTACAACCATAACGTAAAAGATCATCAGATATTTGTTATTGTAAATAGTTTTATTCTGGACTTTTATTGACAATACTTACGACGACAAATATAATTTATACTTCAAACGTATAGAAATTTCATGAAACAGTTTATATTTGAAGTAGAGATAAAAATAATTGATGAATGATATTGTTATTATACTTGTAACTCATAAATATAAAATGAAAATCGGAAACTTTTTGGATGCATTTTACTAATTTAAGCGGCAGAAAAACCTATACATACCATTTGTATGTATTTTGTTATTGCGTTACCAACTGTTTTATTTCTTGGTATTTTATAGGTATTACCAGATTATAAAAATTCGACGTTATTATTCTTGTTATTTGTAAAACTTCGAAAAGTACTTTTCTTTTATCGGGATATATTATATTCATAGTTATTCATTGGACAGTAATCTTTCATCGCTAGTTATTGTTATTCAATTATATTTATCCAAAAGAAATCATTTCGGACCGAAAAGCAAGTTTTTTTTATCTTTTCAAAAGCATTGCGAAATGATTTTAAGACTAAGCTGAAAATGATAAGAGTTTATCATTCTTATTGTTGGCAGGTCTTTAGATCGTTGCAACGTTGTCGATTCGAATCGTGGTCGAAGTAACAGTAGTATTGCATTGGTCAAGTGGTGGATGTATTATTCTAGGTTTGGCAGACCGCTAGCCGGTCTGCGCAGTAATTTGTAGAGTCAATTGCTTAGCCCGTACCCTAGTCTGAATCGGGCACTCTACAATCAACTGACTTGCAGTCAGTATAGTCAACTTTACTTACAGTAAAGTTGACTGATTGTACTGCAATTCACCTGCTAAAAATAGTAGTTAATATTGTTCCAACACTTAGGCAAATGAATAAACCGAAAGGAAGAATCAGGGTGTTAAACTCATATTACGTTATTATGTTGTTGAGTATTTAAAGTAATTGTGGACTGATTGTATACCCGTATTATAATGAAATATTAACAACCCGTATTTTTGTGCCATCGACACCAGTCCTTACAAGTACTTGTTTAGTTTTAAGTTGCGTATTCTTGTGAATTGTTTTAATCCTGCCTTACACCGGCAACAAGCCCAAATCCGTTTCATGAAAAAATATCCCCGCCGCAATGCATCACTTATAATAAACGTGGATGTAACTAAAACCAAACAATGTTACGATTAAAATTATCATCAAATAGGATTTAATGCTAGCGACTTTATGTAATTACGAATAGGAAAAACTTATCAGCCTTTATATTAGTAATGAAAGGTAACGTTGTTAAGGTTGTGTTTATATACTGTAATGAAACGTATAGGAAATATGGCCTATACGCTTGACTTTCTGGCTAGTTTACGCGTTTGCCCACTGTAAATGTACAATATTTATTGCTATATATAAAGTGTAATTCCTTCGCTCGTTTGCTTCTATTGTCTAGACCAGTGCGGTACGAAGAGGTTTCTGAGCAGGACGAATGGAAGATTGAGAAAATTATGGATAAACGTTTGGACCGTTATCGTCGAGTGGGAAACGAAATTCAATACCTGGTTCACTAGAAAGAATATACCGCTAAAGGCGACGAATAAAAGGTTGTAAATGAGCTGGATCATTGTAGAGACCTTATCGATATTTACGAAAAGAGTTTGCATTAGAAAACGTCATTTCTTACATCTCGCGTCTTGTGTCTCGCGTCTTACGTTTCGTGTCTCACGCCTCGCTCCTCGCGTCTTACATCTCGTGCCTCGCTTCTCATATCTCGTTTTCGGATGGATATTTTTATATGGGTTGCTATATAATGAAGACATTGCTTTTACTTTTGGTCCCGGGAACTTGTTATACTAATAAGAGGGTACGTGTATCATATGTTTGATATTGGTACACGGAAAGAAAGCGTATACCGTCTAGTATATTAGATATGCTCAGCTTTGCTAAGCTTTCCTATAGTTTCCAGTTTCATTCTCATTTTCGAACTATCATACTAAAATGAACACAAATTGTTATCACCCTGTGTGCTACCTACATAATAAAATACAAGGGTGTAACTCGATAATTCACATTTATAATAAATGTCAAAGAACGGTGACATATATCCCTAGTACCCTACATATATGTATATTATTAGAAATTTAGCCGTGCGTATATCTCTTTACCATACAGATATCCACTTGCTATGTGGAAATCTACTAAGCCGTGCGGATATCCACTAAGCTGTGCGGAAATCCATTTTTAGCCGTTTAGGTGGCTATTCTCTATCACTACGTTACTACGATTAATTTATACAACAACCTTACTAACTAAATTGGGTGTGTAAGCAAACCCGTTAGTACAAGCTCGACCGCTACTATTTACGATTGCAACACCCTTTGGGGTAACCAACAATACAAGCTGTTCTGCCCCCATATCGCATTGCCATAGCTTTACATACATCGTACAAATCCTTTAGGGATAGTTGGCCATCGTCCACATTGATCAATTCTATTCGGGTACGCATGTCTTTTGTAGGAGAAAATGTTCCCAGCAAAGCTATATTTTCATTAGCCTGTCTAAACGCCAGTGAAACGCTGCCAAACAAAGTGCCCAAAGCAGAAACGCAGTAATGGTATCATAGGTTCCGTGTCGTCTCATACTCTTCCGCCGTCAAAACAAAGCCCCGCCATAGTGCCTACTGCCTCATGCCTCGCCCAAGCCGTTGAAGATTTTGGCCTTGACATCTATAGCCAACATGCCAATGCGCTCCTTGGAAGCAATCTGCTTGCTGTCCCGTGCGAGCTTCTCGACTACCTCATCTTGCGCGGTTCCCGCTCCTGCTGTGCCAGGGTGCATTTGCGGCAATGCTCGGCCCTTGCGCTCCACCTCCTTTGTAAGCTCCTTCACCTTCGAGCCGAGGTCCAACATCTGCTTGCTGCCGTAGTCGCGGTTGGTGAGGAGGGGGTTTGCGGACAGCGTCTGGACCCAGTACTTGTTCCACAGCTTGTCCAGCAGCTGCGACTCCAGCGTGCTCTTGAAGGTCTCCACGTTCAAGCTGTAGTAGCGGCTCGCATGCGCCCCAAAGTCCTCGGCCTTGGCCATGGGCACCGTCTGGTAGCCGTCGGAGCGGGCCTCGCCGGTGGGCTTGCTGCTGTAGCTCTCGGGGAAGGTGCGGAAGGCGCCGATCTCGACCTTGCCGGCGCTGATGGTCATGTGGGGGTCGATGACGACGGCGACGAAGGGGTCCTCGTACGTTTGCCAGTTGTGCTGTGTCTGGACGTCGATACCACTGAGCCAGCAGCCGTAGCCGGGGTGGGAGTGGTACCAGCCGACCATGTTCTCCGGGCGGGCGCCCTGCTCGCGGCTGAGCGCGGGGAAGTTGACCATGTACTCGTTGGCCTCGTCGTGCGCGTTGACGCGCGTCTCGGTGCCGTCGACGGGCAGGCGGAAGACGTCGGTGACGACGAGCGCGCCGGCCTCGACGAAGCCCTGCATGAGGCCCATGATCTCGATGTTGCCGCCCGAGCGCGCATGCATCACCATCTTGATGAGGGCGACGGCCGAGACGCGCACCGTCTTGAAATAGTGCGCGTCGGCCTTCCAGGGCTTCAGTCCTCGTAGCTGATGCTCATGGTCGCGGTCGTGATTGTAGAGAGAGTCGCGCGCTGGGTCAACAAGTTTGATGTTGTTTTCCAGCTCCCAGCCTTTGAGAGCTGAGGCCATTTTCGCGGCTGTGGGCGGACAGAAGTATTGCTCGGCTGTGTTGTATAGTGCCAAGCTTTCGCTCAAGACCGGTTCCGAGGCTTGGATGATGTAGGAATGTCGGACCACATGGACACAGCAAAGGATGACCTGAAGAGGTGTGGTGCTACAGGGCCAGACTCCTGCAGGGCTAGATCCCTGCATATGGTCTGTGCGGCCCAGGTCCGATTCATTGCCGTGGCCTTACACAAGATTACGTACATAGGGAGTAGTATGCTACCGGACCAGCCCTTGATTCCTGCGTTTATTACTTTGTTTTGTGTTCTTCAACACCTTTAGATTCATCGGTGCCAGGGGCCTAAACCCATGCTGATTGGCCTACTGCTACACTAGTGCAGACTTCTCCAGTTACACTCTCTAATTTTCACTGTTCCCTCTTATCTAAATAATTCCACATACATCAACCACATTAATCCTTATCTTTTTTAGTCTGTAATAATTGAAATTGTTTTGAAAACGGCCCGCGATTCTCATTCCTAATTCTAGTATCTTATCTTCATTATTTTCGCATTTTAATTCCGCTAAAATTCCGTTCATCAGACTAATTTAACATAAGAATAAAAAATGGGCAATGAAAACTTTTTACCATTTCGTAAACAATCGCTTGTTATACTGACTTTTATCGCTTAACAAACTAATTTTCAATCCCTTTAATTTTCTTACATAGTAATCCTTATCTTTCAACCTTTATTATATACGATACCATTGCTATCGCCACTGTTATTACTGCTGTTATCTTTACCATCGCCGCCATTGGCTTTACTATTACTACCGCTGCTAACCTCTAATTTATAGGATAAAAAAATGTATATCTTGGTACACGTATAGGGTGGCAACGTAATGTTAAAACAGTATAATATTCTAACAATGGAAGAGAAAGAAACTAGAACTAGAAACGAAGCTTAGCGAAGCTGAGCATATAGTAGTATAAGTTGTACAGGCAGGCACATGCCTATTCCTTCCTTCTCTTTCTATGTATCTATGTATGTAGTACCCCTCATGCAATGTACAACAAGTCACTGGGACCCAGAGAAAAGATAATGTCCTCATTTCGTAACATATATGATAGAAGGCGAGACACGAGACGTGAGATATAAGGATCGAGACATGAGACGCGAGACGCAAGGAGCGAGACGTGAGACGCGAGAAAATTTCCATACCACGCAATTCTTGTAAGATGATTTTCTCACAAGACAGCCTTTTTATGTGACAATTCTCTCGCAAACATCTTATTCATATACCTCGACAAATTTCTTACAATGTTTTAGATCTTTTACAGCTTTCTATTCGTTATCTTTTAGTAAATATCCTTTTGAGCGAACTAAATATTAGATTTGGTAACTTTTACATCGACGATAATTAAAACATTTATTTACGATTTTTTCGTTTTTTTTTCGTTGAGAATTTATTTATATTGTATTAGTTTACATAATCAAGGTATACGAGCGAATAGATTATCTTTAAGCTTATTGTAGAGTGTTAGGTATTAAATGTTAACAGTAGTGTAAACTCGTAAACTTAAGGGGAAATTAAATGTATATGTAAATTTTCTTATACGATTTGCTATAGTAAATGGGACTAAGTATAGAGGTTATACTTCTTTTCATTGATATAAAGGTTTATGGGATTTTTTAATATGAAACTAAATACGATTTTTTACATTTAATTATATTTAATGACAATATTTATTATAACTCCGTTTCACTTTTTAAATAACGACGTTTATGATAAGTTCAATACTACAGCAAAGATACTTTTTATAAAGCGAATTTCTATCTATCATCAAAGTAAGCAATTATTAAAATATTTTATAAAAGTTTATAACTTAAAGTCGAATAGATATTCGTAAAGTTTAACATCGATAATAAGAGAATGTACGTTATTAATATTTTATTAAAGTGTAAAAATAATATTCGTTTATATTTATCGGTATAGTCCCAAGCCTATAAGATTCACATGAAATAAGGTCTTTGAAGAGTAATTAGAATGATTGGTATTGTAGTATAAAAGATGAGTATTCAAGAAGAAGCATCCAGAGGTGTATGCCATAGGTGAGGGCTTATAAGCCCTCCACCCAAAGCTTATTACTCTGGAATACTTCTTTTAAACCAATCCACGCATTGCTGTCGGTCTGGAATAGCCATTCCAGACCGATCTATGCATGATGCACTTTGCGTCTTATAAGAGTACAGCTTGTAGCGTGATACGTTACCGTATATCTTGTAGAAGTATACCCTATAATATAGTACACTGTTATTTAACCTATGTATACTATTTATAAGGGTATATAACAATATCTATACAGTTAATCTTTTTTTATATACTCCGTACCTATAGTTCAATAGTAACAATATTATTTGTAATATTAATTGTAATAGGTTTAAATTAACAGTTGCCGTAATAATAGTGTTATTGCCGTATTAATCGTAAAAGGTCTAAATCAACAAGTTTCCGTAATAACAGTGTTGTTATCGTATTAATTACAAAAGGTTTAAATTAGTAAGTTTGGCTGGGATTAACAAAGTTTAACCGAAATAGTGTTTTAAATTCGGCTAGGATTAACAAAGTTTAGCCGAAGTGATGTTTATAATTCGAGCCTAATTAATATAGTTAAATAGGGGTGATATAGTTGGTAATAATATCTTTTGTAGTTAACAAGGGTAATTACACTGGTACTATGAATGTTAATTACGTGAGGGTAATTAGGTAAAGATAATTACGTAGTTACATATTATGTTAATATAAAAAAATTATTGTTATCGATTTGAATGAAACTTCTTTTCTTTTTCTTTTAAAGGCGTATAATCCAAGTCGATATAAATCCTAATTTCAATTTAACTTTTATTCCCTACAAATAAATAACCAGTTTTAATAGATAGGTCTTTGGCCAATACCCATATACTAACTTATTCCCCGAATAGATACCGTATAAGAATAGTAATGTAAGGCATCATTTGGCGCGAAAGCGTCGGCGCATCGCCGCCACCAGTAACAATAGCCCACCCTTATCGGGTATAATCTTTTCCATTACCGCTATGTCGCCCGCCCTAATTACCCCACTCGCCGTTACGCCGACAAGTCCCGCCGCCGCCACGCCGCCCAGCTCCGCCGCCACCTCTACCTCGCTCTCCTCCTCACCCTTTTTTCACTCCCCCTTTTCTAGCTCCTAGGGAGAGGAGCAGGGGACTCCTAAGTTTATAAAAATTACCCTCTCCCTACGGTTAAAAACCCCTATTACCCGTAAAGGCCCCTTTACGCTAAAAACGCAACCTGGCGTGATTATGTTGATGTATGTATATCCTAATCCCTCTGTTTATAAGTTTTTAACCCGCCCTTTATAAATAAAAAGCATAAGGCGGATCTCCTTTGTCGCCTCGAATTCCGTATCATTAAGATACGTCGTAAGGCCTCTTTAACTAGTTAAACATTAAAACGACGTACTCGGGTCTGTAGCCTTAAGCCGTTAATGAATACATTTTACATATCATATATTGCGTCTACAGCTGCGGGTAAATCTATTAATAATTACCATGAAAACGGGGGCTACTCAGCTCGTTACTACCGTTATAAACGAATTAGTAACTCATACGCCCCTGTTCCGATAGTTTTAAGGCCGTAAACCGAAGCTGTATTACGCGTGCACCGACTTTTTAATAAGTTTTAACCGAATTTTATAAATATATTTTAGTAAAAATATACCATCAAAGCCCATTCGAAAAACAAATCGTTATAAGTAACTAAAATGAGCCGATGTTAATCAATAATAAACGTGAACCGGAGGATTAACAAAATGGTAGCCGTTGTCACCGCTTGGAAACAGAGCCTACGTATATACTATATAGGTGAGTTCGACGACGTTATTACATATCGCCGCAAAAAGAGTAATCACTCCTTTATACCTTTACCTAAAGGCATAATTAATAAGGTATATAGCTATATCTTTATTAACGTTAAAAATATCATTAACGGTAATAATAGTAACGTTATTATAAAAGGGAAAAAGAATGAAAAGAACGGTAAGAACGCGACGACATCGCCCTTTCCCTTTAATAATATATAAATATCACCGGGCCAGGCTAGTATACCCGGTTATAATACAATACATTATATAGTAATTTTTTAGATCTTTATAAAATAATCATGCATAATAATAAACATAATTTAAAATATAAAATAAAGAAGATAATTGACCAAAATCGGTACCATAAAGTAAAAGCAAATAAAAAGTAAGGAAATAAGTTATAAATCGGTACGAATAGTCGTTTCTAATAAAGGGAAAATCGGCGATCGACGCGAATAATCTGTTTAAATAAAGGTAAAACGTAAATTGATGCGAAAAATATTAATAAACCGATTCAAGTTAACGATAATGGATATAACGTAATAATCTATTAAAGTTATAAACCCGTTTTAATAACCATAATAAATAACGTATTTATAATTATAAAGGTTTCTAATACGTCGTTCGGTATAGCGTTTATTATTACGTTTATCTGGTTTAACTCACTATTAATCCATTTGGTTTCCTCGATTTCCCGTTGTTCGTACTATTCGCGTAATATTATAATGTTAATTATTAACCGTTTTTTATTTGTAATACTTAACTTAACCAGGTATTTATAAAGAGGAAAGAAATTAGTAAGAACGACAAAAGAAACAAGACGTAAACTAAGGTTAAAATAATTATCCGAATCGTTATCGTTATAATAATACCCGAATCGAAATCTCCAACTATACCATAAATTTCGAAAGCCAAGACGTTTCGCGTAACCCATTTACATTTGGTAACGCTCTAATAAATAATATTTTCTTGAAACGTAAAGCCGTTTCGGACCAGTATTTTGTTACCTAGGATTAATACGAAGCCTATTTATCAACTATAATCGTTATTAAAAACAAATAACTTTATAATACCTTTATCCAACGATAATAATTATAAACCGCGTTTTAAATTATATTTTTGTTACGAAAAACGTTTGTTAAACGAATTATATATATCGTCCGTTGGATCGGTTTAATATTATATAACGACAAAGAGGTTAAATGCTACCTTTAATTATATTACAAAGTTAATTTAAACACCACGTATACGTTAACACCTTTATTCATTGGATCGCTTCGCGTTATTTAAAACGATAAGGGTAACTTTATTTAGCTTCTTTTTTTACATAAGGTTTAAAGTACCGTTCTAAAGGGTAATAGTAATGTTATTAAAATCAATTATATAATTCTCCGTTAGGTACGTTTAAGGTTTAACTTTTAAGACGGCTTTTCAAAGTTTCTTTTCTTTGAATACGAAAAATAAAGAGTTACATAACGTTAAGTTATCGTCCGTTTGTATACCTGTTAGTATAAAGCCCTTCGAACGGGCTGTTAATATTGATAGGCACAGGTCGAAGGTAAAGTTAGTTATTCCGAGTCGTTTTTTATAATATCTTTGATAAATATTATATCAGTAAACACCGGCTTGGGCTAAACCGTAAAGTAATCTTATAATACATAAAATTGTACCGGATGAATAATATTACCCAAAGTCCCTAAGTATATCGGCGTAAATCTTTCGGTTTAGCTGTTTTTATAATTAGGTATATGCTTGTATTATATTTTAAAGTTTAATATACAGGTTATATAAATTTCCAAGAGAGGCAGCGAACGTAATAATCAGGCGATAACCAAACCGTTATAATGTAGGTAACTAGATTATAATATACTATTTACCTTTATCATTATATCCTTTTACAACCAGACGAGTTTTTTTTCGTAAAGTTTCCCGGTTTTATCCTTAACTTTGTAAAAGAAACGGGTTGGAATTTTTTTCCATAAATACTATAAATAACTAAGTTAAAAGGTTTAAAACTAAATACGCCTCAATTAATTAAAACTAAAATTTACGTTTAGGTAAAATATTCGAATAAGGCACCTCAAATAGTAATAATACCCTCGCAGCGAAGCTTTAGGCTAAGCTCGCGGTTTTCTATTTTCTTTTATGTAATAAAAGAGTCCGTAGTAAAGTTTTTAAGGCGTTTTTGGGGTTTTAAGTTAAAAAGACGCCCTCATCGTCGAGGTTTTGGTAATTTTAATTTAAATAAGTCGCTTTTATTTAATATAATCGTGTTATATTCGCGTTTTAGGGTGAGGCTAAAGCTAAGTTCGACTTTAATCCGTCGTTTTAAGTAATATTTTGTAGGAAATTTTATTTATTTTACGGTTTCGGGCCAACCCTTTTTACTTTTTGTTATATTCACATACTATTGTCGAATGGAACGAACTCGTTCAGTTTAATAAGTTAATAAATATATAGCATCCTCTAAACCCATTAATTCTTTAAGGATCAGTCTATTTATCTTTCGTTTTCCAAACCAAAATTTCGAATTATAATAGTAAATTCAAAATTTTAATTTCATGTAAGCCATTACTTATACCTCAAGTTCTCAACGTATTGTCTTTTACTCGTAAAAAGTGTAATACTGCCATAACCTTGACCACAACGTTAGCTCTTTATATTATAGACGTTAATAAGGTAAAGTCTATTAAAATCCTCCGGTAAACACTAAAAATAAGGAACGTAAGGATAAGTTTACTTAGGTTACAGGTATTATTAACGATTTTAATCGCTATATAAAGGATAATGTCCTTAAAGTTAATACCTTTTTATTCCTTTAATAATACTGTATACGTATTTTTTTATAATTAGTAATGGCTTTTACTAGGATTTGTTTATATTCGTTACCAACTATCCAAGACTTTATACGTTATTCAGTAAAATTAAAAGCCGTACCGACGTCGTACGTAATCTAGTTTAAAGGCCAGAGACAAACATTTAACTAATAGTTAACTAAAGCGTCCTGATAATCCAAAGTAAAAGCGCTCCATATAAATTTAACGGCCTAAAATAATACTACCATATCGATGACGTAAAAGACCAGTTAGTTATTTAAATACACAATATTAATAATTACTTTATAATTAAAATCTATACTATTTTAAGGGCGGAATTTAAACCGTCTTAGAGCTTATAAATAAAGTTGGTATTTATATCAAAACTTTTCTATAACCTTAAGTACGTCCTTCTTTATATTTATGTAATCTACGGCGTAAAGAAAACGTAAAAAGCGTTTTGTAACTGGGTATCCAAATTGTCGGTGTAACGCCCGTAATTCTGGTTAAATTAATAAATAAACTTAATCGTATGTATTTTCGAGACGAAAACCAAATAGCCGAACTTAAGTCGAAAAGATACAAATATGTTATCTAAGGCGTAAACAAATTGGTTAATCATATTTCGGACCTTAATTTCGAACTTATTTACATTAGCTAATAAAAACAAAATTAACGTTTTAAAATACATTACGTAAAACTTGATCAGTTCGAAACGTATATTTACAACGATTGTTTCGAATAACATTGTTTTACTTTTACCAAATAAGATCTTTCAGTATTTTTTTATTCGGTTTAACCGAAACTTCGAAAATTTCGCCACAAATACGTTAAATTATCGCTTCCTAGCCGTTGAGATTTCAACTACGCCAGTATCAGGTATAATACCCTGGAACCTGGTTCCATATCTATTAAAAAAGTGAATTACGACGTTATATAAGAGTTAAATACTTTTTTTAAGTAGTTTAAACCTATAATATATAAAAAAGATATCTTATAAACCGACAAAAATACGTTAAAAGTTTTCATCGTCGTAGGCTAATGGGTAGGCATTATTCTATTTGAGGTCGTTTTTTTAAAATATATCTTTATAAGGGTATATATCGAATCCGTTATCTATACTTTCGCACTCGGTTACTTATACTTTAAAGTTGACTTTTATCTGATGCTCAAAATTATAATCGGCTTCAAATTATCGTTTAATCCTAATTTACTCGTAAACGGGGTGGTTTATAAATTAATAGCCAACTTTATCGTATACGATACACCACTTTTACAAACCTATAAGGCTTCGTATATCTTTTCGCAAATATTATTATAATTTCGGTATGGGTTTTTTATTTTGAAATAATCGTTTCTATCTCTTATTACCTGGGTTTCCTCCTTAATATTTATACTTGAAACGCTCGTTTTATCTCGTATACACGTTAAATCTCCGGTCCCAAACATATTAAATTATTTGGGTAAAGTTTACTTTGGTAATTTAAGCTTCGCTTTTAGTTTTATTAATTATTAATAGTAATCCAAGATATTTTTATCGACGTATCAAAGTTCAGAACTATATTTTAAGGCTTGTATGAAAGGTTTTTAAATTCTTTTCTGATTCAAAAAGTATAAAGTTAAAATCCAGGTTTTTATGACAGCCTTTTATCACTACTTATATAAATAGTTTATCGCCTTTATATTCTGGTTAGAAAGCTGCCTAAGACTTTTGAAACTTTGTTAATAAGGCCGTAAAAATATCCTATAAGTTTTTATCGGTATTTTCCTACTAGTTGTTTATAAATTCCCACGTTATACCAGTTTAATTCCTATCGTACAACTCGTAATTAATTTCTGTGTTTAAAAAGGATTGAAAGAGGTTATTACACTTTGTAATATATTCACTTGTATAAAGTTATACATCCAATACTTTTTAACTCAAACGAAAAGTATATCGAGTAAAATAACATAAAATTATAATAACTCGATATTTTTTTTTTTTTTACATATATTAATCATAACGTGTATTTTATCATTAGATACGTCGTACAGCTCGCCGCTATAGTTATTATCCCCATTCTACAGCCTAATAAAGTTGATTAACTTTGTAAAGTCGCTCTTATCAGTAGGGAAACAATGTAATGAAAGATTGAAATAAGGGTTGTAATTAATAGGCATTAGTCTGTACGATACGTATTAGCGTTTTGCGTCGCTTATTATTTGCTGGATCGTGTTGTTTTCCATATCTCGACCAATTGTCGTTTTCTGAAATGGGTTATTCTTTACGTTTTGGCCGATCTTGTTATAACCGATCGAGTTATTTTTAACGTCCGGGGTACGTTTTTGTCTTTATATTGGTTTAAAGTCGCATTCCAGGGATGTTTTGTATTCGACCCTTATTATAGACAATCGTTATGGTACTTAATCTTTTTACGTTGATTTCTTCAATTTTATTTCCGTTTCTCGGCAAGCGTTTTGTCTTACTAAACGCCGTATCTCAACCTATAGTGGTTTTTATAGCCTCAGCCTATAATCACAAACAGGCGTTCCTAACGCTTCTTTAAATAATGTTCTTTTATAACTTTCCTTTTCATACTTTATCGTCTGTCCACTTGGCATTTATATTAGTTAAGCCGTTACTAATAGGGCTTCTACGATACGGCTATTATTTCCATTGGGTATATTAATACCTTTGCTTTGTAATTATTTCCGTAGGATTCTTGTAATTATACCATCTACTATTCGCTACATATCTAGTAACCAATTTGTAAATCTTTCCTAAAATCTTTTAATAATTCGCTTCTCTTAATTTCGCTACTATAATAGTTAAAAATCACATTCATAACATACGTATTTACTATATAAAAGCCCAAATCCTTTACTAATACCTCTATTTTATTATTTCAAAGGTTAAAGTCGAAATACTTTAAGATACTGCTATGAAACAAAGTATTTATAAATAGGTATTCAATATATTTGTTAACCTTTACTAAATCCGTTACTAGTCAAGTTATTATTCATTCGTAAAGTGTAGTTTATATATATTCTGAAGTCATTTCAAGTTTAGCGCAGTTTAGTAAATACAAAGTAAATGAGGTAATTGAAGCGGTCGAAATAAAGCATACCAACGCTTATTGATATAAATTAATTTTAAACGATACGTAAATAAAGCGTAACCACAAGTTAGTCAAACGTTTCAAATCAGTTTTTATTAGCATTTGGTAACATTATGTTAACCAAACGTATGGGAAATCTTAAACATTACAAAAACTAAACTTAAAACATATAAGGAAAACGAAATTTAAAAAAAAACAAGGCGAACACGGAAAAGTAAAGCGAACGTAGAAAAGTAGGTAAGGCAAAATGAGTATAATTATGTAATCCAATATTTGGTAATCGGTTAGTATTAGCGTGCCGTAACAAAACTTGATAAAGGGATTGGTCGGTTACTTAGTATATAATCGATTTTAGTAAGGCGATCGGTGTAAATTATCAAAAATCGGATAGATCTTAGGAAAGGGTTCTGAAACTTGGTAGTTTTGGCTTACGTGGCTGATACATAATAGGACGCCCTGTAAAAAGGGTCCGAGTTTCTCGTTTAGAGCGCTAATGCAAGCTGTCGGTTAACAAAACGGGGCTATTCTTTTTAAATTTACTCCGGATCTTATAGTCTTATAATGCTTCGGGTTTTTCGACGCTCCCACGTAATTCTATACTCCCGCATGGTTTTTATAAGTCGCAGTATTAAAGTACAGATAATTAGAACCGCTATAACATTTCGCTATAAATATTTAACTTATATTTGTCTTTTTTTTCCTTAGCTATTCATCGTCGACCTAATTAGCTATTAATCAGTATCTGTAAGGTTTTAAGCCTATAAGGTTCACGTAAACTAAAGTTCTTAAAAAGTAATCAAAATAATTGATATTGTAGTATAAAATATGAGTATTTAAGAAGAAGTATCCAGAGGTATACACCATAGGTAAGGGCTTATAAGCCCTCCACCCAAAACGAATTACTCTGGAATACTTCTTCTAGATCGATCTACGCATTGCTATCGGTCTGGAGTAGCCATTCCAGACCGATCTATGCATGATGCACTTTTCGTCTTACAAGAGTACAGCCTGCAGTGTGACACGTTACCATGCACCCTGCAGGAGTACACCCTGCAATACAGTTCACTGCTACTTGACCTATATATACTATCTATAAGGGTATATAATAATATCCACAATATTTGTTTTGGATATTTAGCGATATAATATCGTAATACGAATTCAATGACCTGGTTTTTTCTTTTAACTTGGCTATTAAGTTAAGGAAACCAAACTATTATTATATAAAGTTTGGTACCAAATCCCTTTTTAAAAGAGTTATCAAAATGCAGAAAAAAACTTCGTATTTCGGTTGAAAATAATTTTCTTTAGGTAAGCCTAATTTAATAATCGATATAGAATTTCCGCTTAAAAAGTAATTGTATAAGTGGTATATTTGAGTAATGAAGGAGTATGTTTTCAAGGTTCATAGATAACTGTTATAATACTATCGAATGTTTTATAACCTAGTAATATTCAAAGGATGCCGATCGCTAGTATTGATAGTAAAACATTAATAAAGTTTATGTAAATAGTATATATAAGTTTTTTGGCGTTTCAATTGGCTAAAGGCATCTAATAGATTTTTGATTTCCGTTACATATTTAATTGTAACGAACGTGATACTAATAATATTATTTTACCAGTTTTCGTTTATATTTAAAGTATATATTGTTCTGGCTTTAGATGTTGCAACGTTATCGATTCGATTGGTTGAAGTAACAGTAGTATTGCAGTAGTTAGGTGGTGGATGTATTGTTCTACGTTTGGCAGCCCGCTAGTAGGTATACGTAGTAATTTGTATGGACAATTTCTTAGCTCATGCCCTAGTGTGAAATAGGCGTATATTGTATTTGACTTACAGCCAATACATTAGGCCTATATAAAAAAGTACATTTAATTTACAGTTAGTATAATTAACCTTACTATAAGTTAAGTTGACTTACTGTATTATAATTACTATCATTCCAATACTAGCGACTTTTTGGTTTTTGCGTATACGTTAGTATGGTAAACCAATCTTTTCGAGTAATCGTTAAATTACGTGTTATGACCCAAGCACGTTAGCGGGTCAGGAAACAGGCCAGCATGCAGCTGAGTTACCAAGAGCCTGAAGTCCAATACATCAGGCGGGGAACATCTCTCGGTGAGCCTCAGTGAACACCGGTGAGCCTCAGTACTGAAGATGGTATGAAGGCCATAGGATATAAGGACGGTTAGCATCACATAGATAGTATTTCCTTTATAGCTCTTCAGTTCTCAATCTAAGTATTCAGTCTACGCACCTGAATAGCCCAACGGCTAATGATCATTCTATAGCACGAACAAACATCTTCTGATATTGCACCTTTGTTACCTCTGCTACTTTACTGCTAACATAAACCCTCTGACACCTTCTACTTACTCACGGGTATTTAGTGTAATCATTACATTACGACCTCGTTAACTGGCCAGACCCCTGCTAATTTCAGTTGATTTCCATACCAAATTGAACCTCTTTGCATTCAAATTGACCCCAATTTCCTTTAATTACCCCATGGCTTCGAGGTCCAACTTTATCAATTTCCACAAAAAGTTCTTTCCCTATAAGTTTATGTAAACTTTTAATTCAGCCGTGCCGATTAAACAAGTTGTTATCATTAGTTTCCTAGCAGTCTTCCAATTAGTTAGTATATCTCTAACTGTTACCACGTGGTTTTTCCTTGCCGGGCGGCCTCTTAATGTATCCCTCAATATGTATAATTAGCTTATTATTATCTATGAACCTTTCAAAGGCCTTATTCGGTGATGCCTTTGTTAGAGCATTAATAGGATTGTCTTTTTTGCTAATCCACCGGAACTTTTAGATCTCTTTACCTTTGTAGGCTTAGCGGAGTGGCATTACGTCGATTATCAGGCGTTTTTCGCTAGTAGTTTCGAGTTTTAAAAAGAATTCGAACAGGCTTTTCAAGTTGGTATAAATTACTACCAGGATCAAATGAATCTCTAAATTTCTGGTAATAACGTTAAGGGTTTCTTATAATTTCATACTTATATTAAATTCTAATATTATGTTGTAAAAGTCTAGAACTAGTATATTTCGTATAATCCTCTTATATTTAAAAAACGTTTAATGAATTAGCCTACCAATAATGTCCATTTAATCCTCCCACTTATTCCTATTGATAAGGGTTCTTAAAAGCCGATCTATAAATATAATCCGGTATCATTTACAAATAACTTATCTATAAAGATTATTAATTTGACTCTCAACAAGTTGATCGGAACTATATCAATCCCCTGGTCTAGGTTTCATATTTGTTACTTAAATCTTTTATTTAGCCAGTTGAAGTCTTTATTTATGAAAATATGTATTTATACCGTAATAAATAGGTTGTAAAAAGCCTTTAGTTAACATAGGATAATGATACAGCTGCCAAGGGCACGCTATTCTAGGTACTGTTAAGCTTTAGTTACGTTAATTTTATCAATTATAGTTAAATTAACACCTTAACTCTTTTTAAAAAAATAAGTCTAGTATTCATACCAAGTATACGAATTGACTACCTATTAAAGTTAAGTTGGTTACCCTCTGTTAACGTTGTAACCGCCTTATAATTCCAAAACTTAGAGTCCTTTATGTCTCGTTATTCCGATACTATAAAACCAGCAGCTTAGACGTAAAGGGTATCGTTAATTTATATACCTATCAAGCCGAAGTTCTCGTTGAACATTATAAACAAATACAGGTAGTATTTTAAAGATTATATATCCAATCGGGATTTTCAGTGCAACTAGTAGGTTAAAAACTAATAAATGCCTGTGTCAGCCAGTCCGTATAATAGTTTGATATATCGTATTACCGTCGTTAAGGTCTATATAATACGTAATTCTCATGGAAACTTTCATGAGACGATTCAT
Organism: Anisogramma anomala; assembly: GCA_038502455.1. Classification (NCBI taxonomy): domain Eukaryota; kingdom Fungi; phylum Ascomycota; class Sordariomycetes; order Diaporthales; family Gnomoniaceae; genus Anisogramma; species Anisogramma anomala. Next base: position 30,795,878 of record JASMMZ010000003.1, on the reverse strand, counting down.
TACAAGTCGATTATAAATTACGTGTATACCTACGTATTATCTTAGTAATTAGGTGTAAATTTTCCTATAATTCTAGTTAATAAATTTATCACCCAATTAATTACTAAGCGTTAGCTAATTTTCTGAATCATTAGCAATTATATAAAGATTTAGTTTTTACCTTTATTACCATATTCTTAAGGGATTAGACGTGACTTTTCGTACGGCTGCACCGTAATCTTGCCTTTAACTTCGTAGATAATCCTTTATTTAAAGATTGTAATACTTGGGTTATAAAGGTTAAAGTCGGTTTTCAGCACGAATTATACAACTCCTAGAGTTAATAGACTGTTAATTTCGACCTTATCGCTTTTTTAAAAGTGTTAGTTGAAGGTTTTAATAATATCTTATATTCGAAGTTTTAATACCAAGTTTTCTTTATCCTTGTTTTTTATACTTACCCAAGTAGTATCATAAATACAGCCTGATATGTATTCCTTTTTTTAACATTCCCCTTTTTGGGATTTATCCATGGTAGCGACATTTTATTGGCTTATCGATAACTAGTAAAAGAGATTCATATTATCTTAGTTGCTTAACTTAATGGATTATATCGGTAGTTATATTAATATAAGGTTTGACCTGAGTAGTACAAAAAGTTATGGGGCTGTTAATAATTTTAACAATTACTTTAAATTTGGCGATACTTAATATTTTATATGGGCTTTTCTTTTTACCCGGCTTTCGTTATACGAGGATTTTACTTTTGTAACAATAAATCAAATACGTCGATTATCGTAGGGGTATTCCTAGTGTTAAAAGTATTGTTAACTTAGAGGTGTGCCGATTTCTTTCGTAGTTTCTTTAAGACTTTACCGTAAATTATAATTCGCTTTTAGGTACTTGCCAATAATAGAGATTTATTTGTTAGGCTTATGTATGTTTTAAAGATCAACAGAGTTGGAATTAAGCTATTAGGACCCACAATATTATTTCAACCCTGTACCGCTTTTTAAAGTCGTGGCTTTAAATATGTGAAGCTTTCAATTTCCAATATAAGGATGCTATACGCTCGATGAAGTAGTACGTATGCCCTTTTAACTTTTTCAATGCTTTAGTAGGCCTTTACAGGTACTTATTTGTTTTGAATACCTATGATCTTGGCATTTTTTTGAAACTTTGTTGCTGTAAAGTTTGTGTTAGTATCGTAAACAATAATGTTAAGTGGGCTTAAATACGTGTTAATTTACAGTGTCCTTAGCTTTTCCTATGTATCCTTTGCTGATAAAAACTTTAGAAACTTAACTCCGTAGGAAAATGTTGCGGACTTAACGACGTGTAAAATTAGCCTATTAGTTAAGTAGAATATATTAACGACGATCTTATAATGAAAATCTTTATCGCTTTTTAGTGCAAAATTAAATATTGGGAGGGTTTAAGCATATATTTGACAGTGATGATAAAGCTTTTAGATATCTTTTAAAGTAAAGTATTTTATATCTTTATGCGTCGTAGACTTCAAGACTTTATATAATCTAAAAGGGTTTTTGTCAGCTTTATGACAACTTATATCAATACTTAAACCCCTTGTCGATTAAGTTTCAACTTGTTTCAACTCCACCCCTTTTCAAATTTCCTTTTATATATTAATAGTTCAATCATTCAAAAATTTAAGGTACTTGCAAAAAACACGATTACTGCGGTCGAGGTCTTCGCCACCGTTTTATTCAATGATGTAGTTGTTATAGAAGTTAATCAGGTGTTTCCCCATTAAGTCTTCATTAATATCGTATCTCTAAAGATTTTTATCGAAATATTTTGAAAAGAAGGGTTTAAAGGCTTTAATTTCCTTTATTCTCTTTTGACTAGGTGCTATTTTAAGGTTCTGGCTGATATGGGGCTTGGTGTTTTGGCGTAAAGTTATATAGAAACTTGGCAACTTAGCGTTGAGTCGCGCGATATGACTTTTTCGGCGCTACTTGACGAATTTTAGTGTTTTTGTTGAGGGTACCCAACTTGGAGATTTAATTGGCATGAAAAACTAAAAAGATAAAAGTAAGGAAAAAAGTTTGGTGTAAAAGGCAACGTCGAAAGTAGTTTGTCATTATAAATAGAGGTCGAAAGTTAAAAGCTGTTGGCCATAGGATTTAATCGTTTTTGTAGTAGTAATACCTGGAATGGTACTAACTTAGTCGTTTGCGAATTTACCAATTTAAGACCTTTGGAGGTTAATCTCAACGTTTTTAAACAAGGATCCGTAAAGATTTCTTAGTGTTTTCAATTAGAGATACCGTTGCTTACTTTCAGATTGCCGTTGTGGACTAACGCAACCCAAGAGTCTTTTCTGTTTTCCTGCCATTGTGTACTGGTGCATTACTAATAGAGGCCCTTCATAAGAATATTTCCTTTACCCTAGCCGCCGTTTGTTAATGTAAAAGGTAACCCAAAAGTAACTTTTTCCTCTACTTAGCTTATTTATACTTAACTCAATAAGTACTAATCAATGTTGGTAAGGCTTTAGACTTTGCAACATTGTCGATTCGATTGATCGAAGTAACAGTAGTATTACATTAGTTAAGTGGTAGATGTATTATTTTTGGTTTGGCAAGCCTCTAACCGGTTTGCATAGTAGTTTACATGGTAAATTTCTTGGCTTGTACCCTAGTATGAAATAATCGCATACTGTACTTGACTTACAGTCTATACAGTAGGCACGCACAGAATAATACACTCAACTTGCAGTCAGTATAGTCAACCTTACTGTAAGTAAATTTGACCTACTGCACTTCAATTAGTACTATTCCAACAGTATATAATATGAAGTAAAACCATTATACGTTTTGCTCAAAATAATGACTGTTATTATAAGTATTATTAAAAAGTCTAGGACGAGTTTGATAGAAATAACTAGTTTTGTTATAACTATTTGCGTCCCGATTATAGAAGATACGGTTGATTAAACGTAAAGAATAACTATTTTTAAAATCATCATCAATTATTTCATTATTTAACTTTCCTTACGTTCATTTTGAGATAATCGCTCGCTAAATATATTTTTATATATGAAAACTGAATTCTAAATCGTATATTCTTGGGTAAAATAGGTCCCATGATGTGTCATATAAAATTGATTTTATTCGGCAATATAGGAAGATTACTCAAGATTAAATTTAATATAGGTACTTTTTTTAAGAACAAAATCTTTTCGTTCGTTAATGTTGGAAATCACAAAAAAGTATCCGAAATCAAATTAAGTCGCTGAAGGAGATAAATGAAGTATATAATATATACATCCAGGTAAATAACCATATCAATAGGTCTTTCATTTCCCAGATCCGTAAAAGTTGTATTTAGCGAAGTTTTTTTAATCATACTTTTCGTAAATTTATAGTCCGTAAAAACAACTATTAGATACAGGTTTTCAATCAACATTATTATAGAGCGTTTACTCGTTTAAATGAGGTAGGTTATATTATATTTAGAAAGCCAGTCATTCAATTTTAATTTCATAATGTATTGATTAATAAATATGATAAGTTAAATAACATTGGCGGGAATTAATTTACCGCGTTTTAAAATATGTTTGGGCTTAAGTTAGAAACGTATACTATTAAATCCTTCGTCCGATCTTTCATTCAATTGCAAAAATAGTGATCGAAACGGATTGAAATGATATGAACATAATTTATTATTTAAATACTTTTATAAGGCGACGAAATATATCTTTTCTTAGTTAATGGACGTAATTTTTTTAATATAAGTGTAATATATAAGTTTCCCACGATTGTTGTTTCTGAACCATTCGACCTTACGACCTATAGATAGTAAATAAGTTTTCAGTTTTGTAATAATTTGGATAATTAGGCGAAGTATAGGACTATTAGGCAGAAAAAGCCAATAGTTTCCAAGTACGATTTCAACGTTTTAAGGGTAATTAGAAATAAAAAATCGCGAAACTCTCGGGTAAATTTAGAGGTTGTTAAAATACCAAAACTATTTACCTTAAATCCATGTAATTTAATAGACTTAAATCCTATGTATAATTTTTCTAGAAAGAAGATTTTAATCTTAATAAAAGAAAAGGAAATTGTATTAAGTATTTTCAATAAACTATTGAAGTTATAAAGTAGAATAATGATATTATATATAAAAGCTCGACGAAATAATTTATATAACTTGAAAGTGCGGTTCATGAATTTTCATTTGAAATTTATTGAACTTTTGAAGCCCATTAGTATTACCTTTCAACGTTTATATCCTAAATAGCTTATGAAAGTCAACTTATTTCAATATTTAAATGTGTGAGTAATTAAAAAAAAACCTTTTCATATTATTTACTAAAATGTAAAAGAAGTTTTGTAAAGAGTTGATGACATCGATTTAAACAGGTAATAGGTAGTTATTATGGATAGAGTATTTATCATAAAGCTCAAGATTCACTATTATGCGACCATATTCGATATTATAAAGTTTTCTTCAAATTACGAAAACTAATAAATTCAATAATAAATTCTTTTTACGAATTTTTTACGACTTTAACAGTGTGATTTATGAAATTATTTGTTTAGAAAAACCTCGTTTCACCGAAAATCTGGGTAACGATGACAATTAATTTTTGTATTTTACCAGCCTATAGCAAGTAAGACTTTCATTATTTAATCGAAAAGAAGCTTAATAGGCCGAAAATCATACTAGATATTAGGGAATTCATTGTAAATCTATACGAATTTGGAATTTTTAAACGCTTTTGTTACTTTAATGTAAGTTCCGTATTTGGCTTTTAACATTAGTATATAATTTAGAGTTTTCATTCCGAAAAAAGTTGTAAAGTCTTTAAAATAATTGTATTGGAATAGTAGTCAAATACAGTAAAGTCAAGACAACTAAACTGTCAGTTTAGTTGATTGTACTGACTGCAAATTGGCTATAATTTGTGGGACTTCACTGCAAGTTTAGTGCAGTAGGTGTCCACTTCATAGTGAGGTATATGCCAAAGCATTTAGCCATACAAATTAGTATGTAGACCAGCTAGTGATCTGCCAAACTTAGAACTTACAACTGAACAACAAATTTCAATGCAGTACCATTTACTTCGACCACAGTGATCGAATCAACTACGTTTAAATGATAAAGGCTTACTAACAGCTTTTTCTATTAATTAATAAGATTCAGTTTTTTTTGCGATTTTTTTGGATTTTCGCTCAATATCCGTAAATCCTTGCGAAAGGTTTTAAATTAACTTAGCAACAACGTTGAGAAATATCGTTTCAGATTGTAAGTTAACGAAAATTTACGAAAAAGGACGAGATTTCATTTTTTTTTTTTGCTGTTGCGGCAGTATAGAATTCCAATCAAAACTTGGCTTTTATAGATGGGGTTTTGGAGCTTAAGTCGCTTGTAGCTAGAAGAGTTACTGGAGAATTTACAACGGCCTTACGAGTATAGTAAGTAATTTCGGAAACTACATTTTCAACTCCTATTATCTATAGAAACGTTTATATGGTATTTTTCCAAATTATGTAAAAATATACCGTATTTTTACACTGTGTAATAGTTTCGAAACGTATATACTTAGGAATACTCATAACTCTAGTAATAGGATAGTAAAGCTAAGTAATATAGAAATTCATTAAATTTATAATCATTTTTAACGCGTATGGATATTAAGTAATAAATATAAGTAAACGAACCTTAGGAAGCTTAACGTATTTGATCGTATCTTCGAAAGTATTATAAGTTTTTCGATAACTAAAGAATTAATATTTGGGGGTATTTTTAAAAAAGATGTTAGGGTTAAATTGAAAATAGAGTTTAAACGAGGAAGGATAAAAATATCAGGAAAAACTCTACCAAGTAAGAAAAAGCTCTTTATAAGTTGGCATAACTTGAGGAATATCTTTCAAACTCACGCCTCAAGAAAAAAGGCGTTAAAAACTTTTAACGCCTTTCTATAAGTTTCAGGGGACCTCCCATTTATTCCCAATTAATTCAAACCTTTTCACACACCAACAATAAAAAACCTATGAATTTTCTCGGTAGCTTAATAACTTTATGTAACAATACGAAGTACGCTTTTAACCGCAATATAACATGTGAATTAACGGTTTTTAAAGCGGGAAAAGGTATTAACGTTGGCATTATACGGTTAATTAAACAAAATTTTCAAGTTCTTCAAAACCCTTTCTACGGTTAAGTCCCTCTTATCTCTCAAACCTTCCCTTAAAACCAACAAGTTCTTTGAAATCGCTCAATCACTCAAAATAAATCTTTCTATAGTAATTATACTTGTACACACAAGTCTACCATAGGTCATATTACAGGACTTTACTCCTTAGGCTAGGAAACTAACAACTACCATTATTATTGTGACTTTGAAAACCCAAATTTTGATTACTGGCAGAAACTACTGACGACTGAAACAACTATAGCGACCTTCCACTTAAACCTATCAAAATAGTTAACATTAGCTATATAATCCTCACAGACTTCGCAAAAATCTAAAATAAAGAAAAGAAATATAAAGAAAAGTTTAATAACCTTTTTAATACGAAGATACTACTCTTTTTAAATATATGCAAGTAAATAAATATCTCTTCTTCTAGTTTTCACTTATTATTTCTTGGAATCCTTATAAGACACGCCAAAAATTATTACATAACTTTCTAAACGCGAGAAAAACTCTTTCGCGAAATCTATAATGGTATAAAAAGCCACTTCTAATACGATATCCATTTCGCGTAATATTATACGGATTAGTATATTATAACGTAAACTACGATAATAGTTAAGAAGAAAGAAGAGTAAATACTAATAGATATTTTAAATTAAATTCTTAACAAGTTGATATTATAATAATAAGTATTGAGGAAAGCTTATATTAGGGAAGCCACGCTACGCGAATAGATAGAAGCAACAGTTACAGGTATAATTGAATTTCAATTCGTTGTATAACGCCTAAATATTATTTGTAAAATATATTTTAGCCAGTTTCTTTTTTATTTTGTAACTATGATGGTATTTATGCTAAATTCTACTAGTATGTATTTTCAAATTGATAACTTTCGTGATATAAAGAATGAAACCCGCGCATTAATATACTACATTAATCTTAATTACAGACTATCCCAGCGACTAAAATCTCATCCAAAACCTTCGGATTGAAGGATACAATCACATTGACGTGAACGAAGGTAAGACTCGAGCGGACCTGTTGATTACAAAAAATTATCGTTGCAATAATGGTAAAAAGTGTTGAATTTTTGATAAATCGAGTTATTAGTTAATTCGTCATCCTCCAGTTAAATGTTATAAATAACAGGTATTATATTACTCCTAATAACTTATTACCATTGAATATAATTACTTTAACTATCTTGGAAACTACAAGGGAAAAAAGTTGTTAATGGTAATGATACTCCTAAATAAATCATGTGATATAAAGATGTTATTCCTCACACAGCCTAATAACTAACCAACTGCGCCTTTTTGTACCGTTTAAGAAACTAAAACCCTTATCTTTAATTTAACTAAGCTTTTAACCTATTATAAACCTTTAATCTTCGCGATCGTTATACCAACCACGTTTTAACGTATTATGTTGAACATCAGGATATTAAAATACTTAATAGAAAGCTATTTACAATACATGGCATTGCGGAAGGAAAACCCCACTGCTATGGAAATCAATCGCTGAAATATTGCTAAGGATAAAGTGAACTTAAACTTAAGTGAATAACTATTGTTACTGAAGAGAACAGTTATTCAAATTATTATTAGGTTAATTAAGTTTTATATACTTGATTTATTTACCTTTTCCTCCTTTACTTAAGGGATATGAAAAATCTTAGCATGAATATATACATCAATGTTAATAAGCTAGTTAAAAATGACCAAATGTTTCTTCTCTCTTTCAAGGAAGGGAATTTGTAGTTCTACTTTTAAGGTCTAAAGGCAATGGTATTAAATTTAACTAAATTTGAAATATATCAACTATACCAGAGGTTTAATTACTTAGTCGTTGATAGGCTATATAAAGTCCTTAAGTCCATATGGTACGAAAATATAGAATACTTTACCCTAAAGGCTATTAAAACAACTCTGTTAGTATTTTTCAACGTATACCTAGACCCCTCGAAAATTTAATTTTACATTAAAAAACGACAAAAACTTTAGTTACATGATCTTTATCAATTTATTCTTTAGAAAATAAGTTCATTATTTATCTCATTAACTTCGCAACCTTTTTTTATGAAGTCAAATTCCTAAAATTCCTATTAGCGAAAAATACGTAAGAAATGTTAAGGATATTATGGATTAATACGTATTTGAGCTTATTTGATATCGTTGTCCATGATATTTATATGAATTTTACCGCGACGAAGTTTTGGGCGAATGGTAAAATAATGGAAATACAATAGAAATAGGTGCCTATTAAGGCCTACTAAAGCATTAAAAAGGTCGCAAGGGTATACGCGCTACTCCGAAAATCGTACAATATTTTTACGCTAGAAATTGGAAAATTTACAAAAGAGGAGACACACCTTTAAATGGCGGTAAAGGGTTTAAATAATATTGTAGGCCTTAAAGAACTGATATGCCAGTTACTAGTTTTTAGAGAGTACACACACCTAACGAGTGAATCTCCGCTATTAGAAAGTATCTAGAAGAAAGCTGTAACCGATAGTAAAGCGGTAAAGAAATTACAGAATAAATAGGCACGGCGGTAAATCAAAAACGCTATTGGTAGGCCTTAGATGTTGCAAAGTTGTCGATTCGAATCATGGTTGAAGTAACAGTAGTATTGCAGTAGTCAGATGGGTAGATGTATTGTTCTAGGTTTGGCAGACCGCTAGCCGGTCTGCACTGTAATTTGTATGGCCAATTGCTTGGCCCGTACCCTAGAGTGAAGTGTAGCGTACTGCACTCAACTTACATACAATACGGTAAGTCTGCACAAAGCAATACATTTATAGTACGGTCAACTTTACTTACAGTAAAGTTGACCTACTGCATTGCATACAATACCATTATAATACTGTTTCAACACTGGCGACTTTTTGTTTTGTGCCTGCACGCCAACATAGCTTATCATTAATTGGTGGCAACCTTCAAAACCCCTCCTCAATTCACAAACCAGACCCCTGTCAATTCCAATTAATCTGTACTGAAAACAACTTCAATTACAGCCCCTTATAGCCCGTTTTCTTTAGTCCTCCGAGGCCTTCGTTTTTTAAATCCCGTGTACAGATCCTTCGCCATAGACCTACGCAAATCAAGTAAGCCACTACTTGCGTACCTTTTACCAGTAGTTTAAGCTACTGCCATCGCCACCATTACCCTAGCAGTCTTTCAATTTACCAGCCTGTTCCTCCACGTTACGTGTTGGGCGATCCACGTATTCCTCGATTCGTATAGTCAACGTATTGCTGTCTACAAATCTTTCCAAAGCGTTATTAGGTGTAGCCTTAGTTATAGTATCGGTAAGGTTATCTTTACCATTAATATACTAGAACTTATCGATTTTCCGGGCTTCGTATACCTTTCTTAACGCCATTTCGTCTATTATCAGGCGTCTTTTCATTGATCGTATCTATTTTTAATACGTATTCGTAAAATCTTCGGGAGCTAATACATATTACTATAGGTATCAGTAGCAAATCCAGCTATTTGATAATGATTCTTAATATACCGTCAATTATTATACCGATATTAAAGCCTGTTATTTTATAGTAGACTTTCGAGGCTAATATAATTCGAGTTACACGTTTATATTTAATAAATGTTTAGTATATAAGGTTCCCGATGATCGTAAATTGCTCTTTAGATTTATCCCCGTTAACGAACATTATTAAAAAGCCGATTTATAATGTAAGGTTAGTATTATTGGCAAATAACTCTTTCGTAAAGATTATCAGCTTTACTTTCGTTAGCTTTATAAAAACTATATTAATTCCTACTTCTATATAATTCATTTGCCATTAAACCCACTTATTTAACTTGTCAAAGTCTTCGTTTTATGGGTTCTTTAACTGTACCGTAATGGAAAGGTCGTACTATACCTTCGGTTAGCATAGTGTGGCGATGTAGGCGGTATGGACCCTTTGCTCCATATATCTTCATACACTTGCCTCGTTAACTTTGTCGATAATCATTAAGTTCGTTACTTGCCCCTTTTAATTTAAGCTAATATAAGTACCGCTTTTAGCTTTAATACTATAAACACGAAGTGACGATCTGTTAACGTCAAGTTATATACCCTTAACTAACGTTTTAATTAGCTTATATTTCTAAAGGATTAATTTTTTGATAACACGTTATTCCGCCGCTATAAACATACCATTTCCGAGAAAAAGGGTATCGTTAGTTTACATACCTATGATACGAAAATCTTTACCCTTTGTAATTGATAGGTTCGTGTCAAATATGAAAGTCTTTATACCTAACCTATTTTTAAAGTATACTTGGTATGTTAGGAACTAGTAGATGCCAGATTCGGCTAATCCGTATAAAGGCTTAATACAGTATATTATCTTATTAATTGGAAATTTGTCCCTTAGTTTTTGGTGTGGTTTTAATAGTACAATCCGCTTAAGATCGGTGGCAGATTACGTATATATTTATGTAATGTCCCGGCTATTGAGTGTAAATTAACCCTTTACGCCAATAGTCAAACTAACGATAATAACGACAATCAAACGCTAACTAATCTTCTGAATAATAGGAGATTGAATAAGGATTTAGTCCTTTTCTTTATTACTATATCCTTAAACGATTAGCCGTAACTTTTCGTATAGCCGGTTCGTAGTTTTACCTTTAACCTCGTAAATTATTTTCGACTTAAAAATAGTAATATTTTAGCTTTTTAATTTAGTTAACGGTATAAACTGTATAACTCCCTATAGTCAAAGGCCATTGACTTCCACTAAATTACTTTTTTTCAAAAGCTTACCCGGAGTATTAATAATGTTTTATGCATGTAATTTAAAAGTAAGTTTTTTATTAGACTCTTCCTTTTAAAATATCTACACTGTTATATATACCCTACCAGGCCTGTAATCTTCATCTTTCTCCTTTTTAATGTGTATCCTCTTCTTAGGTAGTTTTTTACGCCATCGACGTTCCATCGGCTTATTAACGGTCGGCTCAGAAGGGTTATATTAACTAATTCGCTTGGCTTGGAAGTCATCGACGTCGTAATCTTTATTAGACTTAAGAGGTCTTTTATACAGATTAATTTATATAACTCAGAAAGTTACGATGCCGTTAGTAGTTTTAACCAACTCGTTTAAATTGGTAATACTTAAGATTTTATACGGCCTATTCCATTTGACTAGCTCGCGTTACGTAAAGACTTTACTTTAAAAGGGGAGTAAAAGTACGTTTGTTATTAAAGGTCCGTTTCTAGTATTAAGGGTATTATTAACATGGTGGCGTGCCGATTCCTTTTTTAGTTTCTTTAGCGTTTTGCTATATATTATAATACGTTTTTAGGTAGTTAACAGGGGTGGCAACTTAGTTATTATACGTAGGTAAACTCAAAATACCAATAGAGTTAATATAAATCCGTTAGAGCTAATAGTGTCGTTAAAACCTTTTACCGCTATTTAAAAGCGTTTCTTTTAGCTTGTGAAGCCTTTGATTTCCAATATAAAGATATCATAAGCTTTTCATAAAAAGGCGTATACCCTTTTAACCTTACCAATACCCTAGTAAACTTTTATAAAAACCTGTTAATATTAAATCCTTATTAACTTTACATTAATTTCAAATTTTATCGTAGTAAAGTTGGTACCGGTATCGTAAATAAGCCCGTTTAGTAGACCAAGGTACGAATTAATTTACAAAATGCGTAGTATTTCCTATTTTTTTTTCTTCGTAATAGTCTTAAGAAACTTAACGCCGTAAAAAGCTGTAACGGAGTTTACGACTTGTAATACTAATTTACCGTGTAAGTAAAGCACGTTTACGAAGATTTCCGAGTTAAATTTTCAATCTTCTTTTAATGTAAATTTAAAACTTAAGGGTTTAAAAGTATATTTAACAGTGGTAGTAAAATTGTTAAACTGCCTTTAATACTGGCAGGTCCATATTTTTGTAACCAATTGACTTTAAAACCTTCTAAAACCTATTAATTACCGGGTAGTCAAACCTATAATGTAGTTCACAAAGTTTTGTCTTCGTCAAGTTTAACAACACTATTTCTAATCCTTAAAAATAAAAATAAAAATACCCCTACTTGAAGTTAAGTAAAAACCTTGAACCGAGTTTAATATATATTAGTTTATTAATCCAAATATTAACGTTAACGCCGAGGTTTTTCATGTCTCTAAGGTAAAGGAGAAAGGGGGTTGGAGACTTTAAGATGTAAAAAATAATAGGGTCAATAATAATCTTCACTATCGTTGATTCCAGTGACGATATCTCTTTCCTAGGACTAAAGCTAACTTTAGCTTTGCTATCATCCACGTAGTCAAGTTCCGTAATAGTATTAGTATCTCTTTGTAACGCGATGTACTACAAATAACCTCCTGTTAAATACCGTATTACCCCCGTATCCGGTATAATTCCTTAAAAGACTTGCTTCGCGTACCGGTTTTAAATAGTAAAGAGGTATATAAGGCTAGGTTTTTTATCGTTATAACGGCGGTAGGGGTCTTTACCTATTAAACTGTACAGGAATATGTGATTGGCTAGTAATTACGTAGCTTTCGAGCTAATACCGGTATCAGTACTGGTATCTTTGTGTTAGCTGATAGCCTTCGACTTATTTTCTGTCTCCTTAACTTTACTTTCTTTAAATTATGTAACACGTTCCATGTAATCCCATTTCAAAGTAAAAGTATACTACGTATAATATATCACTCGTTTTACTTTATGCTTGGTGAAAATGTAACGTATTAACCAATAACCCTGATTGCGACAAATTTAATATCTCTTAATATTGAAATTAAATTTACTTAAGCGATTTGAAGATTCTAAGGAGGATAAATACCCTCCTTCGTAGGTAGAGGTCCGTATTTTCTGATAACCGTACTTACCGAGACTTCCGTACCGTCGATCAATGTAATACAAGTTGAAAGGGTTTTCTTCTTTACTAAATTCCGGAGCTTATAAATACATGCCGGTCGAACCAGAAACTCGAGCAATTACGGTCGCCAACAAGAAAAGTAATTAGCTGAAAAACCCTTCGTAGGTAGCATTAAGGCATTACAAGATTTATTCAAACTTTTTATAACCCGTAACTGTTTAGCTAATCAGTTAGCGCAAAGTGTCCTCGCCAGCTTTTACGTTTCTTATTACCTATTAGTAAAGTATCAGCCTGTTAAACATTTAATTCAAAAAGTTTATTTTACTTCTCGACTCTTTTTTATAATTTAACATGTAAAACTACTTAATAATGTTTTAATACGTATAATACTAGGCGAGGTTGACATCGTATTCGAAATAGCCCTTTATACTATCGTAGATTTCGCAAAAAGAGGTATAATTCATAAGGTATCGGAGGTAGTAATCCTTAGCTTAGCCAGTAAGGATACTTGAAAATAACGAGTGAAAACCTGGTAACTCAACTTTCATTTGGCGGCAGATATTAAAGAATAGGCGTAGCTTAACGTCGAAAAGGTTATATAGTTTACCGTTATACATTTCTTTACCTCTTTAAATCTTAATAAACGTGGTAATTACCGTATAGTCTGCATCTTCATCTTTAATAGGAACGCGTCGAGAGGGAAGTGTAATATACTGGTCGTATAAGATTTCCTTATCTGGTTAGAGAAAAAACTAAAGCTATTACTAATATTAGTGGGTAGGATAATTTCCTTTGACTGAATTTGGAGGTAAAAAGCCAATATTTATACCTACAATAGTCTCGCGTGTAAAGCCGGTCCTTCCTTAATTTGGCTACTAAAACTGGACGTGTTAAAAAGCTTGGGGGAAATAGGCTTGATGGTATCCGTTGCAGGAAGGTTAGTGATAATCCTCCTGATATGAAGGGGTTCGACGAGGCTCCTTTTTAATTAACTGATGTATTTGAGAGCTTGCGAGGTGTAGGTTGATTAATTCCTTACTTCTACTTATTTAAGTTTAGGTAGGTTTTTACGAACATATATATGGACGTCAAAGGTTGCTGTCACCAATAGAGTCTCCTTACCCTTAATTAAGGTCTATTAAGGGTCTTTATTAGTGGCATAGTCGTAAAGTAGGTTGGCCAAATTACCTTTCTTTCCTTTTTTCGTAGGGAGTTTAACTTCTTGAACGATTAACTAGGTTTTTATTCTTGTTTTTACTTGTCTTTTTAACTATTTTCATATGTCTAGACTCCAGTCGCAGAACCAGTTTTTAAAGTCGTTAAGGGCTATAGGTTTACGTCTGATTCCGATGATGTTTGTATCGAAAATAAAGTGGCCGATTACGTTGGTTACGTGTTTTGGAGTAAATTTTTTAGTGGTTTTAGTAAACCAGAATTCTTCGTTATAGTGTTTTTCAAAGATGGTGTCGAGGTCTTTGATTGCCTTTTTTCGTTCGGGGTCGTTAACGGAATGGATTACAGTTCATTTTAAAGCTATTATGACGATCTGGCTAGTGTAGATAGTGGTGCTGATAGACTTGGCAATCTAAGGGCGTAGGGACTTAGAAATTTAATGTAAAGTCGAGTAACGTGGTTTTTTTTTTTTTTTTTTTTTTTTTTTTTTTGGCTCAACTTGATAATTCCTCGTGTTTTAGCTGGAAGCAGCGAACTTGACGATTGAATTGAGGTAAAAGAAGTAAAAAAGAGTGAAGTATAGGTAGAGATTTGATATAGGTGGTGCATTCGGAGGTTGTTATTAGTAGTGGAGGTTATTTGGCGTAAGGACTTAGTCGTTTTTCTTACGATTTGCAGTAGTAGTACCTATAGTGATAAAACTTAGCCATTTACCATCTTTCAGAACTTTGAAACTTTTAGGCGGTCAATATAAACGCCTTTAAAAAAGATTAATAAAGATTTCTTAGTGTTTTCGAGTAGCGATACCATCGCTTACTTAAAGACTGCCGCGAACAACTATACAATCTATGAGTCTTCCCTATTTTCTGCCGCGAACAACTGCACAGCGCATAGGGGCCCTTCGTAAAAACCTTGCCTTTACCTTGCCTAAAAAGGACAAAATATAACCGGAAAGTAGCTTTTTTCTTTTACTCAGCCAATCTGTGCTTAACCTAATAAGCACAGATCAGAGTTGGTAAATCTTAGACGTTACAACGTTGTCGATTCGAATCGAGGTCGAATTAACAGTAGTATTGCAGTAGTCAGATGGATGGATGTATTGTTCTAGGTTTGGCAGACTGCTAGCCGGTTTGCACTGTAATTTGTATAGCCAATTTCTTGGCCCGTGCCCTAGAGTGAAGTGTAGCGTACTGCACTCGACTTATACCCAATGCAGTAAATCCGCACAAAGAAATACACTTGCAGTATGGTCAACTTTACTTACAGTAAGGTTAACCTACTGCATTGTATACAATACCATTGCAATACTATCCCAACAAATTCCCTTAATACTAGCGTAGATATTATTATATATACCCATATTTAATACACGTAGGTCAAGTAGCAGTGCATTATGCTGCAAGGTGCACTCCTGCCAAAGTTCACAATAATGTGTCACGCTGCAAGATGCACTCTTACAGAGTGCATCATGCGTAGCGCGGTCTAGAAAGGGTATTCTAGAGTGTATGGCAAAGTGTCACTGCCTGGATAAGAGGTTTATAACCTTTTATCTATAACGTACACTCTTTAAATGCTTTTTTATAAACTTATCTATCTTTACAATTACAATACTAATCTTTATAATTTATTTTTTACTACGTTAACCTAATAAAAACTTTTTCAATACTCATTAATAGCCAACTTGGTCGACTGTAAATAGCTTAAAAAAGAAATAAATACAAGTAAAATACCTATAGCAGAATATTATAACGGTCCCAATTATTTATACTCCAATATTACGTTTTTACAAGAATTATGCAGAATATGTATAAAAACTGTAAAATTAAAGTAAGTTTAGAAAAAATTATTTTAGTATAATATTATTAATTTTTATTTGATACCCTATTTACCAAAAGCCTCGTTACACTATTATTAATCCTTTTTTGGTGCTTAAACATACCCGGGTACTTTTTAAAAGTCGGTTTTATCACGTATTAGATTACGTAAGTTAAAAACATTAGGTTTTTAACCCTTTTGTTAGGAGTTTTCCGATCTAAACGTAGCATTCTCATTGCTTACAAAACTTAGGAACGGTTATAAACGTAATATTTAAACCGCTCGCAACTAGTAGAAGCGGTTATAATTCGATATTAGAACCGCTTACCAAATACGAATTAAGCTTTGTACACCGGATTATATACACATACCTCTCCTTTTTCTTTGTTTCTATTTACCTTATCCTCCTTCACTTGCTCACCTTACGCCGCATATTCTAAGTTTAGTATTTACAACGTTTAAGTTTTCCTAGCCACTTGACTAGTTCAACGTTATTAAGAATTAATAAAACTAATTTGAAACGTTTAACTAGGCTATAGTTACGTTTTATTTGCGTATTTTTAAACTTTATTTATATTAGTAAACGTTAAAAGCCCTTCTTTCCATACTTTACTCGCTGTATTTACTTCGCGATTACGTAATGAAACGTTTTTTTTATTTGTTGTTTGATATTACCCTAAACTTTAAATAATTTCGAATCCTACCTACTACGCGAAACCGACACTTTATACCGCTCTAATATTAAGTGTATACAGGAATTACCATCACTAACCGCTCTAGTACACCTGTAATTATAGCTCCAACATTAATAACACCGAAGGAAGCCAACAGCTACTTCGATCTGTCAATCTAATATATGGGAATTATAAAGGCTATAATATATGAAATGAACCTAGGCCGTTAATATAACACTATAAATACACTAGATGAAAAATTAGATCTATATATGGTAAATACGTATATTTTGGCAATCAATTTTGTCAATTGGGAAGAGAAAAACTAAGACCCAATATATTATATAATTTTCATAAAAGAATTGAGAATTGGATTATAGGCAAATAATAAACTGTAAACTCCTTTATTACCAAAGCCTTACGAATTTAAATATGGAGTAAGGGTATTAATACTTTAAGAGGCAGGAACGGCCTCCTTATAAAATCCCTATTCAAAATAACACGATTTATCGACTTACCAAACTAAAAGAATAAAGATATGTATTAGACGGAAAATAGTTGGTAAAGAATATACGAACAAAACGGTAAAATGTGTATAACCTACAAATATAAAGTATAAAACAATCTGATACTATATTCGCGCCTAAA
Source organism: Anisogramma anomala (assembly GCA_038502455.1). Classification (NCBI taxonomy): domain Eukaryota; kingdom Fungi; phylum Ascomycota; class Sordariomycetes; order Diaporthales; family Gnomoniaceae; genus Anisogramma; species Anisogramma anomala. The sequence goes on along the minus strand of JASMMZ010000003.1, from coordinate 30,778,562 downwards.
ATGAAATACACCAAGATTAAGGAAAAAGAAAAACAACTATAATTATTGTTTACCACGCAGGTATAACATACCCCTATACCAGTGCATACTATAAAGTAAAGGTAAATACTAAACCACTCTTTAAATGCGATAAATACTCTTTTTAATCGTAATGAAAGCGGCCGAAATACCGAAAACAACCCACTTTAAGAAATAATAAGCGGTATGAAACGCTAATACGTATTTTACGGACTAATACTGACTAACTACAATCCATACTGAAACTTTTTACCATACCGTTTTCTTATTAATATGAGCGACCCCATATAGATTATTAACTTCGCTAAAATTAGAGATAATGATATAAATTACAACAGCGAACTAAACGACATATTTAATAATGAAATACGTATAATGTTAAATATAAATTAAAAGATGGATATTGAATATTTCAAATTTGACATTTTTTACCCGGAATATTATTTAGGTAAGCTAAGAAATGATATATATACCATATTATGTAAGTAAACACATTTACAAAGTGTTATAACCGCTTGAAATTACCCTTCGATATAGAAATTAACTATTAATTATACGATAGAAACTTGATTCATATAACCTAGGAATCCGTAAAAAAAATTGACGTAAAAACGTTGATAAAAACTTATAGAAGGTATTTACCGCTCTATTAACGAAATTCCGAAAATACTAGGCAGTCTTTAACTAAAATACAAGGGTAATGAACTGTTTATTCAAATAATAACAAAAGTATACCGCGGAAACCCGGATTTTGACCTTATACTATTTAAATACAAAAAGGATTTAAAACCCTTTTATACGAGTTTTGAAATATTACTCGAAACCTTTATACACCGATAGGCAAGTTTCAAAGTAGTATTTATAGCCGATAAAACCGAATATAATGGCTAAATTAATAAAGCAAACTTTACTAAAACCATTCATTATATCCTGGATTGAAGATTTAAAGTATACTTAAAGTAAAACGAACGATTGAAGTACGGTTATTAAAAGGGAAAATATCAGGGAGGAAGCCCTAGTAATAAAGAGCGAGGATAATCGTACATTAATAGACGAAACGTATTACGATTATAATAATATTTAGGAAAATATATACGAAGCCCTACGGGTTTATAAAAGCGTTATATTTTATACGTTAAAATCGGCTACTAGTTTACTAATTACTTATGTAAAGTAAATTCGGATGAAACGATAGTTTTGAACCGATCACTCACTTCAAAGTCAGATAAAAGATAAATTTACATCGTACATAAGAAGCTATTAAGGCATAAAAAATAAACTTAACGTTTACCTTTACGAATAAACCTCTGAAGACTTTAAAGGTGATAATGCTTACTTTACAGTCAAAGATGGCGAAACCGCCTAAAGTACTTTTACTAGCTTTTAAAACGCCTTTGTCTCATATAATATACGCTTAGATTACGAAAATGAAGTGTTGAACGCCTATATAACGTCGTGATTTATACTGTTAAACAGGTACGGCAATTTATTTCAGGGTATTATACCTAATACCGACGCGGCCAGAATTTTAACGACCGGAAAACAACAATTCGACGCGCTCGTAACGAAATTTACAAAATTTCAAGTTGACTGTATAAAGCAATATTGAAAGGTCTTATTAGGTAAAATCAAAAAGTCGTCGTTTAACATAATCTTTATAAATACGCGATTAGAACCAGTTCAATTTTACGCAATAAACTTTAAAACAATATTTCTACTTTCGTAAACTAATACAAATAAGTTCGGAATTAAAGTCCGGAATACAACTAATCAACTTATCTGCACCTCGAATAGTATATTCGTACCGCTTCAGTTTAAATTCAGCTATTTATATTTTTTCTCGGAAATACGTATAATGAAAGTTATTTACTTGATGTAACCGGAATTAAAGATATTATACCTTTGATTCAAACACTTAATTATAAAACGCCTTTTACGGCTATTTTACGCCGCAAATTACATATATATAGGAAAAGACGTATTTAAAGCTATCGATTTTTTTTGTTATAAGTACTAATTACACTTATAAGCCCTACGGTGTTTCAAATTCCGCCTTCACAAATACATAAACTTTAATTACGAGGTAATTATCGATATTATATACCTAAATAGCCAGCCGGTATTACACTTCGTCGATGCGGTAACTTTATTTCAAGTCGCTAAATTTACACGGAACGTTTTCACTACAAATTACTAAAACGTTTTGGTTAATCATTTGTTAAAGGTATACTTAAGACCTTCGGATTCGATTACATACGATGTTAATACGGCCTTCGACTTTATGAAATAGCGTACTCAAGTTAGAATGTCCAATAACAAATATAAATAAATACTAGTAAAATTACTACAAAGCATTGAAAAGTGTAAACAGTACTATGAACCATTTAGAAGGTGGTATATGGTATTGTCTAAAGAGTTTAAGGGTAGCAATTTTAAGGAATATATTTATAAATGGCGGTTAACTCCATAAATAACACTTTTGGTTCGAGTGGGCTAATCTTTACGCTCCTTATTTTTAATACTTATCCGAGGATCTATAAAAACTTTACACTATCTCCAACTATATTACAAAGGTCAAATGCTATAGAGAAAGCTATGGAAACATTACGTTTTCTTCGGGTTAAAACGATGTTTGAAAAACTTTGGCTACGAAGAACTGCCCACGTAAAACTAGAGTTTTAAATATACCATTGTAGCTTAATATTCTAGTTTGGAAAAATTAAAACGGATAAACTATCCTTTGAAGAATTAACGGATTCCAAGTTTATATTATACTAATTAATTTTCTAAACAATATAAGTTCGTTTTGTTCAATAATAAAACGGAATTTTAAAGGAAAAAAGATGCATAAAAACGGCTACCAATTGTGATCTAACCAAAACTACCGACGAAAACACTTTTATAACGACGAATCCAAACCGTTCCCAATTCTAATATACCTCCCAAATCGTACTTTCGACTCGTTACTACTATACAAAAACAGCCTATATATACTAATACCACTAGCACTTCGCCGCCGGAGCTGCCCTTTTAACTCTAAAACTATAAAACGCTCTAAAAACTTCGTAGAGAACTTTTTTATTATTTAAAAGGAGATAGTAAACCGCGAAATTAACTTAAAGCTCCGCAGAAAAGGTATTATTATCGACTCAATCGCTCCGTTCGAATAATTTACCCAAACGAAAATCTTTACCCTAATCGAATGAGGCGTTCTTCATGCTAAATGGTTAGATTAAACGGTTTATAACACCTACAAATTTTTTTACTCGCTTCGTATAATAAATTGAGAATGAAACCGAAAAACTATACGAAAAGACCCATGTAGTTACAAAAAAGTATAATGACAATAGTAAAAAAAACATCAAAATTTAGTTACATACCTTACAATGTATCAACTATCGTTTTATTTTGATATTCGTAACCTTTTGAAATATCTTTTACAATTTATATATTAAACTTCGTAATATTATGTAAATTATATCAAATTTAAGGAGCGGTTTTAACGACGTATTTACGCATATATATTTACGGATTTTAAAAAACACCACAAACTCAAAACAACTTTACGTATTATAAAACAGCTTTATGACCTGGTTAAAGCTAGTATTTATTAATATAACACTTACCAAAGGAATTTTAAAGAGTTGTTTGAAATAGCTAATTTAACTTTTGACCCATACCTATTAGTTTTAAAACCCTGTTTTCATGGTTTTGTACCAACGAGTATATAAACGGACGACATACTAACGCTATATAACGCGTCCTTTTCCGCATACGAAAAGAGGAAGCTTTTAAAGGCCGGTTTATAAGAGAAACCCAAAACGTACCTAATGAAGGACTGTATAATCGACTTTAATAACGTAATAATCACTTTTCGAAACGGTATTTTAGGTTTTACGTAAAAAGAGCAGTTAGATTAAGTTATCTTTGTTACCTTAAATAACGTGAAATGAGTCGACGAATACAAGTATTAGCGTGTACGTGAATCTTAAATTGCCTTAATAGTATAACTAAAAGCGGGTTTCAACCTTTTGGTCGCCGTGTAATATTAGACCACCCCGTTAAACAATATATATAAGGCGCTTAACAAGCGCCGTATATGTTAAATACATAATCTAAAACGTGGTTTATAATTTATACCACTAGATATGCGTATAATTTAGTTAGTTTTTTACTGAAAGCTTTTTTCTTAATAATACCGAATACAGCTCGTAAATAGGATTCGTTTTAATTTTTGGTAACGAAACACCGGCCCGAAACAGCTTTACACTTCGTGGAAATATTATCTCTTGGAACTTGACCAAATGTAAGCAGGTTACAAAAAACGTCTTACCTTTAGAAATGTATAACATGGTAACCGGTTTCGATTCGGTAATTACCATAACGATAACAGTTCGGATAATTATTTATAACTTTAATTTAAAACCTATCCATTTCGTTATATATATTAACTTCTTTTCACTTTATGAATATTTTGTCAAACTTGGTACCACGAACAAAAAAACGCTTAATAATTGATATTATAGCTGTACGCGAGTTATATAAACGCCGTGAAATCGAGGAAACGAGGTGGATCGATGGAAAATCCAACTCAAAGGATATAATAATTAAAAACACCCCGATCGAAGTATTAGACGTGTTAATATTAACTAATATACTATTCGTTAGTATTGTAGAGAAAGTTTTACGACTTTAATAGGGATAATATTCTACGCCTTACTCTTGTTTTTGTTTTACGATATTATATCACTTTCGACGATTTGAAACGATCTGAAACCTACTATTTATATAGTTCCCCATATTATACTATGGTTTACAAATTGTATTGACACTATTCTTACAAATTTACCTCTATCAAGATTTACTATTTCGAACCACTAATAATATACCTTTCCTCTTTATTTTATGGACTATAACCCTATTAATATTGAACTTTTTGCCCTTTTTTATTTGGATTTACTATTTTACGCTATTTCCAATATATTATTAATTTTCGGTTTATATATTTTAAACTTACTTTACTTTTTACATTTTTCACTTACATTATAATTTTTTTGAAAAGAAATTTTATTGCTATATAACGTATTATACTATAGCTGAGCGTACCGGCCTAGCCAAAGTGAGTAGTTATTGAATATTAGAAGAAAAGGGAAAAGACGATGCTATCGTGTCCTTACTATCCTACCCGTTTCCCTGCCCCTTTATGTTAGCGTTATCTCTATTACTGTTATCGACGCTGCTATCGGTGCTAGCGAAGAGGTAGCTCTGCGTCTTGGGCCGTATACACTTAGGTAAAGGCACATGGCAGTCTTTACTCTCTTCATGGTGACGCCAAATAACGTCATCAAACTCGCCTACGTAGTATATACGTAGACCCCTATTCTAGGCGTTAATTATAGCTGCCAACTTTCTAATCCGCCGGTAAGCATTTATTACTAATTAGTATCGATTTATTTTGATTATTTAGGAAAGTAGTTGTTTTTAGTAACGCCTTAAATGATATATTTCGGGAACTCAAGATATTGAATTCGCGGTTGGAAATATAAGTTGAAACTTATTATAAAGCCGAAGGGCGAGTAATATAGCTTCGGCCTACGGCTTTAAGACCAACAAAACGGGAGCGTATCCGCTGTCAATCCGTTCGTAAGGGTAACAGCGGGCCGAACGACCCCCGCTTTCATGATAATCGTTAATAAACTTACCCGCAGCCGCAGACGTGATACACGGTACGTAGGGCGTATTTATTAACGGCCTGGGGCTATGGACCCAGATACGCCATTACAACATTTTACGCGTTAAAAAAGCCTCGCGATGTATCCTAGCAATACGCAACTCGAAGTGGCGGAGGAAATCCGCCTTAATCTCCTCATTCATAGGGACATTAAAAGCAAATGAAAAGGTGTGTTTAATAAATACGAACCGCGGTGTAAATTTTCCAAGTTACGCTTATGGCGTAAGGAGGTCCCCGCGAGTAATGAGGTTTTTACTCGCGGGGAGAGGGTAAGGTTAATGACCTTATAAGCTCCCTGCTCCTCACTTTCGGAGCTAGGGAGGAAAGAAGAGGAGAAAAAAAGGAGGGAAGGGAGTGATAACTTGAGTGGCGGTGGCGGAGGTAAGCGGCAAAGTAAGGGGCGAGATAGGGATCGACGATATAATCCCAAAGGAGGGGGGGATATATACGGTAGTAATAGTGGTAGCGGGGATAATGGGGGCAGCGGCAGTGGCGGCGGCGGTGCATCGGCCTTTACGTGCCAAACGGTATCTAACAATCTTATTTTTACGAGGTATATATTTAAAGGCGAGGTTAATACATGTGGATTAGTTAAATAATCTACTCATTGGAACAGTTTAGAATAATGAAATAAAATAAGGGGTCAGATTTAATTAATATGGATTTGAATTGGTTTTAAGTGCGCGTCATTAAAGGGAAAAGAAAAGAGGTTTTACTTAAACCGATAACGATATATCTTTTTATACTAACCAAAAATACGTAATGGTGTAATCACCTTTACATAATCACCCCTACAACACCTACGTAATTACACTCCTATAAGAAATATTAAAAGATGTTATCAATAACCATGTCGTCACCGTTTAAATATAATAACCAGGCCCTTACTATAATTACCAACGCGGCTAGAAACTACTAATTCGAACCTTTGCAATTTATACCGTAATTGTACTATCACCACAAAACTACAGAAACGAATTGCATTATAATAACACTATCACCATAAAACTACGGAAAGGGACTATATTAAAATTATACTGTTACTACTAGACTATAAATAAGAAGCGTATAAAGAAGAGAGAAAAGATTGTCTGTATAGATATTATTATACATTCCTATTCTTAGTACACATAGTTCAAGTAATCGTGCACTATGTTACAAGGTACACTCCTACAAAAGTATACGATAACGTGTTACGTTGTAGGCTACACTTTTAAAGAATGTATCATGCGTGGCGCGGTCTAAAAAAGGCGTTCCAGAGTATATGGCAAAGTGCCACTGCCCGGATAAGAGGTTTATAACCTCTGATTCGTGGTGTGCAGTCTCTGAATGCTTCTTTATAAACTTATATATCTTTACAACTACAATACCAATCTTTATAGTTTCTCTTCTGCTATGTTAATGTAATATAGACTTTACTGATAACGAGAAATGGCCTTACAATTACCTAAGTATTTGCTTTGCCGTTACAAAATGAATTTATCATGTAGTGGAAGCCAGATAAATGGAATGTCTTATACAAGATCTTGAGTATTACCAATGCTGAAGTATTTGATCAAAGTCTTAATAGCCCCACAACGTTTCGCACAACTGTTATGACCCAAGAACATCGGAGGGTTAGAAAACAAGCCAGTATGGGGTTAAGCCACTAAGAACCTGATGTCCAACACATCAGGTGGGGATATCTCTTATGTCAGCAACCTTAGGGCTAGGGTTACGCACTGAAGATCATTGAGATCATGTTTCGATCCAACAGATCCAGGATCATTGGGATCATGTTTCGATCCAACATGATCYAGCACTGAAGGCGTATRAAGGATTAAGGATATAAGGACACRGTCAGCACCACATAGATAGTATTTCCTTCATAGCTCTTCAGTTGTCAATCTAAGTATTYAGTCTCAGTATATTCTGAATAGCCTCACGGCTTTTGATCATTACTTGCACGGTTACGATATTGTTTACTCAGCACCTCTGCTACCTTCTTGATAACATAAACCCTCTGAAACCTTCTATATACTCTTGGGTATTTAGTGTGATCATTACAACAACCCAGGTTAAGTTTTACATTAGAGCGACTTATAATGCTGATAAAGACCCCCAAACTAAGCAAATAAGCTAATATACCTCCTTTTCTCTCGTTATTTATAAACTAATAATATGTTGCCAATACGGATAACTACTAAAAGGTACAAACTTTAAAGACGATAAATATACACCGAGTTGAATTTATAATACTGTTTAGATAAGTCAAAAAGAAAATAATAATTAAAATTTAGTTATAAAGCTCCCATCATAAGGTATTATCAAGATTTCCGGCAAACCTTTTGAGGAAAACAATAGGGTCAAAATTAATAGATTTTCAATTCAAGGATATATATAATGCGTACCTAAAACTAACTTCAACCTTTAAAACCCGAATATAATGATTTTCAGGTTAAGGATTATATATGAAATCAAGGGTAAAACTATGGGGTATATAAAAGAAATATCACGTTTAATCGCTAAAAACACAGTAATGAAAAGAAAAAAAATATATTCTTATGTAATCCCCAACAATTCAGAAAATCAGCTAAAACTTAATAATCATATTAATAACAAGCTTATTATTCAAAAATGAAAGGAAATTTACCCTTAATAGTTGCGATATAACATAAGCGTACACTTAGTCAACGACCGATTTATAGCGGATCTTATTGTTAGAATTACCACAGAATTGTGTAGAAAGTACCTTCCGGAGATGGTACAATATATTGAGATATTTTATAGACTGGCTGAGTCATGTGTTTATTGGTTCCTGACTTATTAATTACATTTACAGTCGCGACTATGTGTAAAGTTTTGAGTTTATAACTAGTAATGAATAGTAAAAAAAAAGAAAACCTTCGGCTTAATAGGTATGCAAATTAACGATACCTTTTTTCATTGGAATTAATAGCTTTATGGTATTTAAATAACGCGCGATTGAAGACTTGAATTTTTGAAATCATAAGCCGGTTTTAATTTAAGTGAAGGGCAATCAATTCCATTTTAACAAATCGTTAATCTATATATTAAGTATAAATATTTATTTTAATTTTAGCCCAAAGAGTTAGAGAGATTATATGGCTATAATTAATAGATTTAACTAGATTATGGCTTAACAGTACTTATAATAAAGAGCCTGTAGCAGTTATATAGTTACTCTATGCTAATCGGAGGCGTCCTATAGCCTATTAATTACGGTATAAGTATAAAACCTAACGAATGACTACTTTGATCGGTTAAATAAAAAGTTATAGTAGTAGATGCATAATTTGTATCGAGGGATTAATATAGTTACAATTAATTTATCATAGACTAAATTAGTATTTTTACGGACCTATTTTTTCTGAATAATATAAATATGTTTTTATCAATCGTTTTTTTAAAAATATTTGTTAATGAAAACTGATAGAAGAATTAATTTAGTATTATTAAAAGTTTATTTTATTAGAGTTATGTTCAATGTAAAAGTATTATACAAAACGTATTAGCTTTAAAGTTTTATAGTATAATACCCGGTATCAATATGAGTAAGATAGTATGGAAAATACTTAATGTTGTTACTATATAGCTAAAGGTTTCATTTATTTCCATAGTAATTTATTCCAACCCAAGAATCCTATTCAAATACTTTTTAAGTCTCGGGACTACAAGCGAAAAACGCCTGATAATCGATATAATAATACTCCATAAAGCTTACAAAAGCGAGGAAATTAGGGAATTCCGATAAATTAATAGCAAAATCATCCTATTAATACTATAACAAAGACTTAGTTAAATAAGGCCTTTGAAAGATTTCTAGATATTAATAGGCTAACCATATTTATCGAAGGCTATGTTAATAGGTCATCTAGCAAGGCTAAGTTACATATTAACAAATAAAGATATATATGTAAAATGAAAAATATTAGAGGAATGGAACCAGCGATAACGACTTTTTGAAGTGGTACGGTTGAATTAGTGGTAATAATAGGCTAATTAATCTATATGGATTAAGTGAAAACAATAGGTAATTGAACTCATATTGATTGAAATGGTTAATAGTACCGATAGAAGCAGTGGTAACAGTAGACTAGTTAATTTTCGTAGGTTAATTAAAGGGGTAGGCGGTTTAACCCACGTTAGTTAAAAGTGTTAATAGTAGTAATATACTAGTACGCACAAATTTGTGGTGAAAGACTTGTGTATGGGAGTTGATGAAGTCGAGGCTTAGGACCATAGGGTAAACAGAGGCAATTGGAGTTGATTTAGCTGTGGAATTGATAAGGGTGTAACAAGTTGACGAGGGCGTAATTTAGTGGTAACCGGAAAGGATTGGTTAAATACACTGGCGTAAGCGTATAAAACCAAAAAACCGCTAGTATTGAAATAGTAATAGATGTTATATAATAGGTTAACTTTACTTATAGTAAAGTTGACTATACTGATTGAAAGTTAAGTGTATTGTTTTGTGAGTTTACTGTATTAACTGCAAGTTAAGTATAGTATGCATCTACTTTATACTAGGGTACAAGCTAAGCAATTAGCTATAAAAATTGATATGCAGACCGGATAGCGGTCTGCAAAACCTAAAATAATACATCAACTACTTTCAATGTAATACTAGTTACTTCGACCAATCCAACCGACTACGTTGCAACGATAAAGTTCTACCAACAATATAATCATTTAAATATAAACCGGTTTATGCCGATAAGAAACTAGTGCTACCCCTTTTATGTATATGATAAATAAACAATAAACAACTAATTATTATTAAAGGGGTTGAATAAGAGAGAGGACATGTAGTTATCATCATTATCATCGTCATTATCATCGTTACCAGCGTTATTGTTATCCCTATCATCGTCGTTCTAGAGAGGGTTTAGCGTTTCCCACGTTTTAGGCCATATTTTTTTAGGTAAAAAGTGAGGGGCCATATCGTCCTCTTTACATGAGTGAGTAAAGATATCTTTAAAATTGTCTACATAATAAAAGCGTAAGTTTACGTGCCAGACAATAATGATATTAACGGTTTCGGTAGGCTGTTCGTTGGTATTTAGTAAGTAATGAATTGAAAATTTTAATTGCGTGTTCATAAAGTAGAGTAACTTACTATAAATACAATAATCATATAAAAGAGCGTGGGAGAATGAGATCAATACGATAAATATGAAAGTACAATCGTTACCACTCTACTTGTAACAGTAATAACGCACGAATATACTTATGCTTTGGCGACACTCCCTGGAAAACTTGCCTATAGCGATGGGTTAAATCCACTATGTTGGCCTCTTTTACGTGAAAGTCAACGGATGTTACGGTTCGAATAGAAAATATTACATACTAAGTTGAAACTCGTTAATAGTAATAATACGTTTACGGAGCTTATTAGGCACAATTAGCGAAAACAGGGTTTTTATTTTGGGTAAGTAAATAAAGTTAATAACCTCTTCCTGCTTCTGCTTCTACTCCTGTTATTAGCTCTACTTATCCTCCTACTATTATTAATTTTGTATTAATTCGTGTTTTGAAGAGAAAGAAAGGTGGTATATAAGGGTAGAGGCGTTAAATATAGAGGATATTATAGGAGTATCACCAGGGGGAACGGCGACGTTGTTGGTGGCCTATACTATTGCGAAGGAGGCGGTAACAGAGGTAGTTTCCTTAGCGCGCACGCGTTTGCGGGCCAAACATCGCCGTTTGTTTCTGGTTTTACAAGAAGTTATATTGTATAAATTGATTAAAGTCTGGTAACTCAGCGCAAAAGCGTTTATAGTTTATTAGAAGCTTACTTGGTGATAGTAACTCATTTTTAAGAAGGTAAAAAAGAAGTTTCTCTTAGATTAATGCCGATATATCACTTTATACTAACTATACATCATATAACATTAATGATTACGCGTCTATAATAACGATCACACCTTTATAATATTTGACGACCTTCGAAAAAGATTTACGACCTATATTGTACTATCACTAATAAATAATCGATTGGAATCTTAAACAAAATATTACTACTGTTTTTACTAAATATATAGGTAGTATTTTTCGGGACTGTATTGCGAATAACTACTATTACTACTGGATTATATATACTGAAGCTTTATATATAAAGTAAAGATTTTTAGTGTAGATACTACTATTTAAGGTAGATATCTTTCATCTAAGGTGTGTATTCTCTGTAAAGGGACTAAGACCGGAGCTGTCGCTTAAAGTGGTCGTATTTTGTCTATAAACCTCGATGAAGAAGGGAAAGAGAAGTCTCTGTTAAGGAGCGGCTATGGAGCTAAGATAGTGCAATTCACAGTCACGTGACGTGTGGAAGCGTGTCCCTAAGTAGCTTCTTCCCTGCTTTAGAACATCGTAGGAGCGTGTAAAACTACCAGGGTTGGATCCCTAGTAATACTAGCCAGACACTAGCCTATAACATCACCCCTAAAAACACCTCCCCCTCTCCCGCTTCTTTTTTTTTTTTTTTGTATGGTGTGGCAAGTATAAAGGAAGGTAAGCGTGTCTTTTCAAACATTGCGGTTCTATGTGAAATATATTAGGCCGTGCTAGGTCGAACGTTACGTAGAAGGCACTCTAGCGTCCCCCGCTCTATAAATAATCCTTAAACTTTTAGTTTTAAAACAAATGATTTCCTTACTTTTTAACCTTTAATCTTTAGTATAGTATTATTATGTATTATTAGTACTTTGAGCCTTTAGTGTAATATTAATATAGTAGTCACTTCTATCGTTAAAAGTATATTATTAAAACTGTAATGCTAAGATTTACAATAAATTTCCAACCTATTTCTGAAGTGGACAAAACCATTGAAGATACGGGTTATATGCTCCGAAGCTATTTGATACTTGTTAACGAGTATAAAATTCCCTGCCTTACGGGTTATCAACATGTATCTCGATGGAACTCGGGAATGGATATGTTTCGAATATGTTTACAAAATGGCGTATAACCCTAGAAATTTTTTCCAAAAGACTAAAGGTAAGTAATTCTGATCGCTACGAGAGAGTTGCCAATAAGCGATTAAATACTAGAGTTCGGTGTCGCCTTTATTTTGTCGGGGCTATAAACCGTAGTTTTAGCTATTTTTATACACCGTTAAATTCAAATCCCGATATAAATAAGGTTGTAAAGGAATTGTCTAAAGCGTATTTGATGTTTGACTTTTAGGATCAGGGTAAGTTTATGTTTTTATAATCCGCTTTATAAGTGCTAAAGTGCGGTTCAAAAGCATGTAAACCTAGTTAATCACTATAAAGAAGGCTATAAGGGTACTTCATATTACGTAATGTAAGGTCGACATCCGAGGTGGGGCGGGTTTTATCCCCGTTACTTTTATACGCTTTAGTGGCTTTCGGACCATGTATTTAATAAATAAGGAACGTAGTATTTGAGTAAGTTTTTCGTAGTAAGGTAAAAACGTAAAGAATGCGGTTGACGAATAATTAGGGAGCGCTATTAAAAGCGACATAGAAGCTTAGTGAGGTCTTAAAGCATGTTAATGTTAATCTGGGTTATATAAATGTCAAATTGAGTTAGTTTATCGAAATAGGTAAGAAACTACTGGGTGAGAAATCAGACAAAGAATTCGAGGATATGTTTAAGTAGACCTAGTCATCTTGTTCGCTTTTCTTTTTTATCAATATTAATATATTTGTTCATTAACCGCTCGTTAGCGGCTTATACGTTACATTATTTCGTAAAGTAAAGTATAAATATTAGGCAAGTTTATGGGTTGCGAATAAAGCCTTATTGTCGGTAAGGTCTAAAACCTATTCATGTGAAATAAGGTATTCAGAATAGTAATCATTAGATTGGTAAAGCTGTAGTAAAAGATGATGATCCGAAGGAGCATCTATAGGTGCACGTTATAGGTGAGGGTTTATAAGTTCTTACTCAGAGCGTACTACTTTAGACCGCTCCACGTATTGCCGTTCAGTCTGGAATAGGCATTCCAGACCGATCCATGCATGGAGTACTTTGCGTTTTGCAAGAGTATAGCCTGCAGCATGACACGTTATCGTACACTTTGCAGGAGTGCACCCTGCAATACAGTGCACTGCTATTTGCCCTATGTAAACTATCTATGAGGTTATATAGTAATATCCATACTTATCATTATATTTAACTGGTTCATAAAGCGATTTCAAGGTAATAAGTGTTACAGTATTAGAAAAGTTTAAAAATAGCTTTTATGTTGGATATATATAACCTATTTACTTAATTAAAACCTGCTGTTTCAATTGGTTTTAAAGTCGGGTACGTCCGACTTAAGGTTTGTTACGGGCCCGTAGTATATTTTTGACTTGGTATTTCAGTTTCATCTCATCATCGTCGCCTTTAAGAATTATAATTTGCGGTTAAAAGTCCCGAGTTTATTAGCTTAGGAGCAGATACAAAGCGGTTCGTATAAGTTGATTTATATAAAATCGGGGATAATTTCCGCCCGGTACATTAAATTTGATAATGTTAGAATCGATTATACGCGTTATTCGGTATTTATCGTAAAGCTAACTTAACATTTTAAAAAAATCATTTAGCTTATAGTTTTTAAGAAACAGTTAAACGTTTTCGTCGACTTGAAAAAGTTTTCAGGGAAAACGTCGTTTATCAATGGCTTCCTTTATACGTTGTTACGTAATTATTATTACAGTTTATACGAATTTCGTAACTTCGCGGATCCGTTAAATAAAGTTTTTAGCTTTTATTCGTAATATTGTAACCGAAACGAGAAAACATTATATTGATTGTATAAAATCAACGTAATAACTAAGGGTTATAAAAAACGGGTTAATAATAATAGTAATCGTATCTTTATTATTTAATATTAGTTAATAGCCATGTAATGAACGGCTTTAGTCGAATTAATCATAAACGATGAAAAACCATAAATACGTAAAAACTTTTTAACTTATGCATTGGGTCGCGTTGTCGGTTTTAGGGTAAGAGGTAATATTTAAGTGTTATTTTACCCTATTTAAGTCGTAAAGTCACTTTTAAAATCTACCGGTCTAATTTAAATCACTGTCGCTAATGAGCGTATGCGGAAACCTATAAAATCTCTAATAGCAACTTAAAAACCGTTTTGTATAAGCTTCGGCGTTTATAGTAATTATAGACTTAAAGGTAACGACTTTACTTAGGTAGTCTATGATAACTATAAGGTAATATAGGTCGTTAATGTATTTTTAAGGTAAAATAACTATAAAGTCGATAAAAAGCTTGTTTTGAAGCCATTCGAAAACTGGAATAGGTTTAAAAAGTCCCCTTTAACGGTATCTCTAATAGGTTTTACGCTTATAAACGTCGTAATTACCATAAAAACAACGGACCGCGCAATATAAGCCGGGCTAAAAATACGTTTTGAAAATAGAGATAGTAGCATCGCGGCCTGAATAGACAGTAAAAAGTAAATCGTAGGTAACTTAAATGAACGTAGTAGTAAACTATTCGTAAATAGGTATTTAAATACGGTAACGAAATGGTAAAATTTTATCGTTGTTTACCAAATATTCCGAAATCGAAACCTTTAATATACGGTCGTCGTCAGTATGGATATCCGTTAGGAAATATCGATTACCTATAAGTACCATACGTATTAATCGGGGGTAAGTAATATCGCGTATAATAACGATATCCTAATAACTTTAAAGATCGACGTTGGTGAAAAGTTTACGGCCTTTCGGAATTAACTTGCCAGCGATAGTTAACCGAAAAATATACATACGTGAAAGCGACTCGTGAGTGGATTATTCGGGACGTAAGAATTAAAGTTTTCAATATAAATAAAGTGAATTGGAAACGCCTTTAAAAATATTTTAGTTTCGTTGTAATAATGTATCGGGTCGCGTATAATTTGATACTTTATTAATATTGACCGAAAACGGAATTACGAAAGGCGTTTAAACTAGCAAACTTATCGTTCGAAAAGTCTCTATATATTTATAAAGTATTTCAAGTTTTTATATTCTGTTAAAATCGTAAATGAACGTGCCGTACCCCAAAGCTTCGCATTCCATGTTTTTAAGTAGCTTATAATTCCAAGTAACTCCTTGTCGTAGATTTCGTAGTTATATTTAGTAAAAGACAGGCGACGGGGGTAATACATTTCAAGGCGTAGGTTACCGTAGTCGTCGCGTTAAAGAATGCAAACTTTTAAGATCTAGTTAAAACAATCGGCTCTTAAAAAGGTATCGCGGTTAGGATCCTATTAAACGAGTATAGGTTCGAGGGAAAAAAACTAAGTTTAAACCGTTCGGAAATAATTATTTTTAAAACTTTGAACGAAATAGGGTACCCTTATGGTCTAATCAAAATAATGGTTTAATAATCGTTGAGTAATCTCAAATAAAATAACGATAAAAATTCACGAAACTAAAAAAGTTTCGTATTTCCAAAACTGACGTAAAAGTCGTTTATTTCCGAATAACGCGTAACTTTTCTCAGTTTATACGTATACCGACGCCAACTTCGATAACAAATTCTAAATTCTTAATCTTTCAAATACCGAATTTGTATTTGGAAATATTTAGGTTAAATTTCGTAATGTTTAAAACTTTAAGAATTCATTTAAAATTAATTATATGGTTATCGAAAATGCCATCCAAGTAAATAAAAATATTGTTAAGGTAAACGAAATGAAAAAATAGCAGGTAAATACCGTAACGAATTATTAGTATACTATTAAAGGTAGTTAATGTGTTAAAAAATGAAAGGAGATAATAAACTATTTAAAAATTCTGAAACAGATACGAAATATAGTTTTCTATTTATTTATTTCCCTAATACAAAGTTTATAAAAAGCGGTTTCAACATTTAATTTAGTAAATTGCTTGCTTTATGGAATTTTCGTAAACGTTCTTTTAACGAAAAGAAGCAGGTAACGATTCGCCTTCGTAATAGAAATAAGCCGGTGGTAATGAACATAAAAGCGTAACCCTTTTTTAGGTTTTTTAACAAAAAATACTAAGATACCCATTTAAAAGTTATTTATTCGAATATAATCTTAATTAAATAATTAGGTTAATGTTTTACATAATATGAGGAGTTTTTTACGAGATATGTCGTATAAAAGACCTTATAAGACTTCTAAAGGTTAACCCTAGTTATCGGTATAAAGTAAGATTTCGTAATCCGTTATAAAGCGGTAAAGGGGTAGCTTAATGCTAAGGGCTTTATCGAATAAAAGGGCGAATTCTTTAAGGTCGGCAGAAAGTTTGTCGTAAGCAGAAACAAGTAGTTTTAAGGCGAATACTTTATTAATATTTTCGAACGAAACGGCGGCAAGCTGTATAGTAATGGCTTGGTTTTGGCGAGCTTTTCGCAAGATAGTGTGGAATATAGTGGCGCCGACCCTTTTCAGCGTTTTTTAAGCAGACGAGAATCCCTGCTTTTAAATGCGATAGTTACTGGCTCATCTTAAAAGTAATATATATTTTGAAACGTCGTAAGTAACTTATGAAAACTTTATTTAAAGTTTACTTAAAATTATATTATATTGTATAAAAAGAACGATATAAGTTTATATTCAGTAATGGTATTTATCGAATTCGACATTTCAAAGGGTTATAAAGGAAATAAATCGTAAAGGAAAATCGGTTACGTATTACGTAGCTTCGCCGAATTATCGTAAAGGAATGGAAAAACGAGGTAACTTTAAAAGATCGGCAAATTACTTATTTGTAATATTATAATATTCATAACCTATATTTATGAAAGCGTAAATAAAATGAATAAAATTATAAAGTAAATTTATTATATATAAAGATTCATTTAAAAGTTAAGACGGAGTTTCCGGGTCAAATTAAAGTTCTATTAACTCTAATATGAAACTATATATTAAATTTACGCTTTTCTTTTTTTGAAGTCGATAAAATCTTCGGTCGAAGTAAAATGAATTTTTATAAAGGCTTCATCGTTAAAGCCGTTCGGGCGTTACGCCGGATTCTATAAGTAGATACGGATACGGTAACCGTTTGTACCGTAATGTAAATATAACCTGGAGTCTTTACAGCGGAAAAGTTCCGAGTAATTAACCTAGGCAACGAGTCGCTTGAAAGAGGTTTGAAAGGCGTTTAATCTATTTATAATAATATCGCCCTGACTATTCCGAATAAATGTGTCACCGCCGTTATTTTTATTACGGGAGGCGCCCTCAATAACAATAATACCAATGACTTCGTAACGAATGCGAAAATTGTAAAGACGTCTGTCAATAAGTTAAATGCAAGCAACCTATTTATTGTAATTTGCGGGTATATCGAGAGTGAGTAACGTATTGATAAGTGTATTATTAATAGCTTTTTTAAAAATAGCGAGTTTGATGGCGGATTCCTAAGTTATACCGCCAACTTCCATGAATAAGGCTCTTTAAACGTTTTAAAAAAGTAAAATCATTTGCAAGTTTCTTGTTTTATATTTTCAAACCGAGTAATAGCTATTTTCACCGCCTTAAAGTCGTAATAGTAGGTATGGAATATATTTATAAAGGCGTTAGGATCGTTAATATCGCCGTTGTTTCTACTGGTATAGTAACTTTTTATAACAGTTTTCGCAGGGGTTTTTAACTATTAAAAGATAACGTAAAAGTATTTTTTTTGATATCGATAAACTTTCGATTCCGACATAATTTACGTATTATCGTAACCTTTTATATAATGAATCGTAGCTTAATATCGGAAAACTTAACCGGCTAATTTAAAGGCTTACGTTTGGATCGTTAACACTCGTCGAAAAGGGCGTTAGTATCGTAGTCGGAATTAAAAAAGTTTAAATCGTCGTCGTTTGCAAAGTTAATGTGATTCCCGATAAAAAAAGTATAATGGTAACGTTATTCGTAATATACGTGGGGAAACCCTTTTAAGGGGGGAATTAACCCAAGGACTTAGGCGTACCGGTAACTTTAAGCTATCGAATTATATTCGTTAAAGTATTTAATACGTTGATACTTCGTTTTCCCAAATATAAAACGTATTTTCGAATGGTTTAATCCCGTTCAATAAGTTTTACATGTAAAGCGTTGGTAAAACATTCGTATAAAGCCGTGAAGTAATCGTATTAAGCCTCTAAAGCGTTTTAAAGCTATTACTTAACGCGCGTGTTAAGAAACTATTTTAAAACCTAAGGGTCCTGATTCGGTAGGTCGAAAGATAAAGACATGGCCTCAAGCTATAACCATTAATAAGCAGTTAAAACACCGTTGGAAAAAATATCAAAGTTTATATATAAAAGGACTAAAACTGGAGCTATCGCTTAAAGTGGTCGGATTTTTTCTATAAACCTCGGTAAAAAATGGGGAAAAAAGTTTCTGCTAAGGAGCGGCTATAAAGCTAAGATAGTACAATCCCTAGTCACGTGACGTGTGGAAGCGTATCCCTAAGCGGCTTCCTCCCTAATTTAAAGCATCTCAGGAGCGTATAAAACTACCAGGGTTGGATCCCTGGTAATACTAGTCAGGCACTAGCCTGTAACACTTTTTAGATGCTTCTTTTTCTTCTTACATCTCTCATTACTATTATTTTTGAATATTATATTATCTTTTTCATACATTGATATACTAACCTAATCGATAGAATAAAATGAAATATATGAAACGAAAATCATATTATGGGTAATAAAAATACGTTTCAATCAATATTTAATGTTCATATTATATGTACATAAATTTCTGATTAATATATATATATATAGTAATAATATTTTATATAGGTTACTTTACAAACTACTTATTAAACCTCATTATATCCGATTATACCTATATTATAAGAAATATACTTGTATAGATATCTATTAACCTATGTAGAAATCTAATTTTACTCGCACAAATATTTTAATGAAGTAAAATTAGGTAAGATTTACTAATTACTTGTATACTATAGTATTATAGGTACATATTACTTCCGTTTTACATTTTAGCTTTTAACTATACAGTAATAGTCTATATAATACTAATGTTGGTAGGCCTTAGACGTTACAACGTTGTTGATTCGATTGATCGAAATAACAGTAGTATTTCGTAGTCAGACGGTGGATATATTATTCTAAGTTTGGAAGACCACTAGCTGGTCTGCACTGTAGTTTGTACGGTCAAGTTCTTGGCTCGTGCCCTAGAGTAAAGTGCAGCGTACTACATTCAACTCACACCTGATGCGGTAAGTCCATATAAAGCAATACACTTGTAGTAAAGTTAACTTTACTGTAAGTAAAGTTGAGTTACTGCATTGCATGTAATACTATTCCAATACTGGCGGCTTTTTAGTTTGTATGCGTACGCTAGTATAGCTAACCAATCGTTTCCGGTTACCACTGAATTACCTCCTCGTTAACTGGCCAGACCCTTATTAATTCCAGTTGACTTACATATTGAATTGTACCCAATTGCATGTAAATTGATCTCTTTTGAACTTAATTACTCTGCTGCTCCAAGGTCCGAGTTTATCAACTCCTACAAAAAGTTCTTTCGCTACGTTAATTATGCTATTCAAATAGGTTGTCATGCCACATTAATTGTGCCATTTAAACAGGTCGCCATACTACGTTAACTATGCCACTTAAATAGGTCGCCATTATCAATCCCAATCTCCTAACAGTTTTCCAATTTGCTAGCATATCCATGTCTGCCGTTATGTGATCTGAGCTTTCCGGACGGTCTATCCACGTATCCCTAGATACGTATGGTTAGTTTATTGTTATTTACAAACCTTTTCAGGGCTTCGTTTAGCGTAGCCTTCGTTATAGAATTTATAGGATTATTTTTGCCATTAATCTATCGGAACTCCTTTATTTTCCTCCTTTTGTAGGCTTTAATGAGTGCCACTACATCGATTATTAGGAGTTTTTCGTTAGTGGTTCCGATTTTCGATAGGTATTCAAAAAGGTTTTTTAAGTCGGTACATATTACTACTGGAATAGTAGAAATATTCAGCTATTTAGTAATAAGGTTAAAGGTTTCCTATAATGTTATGCCTAATTTAAAGCCAATTTTTATGCCGTAAACTTTTAAAGTTAACACGTTTTGTGAAATCCTTTTACAATTAATGGAGGATTAGTAAATAAAGTTGCCGGTAATATTAAATTGGTTCTTCTGCTTGTTTTTATTAACAAGGGTTATTAGAAAGCCGATTTATAAAGATAAATCGGTGTTGTTTATAAAGGACCCGTCCGTAAAGATTATTAGATTTGCCTTTAAAAGGTTGATTAATATTATATTAATCCCGCGGTCCAAGTTTCGCATTTGTTACTTTAACCTCTTATTTAGTCGATTAAAGTTTTTATCTATTAGTATTTATACTTATGTCGTAATAAATAGGTCGTATAAGGCTTTCTATTGGTATAAGGTGACACTATAATTACCTCATACATGTTATTTCAAGTACCGTTAAGCTTTAGCTTTATTAGTCTTATCGACTGTAACAGAAATAACGCCCTAACTCTTTTAGTGGAAATTTAAGCCGGTATCAATACTAAGTATACGGATTAACGATCTATTAAAGTCAAATTAGTTGTTTTTTATTAACGTCATTACCGGCTTACAATTTTAATTCTTAAAGTCTTCGATTACTTATTATTTTTATACTACAAAACTTGCCGTTTCGACGAAAAAGATATCGTTAGTTTACATGTTTATTATATCGAAGTTTTTCTTTTACATTACTAATAAATACGGATCGTATGTTAAAGATTTTATCGCCAGCTGTAACTTAAAACTCGACTAATAAGTTAGGAATTAGTAAATGCTTGCCTTAACTAATCTATATAATGGTTTAACATATCGTATTACCGTTTCTAGTAGGTAAACAACAAAGAGTTCCTATAACAATTTCAATAATACAATTCGCTATAAATTTATTATATATAAGCTTACGTAATATCACGGATATTAAGTATAAACTTGCCATTAGTTATGACTAATAAACTTATTACTAAAACAACTACTAAGCGTTAACTGATCTTCTAGATTGTTGGCGATTACGTGAGGATCCAGTCTTTACCTTTATTGCCGTATCCTTAAGCGATTAGCCGTAACTTTTCAAAAGGTCGCCCCGTAGTCTTCAAATTAACCTCGTAAATAATCTTTCATTTAAAGATCGTAACGTTTTAATTTTAAAGTTTAAAGTTAGCCTTTAATATAAAATATACTACACCTCAGGTTAATAGGCCGTCGATTTCGACCTTATCGCTTTTTTAAAAAGGTTTGCCAAAGGTTTTAATAATGCCTTATACCCTAAGTTTTACTGTTAAGTCTTCTTTATTTTTCTCTTTTTTGTTTACCTAAGTAATATTATAGGTACGACCTAGTATGTATTTCTCCTCTTTAATGTTCCTTTTTTTCCGGAGATTGTTCGCATCGACAACGTTTTATTAGCTTGTTAATAACGGGCGGGGGAGGTTCGCGTTAACTCGATCGTTTAATTTAATGGTCTTTATCGTTAATAGCTTTAATGTAATGCTTAACTTAAGTAATCCGAAAAGATATAAGGTCGTTAATAGTTTTGAAAATCACTTTAGAGTTCGCGATATTTAATATCTTATATGGCCCCTTTTATTAGCCCAGCTTTCGCCATATGAGGACTTAACTTTATAATAGTAAAGTAACTACATCGATTATTATAAGCCCATTTTTGGTGTTAAGGGTATTATTAACTTGGCGGCGTGTCGATTCCCTTCGTAATTCCCTTAAAGCTTTATTATAAGCCATAATACGTTTTTAAGTACTTGCCGAGGGCGGAGATCCACTCATTAGAAGTGAATATAATCCAAAGACCAGCAGTGTTAGTACTAGGCTGTCAAGGTTTACAATATTGTTTAAGCCCTTTACTACTATTTATAAACGTGTCTCTAGATCCATAACGCTTTTAATTTCTAACTTAAGGATACTATATGTTCGGTAAAGTAGAGCGTGTGTTGTTTTAACCTTCCTAATACTTTAATAGGCTTTTACAAGTACTTATTTGTACTGGATACCTATTATCTTGGTATCTTTTTGGAATTCCGTTGCCGTAAAGTTGGTACTGGTATTGTGGACGATGACGTCAAGTAAACTCAGGTATGTATTAATCCATAACATCCTTAACGTTTTCTACGTATCCTTTACCAAAAGGGACTTTAGAAATTTAGCTTCATAAAAAAAAGTTGCGGAGTTAACGACATAAAAAACAAGCTTGTTATTTAGGTAAAATACATCAATAAAGTTCTTAAAGCTAAAATCTTTGTCGTTTTTTAATGTAAACTTAAATTTCGGGGGGGCTTGAGTATGCGTTTGGCAGTGGTGGTAAATCCTTTTAATAGCTTCTAAAGTAAAGTATTCTACATCGTTATGCTTTGCGGAATTTAGGACTTTGTATAGCTTATTAACAACTGGGTGGTTAAAGCTCCGGTGTAGTTAACGTATCTCCGGCTCCGTTAGGTTTAACATTATTGCTTCCGGATCTTAAAGATAAAACCATAGGTACCCCTATTTAAAGGTAAGTAAAAACCTTTAGCCGTTTTTAACCAGCTCGTTTGCGTTAACGTCTATGTTAACGCCAAGGGTCTTTATATCCTTTAAGTAAAGTAGGAAAGTGGTAGGGAACTTAAAGATATGAAATGTAATTGCTTTCATAATAATTTAAATTAATGTTATCCCTAGTAATAATAGTTATTCGCCTGAGCTAAAGTTAATTTTAGCTTTACCAGTATCGTAACGATTAATTTTAGTAACTGTAATACTTTCCCTTCGTAATGCCATATATTACGAATAACCTTTTATTCAATATGTTATTGACTTAGTATATGGTATAATACCTTAAAACGTATAGTTTACGTAATGATCGCAAAAGTTGAAGGTATGTAAAGGGTTAGGGGTATAGTTAAGGTAAAGGTAAGGGTATTTACTAGCTAAACTGTACAAAAAGGTATAGTCGGCTAGTTATTAGACTATCGTGTCGAAAGTAGTATTTTCGTGCTATTTGATTTGTTTGGGGGCGTTAACGACGTTAGTTGACTCTTTACCTTTAGTATTTATAACTTAGTTTAAGTAATCTTGTTTCGAAGTAGTAGGGTACTGAATGTGGTACGTTATTTTCTTATTATTATATTTGGCGGAGGGGTAACAAGTTAACTAGTAGTTGGACTTATTATAGATTTAATATCTTTTACTACTATTACAACGATAATGCTTATGGTTAACAGGTCCGCCTAAATTTTAATAGAGTTAGAGTAGGTGTTACCTCCAGTTTAGGGCTAAGGTCAATAAGTCTAACTTTAGGCGTTGTGGGCGCTCGTACTTGCGGTCGATGTAATTAATTACCATAAGGTTTTCCTTATCTACGTTAAGAAAGTTGTTGGCTTAGGAATATATACCGAGCGAGTTTGGTATACGTGCCATTACAGTGGTAAGCGAGAAGTGTAATTAGTTAAAAAAGCTTTTATAAGTGATATTCAGGCGTTATAAGGCGTATTCGAACTTACTAACGCCTGTAACCGCTACCCGTACCTACTCGCGAAGTATGGCTTTACTAACGTAGGCCTTCCCTATTACTTTATAGCATATTATCAGCTTGTTAAGTATTTGGTTGTGAATATCTATTAGTAATTCCTCCTCTTTATTTTTTGCGATTATTGTAGTTTACCACGTATTGGCCTAATCCGTATGATATTACGCGAGGTGGATGTCATGTTTAAAGTAGCACTTTATACCGTCGTAGATCTCGCGGAACGTGATAGCGTTCGTCAGAAAGGTTAGGTAGTAATCTTTAGCGTGCCATATAAGGATTCCAGGAAACAGTAAGTGAAAATCAGAAGAAAGTACCTCTATTTACTTGTAAATGTTTAAGAAAAGCATTATTTTGGTGTTAAAAAGGTTGTGTGGCTTTTCGTTAAACTTTTCTGTATTATTTTAGATCTTGGTAAAATTCGTTATTAGCTTATAATTAATATTAATTATCCTGACAAGTTTTAGAAAAATGTTACGATAGTTATCTTAGGCTTGGTTGGTGTTTCCTGGCGGTTTAAATTTTAAAGGTTTCGAGGTCCAGTATTAAAGGTAATTGCCGGTCGCCTAGCTCGAGGGGTAAATTTTTATAATAGGATTTGTAATAGGTTCGCTCACGTAGATGTATTTAAAAGGAAAAGGTTTTTAAAGGTTTTAGAGGTAAGTTTATTAAGGGATAATAGGTACTTAAAGGTTTTAGAAAGCCTGACGATTTTGCTTAATTAACTGATATATAACGGTAATGTTAATACCTCTAGCTGCGTTGGCAGCTGCTGCTTCGCGCGCTCTACCACCGCTGAAGGCGTACTCCGCGTTATCACGTGGTGGTATTAAACTACCGAATAGGTTAACAGGTTCCTTATCGCCAGCGAGTAAAGAGGTTTAACTTAGTTAAGGGTAAATAAGGGGTCTTTTAAATTATATGTAAGGACGTTAAGGTGTTTTAATATTTTCCCCCTTTCCTTAAAGGTTTTAAGGATTAAGATTATAAGGGCAGTCCTTCTATCAAGTGAATTTAAAAAAGGTTTTTATTGGTTTTACTGGTATCTTGTCAGGAATGTAAATACCGCGGCGTATAACCTCTTTCTTCAACTTGATTTCAACCGTTCGCTGGATTATCTTCTACATATTAAGGGTTTAGTAGCTAAAGAATTCGCAAAAGTTTTGGAAAGTGCAGGTATCGCGATCGTATTTATCGCCGAAATCCGCATCGATAATGTATTAGTTAACGTAATTGTTTAACTAGGCTTTAGTTAAGGTTTTATCGACATCCGTAATCCAGAGTTACTAGTTGTAATAATCGAGGAAAACTAATTCAAAGGCTTTAACTTTTTTCATATATTTTTGGCTTGGGGTTATCTTAATGGTTCAAGTTGTGTAAAGTGTATAGGGCGAGTAACTTGGTGATTTTGGATGTAAAGGCTTGATGTTTTGGTGTAAAGTTACATGAAAACTTGACGACTTGGCGACTTAGTGATTTGGTGTAAGGTTGCGCAACATAGCTTTCTTAACGCGACTTAGCAGTTCTTGGTGTTTTCGCTTAGAGCAGCGAACTTAATGATTAAAGTAACGTAGAGAGTAAAAAAAAAAAAGTAGAGTAAAGGCAAAGGTTTGGTGTAAAGGGTAATGTCGAAGGTCGTTGTTAATGGTAGAGGTTATTGGTAGAAAGCGAAGGTTGTTTGTTATAAGCCGTAAAACTTGATCGTTTTTGTAATAGTAACACCTGCAGTAGTATTAATTTAGCCGTTTGCTAACTTGTCGTACTTTAAGATTTCTGACAGTCAATCTTAACATTTTTCTTTAAGAAAGATTAATAAAAATTTCTTAATGTTTTCGATAACGATACCGTTGCTACCCTTAAACTGCTGTAAAAACCGATGCAACCTAAAAGTCTTCTCTACTTATTACCGTGAAAACCGACGCAGTAGTAAAAGCCCTTCGTAAAAATCTTTCCCTTACTCCAGCGATCGTATAACTTAAAACGTAACCAGAAAGTAACCTTTTTTTTTACTTAGTTTATCTGTGCTTAACCTAATAGGCAAGTACTAATCAGTGTTGGTAGGCCTTAGACGTTACAACGTTATCGATTCGATTGGTCGAAGTAACAGTAGTATTACGTGGTTAGATGGTGGATATATTGTTTTAGGTTTAGCAGACTGCTAGCCGGTTTGCATTGTAGTTTGTATGGCCAAGTGCTTGGCCCGTGCCTTAGAGTGAAGTGCAGCGTACTGCACTCGACTTACACCTGATGCGGTAAGTCCGCACAAAGCAATACAATTGCAGTACGGTCAACTTTACTGTGAGTAAAGTTGACCTACTGCATTGCATGTAATACTATTCCAACAACTAAGCTAAATTCGTGTTACAGTTATACACTATATTCTACCACTTTATTAATCCCTTATTGACATTAATTACAATGCTTTCCAAGCGGCTTAATTGTTGTTATAGGTATATATATAGTTATATTGAGTTGAAAAAGTATGTGGTATTTGTATAGTAGTATAAGTCAAAAAAGTTAGTACATTTGAAAAATTTGTCACATATATGATTTTAACCCAAAACAGTATAGTGGGTACACAGGCCAAGAACTATAGTAACTGACCAGGGTGTAACTTATAAGCCTTATTTATACCTTAGTAGGGATCGCAGCTGTGCTCAGTACTACAGCTAGCTCCGGCGCATCCCGGATCACCGATCCGGAAGCCGGCTTGGATGCACGTTGATGTCAATTAGTTATTCGTCTTGCTCCTGCAATACCAACAGTTCAGCCTCCTTTGCACCCACTTCGCTTTGTTCGTCCCATCGCCTAGGCTTCACACTTCGCTTTTTGGGCAACGGAGCACGGAGTAAATCGGCACGGCGCGGATAGATTCCGCGTGGGAGACAAAACTGCAATGAACAAGGTCAACCCGCAAGGCTGCTGTCAATTAGCATTGTGATTGCTCGGCACCTATGTATGTACATGATGAGTATCTCTCGACATCTACACATTGTGTCCGTGCTCGCCCGTGTTCTCCCTGCATGTCGGGTGTGCCTTGACACACGACACTGTGCTGTGACCGTGGACATTGCACGCTCAGGTCTCGGCTGTCCATCACGAAAGAACGAGGGTTTTCAGATTGAGAGTCGACCGAGATAACGCCGTGAATGCTCTTCCCAACTCCCTTTCAATTCCCCCCTATAGGCAGATAAGATCCGAGAGCGGGCCTGCCCTCGACTCCGTATTCCCCTTAGCCCCCCGCCTTCAATGCATTTTTTTCTCCGAGACTTCAATATTGACCTACGGTGTAAATCCCTCGCCGAAATCGAAAATGTCCTGAACATCATCCGGTTCGTGCCGTTGGTGACTTGTGGGTACCGAGACCGTCTCAGAACAAATTCTTGGTAGGTCTACATCGTAGAGCCAAGTAGGGATCGTGTTGGATCCATCTCACTCATGCCCATGTCCATGCCTCTAGTGTCTTCCAAGATTCGGCTGTCCAGCATGCTCCCGCCTGTCATCATGGGAACGCGACTCTGAACCAGGTGATTATGGTGATTCTGCTGGTTCTGCTGGTTTTGGTGGTGTTGTTGCTGCTGCTGCTGCTGCTGCTGCTGAACCTGTTGCTGCTGAGCTTGCTGCTGCACCTGCTGCTGCTGTGCCTGTGCCTGTTGCTGTTGGCTCTGTTGACTTTGCTCAAGAGCTTCGAGGCGTTTCTCAATAGTCTCCAAGCGGCTCTCGATCCTGCCGAAGCCCTGGGTGGTCTCATGGGACAGGCGGTCGATTTTGTGCATCAGGCTGCGGAGATTTTGGGCCACGGGGTTGCCGTCCATGCCAGGGGCTTCCGTAGGCTGGCGAGGCTCGTGGTTGTGTCTTGCTTCCTGAACCACAAAGCGCCACTGGTTTCCCAACTGCACCTCACACACGGCCTTGCCACGCCAAGGACAGTCCACTTTGCGGGTACTCGGGTTGCGCTTCTTGGCTGTGCTGCTGTACTTGACGCCTCCACGGTCGCAGACCAGGTCGAAGCGCGTGGGCTTGCCCTCACGGTAGTTGCTGGATCGCAGCTTCACCACGCCGTAGCCTTGGTCCTTGGCCACACGTTGCACGGCAGTCAGTAGATCTTCAAAAGTACGGTATATTCCCTCGGGCGGTGGTGCCAGGGCGGGGGCAGGAGATTTAGGCATAGCTGAGCCGGTGGAGTTTCTGTTGCTGGCGCTCGAGGGACCTGCCTGGCTCCAATTCTGGGGATCCGGAGGGGCGCTCTGGTTTGACAAAGCGGCGTTAGAAGTTGGTTGGGAGGTGTGTTGATTCGCTAGAGGTGGTGGCGTTGGGACCGAGGCGGACGGAGCGGGCGAGGGAAGGTTTGTTTGTAGCAAGCCTAGTCTGTCAGGGTTCGAGGAGGAGGCATTGGCCTGGGCTTGCTGCTGCTGCTGCTGAGCTTGTTGGTCGTTGAGCTTGCGTTTCTTGGTCTGCCGCTGGCGTGGTTGGGACTGAGGCTGCAATTGCAGCGGAGTAGAGGTTGTCGGAGTCGCAGCAGTAGGAGGGAGCGACACGGGCACAGGCCCAGGCCCAGGCACGGAGACAGAAACAGGTGCGGGCGCAGAGATGGAATTCGGGACGGTGGGTTGAGGCCTGCTTGATTGCTGCTGCTGCTGCTGCTGCTGCTGCTGCTGCTGCTGCTGCTGCTGCTGCTGCTGTTGCTGTTGCTGTTGTTGTTGTTGTTGCTGTTGCTGTTGCTGGTGTCGCTGTGGCACCGCAGCAGTCATGGACTGGGGGGGTGGGACGGACTGCCAGGCTTGGTGGCCATAGCCTGCGGCTGCAGCAGGATGTTGGGGTTGTGGAGGACCCTGGGAGAAGGGATGTGATGGGTGGTGTTGTTGCGGATGCCCCGTGTAGAGTTCGTCCTGGGCAATGGTCGGGTGCACTTGTTCATCCGGCCAGACGCCGCCATGTAAGCGGTGGTCCATCCTCAGTGCTGTCAAGCAAAGCGCAGCGCCTCCAGTGGGATGAAGTTACAGTACACCAGTACAGTACACCAGACAGCTGCAGGCCTCTCCGTGTTGGGCACTGGGTTGGGGTGGCAGGGTGGGTGGAACCGCTAGCAGGTCCGGCGCAGGTCCGGCGTGCGAGGTGATTGGTTGAGTTTTCCCAGTTCCAGACAATGGAATTGTCGGGTCGGGTCTCCAAAAGCCTTGCGTGTCTCCTGTGTCTCCTGTGTCTCCTGTGTCTTGTGTCAGGCACCGACAGAGCAAACGGGTGCACTCGGACGGTTCCGGCTAGATCAGGTCGCGTCGACGGCCTGCAAATCGAGGGATACAAGCTCGCATGCAGCGAAAGGAAGGCTCCAGCTGTCGCTCCGTGTGACTTGGGCGAGGCTCTGTGACGAGTCTGTGAGAGGTCGGCACCTGGCTTCTGGGCGAGCTTGTCAGTGTCAGCCAGCCTGAGAGCAACGGGATGAAAGGACAGCTGCGAATGAGAAAATTGGCTGCTGTCACGTGTAGTAAGCTGGAGATTCCTGCTATCGCTCCTATCGAAGTGGGGCTTGTCCAGCCGGGCAAGACCAAGTGTATTCTGCAAGTGTGAACACAGTACTATGTAAAGAATCATGGAATGCAACCTTGCAACCTTGTTTCCTTCCAGTTCCTGCTATTACTGTCATTCCAATTATTACCACACCGCACGCCGTCCCCACCGTCGGTCAGCAACACGGGTCACAACGATGGTCGCCCAGAATGCAAGGCCTGGCATGGACGCTGCTGAGACCTGGGACGAGGCCAGAATCGAACAGGCTTTGAAGAATCTCAAAGACCTGCACATCCAGCTCCGTGCGCTGCGCTCGACCATTCCCAGAATGCAGGAGAACCTTGGTGGGCCTGTGGCATCTGGTAAATGAAAACAATTTCCCACAGGAACCTTTCCCTTGCTAACCTACCTATTTATGGAGCTGGCGACTTGGTCACGGCAGTCAGGGGTGCTAGTCAGGCCGCCTTTAACGAGGTCGAGCAGTACAAGAAGAAGGCCACCACTCCGGACAATATCAAGCTCATGGAGCGAGCGAAACAGAGCCGCAGCCAAAATCCGAAGGGGATCACGCCCTGGCGACCCAAGGACCACCCCGACTGGCTCAACCCCAGCACTTGAACGGCACCTCTGTGCGCGGTACTTGGGTAGCACCACGCCGACTATTGAGCGATTAGAGACCGGGACTTGAGGTTCATGTCCCATGGGCAACCCGAGAGCAGCGGTATCACCGCAATACTTCAAAGGACGGTCAAGACTAGCACCGGCGAAGAAGACTGAAGACTTCGACATAGCCAACAAGGCCCAGTAGCCGGGCTTTGCGGCATGATGGGTCATGCCCGCTGTCTTTGGACCATGTCCGCCCGAGGGATACTCAGGGACTGGCCTGTTTCTTTTCAAGATAGCCGGCATCGCGACGTGGTACCCAACTCAAACTGGATCACACCTACCGTGCCGACTTGCTGCTCGGCACATCTGCATGCACCTATGCTAACACAGCCCATGCGCCGTAAGATTGAGATATAATTCTGCTAAAGTTGGAAGGGTTGGTCGGACCAAGTCGAGTGAAGGGTCTTAAGTAGGGTGACTGAGAGTGGGCATGGTGCCCATGATGCTTCAGAAGAGCACTCGCACGGGCTGGGAAGATCCAAGAGATGGGCGCTCCAGCACTATGCCTGGCCTCCCAGAGAGAAAAGAATTCAACGGTATCCGGACTTGTTTGTTGCCTGAGGATTTCAATTGCCCATGTTCAGCTTTATTCATCCTTTGAAAAGAACTTGAATGTGACTCAGTCTCTCTACTGGAGGCCCGCCTGTGAACTTGGCCCTTGTGAACTTAGATTGTGTCTGCCGATCATCTGCGGCTCTATAGCATGACTTATTAGCGGCCTTAAAAATGGAGGGAAAAGAAGAAAAGGTCAAGAGATTCATTTGTATGAATGGGTGTCTGCCAAATCATGCGTACAACTTAGGCATTGCCCCCATCCCTCACCCTTTTTCTAATTTGGTGTAGAGAAACTTCCTTATAGGCAGCTGTGCACAGCACCAGGAAAACGCCCAGTGACTGCTGATGGCATGTGATTACATCAGGATCTTTAGATAGGTACGGTAAACATTGATCTGTTCTTGATACAAAATTTTGGAGGAGCTTTAGGCAGACTTGCGCCTTCGCCTGCTGTTGTAAGTCTTTGATAGAAACCTGTGAATTTATAGTGACTTCCTATTTGCACTTGGCACCAGCCACACGCTAAGTTCAATCGCGTTGGCTGGCAGGCACGCTGCTTAGTCATGCCCCTGCCGGACACTGATTCGTCCCTTGCGGTTGCTGCCCACAACCAAACCTGGGAAGAAATTGACACCCTCCAAAACGAAAACATTCTACATTTCGGCCAGCCGACCTCCCTCCACACACGACAAATTCACGCCAAATTTTCAAAATGCCTGGCAACCGTGTTACCTACAGACGCCGTAACGGGTGAGGATTCCTCCCAATCCGATTTTCCGATTGATGGGGCGACGGCACGAGAGAAAGGCGCAAGAACCGCCGTACTGACAACAAGTTCTCCCCGCCTAGCTACAACACCACCTCCAACCGGACCCGCATCGTCAAGACGCCCGGTGGTGAGCTGCGCATCCTGCACATCAAGAAGCGCGGAACCGCCCCCAAGTGTGGTGACTGCGGTCTCAAGCTCCCTGGTGTAAGTTCTCAGACAAATCCCGACCTGAAACAAACGGCGAACGAGTGCGACGAGACGAAGAGGCAAGATCCAAGAAGGCAACACGGCATCGCGGACAAACTTGGAGAGTGCGCAAGCAATCAATGATGGGCACGTGGCGACAGTCGATGAATTGGAGGAGTCGCATGGAACCAGGAACGGCTGTCGACAGCGGACCAGCCGACACGCACAGGCCTACCGACGACGGACCACCGTTTACCCTTCACTTCCTGCCTACGTCTACGAGAACGCCCGTTCTTTGGAGAAAATAATTTCACGATGCAACGGTGAACATCGGCTGACCCGAGTCGACATTTAGATCCCCGCTCTTCGTCCCCGCGAGTACTCCCAGATCTCCAAGCCTAAGAAGACCGTCCAGCGCGCATACGGCGGCTCGCGGTGCGGCAACTGTGTGCGCGACCGCATCGTCCGCGCGTTCTTGATCGAGGAGCAGAAGATCGTGAAGAAGGTGTTGAAGGAGCAGGAAGCGGGCAACAAGAAGAAGAACTAAGGAGTTGCTGATGGGCGTTCAGACTTTGCGACAATGGGCAGGGTTTTCTTCTACATTATCAGCCGGTCGAGTGTGGACAAACGGACATGCAGAGGCAAGGCAAGCAAATGGCAAGGAGGATGGATGATTCAGGGACGGACTGAATTTGTGCTCGGGGTGCCATTGCACAAGCCAAATGGGCACAATCCCAGCGCGGCTTCATCATGAGATCACAATAGGGTTAGCACTTCAAGAGGGCATCTTCCATACCGCTCAGGCTGTTCTCTGTTCTTGGGTCTTGCATCACCGGTGGAGCGTCTAGATTCTCGGAATGAGAGAGACCATCGAGTCGTGACAAATCACGATGTTGTCCATTGGTCCTTGACTGCGTGACAGATGTTGCAGGCCATGTGGACTCTGCATCTACGCGAGCGTTCATCGTCGTTCATGTTCCTGATCGTACTTGAAGGGCGGACAAAAAATATATGAAACCAGGGAGGAAATTACGTAGAACAGGAGCCTCTACATGCTTGCTGTGATTTTACTGCCCTGGGTAACAGGGGGCAGGTACACAACCCCAGCTGACTGATAAGTTGTCAATGACGTGGGGAAGCGAATTCGACCTGAACTTCTTTAGATTCTTCACCTGCCACACGATTCCTCCACGCCCGCCATGCAAACTCCACCACCGCCACTCTACTATTCGCCATGATGGCTTCCCATATGAGCGCACTGCGGGTGCTGCAGACCCTGCGCGTCTCAACCCGCCAAAGCCTCCAGTCCGCTCCGCGCCAGACCCAACGAAGCCTCCTCACCACAACAAGCACCACCCGCTCGACCCAGCGCCCCACAAACGCAGCCTCGCCCTCCTCCGCCTCCTCGTCCACGGGCCCCTCCCCCCTCCGGCGACGGCACTGCGCCGCGGCGGCGGCCCCCTTCCACACCCGCGCGGCCGGCGGTGCCCCCGCGCGCCGCGCCCACAAAAACGAGCCGGTCCCCGCCGCCGCGGCGCCGCGGCCGCCGACGGACTTCGGGCGCATGGACATGCTGGGCCAGACGCCCGCGCCGGCGACGTCGGTCAACGTCTGCGCGGCGGGCGGGTTCACGCTCAA
>JASMMZ010000003.1:30627089-30729679 GCA_038502455.1 Anisogramma anomala | reverse complement strand
GGCATGGGATGGGCTGTTTTCCCTACGATGTCTCGATGTCTCCCTCGAGGAGGCAGGTCACTGTCATCTCGGTCACGGTCTGCACGCCGGTCGACGTGTCCCGCTCGACTTTGCAGACCCGGACATTGTCCTTGCCGTAGCGGGCTGATGCAAGTCGAGGCATTGTGGTGTTTGTGGACGATGATGTAGATGTCACCGACCAAACGCAAGAGAGCGGCGAGGGAGAGCGAGAAGTGAAGAGTATGTACCGAGTGGTGCAGTTTGATCAGTGTCTGGCGACGGCAGAGCGACACACGCTACTTATACTGACGACTCTCGCTTCAATACATGAATGAACTGACGCCTGACGCGGTACTTGGGTGCATCGTAGGACGGCTCGCTGCGGTTGGCGCTCGCCATCTGCGGTGAACGGGCCGGGCCAAGCAAGCAGGAGCGGGCGGTCGCGCCCGGCACGCCTTCCAACACCTGGGCATTTGGGCATTCCCAAATTTAGGTAGTTTGATCAGTTATCGTTTCTTAGCCTCCAGCACAACCAGTGTGTCCTCGGTTTCCCAACCACGAAATTGGGAAAGTCAGTATCGGCTTGGCTTTGTAGCCGGAAACCTACTTACGCATGTCTCGTATGCACCGGGCGGACTGCAGGAGACATGGATCCTGGGCGCAGCAGGAGACGCTGGCGGCCTTTTCCCGCTAAGATGAAGTTGCACAACACAGATTAGCGGGGACGAAAGGACGAGGTGGCCTTGGACAGGGCTGACAGCTGGCTATCAATAGTGGGAGGCCAACCGAGTATACCAGGGCACATACTCTCCAGCCCTATCACTATTCTATCCTGTAGGCCTACCTATTGGGCACAATCCAAATGGAAAGCACAGTCATTGTTTACACGATTGACTCCTGGAACTGCAGGCCTAGGCATTTGAAGTCGGTGGTAAAGTTAAGGTATGCAGCAGATCAATGTGTTGGATGGATCTCATGCTTCCCAAGTATGTATAGAGTATGCATCTCTATGTACTCTGCAGTTGTACACCACACTCAAACCAAGGGATATCCATCAATGCCCCTGGGGCCATACCCCGCCATTTTCGCAATCATGGTTGATGCATTATGGGTATTTTCAAAGTGTTCTTATAGTATGTATGGTGCTGCGGACCGGTGTGGGTCTGTGACTGTTCCTAGCTCAAGGTCCGAATCACTGGTATTGCAGTGATAGATCTTTAAGCTGGTGGACCGTTGTCGTATTCAAAAGAAATATCCGACGGACTAAAGCTGGGGTCTTCTAGTTACCTACCTACTTGTGTAAGGATCGCAGGGCTCCGGCGCATCCCGGATCACTCCGGCCGAGAATCCGGCCTGGACTCCACAACCATGCCCCTTGTTAAATAGTGCGGTGGCGACTGCAAAATTATAATCTTTACAATGCTTCCTCAAAACATAGTGATTGAGTCTGTAATTCAAAAATAAACTGTTCATCTGATTTGAACCGATAATTCTAAGAAAACAAAAACAAACGAGCTTTCAACAGCTTTTTCTTTAATTGCAAACAAGGTTATACTAAACCCCTAGACTATACCATACATATTTCACAACAGATTGCATAAATAAACCAATGATTTACTGCAAATCTGGCATGTATATACTAGTAAGGGCGATTAAAGTTGAATCCGTTTTAAACAACTATGTTGGCAGGCCTTAGACGTTGCAACGTTGTCGATTCGATTGGTCGAAGTAACAGTAGTATTGCGTGGTCAGATGGTGGATGTATTCTTCTAGGTTTGGCAGACCGCTAGCCGGTCTGCACTGTAATTTGTATGGCCGATTGCTTGGCCCGTGCCCTAAAGTGAAGTGCAGCGTACTGCACTCGACTTACACCCAATGCGGTAAGTCTCCACAAAGCAATACACTTACAGTACAGTCAACTTAGTTGACCTACTACACTGCATATAATATTATTCCAACACTGGCGGCTTTTTAGTTTGTATGCGTACGCCAGTGTAGCTGACTAATCTTTTCTGGTTACCATTAAATTGCCTCTTCTGTTGGAATAGCAGTCAAATGCAGTGCAGTTAAGTCAATTTTACTGTAAGTAAAGGTTGATTGTACTGACTGCAATATTGGCTGCAGTTTGTGGGGCTGCACTGCAAGTGCAGTACAGTAGGTGCCCACTTCAAAGTGGGGCACAAGCCAAAGCGTTTGGCCATACAAATTAGTGTGCAGACCGGCTAGCGGTCTGCCAAACTTAGAACTTACACACATCAATCAACAATATCAGCGCAACACCAGTTACTTCGACCACAGTGATTCGAATCGACTACGTTGCAACGATAAAGGCCTACCAACATCCTCGTCAACTGGCCAGACCCCTATCAATTCCAGTTAACTTCTATATT
The DNA here is from genome assembly GCA_038502455.1 of Anisogramma anomala. NCBI lineage: Eukaryota > Fungi > Ascomycota > Sordariomycetes > Diaporthales > Gnomoniaceae > Anisogramma > Anisogramma anomala. The sequence continues at coordinate 30,727,289 of JASMMZ010000003.1, read as the reverse complement.
TTATTGCACCCAATTGCATGCAAGTTGACCCTATTTGGCCTCAATTACGCCGTTACTTCTGAGGCCCACGTTTATTAACTCCTACCCAAAGTTTTTTCGCCACAACCCTTCGTAAGCCTTAACTATACCACTTAAACAGGTCGCCATTATCAATCCCCTGGCAGTTTTCCAATTTGCCAGCATATCCTTATCTGTCGTCATATGATCTAGGCTTTCTGGACGGTTTATTTACGTATCCCTTAATACGTATGGTCAGTTTATTGCTATCTATAAACCTTTCCAAGGCTTTATTTAATGTGGCCTTCGTTATGGCATTTGTAAGATTATCTTTGCTATCGATTTATCGAAACTTCTTAATTTCCCTCCCTTCATAGGCTTCACAAAGTGTTATTACATCGATTATCAGGCGTTTTTCACTCGTAATTCCAAGTTTTAACAAGTATTCGAAAAGATTCCTTAAGTCGGTACAGGTTATTACCGGGATAAAAGGAATCTTTAGCTGCCTGGTAATAATGTTAAGGGTTTCCCATAATATTACACCTATGTTAAAGCCCGTTGTTATACCGTAAACCTTTAAAATTAATATGTTTCATATAATTCTTTTATATTTAACAGAGGTTTAGTAAATTAGGTTACCGATAATGTTAAACTAATTTTCCTGTTTGTCTTCGTTAACAAAGGTTATTAAGAAATCGATTTATAAAAACAAGTTGGTGTTTTTTACAAAGGACTCATTTGTAAAAATTATTGGTTTAACCTTTAAAAAGTCGATTAACACTATATTAATTCCGCGATCCAGGTTTCGTATCTATTATTCCAACCTCTTATTTAGTCTATCAAAGTCTTTATTCGTTAGTATTTGTATCTATACCGTAATATATAAATCGTATAAGGCTTCCGATTAACATAAAGTAGTAATATAGCTACACCGTGTACATTATTCCAAGTACTGTTAAACTCTAGCCTTATAAGTTTTATCGATTATGGTAAAAATAATGCCCTAACCTTTTTAACGAAAGCTTAAGCCGGTATTAATACTAAATATACGGATTAATGATCTATTAAAATGAAGTTAATTTTTTTTTGTTAACGTTGTTACCGGTTTATAATTTCAAAATTTAGAAGCCTCAATAACTTGTTATTCTTATACCACAAAACCAGCCGTTCTAACGAAAAGGATATTATTAGTTTATATACACACAATACCGAAGCTTTTTTCTTACATTACCAATTATCACGGGTCGTATATTAAGGACTTTATCGCTAGTCGGGCCTTAAAGTACGATTAATAGGTTAGAAACTAGTAGACTTTTGCCTTAGATAATTTATATAGTAATTTAACATATCGTATTACCGTTCCTAATAGGTAAATAACGTGGAGTTCCTGTAACAGTTTCAATAGTACCATCTGTTGTAAATTCGTTACTAACTGTATATAGGCTTACGTAATATTACGGCTATTAAATGTAAATTTGCCTTTAATCCTAACTAACAAACTTGTTACCAGGGCAACCACTAAGCGTTAGCTGATTTTCTAAATCGTTGGCAATTATATAAGGATCCAGTCTTTACCTTTATCGCCGTATCTTTAAACGATTAACCGTAACTTTTTATACAGCCGCCCCGTGGTTTTATCTTTAACCTCATAAATAATCCTCGACTTAAAGATTGTAACATTCGGTTTGTAAAGGTTAAAATTAGCCTTCGGTATAAATTATACCATACCTCAAATTAGTAGGCCGTTAATTTCGACCTTATCGCTTTTTTAAAAAGGTTTACCGAAGGTTTTAATAATCTCTTATACCCTAAGCTTTACTACTAAGTCTTCGTTATCCTTTGTAATGATCACACTAAATACCCGTGAGTAAATAGAAGGTGTTAGGGGGCTTATGTTAGTAGTAAGGTCGCAGAAGTAACAAAGGTGCAATATCAAGAAGATGTTTGTTTGTGTTGTAGAATGATCATTAGCCGTTAGGCTATTCAAGTGTGTAGACTGAATACTTAGATTGAAAACTGAAGAGCTATGAAGTAAATACTATCTGTGTGGTGATGATCGTATCCTTATATATCCGTGCCTTCATACCGTCTTCAGTACTGGACCGCTGAAGTCGATGTCGCTTCCTTCAGTCCAATGTTGTCAACTGGACTGCGAGCGGTTCTGTCGGTCCAAACCCTAACTCTGGGTGCTTACATAAGAGAGATTACTGGCTTGATATGTTGGACATCAGGCTTCTAATAGCGCAGCAGACCGCTGGCCTATTCCATGACCTGCAGCTAGTCCTTGGGTTATAACATCCTTCTCTTTTCTGTTTACCTAAGTAATATTATAAATATAACCCGATATATATTCTTCCTCTTTAACGTTTTCCCTCTTTGTTGAAGGTTGTCTGTACCAGCGGAGCTCCATCGGCTTGTTAATAACAGGTAAAAAAGGGTGGTATTAACTCGATCTTTTTACTTATAGGGATTATGGGTCTTTATTTTTAGTATCTTTAATATAAGGTTTAACTTAGGTAATTCGAAAGAATACAAAACCGTTAACAGTTTTAATAACCATTTCAAAATTTACGATATTTAATATCTTATATGGAACCTCTTATTTTCCCGGTTTCTGCCACACGAAAACTTTACTTTATAATGACAAAGTAAATACGTCGATTATTATAAGCCCGTTTTTAATATTAAAGGTATTATTAACTTGGCGGCGTTCCGATTCTCTTTACAGTTCCCATAAAAATTTGTTATAAGTCGTAATACGTTTTTAAGTATTTGCCGAAAGCGGAAATTTATTCGTTGGGTGTAGGTATACTTTAAAGACTAATAATGTTGGCACCAAGCCATTAAAGCCTATAATGTCGTTTAAACCCTTTACTTCCATCTGTAAGCGTGCCTCCGAATCTGTAAAACTTCCGATTTCCAACGTAAAAATATTATATACTTGGAGAAATAGGGTGTATGCATTTTTAACCTTTCTAATACTCTAGTAGGTTTTTATAGGTACCTATTTATATTAGATACTTATTATTTTAATATTTTTCTAAAACTTTACCGTTTTAAAGTTGGTATCGGTATCGTAAACGATAACGTTAGGAGGTTCCAGATACGTGTTGATTTATAGCATCCTTAATGTTTCCCACTCATCATTTGCTGAAAGGGACTTTAGAGATTTAGCCTTGTAAAAAGAAGTTATAGAGTTAAAAACGTAAAGAATAGGCTTATTATCCAAGTAAAATATATTAATAAAGATCTTACAGTTAAAGTACTTATCGTTTTCAATATAAATTTAAATTTTCGAGAGGTTTAGGCATATATTTAATAATGGCGGTAAAGTCTTTCAATAAATTTTTGGGTAAAGTATTATTTATCTCTATATCCTACTGAATTTCAGACTTTATATAATTTATTAAAAATTGAGTCATTAAAGCGCAGGTATAATTAACGTATCTCTGGCTTCGTTAGGTTTAATACTACTTTTTCCGGACCTTAAAAATAAAACTATAGATACCACTATTTTAAAAAGAGTAAAAAACTTTAGCCGTTTTTAACCAACCTATTTACATTAATATTAACGTTAATATAGAAAGTCTTTATATCTTTTAAATAAAGTAAAAAAGGGGTAAAGAACTTAAGGATGTAAAAACGTAATCGTTTTTACAATAATTTAAAATACCGTTATCCCTAGTAACGATAGTTATTCGCCTAGGCCAAAGTCAACTTTAGCCTTACTAATATTGTAACGATTAATCTCTATAATTATAGTACTTTCCCTTTGCAATGCCACGTATTACGAATAGCCTCCTATTAAGTACCTTACTACCCAAGTATCTGACATAATACCTTAAAACGTGTGCTTCGCGTAACATTCGCGAAGGTTAAATATATGTAAGGGATTAAATGTATAGTTAAGGTAAAGGTAAGAGCCTTTAACAATTAAACGGTATAAAAAGGAATGGTTAGCTATTTATTAGGTTACCGTACTGAAAACAGTATTTTTGTGTTACTTAATTTATTTAGGGGCGTTAGCGATGGTAATCAATTTATCACCTTTAACATTTACAACCTGGATTAAGTAATCTTATTTCGAAATAATAATGTATTAAACGTGATATATTACTTTTTTATTATTACGTTCGGCGGGGGGTGGCAAATTAATTAATAACCGGCCTTATCACAAATCCAATATCTTTTACTATTATTACAACGATGATATTTAAAATTAATAGGTTCGTTTAAATTTCAATAAAGTTAAAGTAAGTTTTGCCTTTAATTTAAAGTCGAGGTTCATAGACCTGACCTTAAGCGTTGTAAACGTAAGTACTTATGGTTAACGTAATTAACTACCATAAGGTTTTCTTTATTTACGTTAAGAAAATTGTCGACTTGGGAATACATACCGAGTAAGTTTGGTGTACGTATTATTACAGTAGCAAAAGAGGAATGTAATGAATTAAAAAAGCCTTTATAGGTGGTATTTAAACGTTATAGAGCGTATTCGAACTTATTAACACCCATAATGACTGCCCGAACCTGTTTATAAAATGTGGCTTCATTAAAATAAGCCTTTCCTATTATCTTTTAATACATCATTAACTTGTTGAGCATTTAATTAAAAATATTTATTATTAATTCCTCCTCTTTTTTCTTTATTATCATTGTAATCCACCGCGTGATAGCATAGTCTGTATAATATTGCGTAAAGTGGATATTGTATTCGAAATAGCTCTTTATGTAATCGTAGATTTCGCGGAACATAGTGGTGTTTATCAGGAAGGTTAAGTAATAATCTTTGGCGTAACCTATAAAGATTCCAGAGAATAGTAAGTGAAAACCAAAGAGTGAATCCTTTATTTACTTGTAAATATTTAGGAAAGATATTATCTTAGTATCGAAAATATTGTAAGGCTTTTCATTATACTTTTTTATGTTATTCTAAATCTTGGCGAAATCCGTTATTAACTTGTAATTAATATTGACTATTTTGACAGGTCTTAAAGAAAGGTCGCGATAATTATCTTAGGCTTGGTTGGTATTTCCTGGCGGCTTAAGTTTTGGAGGTTTCAAGGCACAATATTAAGGGTAATTGCCAGTCACCTAGCCCGATAGGTAAAGTCCTGTGGTAAGGCCTGTAGTCGATTCGCGTACGTAAGTGTATCTAAAAAGAAAAGGTTTTTAAGGGTTTTAGCGGTAGAATTGTTAAGGGATGATAGGTATTGAAAGGTTTTGGAAAGTTTAGCAATTTTTCTTAATTAATTGGTGTAAATCGTTAATGTTAATACCTTTAGTCGCGTTGACAGCTATTACTTTACACGCTTTACTACCGCTAAGGGCGTACTCTATAATATTACGTAATGGGATTAAACTGCTAGGTAGGTTAATGGGTTTTTTATCGCCAACATATAAAGAGACTTAACTTAGCTGAAGGTAAGTTAAAGATCCTTTGGATCGTGTATAAGAGTGTTAAGGTGCCTTAATACCTTTATTTTTTCCTTAAAAGTCTTTAGGATTAGGATCCTAGAGGTAGTCCTCCTGTTAGGCTAATTTAAAGAAGGTCTCTGCTAGTCCCACCGGTATTTTTTTAAAAATGTAAATACCACGGCATGTAACCTCCTTTTTTAACTTAGCCTTAACCGCGCATTAGATTACCTTCCATATATCGAGGGTCTAGTAACTAAAGAACTCGCGAAAGTTTTGGAAAGCGCGGGCGCTGCGATCAAACTCTTTTCCGGCATTAGTTTTGAAGATGTACTAGCCAACTTAGTTAGTTAGTTAAGCTTTATTAAAGGTTTCGTCAACATCCATGGTCTAAATTTGTTCGTTATAAAACTTGGTAAAGACAGTTTAGAGCGCTTTAATTGCCTTTTTCCTGACAGGATTGGTGATAGTCGTAAACTGAACATTAGGGGCAGACATCTTGATAGGCGTGTAAAGCGAGAAACTTGGTAATCTTAAACGTATAGACTTGGCGATTCGGGGCGTAAGGAACTTGGTGTTTTAGCATAAAGTCGCGCGAGGACTTGGCAACTTGGTAACTTGGTGTAAGGTCGCGTAACGTGGCTTTTTTAATGTAAGTTGGTATTTTCGCTTAAAGTAGCGAATTTGAATATTAAAATGATGTAAAAAGTGAAAAAAATTAAAGTAAAGTAAAGATTTGGTATAAAGGGTAAGGTCAAAGATCGTTGTTGGTAATAAAGGGCGAATGTTGTTTATTATAGGCCGTGTGATTTATTCGGTTTTACAGTAGTAGCACCTGTAATAGTAATAACTTAGCCGTTTGCCAACTTGTCGTTTGAAACTTTTAGTGGTCAATCTTAATACTTTTTAAAAAAGATTACTAAAGATTTCTTTGTGTTTTCAATAGCGATACCATCGCTAACTTTTAGATTGCCGTTGGAAGACTGACGTAACCCAAAAATCTCATCTATTTTCCTGCCGTTGGAAGACTGTTGCAGTACTAATAGAGGCCCTTCGCAAAAATCTTTCCTCTACCTTAGCGGTTGTTTTGACTTAAAGCGTAACCGGAAAGTAGCTTCTTCTTCTACTTAGCTTATCTGTACTTAACCTAACAGGTAAACACTAATCAGTGTTAGTAAGAATTAGACGTTTCAATGTTATCGATTCGATTAGTCGAAGTAATAGTAGTATTACGGGGTCAGATGGTAGATGTATTCTTCTAGGTTTGGTAAACCGCTAGCCGGTCTGCACTGTAATTTGTATGGCCAATTGCTTGGCCCGTACCCTAGAGTGAAGTGCAGCGTACTGCACTCGACTTATACCCAATGCGGTAAGTCTCCACAAAGTAATACACTTACAGTACAGTCAACTTTACTGTAAGTAAAGTTGACCTACTGCACTGCATGTAATATTATTCCAACAAACTATTTATATTCAGTTTTGTTGAAACATTAATTACCATAAAAAGACCAACCCATAGCCTATCACAATCATTATTTATATTGCTGTCTACAATTCTCGATAAAGAGGAAAAACATCAAGGAAGTATCTACCACTAAACTATCAAAGAAGAACACTATGTAGCCACCAGTTAGTTTTATAATCGGTTACATACCTAGTTATATAACGTAGGCGTAGATATATTATATGGACAAAGCAAAATATCTTGGCTGGTTAAACGGGCACCAACTCGTAATATTACCTCCGGCCCACTCGTTTCCTTCACTATATCCAAAAAAAAAAAAAAAAACTATAAAGCGATTTAAACTGCAAACCATGAACCTATAGCACGTGTAATTGATCTATAACACTCTAATTTAACAAATTAACCGCTATGTTGATTATTTTGTAGTAATTCTCATAGCGAAATATATATATATAAAAAATGCAATATAATTCAAATACCTATTAATTTACTTATCATTATAATCATCAATAGCTGGTTCAATTCAACCGGTTCATTTGTCATAGTAGCAATCTATTATAACACGACGCCGGTTATCTATAACCCCTTATACGCCACTATAGAAACCGAACGAAACCTTTTTTTTTTTTTTTGCGGTCAATTCGTATTAAAAATTGAAAACGTTTAATATCGCCATATTGTTAGAACACCAATCAATCGCAGTAGCTGCAAAAATGTGGGGTGCCTATTCAATATAATATACAGGCTAAGTTTTGGCCAATATAGATTAGGGTACAAGTTGGCTAGCAACCTGTTCAATTTAGAATTTTCAACTATTATTAACGTGATACCACTAATTACTTCAACCACAGTAATTCGAATCGACTATGGTTACAACGATTGAAAGCCTAATAATAATAATTAGTACTTTATTAAGTTAAACATAGATAAACAAAGTAAAAGAGAGGAATACAACTTTTTGTGCATTTGACGTTTAGCATACAAAAAGATCTTTGCTAAGATTGAATAGTTAAAATATTTGTATTACTTTGCAGTTGCTTGGGAAAATGAGTTTGGCAAAGTATTGAAAATACCATAGTTAAATAATAGGGAAATTTTTATTTTATCTTTCTTTTATTTAAACAAGCAAATACAACCGTCGACAACACCCAACCATAAAAAAGATGTTGACTGAATATAACGATACACTGGCGGACAAAAACCCATTTCGCAAACTTAAAGAAACATTTATTTAAAATAATACTAACGACTAATAACTTAATTAAACTAAGAATGAATCCCCTAATAAACACCTTGTAAACTATATTGCTAGGTTTCTTTTGACATGATTTCAACTTAATACCTCAAATAAAGATAATATTAGAAAGGCCTATACTATATTCTGTAAGAGTTTCTACAATTGGATTATTAATATGAGGAGAAAAAGACTAAAATCATAAGGTTAAATTAAAATTAAAATCAATCGCATGACAATTACACATTTTTCGACATATTATCTTCACATTGTTTGATACTCTATATAATAATTCCAGTATAATTGAAATACTTAAGTAGCTTGAAAAAAATCACGTCTTCTGTTGGAATAGTAGTCAAATATAGTATAGTAAAGTCAACTATACTTATAGTTAGTTGATTGTACTAATTGAAAATTCACTGCAGTTTGTGAGATAGATTTCAAGTCTAGTGCAATAGGTATCCACTTCAAAGTGGAGCATAGGCCAAAGCATTTGACCATACAGATTAGCGTGCAAACCGGCTAGCGATCTGCCAAACTTAAAAGTAACAACTCATTAACTAATTTCAATGCAACACAAGTTACTTCGACCACAGTGATTTGAATCGACTACGTTTCAACGATAAGAGCTTGTAAACATCTTCATTGTATTATAAACCATAGATAGGAGAAATAACATCTTCAAAAACCGCATATATACACGTTCAAGGAGTTAAGTCTCAAAGTTAAATCAAACTCAAATTTCTAACCTTTCAACCCTAAGTATCGTACCTTTATACATTCATAATAAGAATGAACCTATAGATCGTGGTAGTGTTGAATACGCGTTCGAAAAAGGACGCGTAGATAATGTAAACGTGAATAATACGGCAAAACGTATTTCTACTAACTTTATTACCAGTTAGTAAATTTTTGAAATAATACGTCAAGACTTAAAGAAGAAACTACGTGGCAAAACCAGTAAAATACCTTCAATTGTTATCAATTTACGTACTAGCGAAGGTAAATATATACGCGCAAGATATTACTAAACCTATTATAGACTTTAATCTTCTAGATTGAGTGATAAATATATATTCCTAACCTTAATATTTATAATATATAGAACCAAATAAGTTATATAACTAGTACTACGATTATTGATAGAAATATATGCTGATAATAGAAGTAGATTATATTCCTATCACGGTTTTTACAAAGATTTAGGGTATCTAAAAGACTTATCACGGTTTTACAAAGATTTAGGGTATCGAAGAGAAGCATGATAGGAAGTTTTATCATATTATAACGTTAAAATAATGTTATTTATGAACATTATTCATTAAATGAAAATCTCATTATTAGGTTTTCACAAACCTTTTCCTTATATTCTTATGGTGCAGATTAAAGAATATTACCTAATATTCTTAATTATTACCTAGTTGTTCTACTAATATAGTATTAAAAGTTATTTTCAATATTATATTAACCTGGTTAATATTACATAAACTGGACGATAATACATATTCAACAATATTGGAAAATGAGGAAAAGAAGGAAACGAAAATAGATATTTGAAGATTTTTTTTTGGGGGGGGGGGTTCATACTTTGCCAAAAATGTAATAAATCAAATATAAATAAAATGTCGGTAAGTTTTCTATTATGTTAACGTAGCAAAAGAATAATCATGAATATTGGTGTATATTGGGTAGTAAAAGATAAATTATTCAAGGGAGAAGATGCATTCGAACAGTATACAACATGATTGAGAGGTTATAAACCTCTCACCTAAGCAGTGGCACTCTACCATGCACTCTGCTAATCTCGTATTTGGGCATTGACACTCTATCGTACACTTTTTAAATGCCACTTTTAGGCAGTAACACGCTATTATATACTTTGCAGGCATATACTTTACAAAGTAGTACGTTACTATACACTTTGCAAAAGTGTACTCCGCAACCTGACCGCTTACTAATTATAGGTATATATGGTAATATTTATATAGGTGTTGGAATAACAGTCAAATGCAGTACAGTCAAGTCAACTTTACTTGCAGTAAAGTTGATTGTACGTACTGCAAATTGACTGTAGTTTGTGGGGCTGCACTGCAAGTGTAGTGTAGTAGGTTTCCACTTCAAAGTGGGGCACAAGCCAAAGCGTTTGGCCATACAAATTAGTGTGCAGACCGGCTAGCGGTCTGCCAAACTTAGAACTTATACACCCCAATCAACAATGTCAACGCAGCACCAATTACTTCGACCACAGTGATTCGAATCGACTACATTGCAACGATAAAGGCCTACCAACAATAGGTACTCTTTTTTCTTAATTACGGCCCGTATTCGTTATTTAGTAATGATAGTAAAGTTTGTAAAATAAATAAACGTAAGGATTAGCCTACTCGGGTTGAAAATATTATTGACAGCGTTAACCGCTATTTATAGGATAGATTCCTTGAAACTAGTACCTTCTAACTTTTTAAATAGTACGGTATACGTCTTTTTAAACAATTTATAATACCTTTTGTATTTTCCAATACCTTATAGTGTTTTTACAGGTATTTTTTTGTATTCGTTGGCGGCGCTCCTAGATTCATTACGCTATTTAATAAAGTTGAAAGCTGTACTAACATCGTAGGTAATCCAATTTGGAGGTTTGAAAAAAAGTTTAATCAACAGTTAACTAAAACGTCCTAACAATTTATATAGGAAGCGTTTCGTATAGACTTAGCGGCTTGGAACAACGTTATCACATCGATTTTATATAGTACCGGCTAGTTATTTAGGTATATAATATTCATAAATACCTCGTAATTAAAGTTTACGTCGTTTTAAAGGCAGAACCTAAACCGTTAAAGGTTCTGTAAGTATAGTTAGTATTTATGGTAAAACTTTTTGATAGATTGAAGTACGTTTTTTTCTTATCTTTATATAAACTGCACCGCAAAGTAGCTGTAAAAGGCATTTTATAATCAGGTACCTGAACCGGCGGTTTTTATGGACTCAGGCCATTGGCCATTGAGTCTATAGGTTACGTGACTGTATATGTAATGGGATAGGCAATATCCGGTCCGAGTCTGGTCTGGGTGCGGACTAGATACAGTCTGTATACTATATGCATAAAAGCATGTGACGGGCTAGGCGCTAGCTGGGTACTGGTTAGGTGAGGACCGAGTACGGTTCGTATACAGCACGCGTAAGAGTACGTAACGAGCAGGGTACTAACTAGGTACTAGCCATGCCTATAAGTCCTATATAATAGACTATGATAACCTTTTTTAGTTTTTCACCGTATTTTAATACTAAACCCCATTTAATTCCTACTTAGTTTACTATAGTAGGTCGAATTATAATATATTATTAAGGTTTTCTTTTATTTTTACGAATAAATATCATTTATAATAAACGAATAGATAATAAACATCGATTATTTCGCATTACAATTCAACGTTATCTGGAAAAATGAGTTGTCGGCGAATACACAGTTTTTCACCTTTATAAATACATCTTTTACCTCTTTAAGGCCGATTTAAACCGATGTTTTTCATTTATTAAATACCGTAAGTCATATCGCATCGACTATAAAACAATTATAATAATCAGGTTAATTATCTTTAATTATTGACCCTACGTTTAACTTCGATTAAGTTGTTCAAAATTTTAAAACCCGAAGCCGAATTAGCTATAACTCGTATTAATTTCCTACTGGCTTAAGCAAGGCAAAATTGATATAACCAACCGTAATTCGACGGATTTTCCTTTAAGTGGACGGCGACGCGTTGAACGATTAAATTTATATTGAAAGAGGATGAAATATTAATTATATAAAGTTGGTATATATTTACGTATAGGTATATTATACGGCGACGGTAAAACAAATGGTTACGACGTACTACAAAGCCGGAGGACACGAGGGAATATATAATATAGAGAAGTTCCCCGACTATATTAAGGTTACCTTTTACTATCTTTACTACGCGGATAAGGTATTGGTTAAACTAAAGGGTTTAGTTATAAGTAATAAAGACCTATAAAATTTATTCGCTATCAAATTCGAGATATTTTTAGCTTAAGCGGGCGACTTGAATTCGCCTTCAGCCCCAAAGTATAATTACTTACGCTTTCGCGTATCGTTACGTATTCGCGACAAATCCATTATAGTAGATATTAGCCGCATAAACTATATCGTAACCTTAAAAAAGTATCGTGAATTCGCCGACGAGTTAAAGTCTTTAGATTTGAAATGACGTTTTGGCCGTTAACTAGCAGGACCCGTATAAGACTAACAGTCGGATAGTAATAAAGTTATAATAGGGGGTTACGCCTTTTAAATACCTTCGTCAAAAGGTTGTAGTAATTGCAACTAGTTATCTTGATACCGTAACCAGTTATTTTAACAAACACGTTTGATACGCGGTTAAAAATAAGGATGTAAGGCAATATGGGCAACGGTAAAAAAACGTTAAGCTAAGTTTACCTTAAAGCGTTACGTACGTTATAAATCGTCGGACCAATAACAGCGTAATAACGAGTTCCGCCTAGTATTACCTTTTACGTAAGTATATACGATTTAAGTCGAAAAAGTAAAGAAAGGTTCCCTATTAACTGCGACGAGAGAAACCTAACTTCTAAATATAATTTCGTTTAGGGGTTACGTAACTTTAATGACGTAATTAGAAAATCGAATAAAAAAGAGTTTAATTTAATTAAAATACGTATAAATAAGGACTTATTCCTTATTCTTATGCTTTTCAGTAAGACCTATTTCTTAGATACTTCGATTTTCGCTATAATTATTATAATATTATAAGCGAAGCTTTAATAAAAAGGTTATGGATAAAGTAAATTAGATTATTATATTTTCGAAATTTTAATATGATATGAGAGTGATGGCAAAATACATATATAACCTAAATAATTCAGTTTCGTTTAAATATTAATAAATAGTCGAACCCGATATTGGTATATATTATCCCCGGAATAACGCGGGATATAATTTTTGGAATATCTTAGATATGATATTAAGAGGTAACCTTAAATGTTGGCGGTAATCATTTCATAGTTTAGGGTTAAAAGAACTTAATTATCGATTCGGTAATAATACGCCTTGAGTTAGGGGATATACGAGGTATAATAAATTTAGTTTTTATTAGTTAAACGAAACGTTCATACCGAAAATTATAATGTACCGGGGATTAGTCCCAGTTAGCTTTTATTACAAGCTTTTATGAAATAACGCGGATTTTACAAATAACAGCGACGACTACGATTAAGGAAAAAAAGATGAGTTACGTTTCCTATTGAAATTGACAAATTTTCGCGACTTATTCGACAAGGATAAAGTTATAGATTTACACTATATAAGTAGAAACTAGATTATTAAATTTATATTAAACCGAACAAAAATGATTTTTTATTAAAACGACTTTAAGAGTCGTTATATTCGATGTTACGAGATAAATCTTTTAAATTTGGACGATAGATTACGAAGTTAATAAATAAAAGTTTGGTTTGAATAAGCCTTTTATCGACTATAACGCCGGTATTACTTATTCCTTAGCTGGGGGGGGGGGGAGAGATAACGGTTTTATATTAATTACCGAATATTAAATAAAATTAACGAGTAAAATCGTTTTTCATTACATTTAATTAAGGAAACCCTTCGTACGTTGTCGAAATCGATATAACTTACGAAATTGTATATTTAAACAGCCTTTTATTGTATCCGGTTTATAATCAGATAGAAAGAATCAACGGCGTTTTATACGCGATTTGGGTTATTTAAATAATTAGTTACCCCTTTTAATTTAACGAAAGAGCCGGTTAATTTTTCATGATACATTAATTATATAATAGCGGATATTTTGATAATTTTGTCATAACGTATTTAAATAACATTATGGTTTTTTTTCTTCCGGTATTGAACAGGATTATATAACGAAAGTTCGCGGAATTTTATGACGTTTTCGTAATACGGGGTTAAATCTGGATTTAAAGAAATATAACTTCGTAGTTAAGGAGGTTAAATACCTCAGTTTTATTGTAACGGTTAAGGTAGGTATCCGGGTCCATCCCGAAAAAGTCCGGGTACTTCGCGAGTAAAAGTTATTACGTATTATCCGGGAAATTCAAAGTTTTTTAGGTTTTTCCAACTTTTATCGTGATTTTATTAGTAATTTGTCCGAAATGGCGGATTGTCTCGTCCAATTAACGAAGTAAGGAATTCGTTAAACCTAAACGAAATGGGAGGAATATATATTTTAAACCTTATAATATATGTTTATTACGGCACTTATTCTGGTATATTAGGATTCAAATCGGTTAATGGTAGTAAGAACTAAATTTTTCAATGGCGTTAAAAGTGTATTCATCGTAACGGAATAAGAATAATATGTTAAAACTAATAACTTACTACTCCGTACGATTAATAAATGCGAAACGCAACTATACTATCTACCATAAGGAGTTTTTTGCGGTAGTATTCTATTTAAAAGAATAGTTTTTAGAATTACGTAGTATTTATACTTTGTTTACGATTTTAATGTATTATAAAGGATTAGAATATTTTTCTTTACCACGGTTAATTTCAAAACGCCAAGTTAAATAAGCCGAAGTCTTTTTGTTTTTTTTTAATACCATTTACAGTATAGGCCCACAACTTAGGGCGCCTGTTCGAATACGTTAACTCGTAAACTTTAAAATAAACCCGAAGTTGAGGAATGCCGTACGCCGGTTTTTTAACCTATTTTTATTACTATATTAGATATAATATTAATAAACTTATACATACAAGGAATAAAAATTACGGTGGGTTATATGGATAATTTTATTACAACCATGGTTTGGTTTTTTAATCGTCACTATATATATTTTAAAGTTAGGCCGAAGGTTTTTGAAAGGCTACCGAAAATGGGACCGCCCCGGATTTAGTCTCCACACGAGTCGTTATTTGGAATAACGCCGGAAAATTTTAATACCAAGAAACCGGGGGTACCATTACAAACGCGGCCCGTATTAAGCCAGTTAATATAATTGACGTCGAGTAGTTCCATTATTTTCGGTTCAGGTACGGTAACGGAATTATAAAATTAAGGAATAGCCAATAACCCATTATATAATGTTCGCCTATTAGTGGTTTCTAAAGGCGTTAGACGCTTTTTACCTAAAGTAAAACAATAAGTATAGATTTAGGATTGTACGATTAACCTGAAAAACGTATTATGTTACTGTAACTGTTTGTAATTACCGAATTGAGAATTATTAACGACAAAAATCTTATAGTAAACCCACAATTCGCTTATTATAGGTTAATTAAACGAAAACATTTTATTTTACGTTTTTAACGGGATCATTATTAGGAAGGAATAATCATAAATATTCGACATTTATATCGAATATATACATAATATAACGAAAAGAAACCTCGTCGTACCTTACGATAATATCTCCTTTAACCCTTCCCTATTTTAAATCAGTATTAGGTGTATATTTTGATCGACTTTATAGTCGACCTACTAACTATGAAAGACGGCCCCAAATATTTGTTAATTATTACGAATCGCCTTTTTAAGCTTATCTAATTTTAGATTACGTGGTTCATTACTACCGACGCGTATGTGGAGCGCTTTCAGGATATATGGTGGAATTTTATGGATTTCCAGCCTTTATTATTAATAATCGCGGTTTGAACTAGGTGGGCATATTTTAAACGACCTTATATTCCTTGGTAGGAGTCAAAAAACTTTTGTTTATAACGTATTACCTATAAATAAATGACTGTATTAGACAGATAAACCAAAAAGTTTTAAAGTATTTATATATCGTCGTTACCTTTTCGTAATATAATTAAAATTTATATTTATCCGTTTATGCATTTATGTTAAATAACTGGAAGTCGACGGTTGCAAGGTTTAGTACAAACTGTCTGGTAAATAGGTATAAAATATTACTTATACTGGAAGTAAACGGGGATACGAAGTCGTTAACTAATCTGGTGAGGGGAGTTATTATATTTTTAGCTTAGTTAAATAAAGGGGTAAAGTTAGTTTAAGTAACTATAATTTATATTTAATAGTAAATGGAAACGGTAACAAATAGTAAACGATGTTCGACAAAGCGATATAAGGTAGGGGATTGGATTTAGATGAACTTTCGTAATATTAAAACTAACCGCTTGGGTAAAATGCTCGATAAGCTTTACAATGAATATCAGGTCGTCGATATTGCGAATCTGTTTAATATTATTTAAGGAATTTATGAAAAAAACCTTATATTATCCATAAATTTATTTAAGCGGGCTGCTTTAAACTCCTTTACTTTGTAGGTTTTATCCGATATTCACCCGGAACCAGTTTTGGTTACTCATAATATAGGGGAGAGTATATACGATGAATTTAAAATTAAAAAAAAATTCGCGATAAAAACGGGATAGGATAGGGTTTTTTTTTATATTAGTTAAGTAAAAAGTTTATAATAAGCCAGAGTAGGAATTACTCAAGAATTGCTTGTATATCGTAGCCTTAGACAAATTTAAGACGAAACAGGGAGATATTCGGGTTTATAATAGCCCGGTATTTTGACTTGGACGTCGAATTTATATTAAACGATATATACATGACGAGCCGCTAATACTTCCGAAATAATATATTATTTATGAAGGAAGGAAGAATTTATAAATATACGAAGATAGAATATAGTAAGTAAGGTGGGATAAATATTATCCGACTTTTTCAAATACGTATCCGACCGTAAGGCGGCTTTCACTACGATTTAACAAAGATTTACCCGTTTGTTATTATTATCCTTATAAGGATTTAGCAAGTATAGACGTTATCAATATTAAGGGCCCTATTATAACTAGTTTCGGGAATTAGGTAAAGCTGGGGGAAGAAAACGATAAAAGGCGTAATAGACGTTAGTAGGTACCGACGAAGGGGATTGGTAAAAGGTGGGACGAATACGGAACGACGTCGAGGATAACGGATAACGCGAAATAAGACGGGCGTTAGGGGAAGCCAATGGTAGATAATACGAGGATCGACAGGCATTAGGGGAGGCCAACGATATCGGATAATGTTAAAAGGGACAAACGTTAAAAGAAACCGATGATAACGATTGAAAAAAAGTAAGTTGAAAGGCGGTGCGATGAAAACGACCTTTTAGACGGGTTATTAAAGACTATAATATATTAATTTAAGGCCGGGCGACGCTATCGGCCTAGGTAATATTTCATTCTCGTTTACGATCGGTCCGATCAATTCGTTTTTAGCTAAAATTAATAAATAGGATACGGGTAAAATTGAAACTCATATAATCAAGCCTTGGACGTCGTTCGTTACATTTTATAAGCTATAGATTATATTAGTTATAAAATATATGGCCTAGGTGGTTATATTGGTTTGGTTATTTAGGTTAAAATTACAGAAAAGTATACGATGGTAGTTAAAAGGGGTAGGGGTAAAAATGTTAAGCGTTAAAGTACGGTCGGCTAAAGGAATCCTATTTTTATAAATTGGAGAACCGTAAAAGGTAACGGAGAAATTTTAGGGAAAGACGAACCCGGGAGGAAAAAGCGACAGAGATGTATGGCCAAAGGAGTAATGGCCTGTATGGGCGGTACGGTAGAGACTCCTTATACCCGAGCAATATCGCGAAACCCAGTAAATTAATTAACTAATTTAAAAAAGGAGGTAGTAAATACGGGTCGATAACACGGGATATTTCTTTAACGTTTAAGTGTAAAAAAATAAATCATAGATTTTACTTTCGATTTTAATAATTAATTGGCGTAGGAGGACGCGTAGATCGAATAAGGCCGTAAGTACATGAATTTTTCAAAATATATTACAAAAAGAGGTAGGATCGCAATTAGGTTTTCCGTAAAATGAATTTATAAGTTTGCTTTATTATAAACTTTCGGCATGTACGATAACCTTACGTTCGATAAATTTGAATACAAGTAAAAATAACGCCGAAATTGAAATGGCGATGAATATACGATATATAAACGTTTTTAGTTTATAAAGAAGCGAATTTGTTTTTATCTTTGCTATTAATAAGGACAAGGAGATTTTCCATAGCGCGAGGTGGCTATGAAAGGAAGTTAACGACAAAGTATTCGTATGTAATAGGATACTATACCTTACGGGCGATTTATTATCTTTATTAAAGGCGCTGACGGTAACGTAGCTTAAATTATGTTTCTTATATACGTCGGCTATGGAAATAAGGTTAAGGAAATCACTAAATTATATGAATGAAAATTAATACTGATGATATAAAAGGGAAAAGTAAAATTATTACGAAAAAAGATAAATAGTGAAAAAGGGCGGCGTTATAAAAGAGAAAGAGAGGAAGTTTTAAGGGTTACGAAAGCGTTTGTATTTATAAGGATTAGTAAATCGGATTCTATAAAGGTTACGTATTATACTGGACGCGTTATATGGTACCAGCGGTAAAAAAGATATATTATACGGCGCGTTAAATGGTACGTTATACAGAACTGAAGGTAAAATTGAAGGGCACATTATATGACGCCGGCAACTTAAGAGTAAACCAGTTAATACGTTATATATCTTGTTTGAAGGGCGTTATATAGTACCGATGGTAAAAAGGATATATTATACTTTAGGCTTAAGGGCGCGTTGAATGGTCTTAATAGCTTAAGGTTGGATCGGCCGATACGTTATACAGGACGTTAAACGTCGTATTACCGACTCGCGTTCGGCCTGTGTACTAGATGAGTAAGGCTCGCGCCCCACGTTTCACTAAAGGAATGCAATAACCCTTATAATATCCGGGGAAAAAGGGGGTATATTATAAACTTAGGCTATTAGCCATCAAGTTTATAGGTTACGTAACTATATACGTAACGAGATAGGTAATACTAAGTCTGGGCCCGGTTTGGGTGCGAACTTGGTACGGTTCCTATACAGCATGCGTAAGGGCACGTAACGAGCTAGGTGCTAACTGGGTATTAACCAGGTACGGATCGGGTATGGTCCGTGTACGGCACGCGTAAAGGTATGCAAAGGGATGAACATTGGTTGGGTACTAGCTATGCCCATAGGTCCTGCACGGTGGGCCACAGTAACCTCTTCTAATCTTCTACCGTATCTCAATAGTAACCTCATTTGGCACCTACTTAGTTTACTATTATAGGTCGGCCAATAAAACATCTGTAATTTCTATCACGTTAAGTAAATAGTCTTAATCGTACATATTTTGGAGGAAAATCATAAATAACTAAACTTAAGTCGGAACGGTATGGATATGCTATTCGAAACGCGGATAAGTTAATTAATCGTATTTAGAACCTCGATTTCGAACTTATCCACATTAGCTAACTAAAGTATAAATAGCGTTTTGAAGTCCATTACTTAAAAATTAACCCATCTGAATCGCGTATTTATAACGACCGTCTTAAGTAACGACGTTTTGCCTTTACCGAATAAAACCTTTCGATATTTTCATATTCTTTTAAGTAAAAACTTCGGGAATTTCGCTGCGAACACGTCGAATTGTCGTTTTCCGGCCGTTAAAATTTAGGCCGCGTTAGTATTACGTATAATTCATTAAAATAGATTACTGTAACTATCCGAAAGTGTAAATTAAGATGTTATGTTAGCGTTCAACACGTTTCGTTCGTAATTGAGACCTATATTATATAAGAAGGAGGCGTCCTGTAAACCCATAAAAATGCGCTGAACGTTTTCGTTATTTTGAGTTATTCAATAAGAATTATTATCGTTAAATCATTTTTCCTGAAGGTCTATTCGTAGGGTTAACCATTAAATTTATCTTTTACGCCTATGTATTCGGTTACTTCTATTATAAAATTAGTTTTTATCCGTTTTTTATGCAAGTAATCGATTTTAGATTTTCGTTTAATTCGACTTTATTCGTATACTTGGTAGTAAGTAAATTAGTAGCCGATTTTTCCGCATATAATATAACGCTTTTTTAAACCCGTAAAATTCTGTATACTTTTTCATAAGTATCATTCTAGTCGTGGTACGTTTCGTCCCTAGCCATATAATTGTCTTCGATCTTTATTACTAAGGATTCTATTCTCATACCTTTTAGCCTAATAACCATGACTAGGGTATTTAATTTAATTTAGGTATACCATAAATTTTCGATTCAGGATGTAGTAAATAGTTTCAATAGAATTGTCTTAATAATTTAACCATCGCCTTTGGTTTTATCGGTTACAAATATTGCCCTGATGCTTGCCTATCGACGTGTAAAGGTTTGAAACGATACCTCAAAACTTTTGTATAAGGTTTTTGAATTCTTTTCGAGTTTAAATAGTATAAGATCGAAATTTGGGGTTTCGCAGCATATTTTTGTTACTACTTGGATAAATAATTTATTACTTTTATATATTAGTTTAATGGGCATTTAATACTTCTAGAATTTCGCTAATAGGGTAAAAAGTACCTCTTATAGTTTTTCATTCGCGTCATTACGTTGGTTTTTTACGGATTTCCAGGTTATATTAATCCAGTTCTTAACGTAAAGTTCGCAATGAATTTCCGTATCGCAGTGGAATTTCAAGCGGTTGTAATAGTTCGTAAATATATCTATTGACGTGAGGTAATGTATATACCACTTTTTAACTTACCTAAATAGTATATCTGGTCAAATGACGTAAAATTTGAACGATTCAATATTTAACTTTTCATACGTATTTAATATTATGTGTATTTTATTGTCTAATAAGTCGTATAATTCTCCATTATAGTTCTTATTCTTATTTTAAAGTCTGAGAAAGTTAGTAAACTGTATAAAGTCGCTTTATTTACAGTAAAATAGTACGGTAGAAAGTTATAATAGGGGTCACGATTAATGGTTATTGGTTCGTAAAGTACGTATTAACGTTTCGAATCATTTATTATTTATAAAACGGGTTATCTTTAATTTTTTGGCAGTTCTTATTACAGCCGAAAAGTGTATTAATTGTATTGGGGAAAAAATTCAGTGTCTATTTTACCTTCATAATTCGTATCGGTATACGGGTATATTATACCCACGTAATAGATAATAATTATGGTTGTTTTTCTTTTTCGTCAAGCTTCATATTTTTCACTTAAGGCGTGGAATTAGTATCGAAACGTCTCACATCTTGTATTCATATATTGTTTCCATTTTGTCGTTTTACTTGTATCTTTACCACCTAATTTTTTCATACCGTTAAGTGATATCCTTTGACAAAATCCGTTCAATATATATATTTATCCTCCTAATTTAACAAGTAAATAAATCGTATTATTTCGAATAGGGCTTTTATAAAGCGAACTTTTTACCTTTCAAATTATTAATAACTTTACTTCGTAATTGAATTAGTAAGGCTTTGGTAATAAATAAGTGTACTGTATGATATATACTTATCGTCTAATTCGAAAATCTTTAATAATAATTATTCAATATATCAGGTTCTTAGGTTTTCTCCTTCTAATAACGGAAAGTCACGGCTAAAATATACGTATTTTCCGTGTTTAAGTTTAATTTATTAGTTGGTATATCGATAGTGTTATCGTTAAGGCGTAGGTGTTTTTATTGTATTATTACCTTTTTAATTTCAATATATTTCATTAAGAAATCGAAATTACTGTTGTTTTTCCCGGCGTTATTAGTATTAGGGCTATAATTATCAAAGTGTAGTACATTATCCTGAATCGGTTGGAATGTTTGGTTTTACATGGGTTTGGGGATTTTGGAACGGTATAGATATTATTTTTACGCTGTAGGTAAAGTTTAAATACGTTCGGAGTATGGAATTCCACGAGATTCGTTCTAAGTAATTTAATTGAAAGCATAAAAATACGTATATAAGCAACAAATTAAGCGTAATAAAGCGCTGAAAGAAAGCGTTTAACATTTATTAGTACAATTGAAATCTAAATAAAGCTTGAATAAAACGTATCCATATGTAAGTTAATCATTTTAAATTAGTTTTTTTAATGTTTTACCAACGATATATCACCTCAACGGCTTGTAAACCTAAAAGTCATAATTAATCAATTTCAAAATAAGTGGTATAAGGCGAATAAAGGGAGGCGAACGAGATAATGTGTGACAAGAAAAAGGGTGGAGGGAACGTAGAAAGGTGTGTGTATTTAATCTGTAATATAAGGCTTAGGTCGTATTTAATAAACGGTTCGGATATCATATTGTAGCCGCTTTTGCTAGTTGCGAGCGGTTTGGGTGTTACGACTGTAGCCGTTTCTAGGTTTTGTAAATGGTGTGGATATTGCATTTGTAACCGCTTTTGGGTTTCGTAAGTGGTGTAGATATTACGTATAAATCGGGTAGGTCCTAACGAAAGGTTTCGAAACTTGGTGGTTTTGGCTTATGTAGCCTAATACGTAATAGAACGCTCTTTAAAAAGTGCCCAAGTACGTTAAAGCGCTAAATAAGGGTTAATAATGGCGTAATAGAGCTTTAAATGAACAAAACTCTGAATAAGGGTAGATAATATCATATTAAAGTTATTCTTTTTAAAGTTACTTTATTATTAAAATCTTTATATATATTTAGTGTATTTTTCCTAAAAACGTAGTATCGAAATACAAATATTCAGGACCGTTATAATATCCCGTTATAGGCATTTAACTTATATTTATATCTCTTTCCTAGGCTTTTTGTAGTTGATCGAGTCGGCTAATTATTGGTAAAGATAACGTCTTTATTACTTTAACGTAGTAGAAAAGTAATCAGAAGATTGGTATTGTAGGAAGTAAAAATAAATGATAAAAAGGAGAAGGGGAATCTAGAGAATGAACGCCATGAATATAAGGTTATAAACCTTTTATCCGAGCAGTAGCACTTTACCATGTATTCTGCTAATCTCTCTTCTGAGACGTGCTATGTATGCACTCTATAAGAATGTAGCCTACAGTATGACACGCTATCGTGCACTCTGCAGGAGTGCACCTTGCAGTGTAGTGCACTTCCACTTGATCTACGTATACTAACTATAGAGATATATAATAATATCCACAAAAAATTCTTTAAAACTAGTACCTCTCAGATTTTTGAATAGTACCGTATACGATTTTTTCAGCGGTTTATAATACCGTTTACACTTTTTAATGCCTTATAATATTTTTACCGATATCTCTTCACAATTATTACCGCTAATCCTAACCTTGGTATGGAATCTAGTTAAGTCGAAGACCGTACCTATGTTGTGGGTAATCTAATCCAAAGGCCTTAAGTAAAAGTTTAACCAATGATAATTTTGTTGATTCACCATCACCAGGAACTGCCCAATATATAGCTAGTATAATGTGACCCTCGCTAATATGAAATACATACATATACCGGCGGGAATATTTGCAACTCAAGTGTTCCTATCCACAATAACCACACTATTCGAAAATTCCTATTACTTCCAAATTGTACTGTATACTCCATGGAATGAACCATTGAAAGCTATACCCTCAACTAAACAAATATATAAAGTCGAAACCCTAATGCTGTACACTTGTGGCTAATTTTCGGGCAATATGTTATGCGAATGTGTTGAATACCGTTGGGGTCTTATAATAAACCGTATTGGTCCTTACTATGTGCTACAAACTCAGTGATATTACAAATATGGATCATATTTATATAGGTATGTCCACGTGCCACATAACAGAGGTCCAGCACCACTAGGTGTATCGGATACAAATTTTAACCAAATATACTTGTAAAAAAATTCTAATGTTACAATCTTTATTTAAAAAACAAAAAAACACAAAAATATAACAAAAAGTCAGAAATCGAACCTTAAGCCAGGTTTACAATTAAGGCTTTAAGGTACCTTACATTTTAGAGACCCGTAAGGGCGTGAAAACTGTAGCCTTAGCCGGGCCAAGCTATGCGGCTATCTTCGTCCCTGTTCGACGCCTACTTCTACGAAGGATTTGATATTGGTCCTAAAAGAGTAAAGGACCTGTAAAATATATATATATAATATATATATATATATAAGGAGTAGATCACTAAGCGGATAGTGTGCCATAAAAAGTCATTTGTGGACAGCCAGAGAAATGTATATAGAGTATAATAAAAGGCTCCGCTAAACGAGCGGGGCGCCGCTATAGGTGGTGACGTCTTAAATATAAATAAATACATAAATAAATAGATAAATGAATATATATATATATACAAATATATGTATATATGTATAAATAGATAAATAAGTAAATGAAGAAATAAATGAATAAATAAAGCTATTAAGTATAAATGCTTATAATAATGGTATTTTTCAAGACTTTAAAATATAAAAGGAATTAAACTTACAATATAGTTACAGTTGCAATGCAGTTATAGTTATAATTCAATTTCAAATATTAAGGCCCCTTTAAGTGGGCGGGGAGCTGGTGGGAGTAGCGATGGCTTAAAGATGAATAAATAGATAAATAAATGAATAAATAAATAAATAGAGCTGTCAAGTGCGAGCGCTTATAATAAAGGTCTTTTCTAGACCTTAAAGCGCAAAAGTAATCAAACTTCTAGTTTGAAAGTTTAAGGCTGAAAGGCCACATTGACACAAGTAGCGAGGTACGGAATCGTTGGTTATTAGGGCTGTTTTCTGGATGCACCACTGCACGGGCGGTGCACTGGGCCGACGACGATCTTTATAGCCAAAAAGGGGTCGCCGGAAAAGATTCAAGTGGTGATAGAACCGATTAATAATGTTGTTATGGAATAGGATGCATGTAAAGTGATGGTGTTGAGAGCGGCTGGAACTGAATTTTTTTCTCGAAAGTGGGTACTGTTAGAGTCTATAGTGTAAGCCCTCTACCCTCCTAAACAAATTGTTCCGTACACCCATGCCAAGAAAGTTGATGTAAGGTCGAAGATGTTTAACCAATAATTTACCAAAGTATTCTAGTAATCTATAACGAAAGCGTTTTGAGTTAACTTCGTAGCCTGAAATAATGTCATTACGTCGACTGCGTATAGTATTAACTGGCAGTTAAAGTATGTTATATTTATAATCACCCCGTAGTTAAACTTCTTATTGTTTTCAAAGCGGAACTCACACCGCTATAGGGCTTACGAGTATAACTAATACTTATGGTAAAACTTTTCGATAGCTTTAAGCGTTCTCTATCCTATATTAGTATAGTCTATGGCATAAAATAGGTGTAAAAGTAATTTTATAGCTTGGTATCCGAGTCGGCGGTATAATATTGGTAATTCTAATTGCTCTAAGAAAATAGCTTGATTTACACGTATTTTTAAAAAAAACCCCACAAGTATCCGAACTTAAACCGGAACGGTACGGATATATTATTCGAAAAACGGATAAGTTATCCAGTTGTATTCCGGACCTCGATTCCAAACTTATTTATATTAGATAACGATAATAGACATAGCGTATTCAAGTTTATTATATAAAAATTAACCGGTTTGAATCGCGTATATTCAACGATTGTCTTAAGCGACGACGTTTTACCTTTATCGAATTAGATATTTTTATATTCTTTCATTCAGTAGAATTGTAATTTCGGAAATTTCCTCGTAAACGCGTCGAACCGTTGCTTTCCGGCTGTTAAAATTTCGGCTACACCGGTATTAAATAAAATGCTCTAAAATCGGGTTCTGTATTTATCCGAAAACATAAACTGCGATACTATATAGGTGTTTAACACGCCGTTTTGGAAAACGAATCCTATATTATATAGAAAGGAGGTATCTTATAGGCCTGTAAAAATCCATTAGGTGACTTCTTTATTTTAAGCTGCTAGTTAAGTATTATTACCTTTAAAATATTTTTTGGAGGTATATTCATAAAGTTAAACGTTAATATTATTTTTTACGCCTTCATATTTGGTTATGTATATTGTAAAATATATTTTTGGTTGGGTTTTTGGGTAATCAATCGACGTTAAATTGTCATTTAACCCGAATTTATTCGTTCATTAAGTGGTTAGTAAATTCACAGCCGATTGTTGCGTATATAATATAGCGCTTTTGAAAATCCGTAAAATTTCATATACTTTTTTGTGGGTATTATTATAGGTGTAGTAGGTTTTCGCTCTTAGCTATAAGATCCTTTTCGATAATTGTTATTTTGCCTTCGGCTTTCGGAGCTTCCTCCCTTTTTCTTTTTTCAATATCCATATTTAGGGCGTTTATTTTACTTTAGGTATACTTCGAATCTTTGGTCTAAAACATGGTAAATGGTCTTAGTGAGATTTACTTTAGTAATTTAACCTTTGATTTTTATTTTCGGTTACAAATATCAATTCGAAAATCCTTCATCGGTATATAAAGGTTTTTAGCGATATTTTGAAATTCGCATAAAAAGTCTTTAAGTTTTTTTTAGTTTAAATAATGTAAAGTCGAAGTTTAGGTTTCTATGTCATATTTTCGTCATTACTTAAATAAATAGTTCATTATCCTTATATTCCGGTTCAAAGGCTGCCCAATACTTTCGGAATATCTTTAATGGAGTAATAAGCACTTTCTATAGGCTTTTATTAAAGTTTTGATGCTAACTCTTTACAGATTTCTAGATAGTGTTATTTTAGTTCCTGTTGTAAATTTTATAGTTGATTTCCGCATCAAAATACAATTTTTAGCGGTGGTGATACTTCGTAAATGTATTTACCTACGTAAATTGATATATATAGCACTTTTTGGTTTACCTAAATAGTATCCCGCGTAAGATAACGTAAAACTATTACGGCTTAATATTTAGTCTTTTGTATATATTTAGTATTATACCCATTTTATTATCGAATACGTTGTATGGTTCGCTGCTATAGTTTTCGCATTTATATTATAGTTTGGAGAAGTTGGTAAGTTTTATTGGATCGCTTTTGTGAGTTGAAAAACGGTGCAGTGAAAGGTTACAGTAAGGGTTCCAATTAGCGGTTATTAGTTCATAAAGTATATATGAGAGTTTTACGCCGCTTATATTGTCTCTGAGAAGGCTGTTCATTTCATCCGGACCGTCTTTATCATAGTCCAACTAGTTATTAATGGTATCCGGGGCGTAGTTTTGTCTTGGTCTTTGTTTAAAACTTTGTTTCGGAAAGGGTTCGTATTCAACCCGCGTTATATATGATGTTTATAATAATTCCTGCTTTTCCGTCGATTCTACAAGCTTCGTTTACACTTCACGACGTGCGTTTAGCCTTGCTAAACGCCTCGTTCACTATATTTATGGAGTTCTTTCTCGTTACCTATCTATTATTTTTAAAAAGCGATACTAACGCTTTTTTAGCTTGTATCCCTTTATACAATTTACCTTAATTATTTTCTTGTTGGGTTTCTTTGGAATTTAAGTAAACCAGGTCGTTACTCATAAGAATTTTGTTATACGGTTATTATCTCTACCGGTTGTATTAATACTTTTGTTTTGGAGTTGTTTTCGTAATATTTTAAAGATTATATTATCGACTATATGCCTCATTTCTGATGTAGAATTTGCAAAAAAAAAAAAATCCTTAAAATCGTTGAATAAGTGGCTTCCTTCAATATCTCCATTATAATAGTTAAAGATTATATTAATAAAGTACTTATTTATCGCAAAATTATCCAAATTCTTTAGTAGTACTTCGATTTCATTATTTTATAAGTTAAGGTCCAAGTACTTTAAAATATTATTACGAAACGCCGAATTAGTAAATACGTATTTCATATATTCGTTAACTTTTACCAGGTTTGTTACTGGTAAAGTTGTAGTTGTAAAAGTGTAATGTATACTAAACTAGTTAGGAGGATAATTTGTACGTATATATAAGATATTAAAGCGATACAAATATCGGTTTCGCGTAGTAGATGAGATTCATGTGCGTGCGAAAAACAGTATTGAAGGCGGTTTAGTTTAAATAATGAAAAAGAAAAGCGTATGAGTACGTAAATATAAAGTAAATGAGATGTAGTAAATTGGTTGAAATAAAACCTCTAGAGTTTGACAGTATAAGTAAAATTTAAATTAAGTGTGAATAAGATGTAATTACAAATTAGTCAGATGTTTTGAATCAGTTTGTTTTTAGCGTTTTACAAGCGTTATATTAGCTTAGCGGCTAGGAAATTCAAACGTCGTAAACAATAAACTCAAATACGTGGTATAGAGAGATTAAGGGAAAGCGAACGTTATAAAGGGGGGGAAAGATATAGGAAGGTGTATATATATACAATTTAAGGCGGTTTAAAAGGGTTGGTTCACGTTTGATAGGTGGTTTGGATGTCGTATTGTGGTCTCTCTTATTATTTTCGAGTGGTGGAGGCGTTATAAGTATTATGTTTTAACTGCTTCCGAAGTATTCAAGCGGTTTAAATATTATATTCAGATGGGAAAAGTTTTAACTAAGGGATTAGAAACTTGGTAATTTTAAATTACATAGCTCATTATATTATAAGACGCCCTTTAAAAAGTGCCCGGGTACGTTTAAAAAGTTAAAGCGAATTGATGGATAGCGTAACAGGGCTTTTAGTAAACAGGGTATTAACTGGTTAATAATATCGTACTAAAGTTTTTTTTAAAAACAAATACTCCAATTTTTATAGTTTTGTTATGCTTCGGGTTTTAAAAGCGTTTCAGTGTAATTCCACACTTCTGTATGGTTTTTATAAGTCGTAGTATTAAAGTAAACATTGTCAGAATCACTATAATATCCCGTTATAAGTATTTAACTTAAGTTTATCTCTTTTTTTCTAAGCTGTTTATAATCGACTAAATCGGCTACTAATTAGTATCGGCAAGGTCTTAATAACGTTAATATAATAAAAGAGTAATTGTAAAGATTGGTATATATCAAAATAGTAGAATATAAGTTATTTAAGGGAAAAGAAACATTCGGAAAGTACACGCCATAGGTAAGAGGTTATAAACCTTTTACCCAGGAAATAGCACTCTAATATGCACTTTGATAAGCTCCCTTCTGGGTAATGGCACTCTATCGTGCAATTTGCAAATGCCACTTCTAGGTAGTGGCTTGCTATCATGCACTCTGCAGGAATGCACCTTGCAGAGTAGTATGTTACCGTGCACTCTTCAAAGATGCACTCTGCAGCGTAGTCGCTTACTTACTATAGGGATATATGGTAATATCCACATCAAAATAGTTATATTACGGGAAGAAATCTGCGCTACTATTACGTGTATACGAAAATTTCAGTACGTTCTATGATAAATAGATACTATTTATCATTTTATACCCTATTCATTCTCTTATTTACGAATGTAATAACTCGTACTCTGAGTTTAGCTACTATATTCCTGTAAACTAATAACTTTATTAATTTAAACAACGATTAAAAACATGTATTTCCTTATTTTATCAACCGTAAATATGATAGATTTAGATAAAGTGAATAATAAAGGGTTATGAATGAACAACAAAATGAGAAATGAAAATAAAGATGATTTTCAAATTGAAAATAACCTCATCAATATACTCCTTTAAACAATGACAAAAGATGCTGAATTTATATTTGATTGATAGTTCATACGCCATATTATTATTCAACGTCGAGGAAAATAGGTGATTCATTACGCTAAGTACCCTGACATTTTAACCTAGGACTATGTTAAACGTATTCCAACATTGAAAGATTAAGATGCCGACAGTAAAGATAAAATAGTACTGGAGCCTATCGAATGGTAAAAAAATACCATCATAGGTTCTCAAGTATCTTAATAATTAACTAGTCACGTTTTATTATATTTCATAAATAGTCAAGCCATTTATTATTATTAGGATAACCCGAAACCCACGTATCCATTTTCTCTTGAAACTATAAAAGGAACTATATTCTAAGAATACAAAATGAAAATAGTGTCCAAGTCTTTCAATACTATTTTCATTTTCATTGAAATTCGAATCAACGACGTTACGAAATCTGAAAACTATCAATATTGATTGGTTTTTATTAGACCAAGCATAGATAATTTAGTTAAAAGACGAAACTACTTTCTGGTTACGCTTTGTATTGCATTTTAAAGTAAACACAAGATTCTTGCGAAGGGCTTTTACAATCTACGACGGTTTTCATTGTAATGGGTAAGGAAAATATATAGATTATAACAATTTCGGCAATTTAGAGGTGGCTACGGTATCGTTATCGAAAATATCTAAAATCTTTATCAAATCCTTTTTAAGAACCCAATTTCAGATTAACTGTTCGAAGTTTTAAATTCTCAAAAAATGATTACCAAGTAGTTAAAACTCCTATAATTGGTAAACAGCTCATTTATTACTAATATTGCTGAAAATTGCTAAATAAAAGACGCTTTATATTAAACGACGATTTTGATGATAAAAAACTTTAATTTTTCTTTCTATATTAACTTTTTTATTTTTTAGTATTTTTCTCTGAAAAGCATGATAAAATCGATGGTTAAATATATTAAGGTTGTTACTTTAAACAGAAACAACAAAAATCATCAAATCGTAATAAATAATTACATTATACCACTTTCAAATCGCTAAAAACCTATGTATGAAATTGAAAGTTAATCATTCCATTTGAATTGACAATAACTTATAGGTCAAAATGTTAAGATAATATACGAAAACAAGAATATTGAAACAATCAAGGCACTTAAATCATTTTTATTCTTATATTACAAGAAGAACATATAATTTAAAGATGGAGATTCTGATTTAACTGAAAGGCGTCTAACCAATTTTATAGGCTAATTTATACTCGAGTCGAACCGTTCAAACGTTAATTATGGTATATGGATTTTCTTTTACAAATACAGTACGGATTAAGTCATTGAAATATGCAGTAATATCTTGGGAATAGTTCAAGGTAAATTAAAGAAAAAACTTCGTAATTGTGGGATTCGTATCCCCTATAGAAAAAGGATCTTATCATATACTCTCTTCAAATTGATCTAAATATATAAATACCCTTAGAACCCTCAAACCCACGACTTTAAAAGGGAAAAAAATCTAATGTTAACGATTACCACTATATAGGTTTTAAAGAATCAACCTTTAATCATTAAATAAGTTAGGTTTTCATCTTACAGTTTAGAAAAATGTTATTTTATAAGGTAAATAAATTCATGCTCATAATAACATGAAGTAAGAATTTGACAAATGTAGAGAAAATGAAGTAGCTGCTACCAATGGGATACGAATAATTAACGTCGGCGTTATCTAACGCCTAATCTAGGAAGATATTCACGATCGTTTAAGTTTTGCTCAAGGTAAAACTTCGCGTAATACGATTACATAAAACCCAAGAATATACGACTACACACGCAAACCTATCATAGATCCTACTACAAAACTTTACCCCTTAGACCAAGAAACTAGCAATTACCCTTGTTATTTCACCTCTAAAAGTTTAAAACTTGAACTAGTAAAAAAAAAAAAAACATTGATAATTTGGACGATTATAGTACTTACCTTTCAGGTAGTTTCAAATCATCAACTTCAATTCTAAGTTTATTACGGATTTCACTAAAATTTAGAATAATAAAGGAGAGTATGACGAGAAACCTTACAATTTATTCAATACGCAAATAATATTGTTTTTGTTGGAACAATATCAACTACCATATTTATCAGGTTAATTGTAGTGCAGTCAGACTGTAAGTAAAGTTGGCTGTACTAACTGCAAGTGAAGTGCCATATTCAGTCTAGGGAACGGGCTAAGAAGTTAGCCCTACAAATTACTGTGCAGACCGGCTAGCGGTCTTCCAAACCTAGAACAATACATTCACCACTTGACCAATGCAATACTACTGTTACTTCAACTACAATTCGAATCGATAACGTTGCAACGATCTAAGCCCTACCAACACTAATTAGTGCTTATTGGCTTAAGCACAGATTGGCTATGTAGAAAAATAAGCTATTTTCTGGTTACACTCTACGGCTATAATGGCGGCTAGGGTAGAGGAAAGACTCTTACGAACAGCGCAAGCAGTTTATAAAGTCAACTTTTGGAACGGTGTAAACAGTTCAGAAAGAGTGTTAGCAACACCATGGAGAGAGCCAAAGCCTTTGCTAAACAGCTTTTGAATGATGCAAATAGTCTACAAGTCAACTCTCTTAATGGTGCAAACAGTTAAGACATGACGTCATCGATGTCACTAACTTGCGTTGCTTAGTACTAAGTGGTATCCCTTAGGAAAGGCATCGTAACGCCACTATTATTAACACCAAAACCTCTTAATTAAGCCAATCAGTACAATCGTCAACCGGGAAAACCTCTTTATTACTCGAAACAGGCCGAATAATACTATTAAACGGCGAACCTCTTCATTGCGAAAACCCTCCTTAAAGCGAAGAACCTCTTTAAGACAAAGACCTTTAAATCTCTCAATCCGAAGACCTTTAAGTCCCTCAAACCGAAAACCTTCAAGTCTCTTAAAACAAAAACCTTTAAGTTCCTTAAGGCGAAAACTTACAAGTTCCTTAAGCCGAAAACTTTTAAGTCCTTCGAGCTAAAAACCTTTAATATCCTTTGGTTGAAGACCCTTAGCAAGTCTAAAAGGCTGAGGAACAGATGCTATAGGCCCGGCAAGCTCAGCAAGTCCAAAAGACCATCTAGTAAGGCCAAGTCACATGTCAGAGAACAGGGGTACCCTGGTATACTGAAAGACTGCCAGGGAATTGAGGCCAGTAAGATTGACTAGTACGGTTAAGTTGGAGGCCTGTATAAGTCTATGGTGAAAGACTTGTACACAGGAGTTGAGAAATAAAGAATTCGGAGCCATGGGGCAAAGGGAGATAATTGAAGTCAATTTGGGTGCGGAATACACTGGAATTGATAGGTGTCTGGCCAGTTAACGAGAAGGTAATTTAGTGGCAACCGGAAAAGATTGGTCGACTACACTGGCGTGCGCAGGCACAAAATAAAAAGCCGTCAGTGTTGGAACAATATTGACTGCTATTTTTAGCAGGTTAATTGCAGTGCAGTCAGTCAAATTTACTGTAAGTAAATTTGGCTGTACTGACTGCAAGTAAAATGCCAGATTCAGTCTAGGATACGGGCCAAGCAGTTGGCCCTACAAATTACTGTGCAGACTGGCTAGCGGTCTGCCAAACTTAGAATAATACATCCATCACTTGAC
The DNA here is from genome assembly GCA_038502455.1 of Anisogramma anomala. NCBI lineage: Eukaryota > Fungi > Ascomycota > Sordariomycetes > Diaporthales > Gnomoniaceae > Anisogramma > Anisogramma anomala. The sequence continues at coordinate 30,694,148 of JASMMZ010000003.1, read as the reverse complement.
CAATGCAATACTACTGTTACTTCGACTACGATTCGAATTGACAACGTTGCAACGATCTAAGTCCTTCTAACAGTTTTTAACATTTTTAAGTAGATATATTTTTAATATTAAGGTTTCCATGCAATTTTCCCAGGAATCTTTATAGGTTACGACAATAACTACTACCTAATATTCTCTACCAAAACACGAATTCCTTGTAAAATTTACGACGGAATGAAAAATTACTTCGAATACGACGTTCAATTTACGTAATATTTTGTGTATTGAGCAACTATGTGGTGAACGGTTATATTAATAAATAAGAAAAAGAAGAAAATATAAATGAATGTTTTAAATTCGATGTTTAGCAACTCAATAACATACTAAAAGGTAATAGGGAAAATTTAAGTTAGTGAGACTATATCTCGCGAGTAGGTTCAGACGACTTTTACTAGCGTTAACGAATTTCAATATGCTTCATAACGCTCAAATTTCATCTGTAATGGATTTTTCAGTTAAATACTGCCTTCTTTTACCACTATAATACCCCAAACTCTAAATCAAATTGTCATATACCCTTCAACTAATATCTTCCATAAATGAAACGACGAAAACTTATTTGATTACTTATATCAAACGTAAGTCCGAAATGATTTCGCTTTCGAGATCGGGTTCAAAGCTTTTGAATTGAAAGCTATATTATCGATAGCAACGTAAGCAAAGCTTAATCGAATATAGTAATTTTAAAAACAATAGTTGTAATATTGATAAGAAGTGTTGGATAAATGATAAGTTCGGTTATTAGTTAGGTCGGTACCCTGTTACTTAACGACATGAGTAAGAGTTAATATATTATACACAGTATTTCATTACTTTTGAAAAGGATTATTTAAATGATATCTCGAAATTTGGGAGAGAAAACATGTTTGACAAGAAAGATAACGCGTCAAAGTCATTTGCATCGTATGAATATATTAATTATAAAACAATTGAGTAATTAGCTGGCTACGTATTCCTGTACCACTTAATAGGTGAAACCGTCTATATTTGCCATCGAGATTAAGTATTTAATCTCTTATATATCTTGAATTTATAGAATCTTTACGTAGAGTACATGTTTTATGATATCATTCCAGATATAAGAGTAGTACACTATTGAATAGAAGGCTATTTTTAATATATTGTACTACAATGAAAAAAACAATTCCTTTACGAAATTTATTCTTTGAAATTATAGTAAGGTTAAACTCGACTTTGGCTTAAGTAAAAACCTGTCGTCATTTGTATTAAAGATTATATCATCAATTTTAAAATAAATTACTATTTATATCTTCGAGTTCTCCAACATATTCTCTTTCATCCAGAAAATATAAAGTTTATAGGCTCTAATGTCAACATTAAAATTTAATAAGTTGGTTAAGGAAGTCGAAATATTTATTTACGACTTGAAATGGGAATACCTGTAGTTCTATATTTAAAATCCAGAGGTAACGATAATAAATATCATAGAATTCAAAATATATTCACTATACTGAAGTTTTAATTACCTAGTTATCGATAGGTTATGTGAAGTTCTAAATTCTGCAAGTTATAAAGATGCGGAATCATTCGTGTTAAAAGCTATTCAATATTTTTCCACAAGTGCGAAAGCTATTTTCAAGCTCCTAGAATGTTCCAGTTTACTCTAAAAACGACAGAAACTTTATTTATAAGATTTCATCTAACATTTTCTACTTAAACAACAAAATCATTATTTAAATCATAAATCCGATAACATATTTTTATGTATTTATGTTCTTTAAATCGTTATCAGCGAAAAATAACCTTTAGGCGTTAAAGATTCTATAAATTAACACGTATTTGAGGCTAGTAAAAATTATCGTTCACGATACTAGTATTTACTTTATTATGGAGGAGTTTCCAATTAATACTACAATAATAGGAATTTAATCAAAATAATACCTATTAAAACCTACTGGAGTATCATATAGATGATGAGGTTATACGTATTAATTCATAAAGCGTATAATATATTTAAGTTTGAAATTAGAAGTTTAATAGACTAGAAAACACTTTTTAAATAGCGATCAAGTTCTGAAATAATATCGTAGGACCTAAAGGCCTAATATTCACGATGTTGATATTCGGGGTATATCCTCGTTTAACTAATAAATCTCTTCTATTGAAAAATACCTATAAGAGGGCTATGGCATATAGTAAGGCCTTAAAGAAATTACGAAAGGAATCTTCTAAGCGCTAAGTGAATAATTCCCTTAATATCAGAAAAAACTCTCCGAATATCAACTTGCTAACTTGATCACTAAAAAATAAAGTCCCCGTATAGCGAAAACCCGGAAAATGGAATATCCCATTGAAAATCCTAAAACTCACTAAAAACAATTATCAAAATTTTTAAAGGTTCTGAGACGTTTTATATAACTAAAATAAAACTTTACATTGGGAAGAATACCCATAAATATCATGAAGACAAGCAAATAAGTTAATATAACCCTCTCCTCTTCGTAATCAATGAACTGATGAAAAGATAACGATGCAATCAAATACTAATATAGAAAAATACTAAATATAAAAATGAAAAGTACACACCGGGGCGCACTTACTCAATTACTTAGATCATCAGAAAAGATAAGTATAATTGAAACTTAGTATTAAAACCTCGCGTATAAGGAATTATGAAGATTTGAGGCAAATCCTTAGGGGGGGAAATGACCAAGTCATGATTAATTCACTCCACATACGAAAAGTCGTGCAATTTATACCTAAACGCGATTTTAACTTCCACGAATTCAATATCACGATCTTCATATCAAGGATTATTTGCTGGTGTGAGGGAAAAACTATGGAAAAACCGTATAGCAATTTACGTTCAATCGTTCAAACATAAAGTAATTAGGGTAAAAATTGAATCTTTACGTAATCGCCAACAATTCAAAAAAACAGTTAGAGTTCAATTATTGAATAAGCAGTAAGTTTATTGTCAATAACTAATAAAAAGTTTACCTTTAATGGTTGTAATTTAACATAAACATACAAATAATGAGCGATTAAGTTTTAAAAGATCGTTTTACTAGAGTTCACGTAATAACTGCATAATAAATATTTACCATAAATGATTACACAAGACGTCATACCATTATACGGATTTGTCAAAACAGATATTTCTTAATTTCTAACCTACTTATTGCATTTCAAGTAAAAACTAAGCATGAAATCTTTAACTTGCGATTAATACCTAGTAATTGCGTAAACCAAGCAAGATATCGGTAAGATAGATATATAAACAAACTATATACCATTCAATTCAACTATGAGATTTGTAATGACAGAACAATATATGATTAAAAACTCGAAATTATGAAATTACTAACCGATCGCGACTTTAATTAAAGGTAGATATTTCAATTTCCACGAATTATAAATCTGTATACATAGTATTAGCGAAATTAACATTTATTTTAGTTTCTGTCAAAAAATCCAAAGTGCTCAACTGGAAACTATCAACGAAATAACGTAGAAATGGCTTAAAAGTACTGAAAACAACATACATATAGCAACTATATTACGATCCTTTAATAACCGAGGGTATTATAAGATTTATCAATTATGGCACAAACTAAAAACCTAACTAATAAAAACCACGAACGATTGAACAAACGATTAAACTAATAAATGGAAAGAATATAAACTAAGGAATTAATATGGACCCTATTACTATGTCAAAAGTCAAGTCAATAATCGTTATGGATTGTTTGTTTTCCAACAACACCAATACGTTGTTATAGATCTAATTTTGGGTAATGATTATGAACTAGGATAAATTACGGAACGATCAATTTATTTTTATAAGCAATTAAGTCCACCGAATTTCTATTAATTGTGAAATAATGATACAAAACGTATTTTTTTTCTGATTTTACAATATAATGACCGGCTTCAACATAGGTATTACAATATGAAAAGCACTCTATATTGTTACCAAATGATTGAATACTGCCCCTATATCGGTCGTAGTTTTAACCGATTCAAAAATCCTATTCGAATGACTTTCCAAGCTGAAAACTACTAAAAAAGTCTAATAATCGATTTGATAACTACCTGAAAGGCCTACAAAGGCTAAGAAATTGAGAAGTTCCAAAACATCAATGGCCAAGATAGACCAACTAACGTTATAACGAAAATTATACCGAATGACGTTCCAAAAAAGTTCGTTGACAGTAATATACTAATTGTACAGAGGGAAGACCACGTGAAAAGACTATTTATTAAAATATCAGGTAAGAGCGGATGAAGAACAAAACAGAAATACCCTGGCAAACTAAAAAATTTCCAAAGGATCGAGGCTACTATAAATATGGTTTAAATTAACTAACATAGTTAAACTGAGTATATAGTTGTATTCATTAAAATATTAGAGTATAAAAGTAGTACAACACTTGTTCGAAGGATTAAAAATAGTAAAGATTCAAACTACTATACAAATTGCAATGGAATTAACGCAAGAAAGAACTTAGGTAACCGAAAAGGTTTTTGACAAAACGCACTGACACCGGCACTAATATCACAAAACAGAAAGTCATGAATGTTGGAATAAAATTCAAATACAGTGCAATCAAGTCAATTAAAGTATAGTATCCAATTAAATGTAGGGCCTGGGACAAGCAATTTTCCGTACAAAGTAGTATACAGACCGGCTAGCTGTCTGCCAAACTTGGAAGTAACTATCCACATTTTGACTACTGCAATACTACTATTACTTCAACAGTAATGCGAATCGAAAACGCTGCAAAGTCTGAAGGCCTATCGACAAAAGACTTTAATAAATTAAATCAACGTATGAAATGAAAAATAACAATACGGATAAAAATATTAATATGGTACTGGTGGACTAGAGGACTGCAAAGTTTATAACCTTTATAAACAGATTCTTTGATAAAAACCACTATTTAACCTTTTAGATAGGCTTTCTAATAAAGCTTGTTGATGGAAAAAGAGTAAACAGACAATTCAATATTACGGAAACTTTGATTTACTTGTTGTTTGTCAAGTATAACAAGATTGTATATAATGTATTTATTAGAATATTGTTTAAGTGCACTGCAATCAAAGTTGACTATACTATCTGCAAGTCAATTGCAGTAAAGTGCCCAATTTAATGTAGGGTATGAGCCAATCAATTGGCCATATAAAATAGTATGTAGACCGGCTTGTAGACTACCAAACTTAGAAGAAGAAACAATCCACCACCTAACCACTGCAATACTGCTGTTACTTCGACCTCACCTCGAATCAACAAAATTTCAACATCCAAAGTCCTATAAACAATATTAAAGTTTAAAATCCATGGTATAATAGCATATTTAGATATAAATTGGTATTTTTATAACTGTAGTGAATTGCACTACAATCAGTTAACTATACTATCAATTAAGTTGACTATACTGACCGAAAGTTGAATGTATTGTTTGTAGGAATAACTGTATTGAATGTAAATCTAGTATAGTACGCGCCCATTTTAGACTAGTGCATAAACAAGTGAGTGGTTTGCCAAACCCAAAACAATACATTCACCACTTGACCACGTAATACTACTATTACTTCGACCAATTTTAATCGACAACATTGCAACGTCTAAAGGACTATTAATAGGTAAGGCCTATTAACACTGATGAGTGCTTATTAAATCAATTACAGATAACCCAAATAAAATGAAAAAAACTATTTTCTGGTTACCATTTGTGAAATACTAAGTTAAAAGAAAGATTTTCACGAAGAGTCTTTACTATAACGTCAGTTTAGAGGTGACAACAGTATCATTATTCAAAACACCAAAAAAAATTTATTGGTACTTTTTAAAAAAAAGTTGAAATTGACTGTTAGAGTCTCAAATAGTCAAGAAAGTGATTACCAAGTTTCCAAGTCTTTTACAGTTGGCAAATGGCTAAGTCGCTAAGTTCAAAACCGCTACAACAAATAACAACTTTAGCAATAAACAACCTTTAAATTTACCCTCTAAATCAACTTTTTCTTTCTATTACATTAAAAAATCGTAAATTGGATACGTCATCAAACACGTCAAGGTTGCTCCTCCAAAAGAAAACACCAAAAATCACCAAGTCATATCATAAAAGCTACGTTACACGACTCCATGCCTAAGTTAAACCCTCTTCCTCAAAATCTCCAAGTCCCCACGCTCTTGAATCATCAAGTTACCTTACCCAAACTATGATGTCAAGATAATATTCTATTAAAAGCGAATGAAGAAAATTAAAGACTTCAGATCACATTTTTTCGGCTATTTTAACGAAAGTTTATATGGAAAAAATGCCGACAAAACGTATAATAACCAACAACTGACCAATTAAATCGACAGTTATTTCCTTAAGTCAGACTCTAGCGAAGTGTTTAGTTGAGGTGTTTGCGTTTTCCAAACATTTTACAAGTTTTTGAATCATTAGATGATTGATACGTGAAAGATACTTCATAGTGGTGTTAAGGCTAGATCAAGGAAAAAATTATGTCGACGAGGGATCTTTATCCCAAACAAAATTATGCTAAAATAGGTAAAAGCCATTTTTGAACTGGTTTAACTTGAGAATTTTTCGTGAAATTCTTAAACTTAAAATTTACGAAATAAAAGAAAGGGCGTTCATAAATCTCAACACATATATAAATATTCTAAAAGACCACTTTTTAACCATGAATTAAGTTAAACCTTTATATTTACTAGTAACAACTCTTCACATACCAAAGATGTGAATCCTGTAAATCTATCAGATAATCCATTCCCTATTCGCAATAACGCTGAGTACGTATTTGGTAGAGGTAGAAGACGTGAAGCAACTACTGTTAACGGGGCTAAAGGAATTGAAGTCGACATTATTTAGTAGTTAATTCAATGAAATCGTCCAATTCCTCAAAACTTTCCGCAAAATCGCCAAGTTCCTTAAAACGAAAGTTTCTATAGTAGGTACACCTAAACACATGAGCCTACCACAAATCCTATCATAAGAATTTCCCCTTAGGGTTAGGCGACTGTAGACTACCCTTGTAATCACGACTTTAAAAGTCCAAAATTTTAGCTGAAAAAAAATACTATTGACAATTAAAACGACTATCGTAACTTTTCCCCCAAATGAATCAAAATGGTTAATATTAACTACAAATTCCTCACAAACTACGACAATATTTCGAATAATGCAAGAAAAAGCATAATAATAAACCTTGTAATTTTTTGAATGTGAAAATAATGCTATTTCTCAATATTTGTAAGTGAATGGAGGTTTAACCTACAGACTTTTACTTAATGATTTCAGGAATCTTTACGGGTCATGAAAGTGACAATTACTTTACTTTACTAACTAAGGTACCTAACTTTCGTGAAATTTATAAAGAAATAAATATTTAATTTTAATACCATGTTCACCTTACGCAATACTTCACTAACTCAGCCACGACAAGGTATATAATGATGGTAAAGAATTAAAATGAGGAAATACTAATGGATTTCCTTAATTAGATGTTCAAAAAGTTAAGAGTATACTGATAAGATATAGAGAAAGTATACGTTAGCGAGATAACGCTTTGCTAATAGGTATAAGCAGCTGTAACGTGTATTAGTAAGTTTGAATACGCTTTACAACGCTCAAATACCATCTATGATAGCTTTTTTAGTCAAGTACGGTCTTTACTTACAACTTTAATAGTACTTATGCCAAACTTGATTACTATATACTTCTAAGCTAACAACTAACGCAACTAGAATAACAAAATCTATCAATTACAAACTAAATCTACTGTAAATACGGAAGGTTACAGCGCTGAAGATTTGGTTTGAATCCTCCAAATTAAAATCTATACTGGCGATAACAAAGCGTAAAAGACCTAAGAAGACCTACTAATCGAGACCGTAAGAGTTACTATTGTAATAATGGTAAAATTTATTGTATTTGTGGAAAGTCCAGTTGTTGATTGATTCGTCACTCTGCGGCTAAAAGCTATAAATAATATGTGTTATACTACGTCTAGTATTCTACTGTTTCTAGGAAAAACTAATTGGACCGCATTGCAATCTATAAAGGTAAAAAGGTATCTACTGATGATAATATGCTAAAGTAAATTAAGTGTTATAGATATATTGCTTCTGGAATAGCCTAGTAACTAGCCAACCATGCCCTTTTGTACCGTTCAACTAGCGAAAACCCTTGCTTTTCCTATAATAAACAAACCACTAACTCTATATACATCTTTAAACTTTGCAATCTTTATGCGAACTACATGTTTTAAAGTATCATACAAAATACAAAGGTGATGAGATATTTAACAGGAGAATGTTTGTAATATGTGGCACTACCACATGAAAGTATTACCGCCATGTAGATTAATCGATAAAATGTCTGTAAGGCGGAGGTAGGCTTTAGCCGAGGTAAGGAACTATTATTACTGAGATTAACAACTATAAAAACAGTTGTTAAGCTAATTATGTTCCACATCCTTAAGAATCCTACCTCATTTATTCTTTACTTGAAAAACACCAAGATCCTCGTCGTTAACGTCGACGTTAACTATAATGAACTAGTTAAAAAAGACCGAAGGTTTCCTTTCACCTCTAAGTGAATGTACCTTTCATTTCACCTTTGAAGGCTAGAAGTAACGGTGTTCAACTTGACAAGGTTAAAAATACGTTAATTATACCTACTTTTAATTATCCAACCATCCACAAACTATAGAAAATCTTTAAGCCTATAGCATATAAAAATGTGGAGTACTTTCATTAAAACGTTATTAAAAAAATCTTCGATCATTGCTAACTACACGCTCAAATACCCCGAAAGTTTAAATTCACGATAAAAACAAACAACTATTTTCAACATGAAATATTGAATGACGTGTTTTATTTAAATAATAAACCTATCCTTTACGTTATAAACTCAGTAATGTCTTTTCACAGCACTAAATTCCTTCAATAACTACTGGCAATAGATACTTGAAAAACGTTAATGATATTATAAATTAACATATACCTGGGGCCACAAAACGTTATAGTTCATGAAGTAAGAACCAACTTAATTACCGTAGAATTTGGAACTACTATTAATATAATAGACGTTGAATACAAACAATATCTGTTAAACCTATTAGAGTATTGGAAAGGTTGACAAGTTAGACATAATACTTTATAAGGCGTATAACATACTTACGTTACAGATTAGTAGTATTACGAACCAAGAGACATGTTTTTAAATAACGATGAAGGGTTTGAATACCACTATGGTTCCTGATAGTCTAGTACCAATACTGCTGGTCTTTAAAGTATATCCTCATCTGATAAACAAATCTCTACTATTAGTAAATACCCAGAAACGAGTTACGAGTTACAGTAAAGCTCAAAATGATTTGAGGAGATAAATTTCTAGTCGCCAAATTAATAACGCTGTTAATATCAGGAACGGCTACACGAAGATTGACGTGCTAACTTTGCCATTACAAAACAAAGTCCTCATATAACGAAATTTAGGCAAATATTATGGCCCATTAAAAAATTCAACATCGCTAACCCTAAAGTAGTAATGAAAACTTTCAACGATCTTATAACATTCTGCATAACTAAGACTCATTTTTATATTATAGTGAATAAATATCAAAATAATAATAAGGACTTAAGTTGAATGACTGAGCTAACACAACCCTCTTTTTCTTTTTCTTGAAAACCCGATCAAACGCCAATGGTGGGGCCGATCATAAAAGAGGAGGAATATTAAGCTTCAAATATATTTCGCGGCGCATTTACACTATTAGTTACATTAATCGAAAAAAGAGAGATGATTAAGATTTTTTCGTCAAGCTCTACGAATAAAGAATTATTAATACTTGAAGCAAATCATTGAAGGAAAGAGATAGGGTAAAATTGACGGATTACTTATTCAAAGGGTAATACAATTGATGCCCAAACACGACTTTAACTTCCCAAACTCAAATATCACGATTTTCTAATCGGGGATTATTTACGAGGTCAAAGGTAAACCCATGGGCAGGCCGTACAAAAAATCACAGTTAATTGCTCAAAATTACGGTAATAAAGGTAAGGATTAAATTCTTACATTATTTTACATAATTCAGAAATTTATTGAAAATTATAATTAGTATTGTTAATAAGTTTATGAACGAAAACTAACAGGAATTTTACCCCTCATAGTCCTCATGTTTTCTTAAAATATACGCAATTATTATCTAATTTATAAAAAATAGGTTTATAAGAATCACTATGGAAATTCCGTGATACGTACCTCTTTAAAATAATTATATAACATGTTGGACCATTATATGAATTGGTTAAAATAGGTATTCATTATTTCCTAACTTATCAATCGCATTGAAAGTTGAGGTTAGACATATAATCCTCAACTTAAGATCTATATTTATCAATTGCATAAAATAAAGATTTTAGCATAGTAGGCATATAACTTGATGATGCCTTTTTAATTGAAACTATTGGTTTTGTAATATAGAATTAATATGTGATTGAGGATTCAAAATTTCAAAACTATAAGTTGGTAATGACTCTAAAAAAGGGAAAATACTTAGATTTTAACGGATCGTTAATTTGTAAATATGGTGTCAACAATATTAATATTTACTTTGGTAGCTACCATAAGGGTGAAGGTGTTAAACTAGCCAATATCAATAATATTAGCGTGGTAAAAGATTAAAAGTACTTGGAGTAACGCGTTTATAATAGCTTCATCGTAACCTTATGTTAGCTGAAGGTATCGTACGATTAATCAGTTTCGGTATATAATTAAAACGAATTAATAAGGAGTATAATCGACTGAATAGGAGATTGAAATTATTAAAGTTACTGTGAAAGAAGATGTTGCATAGGCTTGTAAATTTAGGAACACTTAAAATCTATATGGAGAACTTTTCGATATATAATCAAAAGAATCCTCATAAAAATGTCGATTATCACGATTGAAACTTTGTACTAGTCAGTGCTAGTACCTCGTACTACTAAGTCCTAGTACCCTATACTAATAAGTACTAGTATACAGGTGTCATATTCATCTTAATCCTCCATACTAATCAATAATAGTACCTCATACTGACTGTCCCTATTGCTAAATACAGACTGTGCCTGTTGTATTTTCAACAGCAACGATAAATGAAGAATTTGGACCGAGGGATTAATATAGTACCTATTGATTTTTTAAGTGTCAGGTTGATGATTTTTGCGGATGACTTCTTTTCTAATAATACTAACTTGTTATTACAAATGATATGCCTTATAATAATCGTTAATGAGAATAAATTACAAGAAATCTAATTTATTGGAATTTTTATAAATATGAAAAGATCATGCGAAGTATGTTTTATATAGAAGTTTACGATATGATAATTAGTTTCGATATCGTTATAAATATTTGAAAGATTCCAATCATTGTTATTGAACATTTAAAGATTCCGCTTATTCCCTTTTATTATCTGTACCAGATTAAGAAATCCATTAGAATGCCTTTCAAACCGAGGAACGACTAACGGAAAAACGCCTGATAATCAATATAATATCATTTAATAAAGCCTACAAAAATAGGAAAATCGAGTAGTTTGGATAAATTGACGGTAAGAATAATCCTATTAATACCGTGATGAAATTAATGTACAATGAAGCTTTAGAAAGGTTTATAAATTTCAACAAGATGATTTTATATATCGAGGGTTACGTTGAAAAGTCTCGTTGCAAGGTTAAATTATATAACAATGCATAGGGAGTGGAGCAGTGATCCCGTGGTAAACTGGAAAACTGTCAAGGGGTTGTAATTGAAGCAGGCTACTTAATTGATTGGAACGGTTGAGTTTGAGGTGTATATAAGTTTGTGGGAAATGATTTTTATACGGGAGTTGATGAAGTCGAGATTTGGAATCGTGGGGTGAAAGGTGGTCATTGAAGTTAATTTGGGGGTGGAACACATTGGAATTGACAAGGGTCTATCCGGCGGACGACGAGGGACTTTAGAAACTATCAAAAATAAGTGGTTGGCTACATTGACGCGTATGCATAAAACAAAAAGCCACCAGTGTTGGAACAGTAGTTAATTGTAGTACAGTTAGTTAACTGTACTATTAAGTAAATCAACTGTATTAACTTTAAGTTGATTGTATTTTTTGTGGGATTTACTGTATTGCATGGAAGTCAAGTACAGTATGTTCCCATTTCAGACTAGGGTACGGACCAAGCAAGTGGGTATACCAATTAGTGTGTAGGCCGGCTAACAGTCTGCTAAATCTAGAACAATACATCCACCACTTGACCACGCAATACTACTCTTACTTCGACCGATTCGAATCAACAATGTTGCAAAATATGGAGGCCTATCAATAGGAAAGGCCTATCAACATTTACTAAATAACATATATTTCCTTTCATTGTATTAGTGGTTTATACTAATTTTCGTAACTTTTATAAGTGCTTCGCCCAGTCCTGAGCAAATCATAAATAATATTTAATACAAAATGTAATTTCCTCTCGATAGGCATATAAATCCTAGGAAATGAATAATTTAATATGAAAATAATGAACTAACCGTCTAGGTCGAGCGATATATAGAAAGATCGACACGTAACGATAGTAAATAGAGATGCCCTAGCAAGCTAAAAGAATGTTAAAATAATGGTGTATAACGAAAAATTCATACATGAAACTGAATGTAGTGAACGCCTTGGATTACGGTTTGAATACCTATAACTAGAGGTAGATTTTCTTGTAACATAGGCAAGGACCAATAGATGAATACCAGTGAAAGATAGCTGGAATTATAGTTGCTACCGGAACTTTATAATACGGTATACTGACACCAAAATAAAAAGTCTATTGGTAGGCCTTGCCTATCAATAGGCCTTTAGACTTTGCAACTTTGTCGATTCGATTGGTCGAAGTAACAGTAGTATTGCGTGGTCAAGTGGTGGTGTCTCGTTCTAGGTTTGGCAGACCGCTAGCCGGTCTGCATAGTAATTTGTATGGCAAATTGCTTAGCCCGTGCCCTAGTGTGAAGTAGGCACATACTGTACTTAACAGCAAGTCAAGTACAGTAGGCTCACACAAAACAATACACTCAACTTTTAGTCAGTATAGTCAACTTTACTATAAGTAAAGTTGACCTACTGCTCTGCAATTACTATTATTACAACACAGTCGCTAATATTGAAACAACAATGAATTTCAATGACTGAAAAACAATTATAATGTGCCTATTAAATATAAAGCATAGGTCAAGCTTCAATATATACAAATTACGGTGCAGATTGACTGGCAACATACCCTACTAAGAATTTACATACAATTTTTATGAATGAAATACCACTATTTACTTCGATTAAAATAATTGGAACCACTATCATGACAATAACTGAAAGCCTACCAATATTTGATAATAATATTTTCTAACAGATCCTAGGTAAATAGTTCTTAACTAACCTATTTTACAAATACCTACTGATTTCATGCAATAAAGATTCAACAAAAACTCCATCAACACTTATTAAGGGCTTATAAAATACGGTTCACGTAGTATTTGGGTTTAACTTTACCGTTTTTACACTCAACCTTTGATTTAGCGATTGCTAGCCCCAGATTCATTACGAAGGAAACGGATAAATATTCATCTATATAAATCAATTATCGTAAAACTATGAAAATTTTCTTTTAACAAAGTTCAATTTCACTATATAGAAATTAACCACTTTAATGACCCAGTATGTTTCGTATGTTATAGACTCAGGCCATTGGCTATTGAGTCTATAAGTTATATAACTATGCACGTAACGGAATGTGCAGTCACCGGCCCGGGTGCGGTCCACAGACGTCATATGCGAGGGCACGTAACAGACCATGTACAGACTATACACATAATTCCTACATGAAAGACTTCTATAAATTTCTCTAATATTTCAATACCCTAACTATTAATACCATTTGGTACCTGTTTATCTTACTATTATAAATCGGATTATAACATACAATGATTTTTTCATTTTTTTTGGAGAAATATTCCTTATAATAAACGAATTGATAACAAATATTTATAATTTAGCACTGCATTTTAACGTTAGTAAAAGGGATAGGCTGTCGACAAATACCCAATCCTTCACCCTTATAAATATACCTTTTATCTCTTCGAGTCGATTGAAGCCGATATATCTCGCCTATAAAACGTCGTGAACTTTATCGCGTTTATGTTAAAACAAATACTAAGACCCGTTTTATTAATTTCTTCATTTACCTGGCTGCTACGCATCTTTCCAAATCCGCTTTCACCTAAGTCGTTATAAAAATTTATTAATTTAATGCCGACTTAACGATTACTTGGATTGGTATTCTGATGCCTAAAAGTGACCGAAAGTAACACAACTAATTACGATTCGATAAATCTTCTTTTACTTAAACGACGACGTTCTAAATGATAGAGTTTATATTAAATACAAATGAAATGTAAGTTAATTAAAACCGGTACTTATTCATGTATATATCAGGTTATTATAAATAGATTATAAAGTAATTGATTATAACGTATTACAAAAACAGTGGGCACAAGGGCTTATAATATATAAATGAATTACTTAATTACATTAGAACTATTTTTAACGATCTTTATTGCGGGAATAAAGCTTGAATCGAATTGAAAGATTATTTATAAACGATGAAGACTTATAAATATCGTTCGCTTTTCAATTTGAACGTTACTAAGTTAGATAAACAATTTAGATTAACATTTCACCGTTAAATGTAATTACATTCGCTTTTGTATCTCCCTATATATTCGAAATGGATTTATGATTATAAACGTTAAACATATTGATTATATCTTCACTTCAATGAAATACAGTAAACTCGTTATCAAGTAAAAGTATTAAAACTCAAAATAACGATTATATCGACAGCTATTAATTTTCGTATAAATACCGCGACCAAATCAAAATAAATTTATAGAGGGGGATTATATCATTTAAACGTTCTTATCAAAAATCCACGATAATAGAGATTGGTTACGCTAATAAACCCGGTTGATATAAACCTAGAAGCAAAGACGCTGGAAGACATAAATAACGGCGAAGGAACGTTAGGCTAGACAGGCTCTTGGATATTAATTATGATATAACTTTTCGAATCACTTCCAATAGAGTTACAAATTCCGCACAACTTTTCCTCCAACATAGGTATATAGGGTTTAAGTCAAAAGGATAATATAATTTCCATATTATAGGCGATAGGGGAAATCTAATTCCTAAACGCAATCTTGTTCGAAGGTTATATAGCATCACCAATGTAATTATAAAATAGAGTAAAAGGGAGTTTATTTTAATTTAAATACATGTAAATGAAGATGCATCCTTTGTTCATATACTTTTAAATAATATTTAGTTTTTAAATACATAGGTCGATTTTGGTTATAATAAGTATTATATTGTAAATGAGGCTTGAAAGTAACGATTCAATATAAAGGAAAGTCTATCATTTTATCTTCGGAATTTAGGTACCATATTAAGGTTACGATGAAACATATGTATTATTTATATAGCCAAGTTTCGTATAAGTATTGATAAATAGTTGAACCCAATATTAATATATATTATTCATAGAATAAGGTGGGGAATAAACTTTAGTATACTATAAATACGATATCAATATGCAACTTCAAACTCTGGCAAAAATCGCGTAATAATTAATTACCTGGGAAGGTGAATAGTTGATACAATAATATTATACCTCACGTCGAGGAATATTTAGGATACTATTAAAGTTGTTTTTATTGGATTGAAGACCCGATCTTAACAGATAATATCATATATTACATATTAGTCGTAATTATATTTTACTATAAGCTATTAGAAAATAAAACGGATTTTATAATCGACGGCATTAAAGGTTGTAGAAAAGGAAGAAAATTAGTCCTGTTTCCCGCCTGAGTAAGAAAAGTTCCGCGATTAATTTAATAAAGAAAAGGCAACGGCTTTGCTTTCGTATTAAGAAAAGCTTGACTATTATATCTATATTAAACCGAAAAAGAACTTATTCTTATCGGATAAGCTATAAAAGCCGTTATATTCTATATTACGAAATTCATTACCCGAATTTCGGCGTTAGGTTTTCGAATGAATGAATAAGGGTTGGATATAGATATTTTTCTCGTCTTCATTATATTATTAATATAATTCATTTTTGAATTAGAGGGGGTAGGGGTGGGTNGGAAACAACGGTCTTACGTTGATTACAAGGCTTTAAATGAAATTATTAAATAAAATCGTTTTTATCTACCCTCAATTAAGGAAACCCTACGTGTATTAATTAAGTTAATATAACTTTGTAAGTTAGATATTAGAATAGTTTTCCCAATTGTTTTTGGGTTTTACCTAAACAGGAGGAATTAACGGTTTTTCATTCTCGTTTTAATTTATTCGAATGATTAGTTACTTATTTCGGATCATCGTAAATGTTAAAAACGTTTTAACGTTATGTTAACTATATAATGGCAGATGTTCCGTGTTATTTTTGTATGACTTACCTAAACGACGTTTTAGTTTTTTCTTTCGGTATTCAATAGAATCATATGGCGAAGGTTTATATAGTTTTAGGACGCTTTTACGACACCGGGTAAAACATGGACTTAAGAAATGTAACTTCGTGGTAAAAAAAATACAGTATTTTGATTTTATTATAACGGCTGGCGTATGTATTCAGGCCGACCCCGAAAAAGTCCAGACCGTTTATGAATAAGAGTTTTCCCGTACTATTCGGAAATTTCAATTTCTTTCAAGGTTTACGAATTTTTTTTGAAACTTTATTAGTAATTTTTCCTCATTATCTAATTCTTCAATTCTACTAACGAAATAGGGAATCCAATCGACTTAAACGAACTGTAAGAAATATACTGTCCAAACGTTTAAATAGATATTTGTTATAGACCCGATTTTAGCATATTGAAACCACGAACGTCATACAGTAGTGAAAATTAATTATTAGGGGACAGCTTTAGGAGGTCGTTTTTTGCAAAGGGATAAAAAAAAATCTTTAAACCGGTTACGTATTATTTCATTGGATTATTAAATGTAAAACGTAATAATATTGTTTATAATTAAGAGGCCTTTTGTGTTAGTATTTTATTTAAAGGCGTTGTTATAGAAATAACGATGTATTTGTATCCCGCTTATTATTTAAACAGATTATCAAGAATTAAGGTATTTGTTTTTACCCCATTTAATTTCGGAACATTTAGCCTATTAAGTTGAAATAATTTCGTTTTTATAATATCCCTTCTGTTACCAGTCCGCAGTTCATGACGTTCATCCGCATATAATAACTCTTAAGTTATAAAATGAACTCGAGGTTAAGAAATACCCTATGCAGCTCTTTTAGTTGATTTTGATCATTATGTCAAATATGGTAACAATAGATTTACAAATCGTAAAAACGTATGTTACGGTATGATATATGAATAAATTTGTTGAAACGGAGGTTCAGGTATTAAATCATAATGATATACGCCTAAAAGGCGAGTCGGAGGATAACGTACCATCGATAGTTACGTTTTCGCTTCGGATCCAGCCCACATTAATACCGCCGTCTTCGGTAACATCAAAAGGTTACCTTATTTTCGGGCCAGGTGTTTTAACGGAGTTATAGAAGTAGAGTATGACAAATAACCCGTTATACACAATTCAATTATTAATAGTTATCGAGGGCATTGGATGTTTCCCAGCTAAATCCGGATACTCGATATAAATTGCGGATTATAATATCAATCAGAGGGGTATATTAAGTTACGAAAGTCGTTTATTATTATCGAATTGGAAACCTTCGAGGAAGAATATTTGTAATAAACCACTATTTCTTTATCATAGGATATTCAGGTATAATCGTCTTGTTTCGGATTTTTTAACAGGATTACTATTAGGGAAATAATGGTCGTTAATATTCGATGCCTATATCGAATATATACGTAGTATAACAATACGAAATCTCTTCATACCTCATAATAAGGCCTTCTCCAACCCCTTTCTATCCTGGATCGATATTGAATCCAGTAGGACGAGTTATTACGTTTTTAATATACTTATATGAAGGTATGGATTTAGCTTGAATAATTATAATATAAGTTTAGGAATAAATGAAAAAAACTGTAAATTGTCGGTAATACCCGACAAAACGAAATAAAGTAGACGATTAGATTCTGTTCAACTTAGGTAATATTAAAACCAATCATCTGAATCAAAAACTCGACTAATTTTATAATTAGTACGATATGATGAAGTTTTTGAATCCATTAAACATCATTTTGGATATATTTACTCAATACTATGTATTTTGTTAGAATTTGGTTGAACATACGTTTACGGATATCTTTGTCTCATAGGTTTTATCTAATATCCTTCTAGGCCTAGGGTGTGTAGCCAATGATCCAGCTCATAATATATACGATAAATTGAAAATTTGAGAGAAAATTTGAGATATATTCATTATACAAACGGGAAGGGATACTGTTTATCCTAAATCAATGGAGTGAAAGTGAAACGATAAATTTAAGTAGAAATTAGCAAATAACTATAAGTATATTGTCATTTTGAATAAATACAAGTCGGAATAAAGGGATATATCGTGTTATAACGGCCAGGCGTTTCAATATCGGAATCGGGTATAAGTTACAAAATTTAAATTAGACACGTTACTTTTATATTAAAAAAGATATATTAGTAACTAAAAGGTGAAAAATTCCATTGTCATAGTGTTGTAATATGATATGTAAAATCAGATATATATTACTTGTTTTCTTTAGATAATTATTAGACATTTCAACGGTTTTTACTAGAAACTTATTAAATTTTACCTATGAAATATTATTATCATCCTTCCGATTTTCAATGAGAGAGTATTAGCGGCGTTGAATATTCTATTATGATTAGCAACAGGTGTTAGAAAATATTAATTAGGGCGGATAAAGCGGAGCGAGACGTGTGTTAAAAGACATCAACGAGTACCGATAATACGAGGCGGAGCGGACGTTAAAAACATCGATGAAGGCGAATAACGTCAGGTGGAGCAGGGAAAGTGATTTTATAGGCGGAATATAAGTGATCGTAGTATATCGATTTACGTACGAACTATGTATTCGACGCGAATACGATTATTAATACGCTTCTGGTTGGCTGGGTCGCCTCGTTCCTAAATAAAGTTAATAAATAAGATAAGGGCGAATAAAACGCTCTTATAGTTAAATTTTAAATATAATTCGTTATATTTTGTAAACCGTAACGAATATTCATTAAAAGATACATAACCTAGGTGAAAATGTGATTTTGGAAGTCTTAGAAAAATTATAAAAGGGTTCGCTACGTGTATTAGCGAAGACTGGAGCGAAGACATTACATGTTAACGTACGGTTAATGAATGACGTAGCATTACAAACGTCAAAAAATAGGGATAGGGGCATTCTAGGTAACGAGGATACGAAAAGGAAAATAGGGTGGGAGTGTATAGCCTAAAACGTTACGGTTTATATATCCGAAATAATCGAAACGCCTTATATACGAGCGATATCGCGAAAACGAGCGAGTTAATGAATTAACTCGGAAAAAATAGGGGTGAAACCGAGTTTATTACCTGGGGAGTTAGTTTAACGCTTACGGGATGATAATAGAATATAAGCGTTGTTTTGAAAAGATACGATAAGTTACGGTAATATAGTGTATAAGACGAAAAAAATCAATGATAAGTTCGTTTCTAAAACATATTATAAAGAATGTTTCTATGTCTTCATATCTTCTATAAAATCAATTTTTGGGATTACCATACTATAAGCCTTATAATAGGTACAGTATCATTAAACGCGGAGAATACTGATGTAAACCGAAAATATTTATAAATTTTACAGACGATTTATATTAAATATATAGGAATCTTTTACTTATAGTAGAGGAAGTTTAAAGTTATTTTCGTTATTACTAAATACGAAAAGATCTTTTATAACACGCAGGGTTAGGCGATACGGTTAGCGGTAAAGAATTAGGGATAAAAATGGACAATATGCTTTATGAAAGGATTAATTATTATTATTGAAAAAGTTAGCAGTTATATAACTTATATTAGAACTATGAAAACCGTTCGTTATATTAAAAGGAAATGATCATTTGTAAAAAGAAATCCGTTGAAGAATGAAGTTTATAATGAAAATTGAACGAAGGGTCATTATTTAAATTTGAATAAAATTACTCAATGGAAGTGGGCGGAGGCGAGTGGATTAACGAAGGAAAAATGAAAAGGCGAAAGAGGTTACGAATTACGGTAAGGGATATTTTTACATACGTAAGCGGCCCGGGATCGGAAAAAAAAAAATATGTTATGCGGCGCGTTATGCAACGCGTTATACGACGTAGTTATAGCTAAGTGATAACATTAAACAGCCTGCACCCGGCTCGCGCTCGAACCGCGCTTTATACGAATACAGTTCGTACTTATTTTTCAGCTGGCAAGATACCTTGGTATTAGCGGTTTTCCAATAAAAGGGGGGAAATTTTATAGACTCAGGCTATTAGCTATTAAGTTTTTAGGTTACTTAACTATACACGTAATGGGATGTGCAGTACCCAGCTTGGATGCGGTCTGGGTGCGGTCCACCGACGTCATGTGCGAGGGCATATGACGGACTGTAAAAGGACCATACACCTAAGTCCTGCAAGAAGGAACTCTGCTAACTTCTCTAGTCTTCCTTAATTACTCAATTATTAACAACATTTTGCACCTACTTGGCTTACCATCGTAAGTTGGACCATAATATCGTCAAATTAACTGAATTTGTTAAAAAAAATTTTTTATAATTCTTCACAAAACCTAAACCTTATTAACAACATTAGGAGTGTTATAGACTCAGGCCGTTAGCAATTGAGTCTATAAGTTACGTAACTGTGTACGTAACGGAATGTGCAGTACCCGATCCGGGTGCGGTCCGAGCACGGCACGTGTGAGGGTACGTAACGGGCTGAGCACTGGCCAGGACCTTAGGTCTCGCACGATGGGCCTCGGTAGCCCCTTCTAGTCTTTCGCTGTACCTTAATAGTAAACTTCATTTGGCACATACTTGGCTTACCATCGTATGTCAAACCATAACAAGGAGGTTGAAACGGAGCATATTATCTATTAGTAAACTCTTTTATTTCTAATGATATCGAAGCTATCTTGACTAAAACGAATTCAATAACGTTATAAACATATTATACGATGTTGATTATCTTGATACATAGCTTAATAAGTAGGATTAAAAAACATGCTACTAATTAAATGAAATCCAAACAAAATGTATACTATATAAATAAGGCTAATAATATTAATTATTACAATTTCATTATCAAGAACTAATTAGCACACATAGAAGAAATAATTTCCATTTGATTACATATTATATATATATGAAAGTATGTTAAATTGTTTTGGATTATTTACTTTGTAAATATATTAATTTCTGGTACAACTAGATTTAAATATTTCTTAATGTTTATTAGCGTAAAATCAAGTGTTTAAAATTTATTATATAATTCGTTACATAATATTTTCTTATTACCAGTAAAAATTGAGAATGATCTTTATAACAACCTACAAATCGCTTCGTACCAATTTGGACTTTTATAATATTTATAATCCGAAATATAATTTCTTTACTTGCAAAATTCTTGAGAACAGAAAGATAATGGTAATTGACGGTTGCTTTTATGAAAGATTGACTATGAAATCAACAAAAAAACTTTCTCTATACTCTTTTGAAAACGGGGGAAAAACTTAAAAAATACTTCTTCTAGTAACGCTGATAGGCTATCTATCTACATAAATTGAAATTCTTCTGGAAAGTGTTCATGTGGCCACAGCTGTTGATCTAAATCTTTGGTTGCAGTAACAAATTATACAACATTAGAAGTGAATATGATTATTTGGTCGAAGTTTAGCAAACCACTAACCGGTTCATATACATCTTCGATCTCACACAACTTTTTTCGAATAGATTAACGGAACTCCTTGTTAAGAACGGTTAGAGACCTATAATGTAATCCCTAAAAGTGCACACTTTCGTGATTTGTTTTTCAAACTTAGCCGTTCTTAACACTATCACTTCACATACTTCCCATTCCACTGTATTATCTTCAATTGGCTTTATTACCATCTTATTATCGTCCGGAAACCTTATTTTGGCTGGAAAATCGTCGTCGGCTCAACGTATCACCCGCGCAACGGTGCATTTAAAGAATGGCTCTTAAAAATAACGATTTCGTCCCTCCTTATCCACGCCAACGTAGCTACGTACGTCCATACAGTCTCTGCTTTGGTGGGCTGTATTTCGCGCTCGAAGGCCCATTTATGAAGGGTTAAAATGACTCTTTTATTGAACGCTCGTTTTCGGCAGCCCTCTGCGGCCGCTATAATTCTTCTATTCCTTGCCTATGTAACAGAGCTCTCGTTAATCGGCCTACAATAACATGTACATTAGAACACTGTCTACTTAAAAAATAATTTTGACAATAAATGAATGGTCTTTACGATTAAGCTTATTTACCAGAGAATTACTTGCCACGTACTATAATACTTTCAATAACAAACGATAGCTTTTATATAACTACCTCGTAGGTTTTTATATAGCCTTTCAATTCATCGCCCGTGTAACGGTATTCTATATATACAACAACAGCCTTTATAATAAGCTACCTTCAATAGAACAAAATTCTTTACACACTATAGTACCCCCGATATTAAACAGTAACATTGATGCGGTTGTCCCCACATACTTTTTTCTCCACTGCTCTCAATTACCACTCATTTCTTTCACACCTTAAGTTGGCGGCCCGTGGCAAAGAAGGAGGCTCATCTTAGGAAATACGGCCATGCACGAATGATTTGGAATTTATCTTCTTGCTGATAAAAGCCTCCGACCAGGACTTATTTTCTCCATACGATCAATTACTCTTTTAGAACTTTTTGTCAGATCCACAATATAAATCAGCGTTAGACGGGGACTAACACGGCCTTATATCTCAGACCAGCTAAGATTGTAACTCTTACATCCTACAAAAGATTTCAGAGTTGTAAGATATTGTTAGATATCTTGAGGATTTTTCAAAAGACTAGTTTGAAGTGCTGGTTTTCAATTTCAGCTCTTACAATTTTCATTTTAGTTATTTACAACAACTCCAATTATGTTTATTGAAGCTTTATTTCGTAACCAAAGACAACGAACGAAGACCAATCTTCTTTATGATACCCGCCTGAAACCATTAATACGATAACGCCGTATCTATTAACTCGTAAGGGTTTCAAGCCAAATGTATAACTTAACCAGTAAGTTTTATTTACCACCAACATACGGTATTTAGGGACCATATTATTTCATAGCGTTTATGTATAGTAAAATTGTAAGGGTCTCAGTCAATAGCGATTTATTTAATAGACACTTAATGGAATTAAGTAAAACTTACCGAAAACTTAGGCATCTAAGGATAAGGTTTAAAATTGGGGATTCTTGATTAGGGTATCTATTATTGAGTAGATATACTCAAGTTGTGAGATTTCCCGCCAAGATCTACCAAGTTTTGAAGAAGCAATCGTTGCACTTACATAATTTTATAAATTGAGCGCTGCTCTTTAACAATTCAAAAAACGATTTCAATATCAATTTTTACGGACCTTTACTCTATCCGTACCTCATATTGAATTAGACATTGAAATTGTTCACACGTATTAAGCATTAATACATGTAATAATAATGGTGGATTTTGGTTTTATGATACTAATTCATTCTATAACATATACGATTATAAGCGCTAGTGATCTTTCAGCTTCCATATACGTTAATAATAGGTTTTCTCGAACCGGAACATTTTATGATCAATCTATGATCAGAATATGTATATCCTCTAATTGTGTTAACATATTTGTTAATATATATGAATACTATCTATACTAATCTATATCCTTAACGTAGATGACATTAACATTTTCGTAATTTTCTAATTTTAAAGATCCTCATTTATGAGTCGGTTTATATATATGGCCTATTTTTCAAATGGTTAGTATATTGTGACTTACGAACTTTTCAAAAGATTTGTTTAAATTAGCCTTAGTGATAGCATTGATCGGGTTGTATTTTCTGTCTATGTATCTAATTCTTTCAATTTAAGTACTTTTGTAAGTTTTACATAAAGTTATTGCATTTGTTCTTAGGCTTTATATTTGGTTATATATAGTCTGGATGAGTATTCGAATTATCTACTGAAATCAGGATCAATAACGAGTTGAATAAATAGTAATTTCGAATGTTGGGTAACGTTATTGAGGATTTTAAACGTTAAAATATTTCAATTAAAGCATAATATCATTTTATAAACCTTTGAAGCCAAGAATTTACCTATAACCCTTTAATACATTCACTGACAATTTATAAACGAGGTTTTCATTGAAAATGAATTTTTTTATTTTATAAATGATACTTATTAAAGATTGTCATAAAAATTAGATTTATGACATTCAATCGATGTTTTTCATAAAGTAACGTTTGAGAGAAAATATTCATTTTTAAATGAAATTATATACTGGGATCATATCAATTCTTAAATTCAAATGATGTATTTGCCACTTTGAATACTTCATCCAAGGTTATAGTTCTAATTAATAAAATTTCAAGCTAATACTTAAACTAACAAATTTTGTGTTATCTTTATTTGATCACTATTAACTATATAGACGTTACTAAGTCTTTATTTGTAATTATTCTAAATACTAAAATCATGACTTTTTCAATTTTGATGTAATTGGTATTTTTTGTTTGTTTCATCAAAATCAAAATATTTGTCCCAATCTTTACAGCCATATATACGGATTAAGCATTCGTTGAAGTCTAATTGCTTATCTTTAATTAGAGTTTCGATAAACTTGCATTGCTAAAACTTTGAATTCTCGATAGAATGTTACTCAACTCCCGCAAAATAATAAATTTCAATGAAAAACGTGTCATTAATTTAAATACTGATTAATCATATATTTTCTTCACTGGTTTGAAAAGTCAATAAATATAGGCTGTAAGTTAGGATGTTAGATATAATTTGATGTTAACGCGTGTTTAATACGCTAAAAAGTAATACAAACTCCTTTCAGTTAATCCGTAGAACGATTGAATCAATCATATAATAGTTGTAAGTGAAAATTTGTTCTGGAACTCGACAGGTAATTGCAATGAAACAATCCTTAACAAATCGATCGTAATATAAATGTAATCTTTGTTAATATTACGAATGTTAAGAGTAAACTTTGCGTTTAACTAATTGACGCTAGCTATTAAACCAACAGTAATAGAACTAAATAGTTGTTGAATATATTGTTAAGTTATTGGAAACCGAATAAAGATCAACTCTTGGAATTTATCTTTATGTCCTTGATCGATCAATCAAGACTTTTTAAAAGGTTTGTCGGTGGTGTATTCTTTGATTTCAAAGACTATATTTGACTTGAACATGATAACATCATTGTTATTAAGGCCAAAATCGCTTTTGTGTATATATTATCTCATTTTTTGCATAGAAAATCTGTCAATTTTGATCTGGTTGTTTCCCTTAAATGGTTTTCCTAGAATCTTAATGATTCATTCAATACGTATGTTAAACTTTAGTTTGTAATTATGTTTGAAATTTGAGGTAACTTTTACTATATCATATGTCGTTCTAGGTATATTTTTTATCTTCAACATAATTTATTTTTCTCAACAGTTGTCTGTAACGCTTCCATTCAATTAATTCGTCAATCATTTATGTGAATGCTTTATAATAACTTTTTAGCTGGACTAGAAGATTTTCTTTACGTTTAAATATGGCTTAACCTATATTTTGCGCAATATTATATTCATGTTGATAGGGGGAACCACTACATTAGAATTTGATATAAAAATATTAAAAACAATTATCACATTTACTAGGATTACACTAGATGAGAATTTTTGTTAGTAATATTAAAAATAATATTTACGTTATCGACAGATCATTTCTTAATTTTGAGTTATTATTAATTCTATGTTTATGGATCCCTGTCGCAATTATTTTACGGTTATATTATGAGCGTTGTTTCCATTTTCAGTATTTTCTGATAATGAAGGTTCAATCGTTAAACGAGAGTATAATTTAAAGATAAAATTTTTGAAACTTAGGCTGTTGAGATTAATAGTTCTATTCAATACTTCTATTCCATTTAAAAATGCTTTTAACAACGTGAAATCTTTAATCTCAAGAAGGAAAATATTATTAGTTTCGATAAATAAATGTTATACCCTATTTAATCATTATAATGCTCTAATAAATCTCGACAGATACCGGTTTACATTTTATAGCTATTGTTAAGGCATTCACCTTGAATTTTACTCTTATTATATGAATTCTAGGATCGTAGATAACGATATTTCGCGGTCCAAAGTACTTGTCAATGCATCATATCCTTAGCGCTTCCAACGTAAATTTTATTGATACTAAATGAAAATATTTCACATTGTAAAACAATGTTTTTACGTGCATTCCATGAATGATTTCCTTGTTACTTTTATTCAAAACGTTGACGAAACCCTCATATTGAAGTTTTTATTGTTTTCAGGAAAATTCAAACTTATCATGCGCCTATATATTGGGTTTTATATGTTAACCAAGCGTTTAAATCGCCTTCAAAGTAAAGTGCCTCAAATATTTATATTCATCAACGTTAGGAACTTTATGAAAATTATGAGTTGCGAGATATATAAATAGATGATGTATTGAACGTAATAACGACTTCTTCAAACTCAACACAGCTACTTATTATTTTCAAATATAATTTAATCAATAGTACTATTCAAAAAGAAGTTGAAACTTTGGCTCATATTTGTGATTAATTGGTTAAATCTGATATTGAAGTCGACGCTCAAGTTCTCTTTTTTTTTTGAAGCAAAAATGAACACTGGGGTTTATTATTTTAGAATTTAAAGAACAATGGGTTTGACGTTCATAAGTATAATCATCCAAACGAGTGAAGATAATTGTCCAATCTCAATTGATTTATAACTACACCAACGTCTTCATAATTAGTTTCAGTAGGAACAATATTATCTGGTTATAATTGAATAAATTATAAATATCATATCATTCAATGATTCAATATTTTCATGCATAGAATAATTGTTGCAAACACTTGTTTTACGTGAATATCACGAAATATGAACATATACATAATTTCTGGGGTTTCATTACGACAATATAAATCTTTACCGGTTACATAATACAGAAAGAATAGTTTCCTAATAATTAGATTGTTTTAAATGCGGAGAATAAGTATTGAAACAAATTGATTACCTTAATGACTAGTACATTGTATTTACAACTATGTTTTTATCATGGAATTCTTAATTATATTCTTTATAATCTCAATTTGAATCAGTAGGATATTGGATATGATATATTATCTACCATTGTGAACATTAAGAAATAATATAACTTATCAACCAACAACCGGCTTCATCTAATATTAAACACCTTTTATATATGTTTCAATAAGGATACTTGTGTTATTAGCTACGGTTATTACGTTCATTTTAGACAGTATAACTTTTTTACGCATACGACTAATCTAACTTCTAATACAAAACCCTTCATAACTATACGAGCTGTGTAACTTTTCGATATTTACATTTCATGTACTACATTAATTAGAAATTATAATTATCTCATTCATTACCTTCGAAACCTCAAATAGTCGCAAATTCATTAGCATGGAGAATAACACCTGTCGAATTAAATGGATGTATTATTATAGTCGTGAAAAGAAGACTGTAATTAGCTTGAAAAAGCTCTTGAAAGTACTATTCAAATGTTTTAGGACGTATTCGAATGCTTAGACGCCCGAAATAACTACGCACATCAACTTACAAAATATAAACTCTCGAATATAAACCTTTTTTCTATTACTTTCTAATAAAGAGTTAACTTGTTAAGTATTTTGTTCAAAACGTTTCTTGGTATCTATTCCATTTTAACTATGATTATCATCGTTCTTTCACTCTTTACAACCAAAGTAATATTATATTAGGTTAAATTGAAATAGTATTGGAGGCAACGTTCTATTCCGTCATAAATTTCGGAAAAAATGCACTCTATTGTAAAATAATTCAAGCGATAATCAATAACTTATTTCGTAAGTATTCTTGGCTCAAGTAACTGAAATTTCAGTGATAGATGAATGTTGAAAACAATGTTATCTTGATATTTTATAAATTGTCAGGTCTCCTGTTCTACTTCTCTTTGTTACCATAGATCTCTACGAAGTTTACAAAGATCTTGTAGTTTACATCAATTCCTTCAAAAATAATGAGTAATAAATGGCGATAATTATCCCAGGCATCATTATAAACCGTGGTTTCTTTTGAATACCAGTATTATATATATATATTTGGATAGTTAGTAACAGTAGAT
This sequence comes from Anisogramma anomala, assembly GCA_038502455.1. Classification (NCBI taxonomy): domain Eukaryota; kingdom Fungi; phylum Ascomycota; class Sordariomycetes; order Diaporthales; family Gnomoniaceae; genus Anisogramma; species Anisogramma anomala. The sequence goes on along the minus strand of JASMMZ010000003.1, from coordinate 30,665,648 downwards.
AAAACCCTATATTATATTAAATATCAAACTCGATCGTATTCATGTATTATTTTACCTATGAAAAGTGGTAATCGTTTGAAAAATCTTTAGGGTTTCACGTGATTATATCCTGAACCTTTCGCGTAGTGGTGTTTTCACTTTCCTCGCAATGCATTTTCACTCGTTAGTAAATGAACGCGTTGTGAGTTTTAATTTGGCAGATACACATACCCGTAATTATATCCTGGGCATTTGTTTCTGAGGATATTACTATATACCCCTATAGATAGTATACATAGGCCAAGTGGCAGTGTACTGTATTGCAAGGTGCACTCCTGCAGAGTGCACAGTAACGTGTCACGCTGCAGGTTGCACTCTTACAAGACGCAAAGTGTATCATGTATGGAGCGGTCGGGAATGACTATTACAGATCGAACGAAAATGCGTGTAATGGCCTAGAAGAGGTATTCTAGAGTAATACGCTTTGGGAGAGTGCTTATAAGCCCTCACCTATGGTGTACACCTCTGGATACTTCTTCTTTATATTATTATCTTTCATGACTATAATACCGATTTAATGATTACTCATTTAAATAATTTATTTACTTAAAAAAAAAGGTTATATACTCTACCGATGCTAATTAGTAGCCGATTAGGTTGAATATAGATAGCTAAGGAAAGAAGAGATAAACGGAATTAAAAAACTTATAGCGAGATGTTATAGAGGTTCCAACTATTTGTATTTTACCATTACGACTTTCAAAAACTATACGGGATTGTAGAATTACGCGGAAGCGTCGAGAAACCTGAAGCGTAACAAGACTATAAAATCCGGAGTAACTTTAAAAAAACTTACTTTTAGTACGATAATATTAACTAGTTGGTACCTTGTTTACTAAAAATCTCTATTACTTAAACCATTAACTGGTATTAGCTCTTTAAACATACCTGGGCACTTTTTGGAGAACGTCTTATTACGTACTAAGCAAAGTAAGTTAAAATCACCAAGTTTTGGAACACTTAGTTAGGACCAATCCGATTTTTGAAAATCTACACCGCTTACTTCAGTAAAAGCGGTTACGTATAAAGCAACTAAACCGCCAGCTTTAGCAAAAGCGATTACGTATAAAGGAACCCAAACAATCACCCTAAAATGAGCGGTTACATATAAAACAACTAAACCACTTATTTTACTAAGTTCGACTACGATACGTTAATCCGAACCGATCACTAAATACAAGATTACATATTACGATCCCACACACACATTTCCCTTTGCCTTGCTTACTTTCCCACGTCCGCCTATATATTTTCTGTTTGCTTACGTTTATCCTATGTATTTTAAGTTTAATATCTATAACATTTGAATTTTTCTAACCAATTGACTCATATAACATTATCTAGTGTTAACAAAACTAATTTAAAACGCCTAATTAATTTGTAATTACGTTTTATTTACGTGTAGTTTGAAATTTTTTTATATTAGTAAACATTAGTAGCTTTACTTCGACTCCTTCATTAATTTCATTTACTTTGTACTAAAATAAACCAACTTAAACTTTAGATATATCTAATAACTAATTACAATGCGAAATCACCAACTTACGTCGCTTTAATCATTACAAGTTTATTCAGACTACACAACCTAAGTATACGATGGCTTTACCAGTAACAGATCTGACAAATGTTAGTAAATATATAGAGTACCCTTTTACATATACGTTCTTTCACAGTAATATCTTCAAACACTTGAATCTTAATTTATAGGATAATAAAATCGAGATACCAGTAAAGAATTTAGACCATTATACAGAAAATTTGTATGGTATTAATATGATTTTTAACTACTATAGCGGCGAAATTGAAGGAAAAAACTTATTCGACGATTTAAAAAAGGACTTAATGGATTGGATACCGGATATATAATAAATAGTCGAAGATATATTTCAAACATATTATGAAAACAACTAGAAAGCTACGATATTAATATAACCGATGAAAATAATAGCCCTATTATAAAAGCCTTGCTAACAATAGCTCAAATTATATAAATGCTAAAATGAACAGACAATAAAGTGATAAAAGGGAAGTTTGTAAAAATATACTACCTAAAAAAACGTTAGAAACGCCTATTGAAGATAACGTATCAAAGCTACGAAAAGCTATCGAAAATTGAGATAAGGCGCTTAATAAGGCTAAACGCCTACCGCATAGTGGAAATAGAATTGAAGGAATCGACGGCAAAGGAGGAGGCACCGTAACGATTATTTATAACGAGGTCTAAACGCGAACCCTCCCTAAAATTTAATTTCGAACCGAGACGGATATAAAACCACACCCCGATAACCGTTAACATTCTGCTTGACTATAGCGAAAGCGGCTGAAACATAAAAAACAGCCCGTTTCAGGAAACGACGAGCGGCGTAAAACGCTAATACATACCTTATGGACTAAATCTAGCTAATTAAGACTCTTATAGTAACCTTCTACCATATTTCTTTCCTATTAATAAAAGAGATTACATAAAGCTTATAAACTTCGTTCAGCTTTAAGATAGGGAATAAAAATATAACGGTAAATCGTACGATATATTTTATAATAAAATGCGGGCGATACTTAAAAGATATAAGAAATTATGTATTAAACTATTATAATTTTATGGTTTGGTACCCGGTATATCGTCTTGGTAAATTTAAAATTAATGAATATATTATTTTATGTAGTTAAACATATTTGTAATGTGTTATAACCATTTTAAATCATACGTCGATACGGAAATTAACTACGAACTTTTTAATAGAGATAAAACTAATATGGCTTGGAAATCCGTAAAGAATAAATAGAAAAATACAGATAAAAATTTATAAATTATTTTTACCACCTGATTAGTCAAGTTCCGGAAATGCTAAGCAATCCTTCAACCAAATTATAAGAGCGATAAATTGTTTATCCATGTAATAACGAAAGTTTTCCGCGAATCCCCGGATTTCGACCTTATACTTTTGAAACAAATAAATATTTAAAGGTCATTTATATAAGCTTCAAAATATCGTTCAAAACCTTTATAAGCCGATAGGCGAGCTTCAAATTAACATTTATAACTAATGAAACTAAAGGCGAAGGTTAAATTACTAAATTAAACCTCGCTGAAACTATTTACTTCGTTTCAGATTGAAGATTTAAAGTTTACCTAAGGTAAAACGAAAACGCCTAAAGTACAGGTATCAAGGAGAAAAGATTAATAATAAAGTATAAAGAAGATCGTTCGGAAATAAAAGAAACGCACCGCGACCATAATGTTATGACCCAACATCTGCAGGGCGTACCAGCAGCGGCCCCGCAGCAGATAACGAAGGAAATCGGTTGGACACAACCTCTCGGCAGGTACCAGGGATCCACAACAGACACACAGTACACAAGGGTTAGGGTCAGCATGGTGTGAGACTCGATGGACTCGGTATCGAGCCAGTCGAGCTGCACACCGGGACTCGATGGACTCGACGTCGAGCCAGTCGAGCCTACACTGAAGACGTATGAAGGCGCGGATATATAAGGACACTTTCATTACCAAGATAGATAGTATTTCCTTCATAGCTCTTCAGTTGTCAATCTAAGTATTCAGTCTACCCTGAATAGCCTCACGGCTTCTGATCATCACTCGCATGAATATAGTCTTGATATTGCACCTTTTGTTACCTCTGCTACCTTACTGCTAACATAAACCCTCTGAACACCTTCTACATACTCACGGGTATTTAGTGTGATCATTACACATAATAATACTTTCGAAAAGGTATACGATGCCCCATGGATTTGTAAAAGCGGTGTATCGTATATTGCAAAGTCGGGTATAAGCTTATGAACCATTCCGCTTACAAGTATATTCGAAGTAAACGACAGTTTTAGGCAGACTATATATTAAAGGATCGGATAAAAGACAACTTCACAATATACGTAGCTAAGTACGAAGGCACATATAACGGATTTAACGTTTATCTTTACGAAAATATATCCGCAATAACCGACCCTGAATACGATAATACCTACCTGTTAGCCTAAAACGATAAAACCGCCTAATGTATCTTCGTTGGCCTGTAAAACGCTTTCTTTATACATATTACCTGCTTAAACTACGCAAATGAAGTATTTAACACTTATATAACATCGAAATTTTCATTTTTTAATAGATACGGAAACAGGTTTCAAGGCATTATATCTAATACTGTTATAAAAGAAATTTTAACGGCCAGAAAACGGCGATTCTACGCGTTTACGACGAAGTTTCCGAGATTTTAGCTAAATTGAATAGAAGAATACCGCGAGGTTTTATTAAGTAAAGATAAAGAGTCATTACTTAAGACGGTGGTTGTAAATATGCTTTTCGAACCGGTTAAGTTTTACATAATAAATTTAAAATAACATTTTGGCTTTTATTAGCTAATATAAAAAAACCCGGAATTAAGGTCCGGAATATGACTAGCTAACTTATTCGCGCCTTGAATGGTGTATCTGTATCATTTCGGCTTAAATTCAGCTATTTGAAGTTTTTCCCGAAGATACGTACAATGAAGGCTATTTGCTTAATATAGCCTAAATTGCGGATTTTATACCAACAACTGGAATACCCGATTGTAAAACGCCTTTTACGCCTATTTTATGTTGTAAACCATATGGATATAGGAAAAAACGTATTTAAAGATATCGAAAAGTTTTGTTATAAGTGTTAATTACACTTATATACCCTACGACGGTTTAAGTTTCGCCTTTAAAACTATATTTACTTTAGCTACGAAATAATTATCAATATTATTTATTTAGCTAGTTAATCGATTTGTTTACGACATCGTCACGGTAATATTTTTTTAGATTGCCAAATTTACACGAAGCGCTTTCGTTACAGATTATCAGGACTTTTTAGTTAATTATGAGTTTGACGTGTATCAAAATACCCTGAATTGGATTATATACGACGCTAATACAGCCTTCAAATTTACCAAGTAGAGTACTAAGGTTCGGACAGCCGGCAACGAATATAAATAAATACTAATAAAAGCCCTATAGGTTATTGAAAAATATGAGTGGTATTACAGACCGTTTGAGAAAACGTATACGATGCTACCCAAGAAAAAAAATAGTACCAGTTTTAAGGAATCTATCCTTTAAATAACGATTAACGCCGTTAATAATACTTTTAGCCTCAGTGGGCTTATCCTTACACTCTTTATTCTTAATACTTTTCCGAGGATTCATCTAGATTTTAAATCAATATTGTTTATAGTATAAAGGGCTAATGTTATAGCGAAGGTCATAATGACATTACGCTTTTTACGGGTCAAAAAAGACGTATTTAAAGTATTAGTTATTGAAAATAGTTTACGTAATACCGGCGTTTTAGACCTACTATTATAATCGAAAGTTTTGGTTCGGAAAATAAAGCATAAATGAATTGGCCTTAAAAGGATTAATGGGTTCAAAGGCTATAATAAACTCGTGAATTCACTAAATGGTATAAGTACGTTTCGTTAGATAATAGTACGCGAATATAAAAGAGAGGTTGAAAGAAACGGTCCAAAACTGTAAAACAAACAAAATCGTTATCGAGATACCCTTTAAAACGACGAATTTAAACTTATTTCAGCTTTAACTCTACCCTCATAACACGATTACAGCTCGACTACGCCAAATAAAAGCGGTTCATTTATATTAACCCCACTAAAATCTCGCTGCCAAGGGCGCCCTTTCGGCTCCAACACCAAAAAACGTTTTAAAAACTTTGCTACGGACTTTTTTATCACGTAAAAAAAAAAAAAACCGCGAATTTAGCCCAAAGCTTCGCTATAATGGTATTATCACTACTCCAAGTATTTCGTTCGAATAATCTACTTAAAAAGAAATTTTAGCTTTAATTAACTAAGGTATTTTTCGGTTTAAACGATTCGACCCGATTATTTACGGTTCTTATAGTATTTTTTTAACCTTCCTCGTTTACGAGGTAAAAAAATAAAACCGGTAAACCTTACAGAAAAACCCGCCTAGTTATCAAAGGATATAAAAACAAAGGTAAAAAGGATATTATAACCAAATCGTTTACATTATAAAGAGCTAATTATCGCCTGATTTTTATACTCGAGGCCTTTTTTAGCGAACCGTATAAACTATATGTCGAACTTCGAAACATCATATAGGTATATACATAATGTAAGGAACAGCTTAAACGACGAATTTACACTGATATTCCAAAAGATCTCAGGTAATACTACCCGCCCGGAACAATCTTACGTATCATAAAATTACTTTATAGTTTAATTGAAACCGGTATTTATTGGTATAATACCCATTAAAGATATTATAAGAAATAATTCAAAATAATTAACTTTACCTTCGACCCGTATTTATTAGTATTAATGGTCCATTCGAAGGGTTTTCTAATGACAGGTACGTAGATGGACGATACTTCAACAATATATAACGCTTCGTTTTCCGTATTTGAAAAAAGGAAACTTTTTGAGGCCGGCTTAAAAGCGAAACCCAAGAAGTATTTAATGGAGGACCACATAATCGATTTTAATAACACCACCACCACTTCTCGAAACGGCGTTTTAAGCCTTACATAAAAAGGGTAGTAAGATAAAGTTACCCTTATCGTTTTAAATAACCTAAAACGGGCTGACGAATACAAATACCAATGCGTACGTAGCGTTTAAGTTACTTTTATAATATAATTAAAAGCGGCATTTAACCTTTTGGTTGCCGCGTAATATCAAACCGCCCCAACAGACAATATATGTAAGGCGTTTGACAAACGCCTCCTGTAATGAATAAACAATTTAAAAGGTGATTTATAGTTTATGCCGTTAAATATACGTATTTTAAAGCTGTTTGTTTTTACTCACGTCTTTTTTTCCCCAATAATAGTGACTATAGTTCGTAAATGAGCCTTATTTTAATACTCAACAACGAAACACTAGACCGAAAAGGCTTTATACTCCGTAGAAATGTTATTTATGAAAGCTTTAGGAGGTATAAAAGGGTTACGAAAATCGTTTTAGCTTCAGAAATTTATAATATAGTTAAAGGTTTCGATTCAGAGATTACCATAACGATAACGGTTTGGATGATTATTTCTAACTTTAGTTTACACCCTATATCTTTTATCGTATAACTAACTTTTTTCGCTTTATAAATGCCTGGTTAAATTAGGCATTACACCCAAAAAAACGGTTAATAATCTATTTTATAATATTACGCGATTTATACGAACGTTAGAATATCGAAAAAATAAAATGAATTAATGGAAAATTAAACCCGGTAAACGCGATAATCAAGGCTATACCGAACAGAACATTAAAAATACTTATATCGACAAGTATACTATTTATTAGGGTTGTTAAAAAGGTTATTCGACCCTAATAAGCTATTATATAACATTTTACCAATTTAGGGCGGCCGGTACTATACCATTCGCGCCGATCTCTAATTTTGCCTTTGTTTAGCCTTACCATTTCATACCGCTCCTAATATTCTGTCACTTTTTTTATACGCCTCGACCCGACAAATCATTCCATTCTTTTTATTTTTCTATTTGGATATACAATATCGCACCGATTCTGGCCTATTACCTCTGTTTATTTTACACGTTTCATATTATATTTATTATATTTTGGACACGATTTTTTCAATTAAATCAATAACATTAATATAACTGGGTGCGCCGGCCCGGCCGTAGGAGAAGCTAATCACTATCAAAAAAGGAAGAGGGCGTCGCCGTCGCGTCTCCACCGTCTTTCCCGTTACCCTCTCCTTTTGTATTGGCGCCACCGCTATTACCGCTATCGACGTTATCAGCGCTAATAAGGATATAGCCCTACGACTTAAGTTGTATGCCCTTAGACAAAGGCGTAAGGAGGTAATTACCCTCTTTACAGCGACGTATAATAACGTTGTCAAACTTACCTACGTAGTACATGTGTAAGCTTTGTTTCTAAGCGGAAACGGCAGTTGCCGACTCCTTAAACCGCCGGTTAACGCCTATTATCAATTATTATTAACTTATTTTGTTTATTTACAACTGCGATTGTTTTTCGGAACACACTGAACGTTATATTTCTACTAGAGGAAAATTTTAAAGTTCGGTTAAAACTTACTATAAAGTCGGTGGGCGCGTAACACAACTTCAACTTACGGCTTTAAAACCACCGGAACGGGGGTATACGAGTCGCTAATTCATTCGTAACGGTGGTAACGGGCCAAATAACTCCTGCTTTCGAGGCAATCGCTAACGGACTTACCCGCGGTCGCGAACGTGATATACGATACGCAGGGCGTATCCATTAGCAGACCAGAACTACGGACTCGAGTACGTCGCTTTAAAGTAATATACGTTAAAGAGGCTTTATAACGTACCCTAGCGATATGGAACTCGAGGCGATGGAACAGATTGGCCTCGTATTCCTTATCTAATAAGAAGGAAATGAAAGGTATAAAAACGAACGGATTTAGGGTATATTAACCCTAGCGTAACTGCGTTAGGCTGTGTTTACGGTGTAGTGAGGCCCCTACGGGTGATAAAGTCTTTACCCGTAGGGAGAGGGTAAGGTTTATAACCTTAAAAGCCTCACGTTCCTCCCCTTGGGAGCTAGGGAAGGGAGAGAAAAAGGAAGGAGAAAAAGGGGTAGTAGAGGCGGCGGTGGAAAGAGACAAAACGGCGGCAGCGACAAGGCTTAAGGGGGTGGCGGCGATAACAGAAGGCGAAGCCGAAGAGGAAAAGGCGGCGACGGGGTTTAATGGGGCCGGAGGGGTAATAGAGGCGAGCGGCGAGATAGAGATAAAGGAGATTGTGCCCGATAGGGGCGGGTTGTTGTTGTTATTAGTGGTGGTGGTAGTGCTATGGGTAGCGGCTGTTATAGCAGTGGTACGTCGGCGCTTTCGCGCCAATTGGCGCCTTGCCGTTTTATTTTTACGCGTTATTTATTCAAAAAGAAAACGTTAGTATATAGGTATTGGCTAAGTAACTTACTTTTCGGAACGGTTTAAATTGGTTGGTTGGAACAAAGGTTAAAATAAATTGGGATAAAGACTTGCATTAATTTGGATTACGCGCCTTTAAAGAGAAAAAAAAGTTTTACCAAAACCGATAACGATATATCTTTTTATATTAACCTAACACGTAATTACGTAATCATCTTTATGCAATCACCCCTACGTAATCCCTACTTGTAATACTTATGCAATTACCCTTGTCAACTACAAAAGGCGCCATCTCCAACCATATCGCCCCTATTTGGCTATAGTAACCAAGGTTGAGCTAAAATCACTACCACGGCCAGGCCTTACTGATTCCAACCGAATCACAATCACTATCGCGGCCAAAACCTGCTGATTCTAATCCTTATAACTACACTATCACTACAAAACCTATTAATTTGGACCTTTACAACCACAACTACATTATTACTACAAAACCTATCAACTTCAACTTTTGCAACCATAACCACACTATCACTACTGGATTACGAATACAAACTAAATATATACTATTACTACTGGATACGGAACGTATAAAGAAAAAAGAAAAGATTACCTGTTTGGATATTACTATATACTCTTATAGATAGTATACATATACCAAGTGGCATTGCAATGTATTATAAGATGCACTCCTGTAAAGTTTACGGTAATGTGTTACGTTGTAGGCTATAATCTTACAAGACGCAGAGTGTATTATGTATGGAGCGGTCTGTAATAGCTATTACAGACCGAACGGCAATGCGTGGAACGGCTTAAAATAGGTATTCCAGGGTGATACGCCCTGGGCGAGGGCTTATAAGCCCTCACTTGTAACTTAAACCTCTGAATACTTCTTCTTCATATCATCATCTTTTATTACTACAATACCAATATAACGATTACTTTTATGAATACTTTATTCACGTGAAAACAAGGTTTTAGATCTTACCAACAGTTTCTCTTAAGAGTTAGTACTTTGTATACTTTAAATAATGAAGTTGTTCATTCATTTCAGTTGTAATGGTTCGTTTTAACTATTCAAAATCTTCAGTAATTGCGTTGTTGTCACTTATTTCTTATACTAGGGTTTACTCTTAAACCAGAATATTGATGGTAAGATATTACGAACGTAGATAATAACATGAATCACTAGAAACATCTTTTCTATCAACATCTGCCTACTATCTAATAGGAACTTAATTTTTTCAAAGCTATTTAGGGACTTGAATCGCATTAAAGTTATTGTAAAGGATATTTATCAGTATTAGTATACACAATTAAGGAATATAAATTTTTTATATAATTTATTTAAAATTCAATTTAACTTTCAAGTTTCGTTTCGTTTTTTCACACCTATTGATGGAAAAATTATAAAACCTATTGCTGAAAATTATATGTGCTTTCCCAATATCTTATATGTCATGAATGAAGAATTTAAATCCTGTGAATACGAATTTCATGAGGCAATAAAATAAATTATTTTGGTAGAATCGTTGTTAACTAACTTAGGTCACAAATGGTTCGTAGTATTTCAAATGAAATTTTCGTTTAGTTTAAGGATAGCATACTTATATACTTGTTTTCCATTATATTTAGTAATTATATTTGCAGCGATTTGAAAATTTGTCGTTTACCTAAACATCTTGGCGATTTTACTACATATTTAAGCAAAAGAAAGACACAATATTTTTTTTCTATGAGTTATAGATGATGTTATTGATATTCTTTTGTACCTTTCAGACAGAAAGAAGACCAAGTAGCGCGAAAAATTAAAAAATTGAACTTAAAACAACCCTTTTCATGCTCTACTCTGCAGTTGTTTAGGGAAACTGTATCTTTGTCTTCTATCTTATTAATCTGCCCTTAACCTAATTAATTAACTTCAAACTCTAACAAATACTTATTAATGTAAGCATGTATTCAACTAGCTACATCTGTCAATTCAAATTGTTAGACTAAGTAACGAATTTTATTGTATTAATGATAAGTGTGTTTATTTGGTCCAACTTGAGAGACTGCTAGCTAATCTGCACACTAAGTTATATGGACCCCTGCTTGGCTCGTACCATATATTGAATTGGATACCGCAATTTCTTTCACGTAATGGACATTGACACATGTAATAACAAACTCTAATAGAAATGACAAAAAAGTGATGAAAACTAATCCAAAAATAAATTTTCGAAAATATGGCGGTACAAATTTTACGACTAGGATAACTGGTAACGAAAAAATTGTAAATGATCTATATCGAAGCTTCTATAAATGACTCTTATATTAGGATCTATATACGGTCCCTGAAGAGAATTCCGCCATCGTTATTGACGGTGCATTTCGTTAACTATACAATAAATACCTCATTATCACTAATATAAATATCGGCCGGAAACCTACGCTTATCCATATGTATTTCTTGACTAAAGTGGCGAAAGTTAAAGTCTCTAATAATGATTATATATCACGCGCTCTTAAGGTCTTTATAAACAAATGAATTACGGACTTCTCAAATTAATTTACTAGCGATAATTGTTAAGGATACACGAAACGTCAAAAACTTACGTAACCTTCAAAACTGGGAGCCAATAAGCAACCTTGCAGCGTTAAATAGCCTCTTCATACCGTTAACTGGCCATTTGGTAACTTTAGCCGAACGCTTTTTTATGTAGCTAATTAACGACAGTTCTGGACCCTTAATCGCTAACCGTTTCACACAAATAAATTTCTTTTAACGAACCATTGAACAAGTGTAATAAAGTTTTTCTTTTTTTAAAAAAAGTTTGGGTTTTATAGTATAAAGATGGCAGGTTATATATAACTTAACCTTTGTTATAGCTAATGTTAAATTGAGATTTTAAAAATATCTTCTACTTACGAACTCGTTTTGTAGTACTTTTAGCGATAGTAAGTATTCTAAGATTTATATAATTGTTTGAAATTGTTAGCAAGGTTTAGTTGTTATGAATATTTGAATTATAAGTGTTCAAATAGTTTGCGATAGCTGATTACTATGTATCTTTATCGTAAATTGAGTAATTATGTTCTATAAGTGATACACTTTGAAATTAGTACATCATAGGGAGTGTATATTGAGAACTCTTCTTTAATAATAGATAGCATTTTGAAGTTTATCCGAAACAATTCCTTTTAATGATAGTTTTATGTTAAGGGTTTCACTACTTCAGAAAGGGTTTGAAATAAACAAATTACCAGTGATTTACACAGTATATTAATTAATCCCCCCCAATGAAAAGATACATCCTATTTATCGGCTAGATTGAAATCTGGAAATTGAAAGAATAGGTTTTGACGAATTACTGGTAAATATGAATAAATCTTAAAAGTATATATGTCTTCATTTCTCTTACAATATTTACCCACACTCAAATATTGTTTGATTTTTTAGAGTACATAAATATTAATATTCCATATTGAATGATAATCCTTTTGTAAATAGTTTTTTGTAAACTACATTTATATTGACATACATTCAAATTCAACTCAGAAATTTAGAAAACTATCAATATATTTGCAATTCACGTATTTTAATCGTGGATTTTTCTTTCGGAAAAAATAAGTACATCATTAAGGTAGTAAAAATGAAAACATTGAAAAGAAGCGTAAAAATACATTCATACATTATTCTAAATAGCCGGTGCCTTATAAAATACAAAGATTACAACCAATAATTTCAATAATTTCAACATCTTTCAAAAACTATTACTTACCTATAAACCTTATAAGTGTAAAGTTTGTTTAAATTTACGCGGATATTACACTTGGTAAACTACCTGGTTTGGGAAATACTTGGTGGTGTTTTTCAATTGAAAGAATGAGTCGTTGATCGGTCATGACAATTAAATTAATGATAGGTAATTAATCTAAAACCAAAGAAAGATTTTGAACGTTTTTATGAAAATTGCTGGGGTACTTGCTGAAAAGCTGTTTATTTCAGTGTATTTTGAATACAACAGCTTAGTTAACGTCTTCCACATTACTAAAAATTTATCATGGAAGACACTGGACACCGAATCCTATAAGATCTCAAATATTTCATTTTATATGTTAATTTTACAACGGATTTAGAAATTTACGCGAACTAGTGAAAACCCAGATGTTTTCCTGGGAATTCACGGAATAAAAGTCTTAAGTTTCTCAAAATCTACGAAATCCTATTATTTATCTTGACGGTTACTTAGGGTTCATTGTTTCATTTAAATTTAAATGCGATTGACACAGAAACACGTAATAGATATACAGTCATTGCGTATTTATCACTTGATCATTTTCAATTTTGATTTATAATGCCTTTGAACCCTCTTTTATTACTATATGAAACCCCATTTCCAAACTTAACAGCTACCTGATTTTCCCTTAAACACCACATTTTAAGGAGTATAGTACTAAATCTACTCTCTATAAATTTAAGGGTTTCCTAAAATAACGTGGTATTTATTGGTAGGACTTTAGATATTGCAAAGTTGTTGATTAAAATTGGTCGAAGTAACAATAGTATTGCGTGGTCAAGTGGTAGATGTATTGTTCTAGATTTGGCAGACCGCTAGCCGGTCTACACAGTAATTTGTATGGCCAATCGCTTGGTCCATGCCCTAGTATGAAGTGGGTGCATACTGTACTTGACTTACAATCAATATAGTAAGCCCACAAAATAATACACTTATGTTGAAGTCAATATAGTCAACTTACTACACTGCAATTACTACTATTTTTACATTAACGGCTTTTTTTTTGTACATACATGCCAATTTGATCAACTAATCATTTCTAGTAACTACTAAATCACATCCTCGTTAATTAACTTAACCCTTACTAATTACACAGCCAATTCGCCCCAATTACCTACATTTACGCTAAGAATTCGAATTTCGACTTTATCTATTTTCACAAATAATTCATTCTTTACATCTCTATAAAAGCCTTCAATTTGATCGTTTCAATCAAATAAATGGCCAGATTGAATTCTCGAGCAATTTTCCAGTTTTCCAAAACAATATTATTTGCCGGCATGTAACTTAAACTTACTAGGTGGCCTGTTAACGTAACTCTTAATACATATAGCTTGCCCATTACCATCCATAAACCTCACAATGACTTTATTTGGTAACGGTTTCGTTTAAGCATTTATAAGATTATCTTTGCGATCAATCCATCGGAATTCTTCAGTCTCCCTCCTTTCGTAAACTTCATTGAATACTATCATATCCATTATCAAGCGTTTTTCGTTTTGGCTAGTAATTTAGAGTTTAGAAAGGTATTCGAATAAACTTCTTGAATGGATACAAATTACCACCGGAATGAAAGGAATCATCAACTATCTCATAACAGTATTAAGGGTTTCCCACACTGCTATACCTATATTATAGCTAGTCATCATACTGTTAACCTTCAAGGTCAACAAGCTTCGTATAATCCTTTTACACTTAACAGAAATCTAATAAATTCTGCTTTAGGAAATATTAAATTGGTCTTTTTACATATCTATATTGATAAAAGTAATAGAAAATTTGATTTACAACGATAAGTCTATATTATTCGCAAAATAATCGTCCGTTAAAATCATCCACTTCGACCTCAACAAGTCAATCAAAACTATATTAGTCCACCGGTCCAAGTTCCTCATCCACCACTCAAACCACTTATCCAATCGATTAAAGTCCTTATCTGTTGATTTTAATACATGTACTAAGAACGATAAGTTGTAAAATACCTCTAGTTAACATAAAGTGCCGATATAACAGCTCTGAACACGTTACTCCTAATCCTGTTAAGCTCTAACCACTTTAGTCTTATTGATTATAGCTAAATTAGAGCCTTGACCCTTTTGAGTGAAATCAAGAAAAATATCTTCAACGCTATACATACGGATTTCCGATCTGTTGAAGTCAAACTAACTACCCTTCACTAAAATTACAATCGAATTACAGTTTCAGAACTTTAAATCCTTGATTACTTGCGATTCCAGTACTACAAAGTCTGTAATTCCAGTAAAAACAATATTGTAGATTTGTATACACACCATTTCAAAATCTTTATCTTAACTTTACATAATCAGAAAACATGTATTGTAAGTTAAGAATATCATATGTAACATATATTTAAAATGCGACTCATAAGTTAATAGCCAAGAAACGCCTTTGTTACCTCATCCGTTGATTAAGTTAATATATTGTATTACTGTCCTTAAAAGGTATTTATTATATAATTCTTACGATAATTCTAATAACACCATCCATTTTAAATATGTTATTAACTATATGTACGGTTACGTTATATCAAGGCTATCAAAAGTAACCTTCTCATCAATTTTGACTAATAAACTTACTATCAAAACTACTAACAAACCCTAATTATTTTCTAAATTATTGGGGATTATGTAAAGATTTAGGTTTTATGTTTATCACTGTATCCTTAAGCGAAACTTTTCGTACGACCACTCCGTAGTTTTACTTTTAACCTCGTATATAATTCTTATCACTGTGGTCGAAGTATCTGGTGCTGCATTGATGTTCGTTCATTGATGGATGTCGTAGGTTCTAAGTTTGGCAGACCATTAGCCAGTCTGTATGCTAATTTATATGGCCAAACGCTTTAGCCTGTGCCCCACTTTAAAGTGGGTACATACTACATTGCACTTGTAGTGCAGTGTATTCAAATAACATAAACTGCAGTCAATTTGCAATACGTATAATTAACTTTACTGCAAGTAAAGTTGACTTAAATGTATTACATTTAACTACTATTCCAACACTGGCGCATTTTTATTTTGTGTTTACAAGCCAGCATGGCTTGCCAGTAATTTGTAGCAACCTTCCAAATCCCTCCTCAATCCCCAAGCAAATAACAAGCTAAACCCTTATTAATTCCGATTAATTTGTACTAAAATTAACCTCAATTACGGCTCCTTATAGCCCTTTTGATCTATCCCTCCGAGACCCTCGTTACTTAAATCTCGTACACAGGTTTTTCGCCACAAGATTATATAAATCTGGTATGCCACCAATTACGTACTTTTTGCTAGTAGTTCAATACTACTATTGGCGCCTTTGCTACCGTTGTCATTAACTTCACTAACCTCACAGTCTTCAAGTTCGTCAGGGCAACCTTATAGGAACTTCGCGTTACGTATCAGGCGGTTCACTTAGCCCTCGATTCATATAGTTAGCATATTATTGTTTACAAACCTTTTCAAGTAGCTGTTAGGCGTGGCCTTGTTTATAGAATTATCGGAGTTATCTTTGCCGTTAGTCCAACGGGAATTATAGATTTACCGGGCTTTGTATACCTCTCTCAAAGCCATTACGTTTATTATTAAACATTCTTCATTAGTTGTACCCAGTTTTAATGGGTATTCGTAAAATCTTCAGGAATTAGTATGAGCTTTTTGATGATAATCCTTAATATATTGTCAGTTAATATATCGATATTAAATCTTACTATTATATTGTAAACTTTTAAAGTTAATACAATTTGTATTAACCGCTTTTATTTAACGGATATCCAGTACCTAAGTTTTCCGGTCATTGTAAACTGCCCTTCCAACCTTTCTTTTTGTTGAAAAATACTATTAGGAAGTCTATTTGCGATGTAAGGTTTGTATCATTAACAAATAATACATTTGTAAATATTATTAACTTTTCTTTCGTTAAATCTACAAAATCAATATTGATTTTTTCAACGTCATTCAATCACCCCTAAATTCCTTTGTTTAACTTTCTTAAGTTCTTTCCTTATGGTTCCTAGACTTATATCGCAATGGAAATATCGAACGATGCCTCTGGTCAGTACAGCGTGGCGATGTAGGCCGCACGATCCCTTTACTCCAGGTATTTCTGTAATCTTTTCCCGTTAGTATTATCGATAATCGTTAAGCTTATAGTTTTCCATTTTGGAGTAAGCTGATATAAGTGCCGTTTTCAGCCTTAATTCTATAGATACAGCTTCAAGATTTATTAAAGTCGAGTTATATATCTTTAACCAATGTTTCGACGAGTTCACACTTTTAAAGGCCTAACTTTTCAATAATACATTATTTAGCCACTATGAACCTAGTATCTCCTGGAAATGATGTATCTTTAATTTATATACCCACGATTCCAAAGTTTTTGCCTTCTGTAATTAATAAGTAGGGGTTAAACGTTAAAGTTTTTATACTCCTCTTATTTTTAAAGTACGTCTGGTACGTGAAAAACCAGTATACGCTTGCCTTGGTTAATCCGTATAAAGGCTTAATATAGTATATTACCGTACTAGTCAGAAAACTATCCCTTAATTCTTTCGGTAGCTTTAGTAGTATAATCTGCTATAAATCGGTAGCAGATTACGTATATACTTATGTAATATGCCGGTCATTAAGATTGAACTAATGTTTTACGCCAGTATTCAAACTAGCAACAATTAAGACGATTAAACGTTATCTAATATTCGGGATTATAAACAATTAAGTAAATATCTAGTCTGTACCTTGATTAACGTATCCTGAAACGATTGACCGCGACTTTTTGTACGACCGGTCCATAATATTACCCTTAACCTCGTTGATTATCCTTGACTTAAAGATAGTAACATCTTAGCCTTTAAATTATATCAACGGTATAAAATGTATAACTCTTTGTAAAAGAAAGCCGGTAATCTTTATTTAATGGATTTTTTAATTAGTTGACCTCTTATATTAATAATGCTTTAAACATGTAACTTAAGAGTCAGTTTTGCGTTGAAAGTTTCGTTTCAAAATATCCACGCCGTTATATATGCCTTATCAGGCTTGTAGTTCTTATCGCCGTCCTTCTTTTCAATATATATCCTTCTTTTAGGTATTTTTCCACGCCATCGACGTTTTATTAGCTTGTTAACAATCGGCTCGGAAGGATAGTATTGGATAATCCGTTTAGCTTGTAGGTTATCGACTTTAAAATCTTTATCAAACTTAAAAGGTCATTTATACAGCTTAATCTATATAATTCGAAAAGTTACAGAACCATTGTTAGTTTCAACTACTACGTTTAAATTAGTCATTCTTTAAATGTTATAGTGATTATATTATTTTCCTAGTTCTAGTTACGTAGGAACTTCATTTTAAAGGGGGAAGGATGACACGTTTATTATCAACAGTTTATTTTTAGTATTAAGGGAATTATTAATGAAACGGCGCTTCGATGTTTTTTTGGGTTGCTTTAAGGCTTAAATATATATTATAATGCATTTTAAGTGCTTATAGAGGGTAATGACCCGGTTTTTATACATGGGTAGGCCTTAAATTCCAGTAAAGTTGATATCAATTAGTTTAGCCTAATAATATTATTAAGACCTTTTACCGCTATTTAAAGCCATGTTATTGGCTTATAAAGCTTCCGATTTCCAATATAAGAATATTTTAAGCCTTCCGTGAAAGGGTATGTGCTTTTTAAACCTTGTCAATACGCTATAAATCCTTGACGAGAACCTGTTTATATGAAAACCCCATCGAATTAGCGTTAACTTGAAATTTTATCGTAGTAAAGTTAATACTGACGTCGTAAATTAGCACGCTTAGTATCCTAAGGTACGTGTTAATCTATAAAGCGAGTAATGTCTCTAATGTTTCCTTCGTCGTAATGGTTTTAAGGAACTTAATACCATAAAAATCCGTAATAGAGTTTATAACATATGGTACTTACTTACCATCCAGGTAAAATACGTTTACGTTAATTTTCAAATAAAAGTTTTCATTTTCATTTAATGTGATCTAGAAACTTAGGTGGGGTTGGAAATGTATTTAGAAGTGTTCGAAAAGTAGTTTAATCATCTTTAGCGCTAGTAAATCTACATTTTCGTAGCCAATTACCTTTAAGATCTTATAAAGCTTGTTAGTCGCCAGATGGTTTAACCTATAACATAATTAGCGAAGTTACAACCCCATTAGATGTAATACCATTATCTTAACCTTTAAACTTAAAATTGAAGGTACCCACATTTATGAACAAGTATAAATCTCTTACCGACTTTAATTTATATTAACTTATTAGTTTAGACGTTAACGTTAATGTTAAGTTTTTTCGTATCTTAAATTTAAAGGGAAAAGTAGGTAAGGTATTTTTTTAATATAGAAAATAATAATGCTAATAACAATTTCAACCCTCGTAGATACTAGTCAACATAGCTTTTTTCCGGGGTTGAAGCTAACCATAGCTTTATCAATATCCATATAGTTAAGTTCCGTAGTAGTATTAGTATCCTTTCTCAACGAGATGCATTACAAATAGCCTTTTTTCAAGTACCGTATCGCCCCCGTATCCGGTACAATCCCGTAAAAGGCCTGTTTTACATAGATATTTTAAATAGTAAAAAGATATATATGGTCAGATTTTTTATCGTTATATCGATGGTAAGGGTATTTACCTGTAAGGCGGTATAGAAAGGTATAATCAGCGAGTAATTGCGTTGCTTTCGGGCTATTCCCAGTGTTAATAACTTTGTATTAACTGAAAGCCTTAAGTTTTTTTCCCTTTTTCTTTACTTTTTTGCCTTGAAATATTATAACTTATTCGAGGTAATCTTAGTTCAAAATGGAAAGGAACGTGATATAATATATTACTTGTTTTGATTTACGTTTGGTGGCAGTGTACCGTGTTGAATAGCAGCCTTATTTACCGCAAATCCAGAATCTCTTAGTATTTAAAGTAAATTTATTTAACCGACTTGAAAACCTTAAAGGGAAAATTACCCTCCTCTATGTGTAACTTAATTACGTCTTTAGGATCGGGTCTTTCATTAACCGTACTAGGCGGGACTACCTTACTGACGGTTGATGTAATACGTATAGAAGGGTTTTTCTTTGTCGTTACTAAATTTAAGAGCTTTAAAGTATATACTAGTCTAACCGGAAACTCGAATGGTCATAGTCGTTAACGAGGAATGCAATTGGTTAAAAAACCTTTCGTAAATGGTATTAAGGTATTATATAGCGTATTCGAACTCCTTATAACCCGTAATGTCTTTTATTACCTATTAGAATAAGGTGTTTTCGCCAGCTTTTACGTTTTCCATTACTTATTAGTAAGTATTAGCCTGTTAAGTATCTGGTTAAGGAGGTCTATTTTACTTTCTGACTTTTTTTATAACTTAGTATATAGAACTACTTTATAATATTCCAGTCGGTGTGATACTGAGTAAGATCAATATCGTATTCGAAGTAAATCTTTAGGTCATCATAAATGTCGCAAAAATAGGAGCAATTCGTCAGATATCAGAGGTAATAATCCTCGGTTTTGCTGGTAAATATATTAGAAAATAACGAGTGAAATCTTAGTAAATTAACTTTTATCTGGTGGCAGATGTTAAAGAACGACCGTAATATAACTTCGAAAAAGTTGTACAGCTTACTGTTATACTTCTTCTTTCCTTGTTAAAATTTGACGAATATAGTAATTGCTATGTAATCTATATCCACAATGGGAATACGTCGAGATAGAAAGGTAATATGCTGGTCGTAAGGACTTTTCAAATCCATTAATTGGTATTGGAGAGGGGGGGGGGGTCTAAGGTTATTGGTATTAGTTGGTAGGATAATTACCTTTAGTTGAGTTTAAGGGGGAAAATCCAATGATCGTACCTATAATAAGATCGTATGTAAATTCAATTCCTCCTTCATTTGGATATTAAAATTGGATGTATTAAGGAGTATGAGAGAAAGGAACTTGGTAGTTATCTCTGTAAGGGAATTGGTAATAATTCTTTTAGTATTAAGGGGTACGCCAATTTTCCTATTCAATTAATCAGTAGACCTAAAGGCTTACGAGATATAGATGAATCAATTCATTACGACGAATAGAATTTAACCGTTAATCCTAAATAAAAGAGTCTAAATAATTTATCTAAGTTGAGGGAGGTTTTTACGAACGTATGTAAAGGCATTAAGGGATGTTGTCGCTAATAATACCTTGACCTATTTCCCGAATTCATGAAGTGTTTTTATCCTTTACGTATTCGTATAACAGGTTGGTAAACTTACTTTTTTTTTTTTTTTTTTTTTCTTTCATTGGAAGATCGATGCTTTTACTAGCCAGTTTACTTTTTCGCCTGATTTTAACTTTTTCATATGTCGCTCTCCACATATTCAATGTTTTTTTGTTAAATCATTCGAAAAAAATATCGATAGTTATAGGTCTCGTATTATGTCCGGTGGAATCTGAATTGAGGATGTAGTAACTAATGTCATTTGTTAGGTGTTTGGAGGTAGAGTTTTCATCGGGGTCCGTTTACCAAAGATTGTTATCGAAATATTTGACAAATGTAAACCCGAAGTTTACAATCTCTGCCTTTTAAGTATGATGGGTAATAACGTGAATTTTAGCATTTCCCAAAACCATCTTAAATAAAATTTAGGGGTGTAAAAGAAAAAAGAGCGATATTGAATGAAAAGCTGTAGGTTTGCTGTTAAAGTTGGTGTAAGTTAAAGGTTGTGGAACTCAATCGTTTTGTCTATTTGGAATTTTCAGTAGTAGTACCTGTAATAGTATCTGTAATAGTATTAACTTAGCAGTTTGTTAAATTGCCGGCTTGATAAGCTTTAAAACTTTTAAGAAGTTAATCTTAACTCCTTAAAAAATGATTAATAAATATTTTTTGGTATTTTCAGTAGTGACGATACCGTCTCTTACTTTTAGACTGCCGCGAATATCTGTAAAGCCTAAGGTTTTTCCCTACTTTCTGCCGCGAATAAATGAATAGAGTATAGGGGCCCTTCGCAAAAACTTTTCTTTTACCTTGCCTAAACAAAGCGTAACAACCAAAAAACAGATTTTTGTCCTACTTAGCTAATCTGTGCTTAACCTAATAAGCACTGATCAGTGTTAGTAGGTCTTTATCGTTATAACGTAGTCGATTCGAATCACTATGATTGAAGTAACTGGTGCTGCATTGATGTTGGTTGATTGATGGATGTTGTAGGTTCTAAGTTTGGCAGTCCGTTAGCCGGTTTGCACGCTGATTTGTATGGCCAATCGCTTTGGCCTGTACTCCAATCTGAAGTTGGTACGTACTTCACTGCACTTTCAGTGCAGTGTATTCAAATCTCACAAACTGCAGTTAATTTTCAGTACGTATAATCAATTTGACTGCAGGTAAAGTTGACTTGACTGTACTTCATTTGACTGCTATTCCAACAAGTTACCATTTTATCATATCTTAATATCTATCTTTTCTCTTTAATTCAATGATTTATTATAAAGTTGAATGGGACCGCTGCTGCATATTATGTTAATTCTAAAGTTATGAAATATATCAGATAACCAAACATCCACAATTCTAATCCAAAACATCCTTTTTCATAGTTGTAATTAACCTAGCATCTTCAATCGACTCACTAAGTATACACTTCAAAAAATTATTGACATGTAAATTAATACTCCGATTGAGAAAAAAACAAAAATTTGTAACATCGGTTAAATTTGTGTTTCATAAATACTAGTCATTAGCAACTCAATATTACATTATTCAAATAATCACCAAAGAAGAAAATTATTCTCTATCAAAATTATAACATATTAGTACTTAAAATTACTCTAATATTCTTCAGGTTGAATTGGAACTTAGTTTTTAAAACCGAATCAATGAAATATGTCGACATTAACGTATCTAATGTGGAACCACCAACAATATGAACAGATAACGAAACATTAGACGGTTACCAACGATTATGTAAATGAAAATATACTGGATTCAAAAGAAATAAATTATTAAAATTGAGAGTTTTGGTTTACTAAGATTTGTAACAAGTACGAAAAAAAAATAACGGTAGATGTTCGAATTTACTTCACGTAAAATGCAGTCATTGATAGATATTAAATTGATTATTTCGTTACGTCTTCAACATAAAAGCTAAGATTAATTTCCAATCGATTAATGTTTCTAGTTTTGAAGCGTCTAAACTGTTACCTGATGCATTGATAATACCATTGACGGCTATTCTTTCTGGTGATTTTTAAATTGTAAGTAATGGTTGAATATTGGTATTCAATTGTTTTATATGTTTTCGATGTAAGTTTGTTAATATGTTGACCTATGGTTGCCAAAGGTATGCAATGAACAAAGTTGTAAAGATCTACATTAAGAATTAAAAACGATAAAGTTTACCATGCCATATAAACGGTTTAAAACGAGACTTACGTATCTTTATGTTAAATAAGGATTTGATATATTCGGTCAATGTCAATATATGTAGGAAAATCTATACTTTTACATAAAAAAGAGTCAATGTTCCTACAATTACACGAAATGAAATAGCAAAGGATTCAATTTTGAAACGATTTGAGGACTTTAAAACGTAAATGTATGATTTCAAAACGCTTTTTTTCAAGTTTTTAGATGCATTATCCATTATATCAGGATTATGGAGATTTATTTTGAAACGGTTCTTTTTGGTTTTATTTCAAAAAAAATGTCTTTGTCGACGTTAAAGTAAATTTTACGACGTTTTTCAATATTCATAATTTTATTATTGAGGGAAAATACGATGGTAACCGGGTCAGGAGTAGCGGTAACGGATTCTGGAGTAGTGGTAACGGAGTCTATGTCGTTTTTAAGGTAACATCCAAAGTTTTCCACTTAGTTATAAATGAATACACTTGTAACTTTACATTTAAATACGTACGAAAACCATGAAGTTTAACGAACTTAGAACTTCGTTAAATACACCAAAGATTTAATTAGTTCGCGACTAATAGGTTGTATAAAGTCTTCAAGAAAGTTGGTTATAAAGTTATGGGAATATTTTTATCGAAAATAATTAAATTAATTTTCCATCAATACCAAATACATTTCTAAACCCCACTCAAGTTTAAGTTTACGTTGAAAGAAAATCAAAACTTAAAGTTTGAAGTTTTCTTTAACGTGTTCTACTTGGATTCTAAACCTATAATTCACGTTATTGACTCTGTAATAGCTTTTCACGGAATTACATTCCTTAAGATCATTACTGCGAAGGAAATAGAGGAGGTGTTTCGCTCACAGTGGATTGACATATACCTAGAACCGTTAAACGTTCTAGTTAATATTAAAAGCACTAAATTCATCACGATAAAGCTCCAAATCAACGTTGAAGAAATGGGGATTCAGTACAAATAAGTGCTTATTAAAGTCCATCAAAGAATCAGTAACGTTCAAAGAGCATACATGTTTTCAGGTAAAACTTACAATTTCTTTACTTTTGAAATTAACAATTTTAGAAACTTTAAAACGAAACTGCAACAGTAAATATCTATAATAGTATTATCTATTTTAATGGTTCAATACTTATTTTATCAATTTTTGTCGCTTACCAACATATGAAGACTGAATTTTCTGCATTATGAAACACTGAAAAAGGTTTGTAAAATATAGCAAAGATTTCAAGTGATTGAAAGAGAAATCCGTATACCGCCAAATTAAAAACTCTCTTAATACCAGAAACAGATCTTGGAGAACTTATATGCTATTTTGACTTTTTTAAATTAAAGTTTATACGTGGAGAAAGTCATGAAAATGCAAAGAACCTTATAAAATCTTTAGTGTTACGAACATAAACGAAGTATTCAAAACCGTTATCGGTTTGTTCACCTTTTGTATAATATAAGTCAAACTATATAAAAACGCCTCAAATTTGATGAAGATTCCTGAACCGTACGAATTAGCTGATATAACCCCGTAAACCATTTGTTAAAAAGCTTATAAAATGATGAAGAAATAGATGATAGCCTAGAGGGATGATGTAAAATTAAAATTATGATAATGATAAAGATTGAAAACCCTAAAAAATCCTTCAACATAGCCTATATATCACAAAAGAATACCAATAACAACTGACTAGTCATTAGTTTGTATATCAAAAGTATTATCTACATATTACGCAAACATATTAAGGAAATCGATTGGGTTGAAATTAATGACTTTTTAACTTGCGGCATTATCCAACTTACGTCACTAGCACTATTGAAAAAGAAAAACTTAAAAATTCTTAAATAAAAAATTATTGGAGAAGTTGAAGTGAAGAATATGGACCGTTCATACGAATGGTTCAAGTTAATCATTCAAAGATACGATCGAAAACCCAAATTCTGAATCCCCAATTAATCGCCTACAATACGAAACATCTGCTAGCGCCTAATGGTTGCAATTCCTGCCAATTTAACGGCTTTTGTAAATGGTAAATTCAAGCTAAATAGTTGAAATACTACATAAACCTATATTAAATCTGCTGAATAGTTTCAATGAATTATAATATCAATGTTGCCAAAAGAATTACAGGACAATTTAAAGATTCAACAATCATACGTTTTATCAAACCATTTTTCAAATAAATTAAAACAGACTTCCATTGATATTTGACGTATCAACTTCATTGTAAAACCAGTTTCAATATAATAATATCAGTCTTTAAGTTCTACTTGCTAATTGATTAAAATGAAGCTTTCCGTATCGTTATTTGGTAAATTAATAGTATAACATTTCTAATAATCACTTAATTATAGTAACGAAACAAAGTGATATTCAAGAGTTGGGCATATAGATTTACAATCCGATGAAAATACGGACTAAAAGTACATAACTAGAATTCAATTGATTGTTCATCTTCATTTATGGTATAAAAAAATAACTGTGAAACGTATATTAACTTAAGCAAGAAAAGGAAACCTGGAAACTTAGTGAAAATTAACAATATCAAAGAAGTAATATTATAACTGTACTTTAAATAAAATGATTAAGCTTCCTACATCGTTATACTATGTCAACCGAAGGAATTCTATGATTTATCGTTTATGGTATTAATTTATAATCACCGAAATTAAAAAATCCTTTGGTTGAACAAATGTATATGATGATGAATCGATAATTCAGATAAAGGTGTTAATATGGTACCAGTAAATTTAACGTCATAAGACTTAATAATCTTTTCAAACGGCTATTTCACAAACTATGCTATCCTCACCTCCTTAATAGGATTTCTTACAATACTCGTGAATGATGTTAAGTTCAATGAGAAATTCATGATTACTGGTAACTTTGTATACTAAATATCCGTTACGTATGAACGCCTGATACGAAACGTACCAAAATTTAAAAAATACGGTATAATAAAAGGATTTATCATATATATAGTAACTGAAGGCACATTGAAAGTTATTACCAAATAGCTAGAATTGCTCCCGATATCTAAAGTAATTTATTTCAACTTCAGAAGCTTTTATTACTACCATTTAAAACTCGAAACGATTAATAACAAGCGTTTGATAATAGATATGATAACATCAAAAGATGAATGACAAGAGAAAAAGAATTAGAAATTAAGGTGTATGAATAGAAAGAACAATCCTGAAGATAATATAACTAAAACCACGCCCAAAGATACCCTGAAAAGGGTTGTAAATAATGAGAAGCTGACTATTCGTATTAAGTGATATGTAGACCAGCTTGCACTTGACGTAAAAGAATATGGATACCCTGGAAAATCAGAATATTGATGAGATGATAAACAAGAAACGTGCAATAAAATCTACTGGCGAAAGGTTTAATATTAGTAACGCAAAAATATGTGACGAAAGACTTACGTATGGAAATAGAGGAAATTAATGCTTAGAAATACGGGATGAAAGGCTTTATTTAAAATACAATTAGGATGCAAAATAAGATGTGATTAATGGAAGGAATACCGATAGGATAGGAGGCAATTTAGTATTTACCTTCAATTAGTGTTTTAAAACATTAGTGCTCAAGCGCATGATAAAAAGTTTGTAATATTAAGACAATGATGAATTAAAATATACCTAAGTTAACTATAATAACTATGAGTTTTGGAATATTTTTCAATTGATGTACAGTTAAAGTTGAATATACTACTCCAAGTCAATTGCAGTAGAGTGCCTAATTCAATGTGGGGCATAGGCCAAGCCATTTCTCATACAAAGTAGTATACATACCAGCTAGTAGTCTTCCAATCTTAGAAGTAACCATCCATCACTTGACTACGTAATACTACTATTACTTTGACCTCGATTCGAATCAACAATATTACAGTATTTGAATTCCTATTAACATCAATTAGTAAATATAAAGTATATATATATAAGCTAAATAAAATAGGGGACAATTTTTTTATAGCACTTCACGCGAGAAAAATGGAGGGAAGACTCTTGCAAAAGACCTTTGCAAATTGTGGCAGTTTCTACGGTAATAGTAAAGAAAGATTTTTAGATTACGGCGTTTTGAACAACAATTTAGAGATGGCGACGGTCTTGATATCAGAAAGTATAAAGGAATATTTATTGAACCCTCTTGAAAACAAACGTTAATAGTGACTGTTTAAAGTCTTAAATCGTTACTATTGTTTCCGTAAATTCCTAAGTTTAAGACCTTATATATCAAATAAAAGCTCTATATCTTCAACCTTATATCAACTTTCTTAGCATAGGTGCACGGACTACATTGTTAAGAAAGGTAAGGAGCCTAAATTGTAAACCCTAATAATGCCCTCTTTCAAGAAAAAAATTCAAGTCTAGTTATTTTTAACACCATCACTTCATATACTCCCTATTCCATCACAACAACGTTAATCGGCTTTACCACCACTTGAATCTATTTCGACGACCTCTTTTTGGCTATAAAAATTGTTGTTGGCCCAATACACTGCTTATACAATAGTGCATCCAAAAAACAGCTCATATTAACAATGATTATATCCTTCGCCACTTATACCAACATAACTTTCCAAATCTACAAAACGGTATGAACCAAAGTTTGGTATCATTTGCGTTTAAAGGTCTAAAAACATTTATTATAAACGCTGACCTACAATAACTTTATAATCGTCACCACCTATATTGATGCACCACCCGTTTAATGGGGCTTTCGACTTGACTTTAAATAGCTTTGCCAGGCTATGAAATACTTTTCTCAGCACACTACCAGCTTAGGGGTATACCTCTCTTTACGCTTTTTTACACTTATCAATTTTGCGGTCCGTGGCGAAAAGATAACTCGCCGATCGAGTTATAGAGTATATATTACCTATTTCTGGGAGCTTTCGGGTAAGTTCCATTTGTTTTACGAATCCTTCCATTCTTTTAGAACTGTTATCAAATCTTCGATACAAATAAACATCGAACAAGCACTTTTATTACCGAATATCACAGCCCGTTCAAGGCTATGGTTTTCACGCTCGTTATATGGGTAAAAAACCATAAATCACTTTAAAACCTTATTAAAAAGGTTAATTTGAAGTTTGGTTTCCCGTTAAAGATCTAAATCTAATAATGAGTCTCATAGGTAAAAGTTAGGATTCGTTAAATTACAGGTATAATAGGTTGAAAATCAATGTGAAACACAAAATGGTGCGTCGTCATTTTTTATATAATAATAAAAATAAACTTATAAAAACACGATCTATATTTGTAGTGCTGTTGTGATTATACCATGAAGTGAGTACCTATATGATTGATATAAGGCCTTATTAGCATTAAACAACTACGTATAATACATGGTTTCGAAATTTGACACATTTGTAAAAGATACGATTTTAATCTTATGTACTTATATAATAAGGAATCAGTAGTTTGTTTAACGTATTATAAGGAGAACATTATAAGAGGAGAATTTTTGAATAGGGTGGTAGTTGTTGTAAGGTTAGGACACTCAGGTTGCAAGCCTTCCTACCAGCATTTGTACTTAGTTTACAATAAGAAGGGCCGAACTATACTAGCTATATAGTGGAAACTGCCCAGTGATAGTAATTTACAAAAACAAAAGCTCTAGCCACAAATCAACTACTGTTGAAACAATAGTAATTGCAGTGCAGTAAGTCAACTTTACTCACAGTAAAGTTGACTATACTGACTGCAAGTTGAGTGTATTGTTTTGTGTAAGCCTACTGTATTGGCAGCAAGTTTAATACAATATACGCCCACTTCACACTAGGGCACAGGCCAAGCAATTAGCCATACAAATTACTGCGAAGACTGGCTAGCGGTCTGCCAAACCTAGAACAATACATCCACAACTTTACCACGCAATACTACTGTTACTTCGACCAATCGAATCGATAACGTTGTAAAGTCTAAAGCCCTACTAATACTGGTCAGTGATTATTAGGTTAAACACAGATAAGTTAAGTAAAAAAGGCTACTTTTCGCTTAAGATTTATAAAAGACTAAGGTAGAGGAAAGATTCTTACGAAGGGCCTTTACTGCTGCATCAGTTTTTACGGAAGTAAGTAGAGAAAACTTTTAGGTTGCATCGGTTTTAACAGCAGCTTAGAGGTAGCGACGATATCGTTATCGAAAGAACCAAGAAATATTTACCAAAAAAATCTTTTTGAAGATGTTAAGATTAACTATTAAAAGTTTTAAAGTTTGGCAAATTAGCACAGAACGAAGTTAGTATTATTACGGGTGCTATTACTACAAAACCAACTAAGTCCTACGACCTACAACTTTCAACCTTCGATCTTTACCAATAATAACAAACAACTTTTAACCTTATTCTTTGTACCAACCCTTTACCCTGATTTTGCTGTATTTACTTTCCATATGTCAATTTAATAGTTAAGATCGCTGCTTTAAGCGAAAACACCAAATATTACCATGTCGCGCCTACGCTACGCGATTTAACGCCAAGTCTCCAAGTTACTACGCGACTTCAAGCTAAAACAATGAAAAACTAAGCCCTATACCCAAAGATTGCTAAGTCCTTCGCCATACACGTCCTACACAAGCCAGAACATTATGATGGCTAGTGTAATTTCTCACCTTTAAGCCATTACCAACTCCACTCAAAAAAAATTAATTAAAACCTTTGGAATAGTCTTTGTTATTCACTATAAAGAATAGCTCTATATTACAGATATTAATGAAACCTCGAATAATGCTTATTTAACCAACTACATTAGCTAATAAATTTTCTACGCGACCCTCGGTGATAACTATGGCCTTGGCGCTTGCGTTTTTTAAGATTCTCGTGAGCTTTTTAACCACTAGACTCCTAACATGTAGAAGATAATCTAGAGTACGGTGAAGGCTAAGCTAAAGAAGAAAGTTACTCGACGAGACATTTATATCCCTAAAAAGATCCTATTAAAACTGGCTGAAAACTTTTTTAAATTGGCTTAACAGGAAAAGTTCCCTGAAGATCCTAATTTCTAAAACTAACGAGGAAATGGTAAAGGCGTTGAAAACCTTCAACGCCCTTATACACGTTTTAAGGAACCACCCCTTTATCCT
Source organism: Anisogramma anomala (assembly GCA_038502455.1). NCBI lineage: Eukaryota > Fungi > Ascomycota > Sordariomycetes > Diaporthales > Gnomoniaceae > Anisogramma > Anisogramma anomala. The sequence goes on along the minus strand of JASMMZ010000003.1, from coordinate 30,635,424 downwards.
TAGTTAAATTAAGCCTTTATATATATTAATGATAAGGAACCTGTAAATTTATTCGGTAACCTAATACTTGTACATGATAACGCGGAAAACATTTTTAACGACGGTAAAAGGTATAAATCAACGACTGTTAATGCGGTAAAATGTTTTAACGTTAACGCAATTTACCTGTTAATTACCTTTAACACCGTAGATCGGAGTTTTTAAGGCTAAAATTACCAGGAAATACCAATAAATACTTGAATGATTATCGCGACCTTTGCCTAAGACTTATTAAAATAGTTAATATGTTTGTAGGCCTTAAACTTTGCAATGTTATCTATTAGATTGGTCGAAGTAACAGTAGTATTGCGTGGTCAGATAGTAGATATATTGTTCTAGGTTTGGCAGACCGCTAGCTGGTGTTCACTGTAATTTGTATAGCTAATTTCTTGGCCTGTACCCTAGAGTGAAGTGTAGCGTACTGTATTCGAATTACAATCAATGCGGTAAGTCTTTACAAAGCAATACAATTGCAGTACAATCAACTTTACTGTAATTCAAATTGACTTATTGCACTACATGTTATATTATTCCAACACTGGCGGCTTTTTAGTTTGTACGCGTACGCTAATATTGCTGACCAATCATTTTCGGTTAACGCTAAACATTAGCCTCGCACCCCCTATTCATTCCAATTAACTTCCATACTGAACTGCACCCAATTGCATGCAAATTGACTCTATTTGACCTAAATTACGCCGTTACCCCCGAGGTCCAAGTTTATTACCTCCTACAAAAAGTTTTTTCGCCACAAACTTTCGCAAACCTTCACTTCAACTGTACCACTTAAATAAATAACTATTATCAATCCCCTGGCAGTCTTTCAATCTACTCATACACTCCTATCCGTCGTCACGTAATTTATACTTTCCGGGTGGTTTATCTACACAGCCCTCAATTTGTATAATTATTCTGTTGTTATCTACAAACCTTTTCAGGGTCTTATTTGGCGATATTTTCATCATAAAATTAGTAAGTTTATCTTGAATATCGATTTATCGGAACTTATCGATCTCCCTCCCTTTGTAGGCTTCGCAAAGTATTATCACGTAGATTATCAGGCGCTTTTCACTAGTGGTTTGGAGCTTTGAAAGGCATTCGAAGAGGCTCTTTAAGTCGGTACGAATTATTATAGGGATAGGATGAATCCGTAGTTACCTGGTAATGTGGTTAAGGGCCTCTTACAGTATTAAACCTAAGTTAAAGCCCGCTATTATGCCGTAAACCTCCGAAGCCAATATACTTCGTATAATCCTCTTACAATCAACAGAGTTCAAATAAATTAGGTTGCCAGTAATATTAAACTTATCTTCCTACGTATCTTCATTGATAAAAATTATTAAAAAGCCGATTTATAAAGACAAATTAGTATTATTTATAAAGGACTCGCCCGTAATGATTATTAACTTTGATTTTGATAAATCGATGAGTATTATATTAATTCCGCGGTCCAGGTTCCGTATTTACCACTCCAAACTCCTATTTAATCTATTAAAGTCTTTATCTATTGGTATTTGTATTTGTAACGTAATAAATAAATGATAAAAAGTTTTCGATTGATATAGTGCGGTAATATAGCTACCACGTACACGTTGTTAGAGGTATTATTAAGCTCTAGCCTTATTAATTTTGTCGATTATGGTAAAAATAGCGCGTTAGCCTTTTTAGAAAAAGCTTAAGCCGGTATTAATACTAATTGTGTGGATTAAAGATTTATTAAAGTTAAATTAGTTGTTTTCCATTAGCGTCGTTACAGGCTTGTAATTTTAAAACTTGGAGTTTTCGATCGCTTTTTATTCCAGTGCCTTAAACCTAGTCGTTGCGAAGAAGAGGGTATCGTTAGTTTACATACCAATTATACCGAAGTTCTTTTTTTATGTTACCAATAAACACGAATCGTACGTTGAAGACTTTATCGTTGAACAGGATTGAAAATACGATTAGTAGGTTAGAAACTAGTAAATACCTGCCTTAATTAATTTATATAGTAGTTTAACATACCATATTACCGTTTTTAAAGGGTAAATGGTACGTAATTCTTACGGAAATTCCAATAGTTTAATCTTTTATAAATACATTGTTAATTGTATATAGTCTTACGTAATAAAGCAACTATTAAGTATAACCCTATCTTTAGTCTTAACTAACATACTTGCTACCAGGGCAATCACTAAACGCTGGCTAATCTTTTAAATCGTTGACGACTACGTGAGGATTTAATCCTTACCTTTATCACCGTATTCTTAAATGATTAGTCGTAACTTTTCGTATGCCCGCCCCGTGGTTTTACCTTTAACCTTATAAATAATTTTTGATTTCAAAATCTTAACGTTCGGGTTTTAAGGGTTGAAATTGAGTTTCGATATAAATTGTATAACATCTCGAATTAATAGGCTATCTGTTTCAACCCTATCGTTTTTCTGAAAGAGTTTATCGAAAGTTTTAATAATCCCTTATATTTCAAACTTTACTATCAAGTTTTCATTTTCCTTTTCGTTTCTATTTACCCAAGTAGTATTGTAAATACGACCTGGTATATTTTTCTTCTTTTTAACTTTATCCTTTTCTTCGGAGGTTGTCTGCGCCGGAGGCGTTTTATCTGTTTATTAACAACGGGTAAAGGAGGTTTGTATTCACTCAGTCGCTTTACTTAAGAAGATTAAGGGTCTTTATTTCTAATATCCCTAATACAAAGCTTAACCTAGGTGGCTCGAAAGGATATGATGACGTTAACAGTTTTAATAAATACTTTAAAATTTATAATACTTAATATCTTATATAGTTCTTTCTATTTTCCTAGCTTCCACCATACGAGGACTTTACTTTGTAACTGCAAAGAAAATATGTCGATCGTTAAAAAACAGTTCCTGGTGTTAAGGGCGTTATTAATATGGCGGCGTGCTGATTCCTTTCACTGTTCCTTTAAGGCTGTGTTTTATACCGTAGTACCCTTCTAAATATTCGCCGAAGGCAGATATTTATTCGTTAGGCGTAGGTACGCTCCAAAACCTAAAAGCGTTGGTACTAAACTCTTAAGGCCCACGATATTATTATGGCCTTTTACTGCTATTTATAGGCGTGCCTCCGGATCCAAAAAGCTTTTAATCTCCAACATAAATATATTATACGCCTGGAGAAGTAGGGAGTTTTCCTTTTTCACCTTTCTAATACTTTAATAGACTTCTATAGGTACCTATTTACATTAGATACCCATTATCTTAACATCTTCCTAAAACTCCACCGCCGTAAAGTTGGCATCGGTATTGTAGACGACGACATCAGGTAAACCCAGGTACGTGTCAATGTATAGTATTCTTAACGTTTCCTACATATATTTTACCGAAAAAGACTTTAGGAACTTAACTCTGTGGAAAGAGTTTGCTAAATTCATGACGTAAAGAACAGGCTTATTATCTAAGTAAAACACATCAATAAAAATCTTGTAGTTAAAATCTTTATTATTTTTAACGTAAACTTAAATTTATGGGGAGTTTAGGCATATATTTAACAATAGTGGGAAAGCCTTTTAAAAACCTTTACGGCAAAGTATTTCATATCGTCATGCCTTACGGACTTTAAGACTTTATATAATCTTGTAATGATCACACTAAATACCCGTGAGTATGTAGAAGGTGTCAGAGGGTTTATGTTAACAGTAAGGTAGCAGAGGTAACAAAAGGTGCAATATCAAGACTGTGTTCGTGCGAGTGATGATCAGAAGCCGTGAGGCTATTCAGGGTAGACTGAATACTTAGATTGACAACTGAAGAGCTATGAAGGAAATACTATCTATCTTGGTAATGAAAGTGTCCTTATATATCCGCGCCTTCATACGTCTTCAGTGTAGGCTCGACTGGCTCGATACCGAGTCCATCGAGTCTCACACCATGCTGACCCTAACCCTTGTGTACGGTGTGTCTGTTGTGGATCCCTGGTGCCTGCCGAGAGGCTGTGTCCAACCGATTTCCTTTGTTATCTGCTGCGGGGCCGCCGCTGGTGCGCCCTGCAGATGTTGGGTCATAACACATCTGTTGATAACCGGGTAGTTGAAACATTTATATGGTTAATATATCTTCGACTCCGTTAGGTTTAACACCACTACTTTCGGATCTTAAAGATAAAACCATAAATGCTTCCAATTAAAGGCTAGTAGGAACCTTTAGCCTTTCTTAACCAGTTCGTTTACGTTAATATCCACGTTAATACCGAAGGTCTTTATATCCTCCAAATAAAATAAGAAAAGAGTAAGAGATGTAAGGATATAAAATATAATTACTTTTATAATAGTTTAAACTATTATTATCTTCAGTAACGTCAGTTATTCGCTTGAGCCAAAACCAACTTTAAACTTACCCATATCGTAATAATTAATCTTAGTAGTTATAATACTTTCCCTCCATAATGTTATATATTGCGAATAGACTTTTATCAAGTATCTTACTGCTCCTATATCTGACATAATACCCTAAAACGTGTAATCCACTTAACGATCGCGAAGGTTAAAGGTGTATAAGGGATTAAAGGTATAGTTAAGGCAAAGACAAGGGTTTCCACCATCCAAACGGTATAGGAAGGTATAATCGGCTAGTTACTATACCGCCGTACCAGAAGTAATATTTTCATGTCACTTAATTTACTTAGAAACGTTAACTACATTAATTAACTTATTACTTTTAACATTTAAAACTTAATCCAAGCAATTTTATTTTGAATTAATAGGGTACTGAACGTAATACATTACTTTCCTATTATTACGCTCGGTAGGAGGGGCCGAGTTAATCAACAACCAACCTTACTACAAATATCATATATTTTACTACTATCAAGACGATAATACTTACGGTTAACAGGTCCGTCCAAATCTTGTTAACGCTAACATATATATTGCCTCCAGTTTATAGCCGAGGTTCACGGGCCTAACCTTAAGCGTTGTGGGCGCCCATATTTGAAATTAACTTAATTAACCACTGTAAGGTCTTCTTCATATACGCTTAGAAAGTTATCGGCTTAGGAATACATACCGAGCGAATTCGGTTTACTTGCCATTACGGAGGTAAGTGAGGAACGTAATTGGTTGAAAAAGCCTTCGTAGGTGGCATTCAAGCGTTTTAAGACGTATTCGAACTCGCTAACACCCGTAACTGCCGCTAGTACCTACTCGCGAATCATGGCTTCGCTAACATAAACCTTTACCATTATCTTTTGGCATATTATCAACTTCTTAAGCATTTAATTGAAAATATCCATTAGTGATTTCTCCTTTTTCTTTTTCGTTATCATTATGATTTACCACGTAATAACCTAGTTTGTATGATATTACGCGAGGTGAACGTCGTGTTCAAAGTGACCCCTTATGTTATCGTAAATCTTGAAAAAAGTGGTGGCGTTCGTTAAAAAAGTTAAATAGTTGTCTTTGGCATAACCTATAAAGATTTCGGGGAATAATAAGTAAAAACAAAAAGGTAAGACTTCCATCTACATATAGATATTTTGAAAAGGAATTAATTTATTATCGAAAAAGTTGTAAGACTTTTCGTTATACTTCTTTATATTATTTCAAATCTTGGCAAAGTCCTTTATAAGTTTATAATTAGTATTTATTATCTTGACAGGTTTTGGAGGAAGGTCACGATAATTATCTTAACCTTGAATATCATTTCCTGGTAGTTTAAACCTTAAAGCTTTCGAAGCACAGTATTAAGGGTAATTCCCCATCGCCTAACAAAAGGGGTAAAATTTAGTAGTACGACCTATAATAGGCTTACACGCGTAGGTAAATCTAAAGGAAGAAGGTTTTTAAGGGTCTTAGCGATGAAATTACTAAGGGACGATAAGTATTTAAAGGTTTTCAAAGGCCTACTGATATTATTTAATTAACTAATGTAAAATATTAACGTTAATAGCTCTAGACGCATTAGCGGCCGTTACTTTACGTACTTTACCGCCGTCAAAAACGTATTCCGCTTTATTATGTTGTGATATTAAACTGCCGAATAGGTTAATGAGTTTTTAATCGCCAACGCTTCAAGAAGTTTAACTTAATTAAGGGTAAGTTTAAGGTCCTTTAAAACCTATATATAGGCGTTAGGATCCCTTAACGCTTTTCCCTTTTGTTCAAAGTTTAAAAAATTAGGGTTTTAAAAACGGTTTTAAAATTGAATTAGATCGACAAGTTCTTATGTCAACTTTATGGTAACCCTTAATAATATATAAACTCCTGAATGTTGAAATTTAATTTTAACCTTTAAGTTAACCCCCTTTCAAATTAAGTTTTACATATTAATAGTTGAGTCGCCGAAAAGGTATCAAAAGTTGCTAAAAGTTTAGTTAAGGTCCTTAATATTACGGTACTCGACAATATATTAACCGATAAAGTTGGTAAGGTGTTTTTCCATTGATTTTTCGTTAATATCCAACAATTTGAGGTTTTCGTCGTAAAACTTAGTAAAGGTAGTTTCGAAGGCTTTAATTCCCCTTTAAATCTTTGTGGTAGGTGTTATATTAAGGTTTACGGTGATAAAGGACTTGGTGGGGCGTATAGGGTGAGGGACTTGGTATTCTTTGGGCGTAGGGACTTGGTATTTTGGCGTAAAGTCGCGTGTGAACTTGGCGATTTAATGACTTGCTAACTTGGCGTAAGGTCTCGCTACGTAGATTTCTTAACGCAACTTGGTGATTCTTGGTGTTTTTGCTTAGAGAAACGAACTTGATGATTAAAGTGGTGTAGGGAGTAAAAAAAGTGAAGTAAAGGCAAAGGTTTGGTGTGAAGAGTAAGGTCAAAGATCGTTTGTTGTTAGTGGAAAGCGGAGGATGTAAGTTGTTTGGCGTAGAGACTTAGTTGTTTTTCTTGCATCAATATAACCCGCAGTAGTACTGAGTTAACTGTTTGCTAACTTTCCGTACTTTGAAACTTCTGACAGTTAATCCTAACGTCTTTAAGAAGGATCAATGAATATTTCTTGGTATTTTTAATCGCGATACGGTCGCTAACTTATAGATTGCCGTTGTGAGACTGATATAACCCAAAAGTCTTCTCTGTTTTCCTGCCGTTATGAGACTGATACAGTACTAATAAAGGCCTTTCACAAGAATCTTTCTTATACCCTAACCGCTATAGCTATAAAGCGTAACTGGAAAGTAACTTCTTCTTTTACTTAGCTTATCTGTGATTGACCTAGCAGGCAAGTACTGATCAGTTTTGGTAGGCCTTAGACGTTGTAACGTTGTCGATTCAATTGGTCAAAGTAACAGTAGTATTGCGTGGTCAGATGGTGGATGTATTCTTCTAGGTTTGGCAGACCGCTAGCCGATCTGCATGTAATTTGTATGGCCAATTTCTTGACCCGTGCCCTAGAGTGAAATGCAGCGTACTACACTCGACTTACATCTAATGCGGTAAGTCTCCACAAAGCAATACAATTGTAGTACAGTCAGCTTTACTGTAAGTAAAGTTGACCTACTGCACTGCATGTAATATTATTCCAATATAATATTAGCTATAGGCTTTTTACGAATTTCTTCAAAATTTGAAATAATATGAAAAAATATAACGGGAAACCTTACAACCTTTTCGACAGGAAGATAATACCTTTTTTCAATATTTATAAATGAATAGAGATTCCCCCTTTTATTTTTTACTTACTATTTCCCGAAATCTTCATAGGGAACACCAGTAAGTATTACCTAACCTTTCTAACCCGAGTACAATTTTTCGCGAAGTTTACAATAACATAAAAAGTCACTTCGAACACGACGTTTACTTTACCTAATACTATATGGACTGGGCTACTTTGAGGTGAATCACGATAATAACAAAAAAAAAGGAGAAAACACTAATAGATATGTTAAACTAGATGCTTAACAAGCTGATATTATGCTAGTAAGTAATAGGAAAAGTTCACATTGGCGAGACTACACTTCACGATCAGGTACGGGCTGCCGTTACGAGCGTTAGAGAGTTTAAATATGCCATATAACGACTAGGTAATATCTTTAAAGGGGTTTTTTTTTTTTTTTTAGCTAGCTGCGCTCTTCGTTCACAACTGTAATAACAAGTACACCAAACCCGCTTAGTATATACCCCTGAGCTAACAATTTTCCTAACATAAATAAAGAGAGCTTTCCGGTAATTAATTACGTCGATTATAAGTATAATTATAAACCCTCTTAATGCCTAGAATCTGACTCAATGGCCTTAGACTAGATGTAATAGCTACGCTAGAGCTAATAAGGCTAATATTGAAGCGGATTTATTCATCGTTAAAACTATCGTCATAATAGTGGTAAAAGATATTAA
>JASMMZ010000003.1:30596030-30627059 GCA_038502455.1 Anisogramma anomala | reverse complement strand
TAACAATAACAAGGTAATATATTATATTTAATACCTTTCTCCTTACGAATAAATTCAATCAATTTACGTAGTAAACTTTGAAGGCGATGAGAAAATTAACGGCGACAATACACCTAAGCAAATTAAGTGATATAAACATATAGCTCCTAATACGGCTTGATAACTAGCTGAATACACCTTCCTATACCGCTTAAGTTGTAAAAACCTTTACTTTTACCTTAATTAAGCCAGTAACTCCTTATACATCTTTAATCTTTACGATTGTTACGCGGACTATATATTTTAAGGTATTATACTAGATATATGGGCAAAAAGGTATTTAATATGAGGTTATTTGTAATATGTGGCACTGTGGAGCGAAAACATTTCGGTTACTAAAATCAATTATCACGATGTTAGAAATGATAAAGTTAGCTTCGAAATAAGCAAGTAACTATCTTCACTCAAGATAACAGTAATTTAAACTATTATAAGACTAAGAATATTTTACATTTTCATGTCACCTACACCTTTTCCCTTTTACTTAAATGATATGAAGACCTTTGGTATTAACATCAATGTTAACGCTGACGATCTAGTTAAAAACGGCCAAAAGTTTCCCCTCACCTTCAAGTAAGGATACATATAGTTTTATCTTTAAGGCTTAAAGATAGAGGTATTAAACCCAACAAAGTTAGAGATACGTTAATGACACGGACGTTTTGAATAAATAGCTGTTAATAGGTTATATCAAATCCTAGAGTCCGTAGAATATAAAGACGTAAAATACTTGTTTTTTTTTTAAAAAAAAAAAAAAAAACTATTGAAAAGCATCATCACTACTGGCAAATATATACCTAAGCCCCCCCCCCCAAATTTAAGTTTATATTAAAATACGATAAGGAATTTGACTACGAGGTTTCTATTAATATGTTTTACTTAGATAGTATATCTATTTTTGATGTCGTTAATTTTATAACCTTTTTTACGAAGCCAAATTTGAAAGTCCCTATTGGTAGAGGATACGTGGGAAATATTAAGGATATTATGGATTAACACGTATTTAGGCCTACCCAACGTCATCGTCTACGATACTAGTATCAAGTTTAAGGCAGCGAATTTTTCAAAAAAAAAAAAAAAAAAAAAAAAAAAAAAAAAAAAAAAAGCTGAGATAATGAAAATATAGTACACTCAGGTGTCTGTAAAGGCCTATTAAAGTATTAGGAAGGTTAAAAAGGCACACGAATTACTTAGCCGAGCGTATAATATCCTTAAATTAGAGATGAAAAGTTTTATGTATTTAGAGTCACGTCTTTAGATAACAGTGAAGGGCCTGAACAATATGGTAGGTTCCGATAGCTAAGTGCCAACGCTACTGGTTTTTGGAGCGTACCTACACCTGACGAGTGAATCTCCGTTATTACCAGGTACCTGTAAACGAGTTGAATACTACGGCAAAACATTAAAGAAATTACCAAAGGAATCGGTACAACTTTAAGTTAACGACGCCTTTAATACCAGAAACGGTTTTACGATTATCGAAGTATTTGTTTTACCATTATAAAGTAAAGTCTTCGTGTAGCGGAAGCCGGGTAAATGGGAGGGCCTATACAAAACCATAAATATCGCTTATTTTAAAGTAGTTGTTAAAACTGTTTACGGCTCCTTAACTTTCCGTATCACTCAAGTTAAGCCTTATATTAGGATAACTGACGATAAAGACCTTTGAGCAAAGTGACCGAGCTCATAAGAACCACCTCCACCCGTTATCTTCCAGCCCATAAAACGCCTCCAGAGCAAACAACTCCGAAAGAAGAAAAATGTTCAAAAGGAAAAATATACACCGGGTCGTATTTACAATACTACTTACATAAGCAAGGAAAAAAAAGATAATAAAAATTTAATACTAAAGCTTCGAGCATAAGGTATTATTAAGACTTTTATGAAACCTTTTAAGGAAAGCAACAAGGTCGATATTAACGACCTACTAATTCGAAGAGTTGTATAATTCGTATCGAAGGCCGATTTAAATCTTTAAAACCCAAATATCACGATTTTAAAGTCGAGGATTATCGACGAGGTTGAAGGTAAAACCACGGGGCGGTCGTACGAAAAGTTACGCTTAATCGTTTAATGATATAGTAATAAAGGTAAAACTTAAATCCTTATATAATTGACAACGATTTAAAAGATTAGCCAACGCCTATTAAACAGTTTAACAAAAAATTGTTGACTGAAATCGAAGGTAAATTTACACTTTATAGCTAAGATGTTACGTTGGAATATATGAAATTAGCTACGAACTTACAGCGAAACGTCTTGTTGGAATTACCATATAAATCACATGTCATCTACCATTTAAGAACGGAAATAAGATGTATTAAGCTACCATGTAGACTAGCTGAAGCAGGCATCTATTAGTTTCTAGCCTACCAATCGCACTTTAAATCATGGCTAGGTATAAAGTATTTAATATACAATCCGTATCTATTGGTAACGTAAAAGAAGGACTTCGATCTAGTATGTATGTAAGTTAACGATACCCATTTCGTTGTAACGGCTGGATTTATAATATCGGAATAACATGCGATTAATAATTTTGAGTTTTAAAACTATAAGCCGATTACGGAGTTAGCGATAGGTAACCAACTTCATTTTAACAGATAGTTAGTTCGTATAATTGGTGTTAATACTGGTTATAACTTTCTCTAAAAAGTTTAAGGTGACAATTCAACTATAATTGATAAGATCAATGAAGTTAAGGCCTAACGGTACTCAAAATAACGTATCTGTGTCAATTAAATCATTACCTCATACCAATCGAATGCCTTTTACGATCTATATATTACAATATAAGTATATGATTTAACAAATAACGACTTTAACGGGTTAAATGAAAGTCTTGAAAGGCAAATGCAGAATTTAAACCGGAAGATAAATATAGTTCCGATCGACTTATTGAGGGTTAAATGGATAATTTTTACCAATGGACTCTTTACAAATAACACCGACTTATTTTTATAAATCTTCTTTCTAACAACATTTGTTAACTAAAATAGGCCGGAAGATTCATTTAATACTATCGATTTTTTAACTCATTCATCCTTAATTCAATGAAAAATATTATACTAAACGTATTGACTTTAAAAGTTTACGGTATAATAGCAGTTTTTAATATAAGTATAATATTGTGGGAAATCCTTAACGTTATTATCAGGTAACTAAAGGTTTTCCCTATTCCGGTAGTAATTTGTACCGACTCGAGGCGTTTAGTCGAATACATTTTAAAGCTCGGAACCACTAGCGAAAAATGCCTAATAATGGATGTGATGGCACTTTGCAAAACATATGAAGGTGGAGAAATTGAGGAGTTCTGGTAAATTAATGGGAAGGATAATCTTTATGATATTATAAAGAAGACATCCCAAAATAAGGCCCTTAAGAGGTGTGTAAATAGTAATAAACTAACTATACGCATCGAGGTCTACATTGATAAGCTTCCCAGCAAGTTTAAGTGATTTTGCGGTTAGAGATATGTTAGCGAATTGAAAAACTGCTAGGGAATTGACGATAGCAACATATTTGACCAAGAAGACTGAATTGGAAGTTTATACAAACTTTTAGTGAAAGAACCTTTTATAAAAACCGATAAAGTCATACTTCAGAGCAATAAGATAAATAAAGGCAAATGTGGTCAATTTGAGTACAAATGGGTGCAATTTGATGTGGATATTAACTGGAATTTATAGGGGTTTGGCCAGTTAACGAGTTTGTAATTTAGAGGCTACCGGAAAATATTGGTTAACCACATTGGCATACGCGCATAAACTAAAAAGCCGCTAGTATTTGAATAATATTGATTTTAATGTAGTAAGTCAGTTTTACTTATAGTAAAGTTGACTATATTAACTCTAAGTTGAGTGTATTGTTTTATATAGGCCTACTGTATTGGCTGTAAGTCAAATACAGTATACGCCCACTTTACACTAGGGTATGAGCCAAATAATTGGCCATACAAATTACTATGCAGACCGGCTAGTTGTCTGATAATCCTAGAACAATACATATACTACTTAACCACGCAATACGACTGTTACTTCTACCAATCTAATTGAAAATACTGCAATGTCTAAATCCCGATTAACAACTACAATATATACCATTAAATCTTATCTTCCACCATAATGTTCTTACCTCCCTACATTATAAGGCTATTAATCGAATACATTACCAAACACTTTAAGGTCGCTACATTAAACCAAACATTGATAATCGTCATATCGCGCTAAATAGCTTCGTTAAACCGATTCTCAATTAATAATTCTCTACTCTTAAATCGTCAAATCCCTACCCTACTTAAATTGATGTGAATTTTCCAGCTAAAAACGTTAAAATGGCATCGGAAAACTTAAAGATCAAGATTATCGAGGCACTTGAATCATTTTCTGCCAAGTACTACAAAAGATATTTTTGGTTTCAAAACGACAACACCAATTTAACGAAAGAACATTTAACCAACTTCGTTATCTAATTCATATTCGACCGGACTACGAAAAATTCAATCGAGACACGAGTGTCTTTTAAGATTTTTACGAATACTTCGGCAACTGGATTATGGAAATATAGATCAGAACTCTAAAAACAGTTAAAACCCAGTTAACAAAGAACCTTCGTAAACGTAGGATTTTTTTATCCCAGATAGGAGGACTAACCTGTGAAATATATTTCTTGAATTGGCTTAAATGGATCATTCTTCAAGAATGTTAAGCTTAAAGCTTCAAAAGAAGGATAAAGGTTACTATTGACGAATATTACTAAATACTCTTTAGGAGACCATCTCCTAATCCTCAGATAAGTCAAGCTTTTATGTCATAGTCCAAAGAACCTGTTGAATTTTTTTGAGCAGTTTAATTCACGTAAGTGGTAGCGCGCAATACGCGTTTAATGGAGGAAAAGCACGCAAATTAACAGCTTCTAATGCGACAAAAAGAATTAATGTCGGCACTATCCAACGATTGATTAGGAAAAATTATCAAGATTATTAAAGTTTTTCTTAAGGTGAAGCCTCTTAAGGTTGTTAAAGTTTTCTTTATAGTGAAGCTCCGCGTATTGCACCTACGCCAAACCCAGAAAGGTTCACCTATGCACATAATCACACTGCAAATAATATTATAGTACTTGACCCCTTAGACTAGGCGATTTGTGATTACCCTTACCACTGCAACTTGAAAGGTTTAAGACTCGATTTGATTATAAAACAAATTGTTGAAAATTGAGATGATTATCGTGATTTAGGTCATGTACAGTTGAAAATAGTGAATATGAATGATAATATTTTCACGTATTTCACCAAAATCTGAAATGATATGCAAAATTAGAATAGGAAACCTTACGATTTATTTAACATGAATATAATACTATGTGTCAATATCTATAAATGGATAAATATTTAACTTTTAGACTTCCACTTATTATTTTCAAGCACTTTTACCCGTTATGACAGAAACTCCTATTTGATTTTTTTAATTAAGGTACATATTTTTCGTGATATTTATAACGTGATAAAAATTAATTTCTAGTATGATGTTCATTTTATCTAATGTTACATGGATTGAGCTATTACACGGTTAACGAAAATAATAGCGAAAAAAGGAGGAAACACTGATGAATATTTCTAATTATATGCTTAACAAATTGATGTTATATTAATAAGCAATGTTCAAGGCACCCGTTGGCGAAGCTATATTTCTCTAATATGTTAGGACGGCTATCATCAGTGTTGACAAGCTTAAATACACCTTATTACGTTTTAATACAATTTTAAAGGCTTTTTTTACAAGTTGTGGTCTTCGTTTGCAATTATCATAGCACTTACGCTAAACTTAATTGGTATTTACCCATCAACTAACAGTTTTCGTAATTTTTTCGATGAAGACTTATTGATTACATATTAAATCAACCGCAAGTATGGTAGGTTTATAGTTTTAATATTAATGAAAAGTGTTAGATTTGTAGTAATTCCAGTTTTTAGTTAAGTCGTTACCCCATTGCCAAACTTTATATATAATAGGTGATTTATCATTCATAATACCCCATTACCTGTGAAAAGAATTATTTAGATTCTGTCGCCAACTACGATGGCCGGAACGCGTTAAACTGTAAAAATAATACTTAAAACCAAATTACATGGCAAAAATAATACGTTAAATCAAATTAAATCACATAGAAAATTATTCTTAAATAATTCAATAATAGGCTAACTACGGATTTTTATATCGCGTATTAAAAAACACCCTTTACTTTAACTATAATAACCAAGCTTCGAACATTTTACCTACCAGTGACCTTCGTGATTGTTACTTGTAGAACAAAATTTAAGAAATTATATAAAATACGGGGATAACAAGATATTTAATAGGAGGAATTCGCAGTATATCGTATTACATTGAGAAAACACTACCGATACAAATATTGATCGTTAAAACGCCAGTACAAATATAGTTAAATTCGACCCAAGTAAAAACCTATTATTACTAAGATGAAAATTATACAAATAATTATTTGACTGATTTCCTTCCACATTCCTAAGTCTCTTACCTTATTTCTAATTTATTTGGAAAATATAAACATCTTCGTCGGTAACAGGTTCCGTCTCTATTACAAATAAAAACATACATAATTTTATCTTCAATAACCTAGGGAAACTGAAGTAAATTCAACGTAGTATAAAATACCTTAATTACTGATGCTTTAATTTATAAATCATCAATATGCTATATAAAGTCCTCAAATCCGTAGGGTATGAATATGTGAAATACTTTACGTTGAAATCTGTCAAAAGGCTTTACCATCATTTTCAAACACACGTCTTGACACTTAAATCGTTTAAGTTCATTAAAAAAGAATTATAAAATTTTGGTTAACGTTTTCAACTTGAACAAAAAACCTTCTTTTCGTGTTGTAGACTTAATAACCTCTTTTCACAATGTCAAATTCATTAGGTCGTTATCGGCAAAGGATATTTGGAATGAGTCAAGGATATTATGAATTAACACATACCTGAGACCACTAAAAATCATCGTCTACGAGGCTAGCACCAACTTTACTACAACGTAATCAAAAGCTAATGCGAAGATAATAAAATTCAATATAAATAGATATCTTTTAAATCTCACTAAAACATAAAAAATGGTAAACGAACATATTATATACTTTGAAAGGAGTATTATATCTTTACATTGAAACTTCAAAGCTTTATAAATTGGCAAGTACGATTTTAAATAACAGTTGAGGGACGAGATGAGACCGTGAAACTTGAAGGTTTGATATTAACGCTATTTGTCTTTAAATTATATTATAGTTGGACGATTTAATTTACTATATTTGGAAAAACCTAAAACAGAGTAATGTTCTAAGTTAAGGCCTGGAAGAAACTACGGAAGAAAATCGACGAGCGTTTAGTTAATAAAACCATCAATATCAGGAATTATTTTACAATAATCGAAGCGTTAACTCCACTATTGTAAAGCAAAATCCTTGTATTGCGAAAGCCAGGCAACTAGGATGGCCTATTAAAAATCATAAGTATCGCTAACTCAAAAATCATTATGAAAACTATTAACGGTCTTACAATATTTCACATAACGTAAGTAAAACCCCGTATTAGCTCTAATACCAATCAATATTGTCAAAACAAACGAATCGACCAACGTAGTTCCAAAACGAAGTCGATGCAGTATATTGCTAAAATGAAAAAATACCAAAGATAAAAATAATGAATTTAAATTGGGACGCACCTACATCACCACTTAAGTTAATAAGAAAGTAAAAGATAATTAAAAACCTATTACTAATCGTCTAATTTAAAGAATCAACAAACCTTTTGGGAAACCTTTCAAAAAACAAATAATAAGATCGAGATTAATAAACTCTTTATATCAGGAGTTGTATGATTCGTATCTAAACTCGACTTTAACTCATACGACCCTCACTTGAACAACATTGAGTCGAGGTTTCTTTTCAAGGTTGAGGGAAAAGCCACGGATAATCCGTACGAAATTTCACGTTCAATCACCAAAGGATACGAAAATAAAACAAAAATATAAATCCTCACGTAATAGCTAACTATTTAGAAAATTAACTAAGGTTAAAAAGTCTAATAAATGATGAATTTGGTAAAAAGTACGGAAAAAAAATATATGTTGAATAATCATAATCTTACTTAAGAGTTCACGTAGTAAGCTATTGATTTAGAAAGAATAATTTTACTAAATTTACCTGAAAAACTCCGTAATAAGAACTTATTCACGAAAATTATACAATACGTTGAACCACTATACGGACTAATCAAAGTAGTAATCTATTGTTTTTTAACCTTTCAGTTTCATTTCAAATACCAAATAGGTACGAAATCATTAACTTACGATCTATACTATTTAATTGTATAAATTAATAAAGATTTTGGCATAATTTGTACATGAACAGACAATATGTTTTTGGTTGAAATTGCTGGCTAAGTAACAGAAAATTTCCTTATGATTAAGGATTAGATGTTCTGAAATTATAAGATTATCACGATTTTAATTCAAAGCAAACACCACGACTTTAATGAATCGTCAAACTGTATATATAATATTAATGATACTAATCTTAAATACCTTGGTTTCTATCGAAATCTTCAACATATTAGCCTAACTAAAATCAACAAAACTAACTTCGCAAAGGCTTCAAAATACTTATATCAACGTGCCTGTAACTATTATATTACAACCCTATATCCGTAGGAAACATCCTACGACCTATCAGTTTCGGTACAAACTTAAACCGAAGTTAGTGAAAAATACGATCGATTGAACAAGATAGTATAGTATCAGATAAATGATTAAGATAGAAGAATTGATATGATCATTGTTAACCTGTCGAAGACCAATTTAATATTTTTTACAAACGAATCTTTCGCCAGTAAAACTGAATTATCTATATAAATCCGATTCTATACAACAATTTTTAACGAAAATAAATTACAATATGACTAATTCTTCAATATAGAAAACCTCATTCATTGTATTTTTATCAAATGTAAAAATATCATACGAAATGTAGTTACTTTCGAAGTTGAAAATATAATGGTTGGCTTTGATATATGTATATTCATATAGGAAATACTCAATACCATTGCTAGATATTTAAGGATTGCGCGTATTCCGATCGTCAATTATATCGATTTCAAAAGACTGATTAATTTTTTTTTAATTTGGAAACGACTTATAAAAAACCTTAAATACTTTATATAATAGCCTTTTTCGATACTTACAAAAATAGGAAACTTAAGAACTTTCGATGGATTAATAGTAAACATAATCCAGCCGATATCATAACAAAGATTACATCGAATGAAACCATGGAAAGGTTTGTAAACAAAAATAGTCTGACCATAAGGATAGAAGGCTACGTCAAAAAGCTACTGGATAGAGTATTATAAAAAAAGAGATTAGTAGAAAAACAAGTTTACCCTAACAAACTGGAAACTTATTAAGAAGCCTAGGATATTATCAATATACATTCAATTGAATAACACGGTTACGGTGGCTTATATTAAGTTATTAGAGTAAAAAAGTATTATAGCACTTGTTAGCGGAATTTGAAGAGGTAGAGAATCAAACTGCTATACAAATAGTGATAGAGAAGATATAGGAATGTATTTGTTCAACTGAAAACTTTTCCTATGAAACGCATTAACACTAAAAAATAAAAATCCGTTAGTTTTGCAATAATATTCAAGTGCAGTGCATTCAAAGTTGACTATACTATTGTAAGTTAGTTTTAGTAGAGTGTTCAATTTAATATGGAGCACGAGCCAAGCAATTACCCATTCAAAGTAGTATGTAGACCGGCTAGCAGTCTGCCAAACTTGAAAGTA
The DNA here is from genome assembly GCA_038502455.1 of Anisogramma anomala. Lineage (NCBI taxonomy): Eukaryota > Fungi > Ascomycota > Sordariomycetes > Diaporthales > Gnomoniaceae > Anisogramma > Anisogramma anomala. The sequence goes on along the minus strand of JASMMZ010000003.1, from coordinate 30,617,161 downwards.
ACCATTAGTCACAGGCTGATGTCTGGGCTAGTAGTCGCCAGAGATCTATTTCTAGCGATTACTATACTTTTACAATGATCTTATGCTGATTCTGAGAATTTCTACATAATATGACCAATCACATAACCAGGCTATACCTTATTACTAGTTTCATAACAACTCCTTAACAAAGGCTTCTTGTCCATCATGAAAGATTATAAATCGTATCCGATTACTTTAAACGGCAGTTTTAGCATAATTTTTTATATATATCATCTTCTACATCTTTTTCCAACAATATTTCAATTACTTTCGAGCGGTCATAACTTAGAGCTCTGTTTTTGAACAAGTTGAACTTCAACCTTTAAACTTGGGAAAAATTATTCAAAGTGTACGTACAAAACCAATTGAAAAACGCATTAATCGTATAACAAAACGAATTGACCGCCTAATAAAACCGGTTTATTGAAACCGGAAAAATACAGTTTATTGAAAGGAACTATATGATTGGTCAATATACCATAAAAATGGGGAATGATAACTTTCACAGACTAATTGCGTTTTAAAATATTATCCAAACACTTAAAGTTGTTACTAATATAATTCCGCTATTAAAATAACCTTTTACCTGAAAAAGAGTCGTTATCATATGACCCACGCAGAATACCAATTATATCAACGATATTAATATCACTTCCGCACTATTTTCTATTGAAGTCCGCACCGGATGACCAGATGATAACTATAACTCAAATTATTCCGATTACAATAACAAATTCAACACGTAATTCAAAGATGTTAACTGTTAACGCATTCAATATAAACCCTTTTACGAATCGTCAATTTTTTCCAGTCTCAAATTAGGGTTTTAGTCGTAAATGGTTATCATATTACGTAAAATATGGAAATATAGAATATTTATCAATGTAAAAAGAATTTTTCATGTTATCTTTCATTAATGAAAGAGAATAACCAAAACCTTTATAAATAATTATTAAGTTTACGGTAATAATAACGGCAATGATGTCATCAATACCTTAATAACAATAATTTACATTCTATATATATATAATATCACTGGGTAATGGCTCATGGCATAGGCGCACTAACTTCTACAAAATAATCCTGTAGATACCGGCGGGGAAGATCTTAACATAGGCTTTATACAGGCTCGTGTTGGCCGGTATAACCCTACTCCATCCACCTAATTAAGACCTTAAGGTGCCCCATAGTTTAAAGACCTGTAGGCATGTAAACTATATCCCTTTTTTGGAAACGTGACGGTACTAAGTTCCTACCTAACAATTTATTAAGCTGGGAATATAACTCTACAGGCCTTGAAAAAGGACTCCTTACAAAACTAATACAATAAAAAGTGATAAAACGTATAGGAAAAGGCGTTAATAATGTTAAAATATGCAAAAGCGCGTTAGGACCCGAATGCAGACATATGTATATATATATGCGTACGGGTAACGGCCCATTATCATAATAACGTATAGCGGAAGGATCTCTATATACGTAATGACCCGTACATCAAGTCCTAATACAAAAAAGAAACCCCTTACTTAATCCATCCCTAACCCTAAACCTTTCCCAATGACAAAAAATTGCGTATATACTAGTCATATCCCTATATCTTACGTCCTATATTATCGGTTTTCGAAAACCCTATAATGTACTCTATCATGGCTTGAAACCTTATATTAATACAAATAGTAGCCTTATTACGTAAAAACCATAGTATACGCGCCGCGCGCCGCTGAAAGCGCCTGCCAATGCCGTCGCATTAACCGATAACCCTTACGTAGAACTTTTGCACCCGTTCTTAAACTTCCTCCCCATACCACTTCTCCCTTTACCCCTACCCCTTCGCCACCCCTACCCGCCACCCGTAATCTCGTAAGATACAACCTTATACGAATTATTTACGGTCACTTTTAATGGGGGCCTCCAACGGAATTTACGTTAAAAGAGAAAAATCGGGTATTCGATACGCCTCTTACGCCTATAAATGGTTTTAACGTTATGTAAAAAAATATTAATACAAATCGGATATTAATTAGTAATTATTAGTAGTAACCAAACGTAATGGAGGGTATATCCCCGTCGAAGTTAACGTCGCGGTGCTACTAGTCATTTACCACACCGCTGTCGCCGTAAAAACGCCCTCCAAACATCTAACCACTCTACAGCAATCACTTTACACCGCCGTTAAAGCGGTTGAAAGCGATGCGGAGTAGGCGGCGGCCCTAACGTTAATAAGTCGACGGGGCCTTACTAACGCTTAAAGGAAAGCTAGTAACAAAGAAGAGGACTATGGTCCTAGTATCGGCGGCGATACGGGCTTTATCGCCAATAAACCCGTTTCTGCCATCCTCGTCCCTTCGCCCCCTTTCCTTTTTACTGCCGAGCCAATCTCCGCCCCCAACCCGTTTTCAAGCCTTATAACTCCCCGCAAATAATGTCGCGGCCGGCAAACGACAGCCGTAAAGGCCATAATAATAGCGGTGGTAAAAATATTGAATAAATATGCTAATAGTTATATAATAAAAGGATAAAGCCGACGGGTTTGAAACGAAGATATCACCGGCGGGAGTAAAACTTACTCGTTAACAGTAGACGGTAAACGGATTCTATATAAGCTATAATGTTTGAAATCTTTGGACTTTCGAAAAATAATTCGTAATATATATAAATACCCGTAAATTTATAAGGTCCTCTAGAATCTTATACATATACGTCTTGGATGCTCATATCTTTGGCGCTTTTTTAGGCGGTGGGAGCTACAATTTCCAAACCTTCAAAGAAAACGAATAATATACTGAATAAAGAATATTACGTTCCGCGTTATATCGAGGGTAAAATCTACTAATATCCTGGAAACAAAATCGCTGTTAATAGGCTACGAAGTCTCTGTACCTGTATCTTATAACTTAAAAGCGGTATAAAAGGGGTCGTAAAAATTGTGACGAAGGCGGTAAAAGGCTAGTGTACTTTAATTTCCGGTACTTTAAGCTGGGTTTAATTAGATTCATAAAGTCCTATTTCTTATACTAAAGTAAAAAATTCCCTTCATATTAGTCATACCACTTTTGCTTTACCGTCCGTAAACGGGCTTTAAGGTAAGATTTCACTCCACCAACGGAGGGTGTGTTATTATGGTTCAATCATGGGAAAAATCTGATGCTAATATTTTCTGACTTATCTGAAGCTATATTTTAGTCGATACCTAGATATCTTACGCACTATTTTACTATAACACGATCAAAATGAAATTCGGCTATCTTGCGTAATTCCCTAAAAGTATATTAAAACGAGGTAAATTTGTTTCCTTTTAAGACTTATATTATGATGGTATTGGTGACGTATACTGTAACTTCACCTATCGTGATGCGGGCAGCTACATTAAGTCTTTGAAATGAGTTGACGACCTCTACGAAGAAAGCATATATAATATAATATATTCCGTTAGACCCTTTCGTTATCGTTCAGCCGTTATGAAAAACCACGTACCTGTATCTGATGTGTCTTTACCCTTTCAACATTTATTTCAAATAGTCGGTAAATACTATAGTATAATCACTATCAACGTTTAAATACCGTATTCCAAAATTTATAACGGTGTTTTCCTTAGTATGCCCGCTTATAAAGGGGTCAAGGTACCTAGTTATATACCATAGGGCTAATGGAAATAGCCGTGGAAAACGAGGGGATTTCTTGTCGATAACGAATAGCCTAAGTCAAAACCTACCTACGGGCCATCCCCGTTTTATACGAAAATTATTTTTAATAACATTGGGGTTATTGAAATCCCCTCATACTTCCAGAACCTAATGGGACACCGGGTGCCTTTTGGGGTATAAGTGGAAATTTATACGCCACCTAAAGGAGTAGTTAGAAAACGTAGCGAATCTAAGTATTATAAACTGGTAGCCGCCTCCGTAATCCGTAATGTAAAATAATAATGGGCGTCGAAGTTCTTCAAACTACATACGGAATAAAGGCGCTATTATTTAAGTGTGACCTTGCCGAAGAGTATACTAAAGTCTCAAAAGGCGGTAATGTTAGGCGAGGTTTTGTATAACAGGGCGACCGCCTATATCGCGGTGACTAAAGGGGTTGTAATTTGGTTTTCGAAAGCCTTTTGCCCATATCCGTAATACAAGCTTTCGGGATACTACGTAAATATAGATATAATCAAAACAATAGTTCGCAACAAATAAGTTAGCGACTCGTATTTAATCCGCGAAAAACCTTCATAATGCTTAACAACTTTTAAAGTCTTCGTCACTCGTTGACCTATGTAGACCTTTCATAATAAGGCTCTATTAAAATAAAACCCGAACTATCAAATACCAGGAAACTTAATATTTAAAGTAAGGTTGATAATGAGTTAAACCGGTCCAATCTCTATATAAACGTATAAAAAACCGCGTTTTCTATAGTTAAAAAGCTTTTAACGTCCTGTAATATGTGATACCTAGGATTTTTCAAGTACAAAAACGAGCCTATTATTAAACGCTTATTAATTGACTTCCCTTGAATTGACTTTGAACCCCTTCTCTTTTTATTTTAGGAAATATACTATTATTTTTTAAAAAAATAGTTCGTTGTTGGCGTATATAAAGATACGTTCTTAGTAAAGCTTAGCGGAATCCAATATATAAATTATATGATAGACCAGAAAGAAGAGAAAACCCTATAAGTTTTCATAACTAGAATTAAAAAAAAGCGTAGTTGTAATTTGGCATCGAACCCGTATTATCTTATTCGTAAAAAAAAACCTTGAACGAAAGTAAACAAACTTCAATAAAATCCTAAACGCTTTATCTTTTAAAAGTGGTTATAAAGCAGAACATCGAAAATGCCATCAACGTCACGTAATAATATCAAAGTAACCCTCTATCTAGCAAATAATAACTCGATATCGTATGTAAAAAACGTAATTAAGTTGTATATAAACCGCTTGAACATCTCTCCCCCATGTTACATATTAATAAGGCCCAATATAATAAACGATTATAATATTATCCAGATTGCGATACGTTTCAACCCCTTAAAGAATACCGGTATTGATACGATAAGTTTTTAGAACCATAAATTAAATAAGTTGTAGTCGTTAAACTATGCTATTATAAATACCTCCGATTATAGCTACGTTTATAGAAAAACGACTAAACGTAAATATTTATTGTAAAAGATCCGAATGAACTCTGTTTTAAGTCTTAACACGCTGTACGTAAGCGTATAATAATGTTGTTCAACCCGGCCGAGGTATTACGAACGCTAATAGTATTGCGGCATATTTTTTCTGTTAGGATTTCCAACCTTCAGGGGATAATATATTCGGCCCCTACCTAAATATTCAAAGGGTCGTTTCAAATGTCATTCAAAGGTAAAGACCTGTTAAACATATAGTTTCGTAAAACCCGGGATTATGAAGAGGTGTTTAAGAAAAAACGGTTATCGAATTTAAATAGGAGGGTTTAAAGTGATGGGAAAAAACCTATATCAATGAATAATACCGTAAACCACTGTTATGCCCGTGGCTTAATTAAGTTTAGTTTTTCAAAAGCCGGTTTTAACCTGTTACACCTTTACTAGGAAGTTCCGGCATTCAGTGAACCTCATATTAGGCGGTCGAGATATATCCGCTCACCTTATATATAAGCTAAACCGATGCAATTTAAGGGTCTACCATTATATAACCTTAATGTATATTATAACGGCTCTTTCGACAACGCGTAAGGTATTATTATATAACCGGGCAAAGGCGCCTACCTATTCATATATAGTTACATCGTCCTTAATATCCTCGGCGCGTAATAAGAAAGTTACGTTAATAGCGATTAAGTCCTTAAACCTAAGGAAACTAGTTTCCGTTACTTTAATACGCGGGATAATAAGAGTATAAAATCCCCATGCTAATAAATTCGTAACACTTCATAATATGATCCATTAATAACGTTAGGTCGGACAACTATTATAACCACGAAAATATTAGTAAGAGTAAAATTAAATACGTGATCCAACCGGTATATAAGGACTCCTATCTTCTTGTAATAGTATATTTCTATTATAAGGGTCTAGTCTTCCAAGGTACGCACATTTCGTACGTCTATTAGGATTAGTTTTGCCCGGTTATACACGAAGCTAAAATACCAGTTAATGATACCTTAAATCCCACGTAAATAAACGCAAATTTCCTCCAATAATTCGTTAGTAAATTAGTCCCAATATATATTAACTATATCGTAACCGTTAACCCTTAGTTATAGGTAGTTTCTTCCGGGGCTCAGGCGTACATCAATAATAATAAAAACCGCCCGTCGTGGGACGTAGAAAAGGATCTGGAGCCTTATTACTAAACGTAATTCACGCTGGCTTTCCTAGGAAAAGGTATCCTCGTTCCAGTTGCGTATTTTTTCATTCTTTTTTTTTTATTTACTATCGTCGGGGAGTGCCCACTATGTATCTAGTATAGTGTGACCCTTGCTAATATGAAATGCATACATATATCGGCGGGAAGGCTCGCAACCCAAGTATTCCTACCCACAACAACCACCCTATTCGAAAGTTCCTGTTGCTTCCAAACTGTACCATGCAATCCGTTGAATTAACTATGAAAGGAGTCCCCAACTAAACAAATATATAAGGTTAAAAATCTAATCGTGTACACCTGTGGCCCATTTTTGGGTAATGTGTTGTATATATGTGTTAAATGCCGTTAGGGTTTTAAAATCAACCGTATCAGTCCTTACTATATAATACAAACTTACAGAGGCTCTAAATATGGATTATATTTGTATAAGGCTTTTCATGTACCACGTGAAAGAGTGCATATACCACTTTGTATTTCGAAAAAGTATTTTAGCCAAATATACTTAAAAAAAAAAAAAACCAACACTATAATATTTATTTAAAAAACGGAAGGTCACAAAGATAAAGATAAACCTTCATAAAATCGTACCTTAAGCTAGCCTTTTAATTAAGGCCTTAAGGTAACCCTATAGTTTAGAGACCTGTAATATTATACGGGTGTAAAAACTATAGCCTTAGTCGGGCCATATTGTACGGCTATTTCAATCCACGCTCGACGCCTACTCGTATGGAGTATTTGATAGCCCTAAGAGGGTGAAGAGTGTATAAACCACATATATAGTGGTTAAAAGCCCATGACGGTAGGAAAGTCATGCTTTACATTTCGGTTAGGAACTTTGAAAGTAACAATCCGAGCCACCTTTTTGCCACGGACCGTAAGCCTAAGAAGTTTAAAAGAATCGTAGAAGGGGTATACAACTAAGCGGTTGTTTTGCCGGAAAAAATTCCTTTGTAGATGGCAAATAAAGGCATCCAAGGTATAGTTGAAGGCTCCACTAAGTGAGCGAGCCGCCGGTATATGTAACAATAGCTTAAAAATGAATAAATAAATAAATCTGTTAAGTGCGAGCGCTTATAATAAAGTTCAAGACCTTAAAGCGTAAGAGGAATCAAACTTACATTGCAATTAAAGTGGAAGTTGAAATCTGAAAGCCTCGCTAAGCGAGCAGGGCGCCGTTGTGGGTGGCAACGGCTCAAAGATGAATAAACAAATAAACAAATAAATAAATAAATAAATAAAGCCGTCAAGTGCGAGCGCTTATAATAAAGGTCTGTTATAGACCTTAAAGCGTAAAAGGAATCAAACTTGCAGTGTGCAAGTTTAAGTCTGAAGGGCTACGTTGGCACAAGTAACGAGGGATATAATAGTTGGTTGTGGGGGTTGTTCTCTGGATGCACCGCTATGCGGGTGGTGCGCCGGGCCAACGACGATCTTCATAACCAACAAGGGGTCGCCGGAAAAGATTCAAGTGGTGATAAAGCTGATTAGTGAAGTTGTGGTGGAATAGGGTGCATGTGAAGTGGTGGTATCGAGAACGACTCGACTTGGAAATTTTTCTCAGAAGTGGGCACTGTTAGGGCTTACAGTGTAGGCCCCTTACCCTCCTTAAGGTGGTCCATGCATACATGCCAAGAAAGTTGATGTAAGGTCGAAGATGCCCAGTTACGTATTAATAAGACAAGGTCGTATACCGGATAACGTTATATAAAACCCTTTCCATTATCTCTCTTATTACACTATAGTTTCTATTCGTTAATATTATTTACGCTTTCTTGTGTATAACCTATAAAAAATATTGGTATACGGTTGTTAATCTACCTATATTTATATATATAATCGTAAACTCCGTATTTATTTTCGGCATTCGGTAACACCTAATTGCCCTAGGTGTAAACTTATTAATCGTACTTAGTATTGTATAGCGTTAATGTCAGTTAAGCTTATAGGGGCAATAAAGTCACTAGCTATTCCGTTATTTTAATTCGAAGGGATACTAGTTGCTATCTATTGATTAAGCGTAATGTTAAAAAGGAGAGAGAAATCGGCCTTCGCTATAAAGGTAACCGAATCCAATATTAGAGGGCTGCCTTCTTACAAGGTCCTACTCTTGGTCCCTAGGATCGATCGGGTCCCTATTACTGATAGCTTTAAAGTTTTGGGGTTAGTTTTTATGACTTTGGAAGATTTTAGTCAGGACAAACTAAATTAAGCCACCATTACTATTATGTCAACTGGCCGGGGGCTAAGCTTTCCTCAATTGGTAAAGACCATACTTACTTTAGGGGGACCAATAGTGGTAACGGGGGAAATAATCGCCTTTTAATAGGCGGTAAAAGCCTTGTCCTCTATTAACGAAGTAGAATCTAGTGAAAGTGGTCTACGTAACGTAGCCATACTAACCTGTAAGTTTACGTAACCGTCGGAAACTATCATACGTATAAGTAACATAGGGCGGGCCAAATTTTTTCCGAAAAAATATTACCATATACTAGTATGAAATGGTTTCGCCTTTCGGCCCCTTTTTTCCGGACGGATATTCATCACATTAGACCTAACAGCAGTTTTCTTTTTGACTAATACCTTCGCAACCACCTTCGTATTATACCTAGTCTTTCTGAGGAGTTTGATCTTCTTTAGCCGATACTTCGAAACTCAGATGTATTTCCCCCCCTCTCATTTAAGAGTTGTTAAGTAATCCTCGTAAACTGAAGGAAAGGAATTATAACAATTATAACACTAAGGTAAAGTTATATAAAGCCTAGGGGAATGATCCCTCACCGGAATCGCATAGTTGTAGTAACGTATAGGACGGATGTAACGTGAATTAATACACTATTACAAACACCTTCCTTTGTAAAATTGGTTTCAGATACTATATAAGAAGATATTTTGAAAGCTTGTAGATTCAAGTACTATAGAATCTACATAGAAGACTTGATATATGATCAAATGTATCCTTATGAAGATTTCGATCAAGATCGAGACTCTTTACTATTCAATACTAGTGTATACTAGTAAATACTAGCTCTGGCAGCATCTCCGTACTAATTCTCCGTATAAGTTAATATTAGTACTTGTACTAGTAAATAATAGTGTTGGTTAAGATAATTATAACTCCGGTTAATTCCTTATTCTTTAGTATTAAGAGATTTAGTACTTAAAGTTTATACTAAGTACTAACTGGCCTTGTTAACCTAGTTGTTAAGTTGTATACTATATGATTATAACGATTTTATGTTTAAACATACCCCTTTAAAATGTATCATTCATTTGAAAAAGAAAAAAAAAAGAAAAATCAAATGTAAAGGGTAAAGTAAAGGAAGTATAGTACGGAGAAAAGAACAACCCGTAAATATAAAAAGTAAGAATACCTGTATAGACCGATTTAAACCGATGACCTTTTTAATATCTCTTTTATTAATATACGAAGTTTGCACTAAAACCACTTCACCATTTTATACCTACAATATCATAAGGTAACTTTAATCACAGAGAATTATAAGCCGTTAATTTAATTTTAACCCAGGTTAATCAAGCTAAGTCGATCTATTATCACTTCGTATTTTACTCTTGACAATAACTTTGTCAACTTATTAGCTAGTTATTTATCTTCATGAATCCATTTGATTTATATTGTGTTACTCTTTAATTCATCCTTTATAAAATGTTTTATGAAGTATGTATTAAGTGTGTTAGTGATACCTAAGGACAGTAAACAATTTGATAGCTTTTTCATTATACATTATATTAAAAAGATAATAGAAATACGTAGATTTATGAATAAATATTTTATTTATATAGTGTTTTAAGTACCCTTATCACTGTTACGCTATTCGAATTTATAAAAGGGATGTATACTTTGGACCCCCCTTTGGATACCTAGTTAACTATATTATTCACGATCTAAACTATATATCTAAAGGTAGACTTTCCAGTAACCTTATCTCTTTTTTAGTTGGAATCACATTAGCCGTTAATTTGAAGCCTTTATGCATCTTTATAATAATCTTAGCTAAAGTCTATATAGTTCTAATACGGAATTTATGGATATTTCTATATACCCTCATAGATAGTATGCATAGGCCAAGTGGCAGTACATTGTATTACAAGGTGCTGTCCTGGAATATGTACGGTAACGTGTCATGCTACAGGCTGCACTCTTGTAAGACGCAAAGTGCATTATGTATGGAGTGGTTTGGAATGGTTATTCCAGGCCGTACGGTAATACATGGAGCGGTTTAAATTGCGTATTCCAAAACGTATGGCAAAAGGGCCACTACCCGGATAGGAGGTTTATAAACTCCTCTCCATAGAATATACCCTTTGGAATACTCCTTCCCAATGAATTATCTTCTATTATTACAATACCAATTTAACGATTAATTTGTTACTTACTTATTTCACATAAATAGGTTTTAGATCTCACCAAAATTAATTCATAACCGACTTAGTCGACTACGAATAACCGAGGGAAAAAGAGACAAATACAAGTTAAATACCTATAGCAGCATATTACAATGATCCTAATTGTTTGTATTTTGATACTACGTTTTTACAAAAATTATACGAGATATATATAAAAAATATAAAAGTTAAGTAACTTTAAAAGGGAAAACTTTAATACGATACCATTAAACTTTATAGAACATTTTATTTAGTAAAAGCCACGTTTCTCTACTATTAACCCTCATTTGGAGTTTTAACGTACCCGGACACTTTTTGGAAAGTGTTCTATTACGTACTAGGCTACGTAAGTCAAAACCACTAAGTTTCCAAACCCTTCGTTAAAACCCATCCGATTTAAAATCGATAATCCGTACCGTTTGCAAAACACAAGAGCGGTTACTAATACAACATCCAAAGCGCTCGCTTAATTTGAAAGCGGTTACTAATACACTATCTGAACCTCTCGCTCCAACAAAAGCAGCTATAGTACGACAATCTGGACTATTTACTAGACTATATACATTTCACCTCCTTACACCTATAATTTCATTACTATATTCGTCTTTCTACGTCCGCCCTATGTGTTTTAAATTTGCTCAAGTTTGTCCTATATACTTCAAATTTAACCTTTACAACGTTTGAGTTTTTTCTAGTCGCTTTATTAATACGAAGTTACGAAACGTTAACAAAATCAACTTAAAACGCCTAATTGATTTGTAATTACGTCTTCGTTACATATCGTTTGAAATTTATTTTCATTAGAAAACGTTAATAACCTTACTCCAACCGTTTTAATTATTCTATTTACTTTGTATTTGCCGAACCACTATGAACTTCAAAATTAAAACGTACCTAAAATCCAATTACAGCGAAAAACCACTAATTTGCGCCACTCTCATATACTAGGTATATATAGGAATAACTATTCTCAACCGCCCTAAAACACTTATAGCTATAGCTCCAATACCAATGATACTAATTGAATTTAACGTTTTTTTCAACCTTTTAGTTGAGTATGTAGGAATTAAAAAGGCTATAATATACGAAATGGACCTGGGTCTTTAGAATGATACTATCGATATACTAATTAAAGAATTAAACCCGTATATGGAAAACACGTATATTTTAGCTGTAAATTTGCCCTACTTAAAAAATAAAACCTAAAAACCTAATATAAAAGATAAATTTTACGAAAGATTTTCGTACTAGACGTAAGGCATATAACAAATAGTAAACCCCTTTATTACCAAAGCCCTACGAATATAACTGCGAAGTAAAGATATTAATGTCCTGGGAGGTACGAATAGACGTTTTATAAAAGCCTTATTCGAAATAATACGATTTAATTATTTATCAGATTAAATGGAGAAAAATGTATGTTAAACGGAATTTATAAAATAATATTACTTAATAAAGTATAAAAACAAGTGGAAAAGAATATACGAATGAAACGAAGAATATAGGGCGTAAAACGACCTGATACTATACCAGTACCCTAAATCAGAAATACAAACCTTAAAAAAACAGCTGTAATTCTTATTTACTATACGGGTATAATGCACCTCTATACCGGTAAAAATTGTAAAGCAACACCAAATGCTAAACCACTCTATAAATACTGCTAATAACCTGTTCGGCTAAAACAGAAGAGGTTGAAATATCGAAGACAACCCGTTTCAAAAATTAACGAGCGGCGTAAAACGCCGATACGTGCCCTACGAACTAATACCCACTAACTACAACCCCTATCGTAACCTTTTACCGCACCGCTTTCCCGGTAACAAAAGAGATTCCATAAAATTTAACAACTTCGCCAAGCTTAAAAGAAAAACGAAAATTACAACGGCAAACCATACAATATATTCGACAATAAGATACTTATTGGACTTAATATATATAAAAGACCAGATATTAAACCCTACTAATTTCATGTTATCTTGCCCGGTATACTATTCGGATAAGCTAAAGAATGATATATATATCACTTTACGTAAGTAGATATATTTTGGAATGTGATAACCACCAAAAATCCCACTTCGATAAAGACATAAATTACGAACTTTACGAGAGGAATGAAATGAATATAAATTGAAAATCCATATAAGATCAATAGGAAAACATCGATAAAAACCTATGAAAAACTCTTACCGCCCTATTAACTAAGTTCCAAAAATACTAAATCGCCCCTCAAACGAATATAAGGGGCATATATTTTTTATCCAAGTAATAATAAAAGTATACCACGAAAACCTGGGTTTCAACCTTACACGTTTTGAGTTAAAATAAACTTAACAACTTTTTATACAAGTTTTAAAATATCGTTTAAATCCTTAATACGCCGATGAGAAAACTTCAGGTCAACATTTATAAGCGATGAAACTTGAAGCAAAGGCTGAATTATGAAAGTAAACCTTGCCGAAACTATGTACCACGTTTTGGATTAAAGATTTAAAATATATCTAAAGAAAAACGAATGCGTAAAGTATAAATACCAAAAAGAAAACCCTGATAATAAAGGACAAAGACGATAGTTTGGAAATGGACGAAATGTACCACGACTATGAAAATACTTGCAAAAAGGCATAAAAGCCTCGAAGGTTTACAAAAGCGATATATCTTATATGGAAAAATCGGTTCCTAATTTACTAAATACCCCGCTTACGAATAAATTCGGATTAAACGATAATTTTGAGCCGATGGTATATTTAAAAACCGAATTAAAGTCAACTTTACAATATACGTAACTAAGTTCGAAGGCGTGGATAATAGCCTTAACGCTTATCCCAACGAATATACGTCTGGTAAAGAAAACTTTAAAGATAATAATACTTACCTAATAATCCATGATCACTAAACCGCCTAATGTATTTTCATAAGCCTACAAAACCCCTCATTCTTACATATGAAAGGTTTGGACTACGCAGAAGAAGCGTTTAATACCTATATAACGTCGCAATTATTCTTTATAATAAATATGTTAATAGATTTCCGGGTATTATGTCTAATACTAATAAAACCGAAATCATAACGGCCGGAAAGCGACAATTTGAAACGCTCGCGATGAGGTTTCCGAAATTTTAGCTAACCCGAATAAAAAAAACACCGAAAGGTCCTGTTTAGTAAAAGCAAAACGTTATCATTCGTGACGATAGTTATAAATACGCGATTCTAACCGGTGCAATTTTAAATAATTAACTTTAAAGACCATTTCTTCTTTCATTAACTAATATAAATAAACTCGGAATTAAAGTCTAGAATACTACCAACTAGCTTATCCGCGCTTCAGATAACGTATCTGTATCACTCCAACTTAAATTCGGCTACTTATGGTTTTTCTCCTAAATACGTACAATTAAGGATATTTACTTAACGTAGCCTAAATTACGGGTTATATATCGCCGATTCGAATACTCGGCTACAAAGCGTCTTTTACGCTTAATTTACACCGCAAGCCATATATATATAGGAAGAACGTATCTAAAGCTACTAAAAAGTTTTACCATAAATACTAGCTACATTTACAAGCTCTATGACGATTGAAATTCCGCCTTTGGGACGACTTAGACTTTAACTATAAGGTGATTGTTAATATAATATATTTAGATAGTCAACCGATACTCCATGCTGTCGACGTGATAACATTATTACAAGCCGCTGAGTTTACATAGAACGCTTTCTCTACAGACTACTAAAACGCTCTAGTTAACTATTAGTTTAACGTTTATCTAAGGCCCCTAAACTATATTACATATGACATTAATATGACCTTCGACGCTACCGAATAACGTAATTGAGTCCGGATAACAAATAACAAATGTAAATGAATTTTAGTAAAAGCCTTATAAGGTATTAGAAAATGTAATCAGTATTAAAAGCCGCTTAAAAAAACATATATAATACTATTAAAAAATCTGAAAAGCACTAGTTCCAAGGAATACATACTCCAAATAATGGTTAACGCCTTTAACAACTCTTTTCGCCCAAGTAAGTTTATCCTTACGCTCTTTATTTTTAGTACTTACTTAAAATTTCATGTAAACTTTACACTATTACCAACTACAGTGTAAAGAACGAATGTTGTAGCAAAGGCTATAACAGAATTACGTTCCTTGATAGTCAAAAAAGATGTGTTCAAAACGCTAATTACAAAAGATAGCCCACGAGAAACCGACTTTCTAGACCTATCTGTACAATTTAAGGTCTTGGTTTAAAAAACTGAAGACGAATAAACTGGCTCTTCGAAAATAAACGGGTTAAAAGGCCATAATATGTTCGTTAATCTGCTAAACTATACTAATTCGTTTAGCTAAATAATAATACGATAATACCAAAAAAAAAAAAAAAAAAAAAAAAATTAGCCCGAAACCGAAATCCGAATAAAACCACTAACAAAATACCCCCCAAGACGACGAATCTAAACCGCTCCTAATTCCAGCTCACCCCTCGAATCACGCTTTAACTCGCTCCTACCAAAAACAAACGGTCCGCTTATACTAACCTCACCCACAACTCGCTGCTAGGGCCGCCCCTTTGGCTTAAAGATTAAAAAACGCCTAAGAAACTTTGCCACAAACTCCTTTATTACGTAAAAGGAAATGTCGAACCGCGAGTTTAACCTAAAGATTCGCTATAACGGCATTGTTACTACCTTAAGTACCTTATTCGAATAATTTACGTAAATAGAGATTTCTGCCTTAATCGACTAAAGTGTATTTCACTTTAAACGGTTCGACCTAACGACCTACGGCGCCTACTGAATTTTCACCCCTAATTTCGTTTACTAAATCAAGGATAAGACCGAAAAGCTTTACGAAAAGACTCGCCTAATTATCAAAAGTTATAACAATGATGGTGAAAAATATATTATAACCCAATCGCTTACAATAGAATAGGCCATCTACCGCATTTTTCGCATATTGATAACCTCCCTTAACATATTATACAATTTATATGTCGATCTTTGTAATATAATATAGGTATACAACCAATCTAAAAATCTACTTGAACGATGTATTTATGCCAATATGTCAAAAAAACTTTAAAAAAACACTACACGCTTAATAAAATCATACGAATTATAAAACCACTTTACGGATTAGCTAAAACCGGTATTTACTGGTATAATACCTACCAAAGACATTATAAGGAGCGGCGTGATATAACCAATTTAACCTTCGATCCATATCTATTAGTATTGATAACCCGTTTCAAAAGCTTTACACTAATAGGTATACAAACGAACGACACTTTGACATTATATAACGCGTCGTTTTCCGCATTTAAAAAAAAGGAAACTTTAAAAGGCCGGCCTAAAAACGAAACCCAAGACTTACCTAGCAGAAAACCACATAATCGATTTCAATAACGCCACTATCACTTTCTGGAACGGCGTTTTAGGCCTTACGTAGAAAAAGTAATTGAATAAAGTTGCCCTTATCGTTTTAAATAGTGTAAAACAGGCCGACGAATATAAATTCTAACGCGCACGTAACGCTTGGATTACTTTTTTAATATAACCGAAAGA
This sequence comes from Anisogramma anomala, assembly GCA_038502455.1. Classification (NCBI taxonomy): domain Eukaryota; kingdom Fungi; phylum Ascomycota; class Sordariomycetes; order Diaporthales; family Gnomoniaceae; genus Anisogramma; species Anisogramma anomala. The sequence goes on along the minus strand of JASMMZ010000003.1, from coordinate 30,600,827 downwards.
GGCATTTAATCTTTCGGTTGCCGGGCAATGCCAAACGACTCCGTCAGACGATATATACAAAGCGTTGAACAAACGCCTCTTATAACAAATACATAATACCAAACGTGGTTTGCGATTTATAACGCGAAATATACGTATTATAAATCTATTTCGTTTTACTAACGGCTTTTTCGCTAACAACTCCGATTACAATTCGCAAAAAAGTTTTATCCTGGTTTTTGACAACTAAACACCTGCCCGAAACAGCTTTACGCTTCGTAAAAACATTATCCATTAAAGATTAATCAAATAAAAAAGGTTTACGAAAAGCATTCTAACTTCCGAAATCTATAATATGATTAAAGGTTTCGATTCGGACATTATAATAATGATAATAGTCCAGATAATTATTTCCAATCTTAATTTACAATCTATCCCTGTCGTTATACATATTAACTCCTTGTCGCTTTATAATTATATGATTAGATTGGGTATTACAAACGAAAAACGCTTAGTGATCGATATTATAGCTTTCTACGAGTCGCATAAACACCTTAAAATCGAGAAAATAAGGTGGATCAACGGGAAATCCAATTTAATGAACGCGATAACCAAAGCTACCCCAAAGGAAGCATTGGAAATACCAATATCGACAATTACACTGTTTATTAAAGTTATTAAAAAGGTTTTACAACCCCGGTAAGCCTTTATACCACTTTTACCAATTTAAAACGTCCTGAAATACACTATTCGCGTCGTTCCTTATTTTTGTTTCCATTCAATACTAACATTTCGCGCCGCTTATAATATTCTATCACTTTTTGTTTTATATACCTCGACCCGACGAAATATCCTATTCTTTTGTTTTCATTATTTAAATTTAACACTTTGCGCCGCCTCTAATACACTATCACACCTTTCCCTACGCATTTTAACCTGATATTTCACTAGTTAACCCTATTCATTTTATAAATTACAATATCGCGCCGATTTTAACATATTATCTCTCTTTATTTTATTCACTTCTAGTTATATTTATTACTTATAAACGATTATTTTAAGGAAATAATAATGAGATTAATGTAAGCCGGCACGTCAACCCGGCTAAAAAGGGCAGCTAGTTACTGCCAAAAGGAAATGGAAAAGGAGGCGCCTTCGCTTCCCCACTATTCTACCCGCTGCCCTCCTCCTTTATACTAGCGCTACCGCTATTACCGCCGTCAACGCTACCAGCACCAACGAAGATGTAGCCCTACGCCTTAGGTTGTATACACTTGGGTAAAGGCGTAAAAGGGTCTTTACCCTCCTTATAGTGACGCGTAATAACGTCGTCAAACTCGCCTACGTAATACATATATAAACCCTATTTCCAAGCAGCGATAGCGGCTGTCAACTCTCTAATTCACTGATTGACGCCTGATACTAATTAACATCGACTTTTTTTGGTTATTTACAACTGCAGCTGTTTTTCGGAACGCCCCGGATATTATATTTCTAATAGGAGAAATTTTTATAAATTGGTACACTTACTATAAAACCGGTGGGCACGTAATATGGCCTTGGCGTACAGCCTTAGAATTAACGAAACGGTGGCGTATCCTTTACCAATCTGTTCGTAACGATAGTAGCTGGCTAAACGCCCCCTGCTTTTGTTGTAATCGCTAACGGATTTACCTACGGCTGCGGACGCGATATATGGCACGTAAGGCGTATTTATTAGCGGCCCGAGGCTACAGACCCGGGTGCACCGCTTTACCGCTTGACGCGTCAAAGAGGCTTCGCGACATACTTTGGCGATGCGAAGCTCCAGGTAACGGAGCAGGTCCGCTTTCTACTTCTCATTTATAGGGAATTGAAGGTATATGTACGGGTGGATTTAAGTAATATAAACCGCGAAAAATATCTATAAGGTTACATTTATGGCGCCGAAAGGGTCTTATAGATTAGGGGGTCTTTACCTGTAAGGAAAGAGTAAGGTTTATAACTTTAAAAGCTCCCCACTTGTTCCCTAAGAAACTTAAGGGGAAAGGGAAGGGCGAAGAGGAAGAAAGAGTAGCGGCAGTGGGGGAGGTTAGCGAAGCTGGTAAAGGGGTAGCGATGACGGCGAAGGCTAGTAAGGCTGGTAAGGAGGTGGCGTGGCGGCGGCGGTTAACAAAGCTGGAAAAAGGGTGGAAGCGACGGCAGCGGAGGAAAACGGAGTCGAAACTACGGCGACGAGGCTTAAGAGGGCCAAAGGGATGGCGACGGCGGGCCGGGAGGCGACGATTAAGAATATAATGCCCGAGGAGGGTGGACTATTGTTAGTGATAGTGGTGGTGCTGTAGGCGGCGGCATTAGCGACGGTAACGGCGATGGCGGCAAGGCGGCTAACGCGCGCTAAACGGCGCCTAACAAGCCTAAACTTACACGACATCTATTTAAAAGTAAGTTTAGCTTATGGGTATTGATGAAGTAACCTACTTATTAGAGCGGTTTAAACTGGTTGGTAAAAATGAAGGTTAAGTTGAATTAGGATGGTGACTTACATTAATTAGTATTACATGCCTTTGAAAAGAATTTTTTTTTTTTAAACCGATAACGATATATTTTTTATACTAACCTAAAAACACTTGACGGTGTAATCACCCTTACCTAATTACCCTTAGAACGCCTACGAAATCACACTCTTGTTAGGACTAACAACAAACGCTATTAACAACTATACCGCCCCTATTTTGCTATACTAACCAGGCTCAAACTGTAATCACCATCGCGGCTAAAACTTTCTGATTTTAACCGAATTACAATTACCACCGCGGCTAAACCTTACTAATTCCAACCTAATTACAATTACCACCGCGGCTAAGACTTACTATTTCGGATCTTTTTAATCATATCATTTTTACTGAAACAGCTAATTCAAACCCTTATAACCACACTGTTATTACGAAAACTATTAATTAAAACCTTTGTAATTGAAACTACAACCACACTATCATTATAAGGCTACGTATATGGACTCACTACAACTACACTATCGTTACTGGGCTATAGGTATATAAGGAAAAAAAGAAAATTTCCTGTATAGATATTACTATATACCCTTATAAATAGTATACATAGGCCAAGTGGCAGCACACTATATTGCAAAGTGCTATCCTGTAATATAAAGGTAACTTGTCACATTATAGGCTACAGCTTTACCAAACACAAAGTGTATCATGTATAAAGTGGTCTGGAATGGTTATTCCACGCCGCATAGCAATACATAGAACGGTCTGAATTAGGTATTCCAAAACGCACGGCAAAAAGGCCACTGCCCGAATGGGAGGTTTATAACCTCCCATCCGTGGCATGTACCCTCTGAAATACTCCTTCCTAATAGATCATCTTCTATTACTACGATACCAATCTAACGATTACTTCTCTACTTACTTATTTTACGTGAATAGATCTTATACTTTACCGACAGACTTACTAACAATATTTTATCATCTACTTACAGTTTATAGTTTTTGTACTATTTAAAGTAATGAACGGTGTAAATAACAAGTATAATGTTTTTATATAAAGGAATATATCAAAAACGTGAAGGTACTAACATAAGGAGGTCGATGTTCAGCCCAATTTGGCACATTATATAGATAAAAGTCCATATATATAATTAATACTTTTTAAGTTGTGAAATATTAGCTTTATTTTTATGTGGCATGGTATAGACAAAGCATAAGGTTATAATAGGGATATAAGCCGTTTGTTTGCTTAGTTCCTCTTCCTTTAAGTATAGTAACATTTGGATATACGTATTTTATGACGAGATAATCGTTAATGTGTTCCTATTCTTCCAGATACGTACCTTTAGAAAGTAATTTGCCTGTCTCAGGTCTTGATACTTAAAGTGCTTTCCAATATCCATTTTCAAGGTTTTAATAACGTTTGGGTTAAAGCCTATTATGATAAAATCATTCAAGTAAGTGTATATAATAAATTAATGGCGATAGTTAATATGTATCACATTGTTGAAGCTTAACCTTTGCAAATTAAGGATATTAAATACTTCCCTTGACCCCTTTAATCATTATCTTAAGACCTACTTAACCCTATAAAGTAAAGTAGATATTTGGAAGACTTAGTTAATTGTAGGATTTATTTTCATCTGGATACTTTAAAAAGAAGTCCCTAATATTATTAGGAATCTCCATTAGCACTAGGCTTTTGAGTTTTACGTTCAAAAAAGCTAAGTGGATGTCGATTTGATCGATATTCCATTCATAGGAAATAACAAGTTTAATAGGGATCCTCTATATATAAGAATTTGCTATAGTAGTAAAGCTTTCAATATAGTTAATACTATACCTTTACTAAATTTTTCGAATCACGATCCTAACTTTTCACCTTTTGATCTGACCCTCAAAATTAATCTTAATCTTAGTAACTTTTTTACGGTCAAGGTATAGCGGTTGGTATTCCTTTTAATAGCTTTAAAGACTTTAAGGGATAGTAAGCTCCGTATTTCACTATGGGGGCCCTTTTTCAGTGCTTAGTATCTAGGCCCTCCAAAGCTTTTTTTATAGTAAGTTATTTCTTTAGTTTGCTAATTAAAAGTACAAACTGGACCATTTCTTCATTAACAACAGTATCTGCTGGCCAACTTACCGACAAGCTACTTACTGGTTTTTATACTACTTGAAGAATACTCATTTTTAACTTAAATTTTAGAGCTACCGTTACAGTATTATAAGGAATACTAACCTTAAGAGTTTTGATATCTTTTGTCTTCGCAACAAATCTACGAGATCCCGTAATAGATTTTTGATTTTTTTTTTTTTTTTTAAAAAA
>JASMMZ010000003.1:30516082-30596015 GCA_038502455.1 Anisogramma anomala | reverse complement strand
AAAAAAAAAAAAAAAAAAAAAAAAAAAAAAAAAAAAAAAAAAAAAACGTTAGACCCAAACTACTAACGGTTTTCCTTGTCTAGTTTCTTGTCCGGCCTAGTAAATAAAACTTAAAAATGTGCCAAAACGTTGTAGTATTAGAAAACTGTTACGGAAAAAGGATTTCCTATTTTCGTATTAGATTAATCTCTTAATCATTTACTCATTTTACGCAGGGTATATTAACAATAACGGTAAAGCCAGAAATAAAGGCAAACTTAATTTTGGGTTTGTAATCCATACATCCGTTTACTTTATCGTAAAGACTTTTTTAAGGTGTGGTATACTATATCCTACGCTTGTTATTAACCGTTTAATTTGACTATAATAACGGCTACTTAAAATATGTAGGGCTATAAGTAATATGGTAACTTTCCAGTAATAGTTCAGGTACTTATCTTCTCCAAGATTACTTTATTAAAACGTTCAGAATTTCCGTTCTCTTTTGAAGTATATAACAAAGAAAAATTAAGGGTGAAAACGTAATTAATAAACATGTTCCTAACTAAATAGTTAATAAGCTTGTTACCTTAGTTGAGGATTAAGTAACTTATAAGATACTCAATACGTTTGGTTATTTTATTTAGTATACGACAAACGGATTTTGGTCCATTATTAGGTGATATAATTGCTATATTAAAGACTTTATAGCCATACTTAACCATTATAGCTATTAGGTTACGGCGTTTGCCTTTTAAGCCAGTAGTCATTTTCAGAAAGCTATTGAGGGTTCAGATAGACCCTCCGTTCCTTAGGGTACCATATTGAAAACTTGATCGGTATCGAGTGTTTTTGGAAAAATTAAAAAAATCACACATAAGATCGAAAAGCCTTATTTCCTGGTCCTTTTTAAAGCCGTTTAATAATTGAAGTAATTGTTTTACTGATTTTAGGCTAGTGTAACCGAACCTACTTTATTAAAGGGAATTATCTAAGGATTGGGTAAAACCTGTGGCTATAAAGTTATAATAAAACTGATACGTAACTGAAATAATGGTGTAGTTGTTAGTTATAATATCAATTATATCCTTAATGCATAAGTTAACTAATAATAAGTTCTTGACATTAATTCCTAAGCTTATTACGTTTATTATAGATTCAGTTTTTGCCAATAGTTATGGAAATTTCTGTTATTAGAAAGGTAATTTTTTAAACTGAATCAATATCTAAATTATTTATTTTCAAGTAGGCTAAATAATACTATCCTCTATGCGTAATCCGGGATAGTTTGCGCCTTATATCCGAGATATGAAAACCCTGACTCGGTATTGAAAATATGGAAAAATGAGCCCAAATTAACTTTAATATATTCTAGAAACAGGTGTTCATTAATTGTAAAAAATGATATAGTATACAAGAAAAAGAAAAAAAATTAAGATTTAACGTTAAGTTTTAAAGGCTAAACGTTGAAATTGGGGCCTATGTGGCGGTACTACCCGCTTATGGTACAACCCCTAATTGGTCGTTTTGGCGGTTTAACGTGAAAAGCGGAGCCTTTGACGTTGAAAGTGGATTCTCTAACGCGGGGATACCCGTATAAGATACGCCTTTTGATTGGCTAAAATTCTCCAGTTTAGGGTTTTGTATAGGATCTTACATTGTAGACCTGTCAAATAGAATATTTGACTACATAACTGATAGTAGTAGAATTATAAAGTTATAATATTGCAAATAGCGGATGTTTTTTACTTTACCGTTATTAACTGTAATAAAGTCCGTTTTTATTCCTTATTGATAGATTTACTAGCATTGAAAAGCCGTGGATTTAAATGTAATACCCAATAAGTATGATTCCGAGTGGCCCTTATAAAAGGTTGAAAGCCAGTTTTTCTTAAACTGACTGATACGTTGGTCACGGTCAATAGGTGGCTTGTTTTTCGATTTTTTGTGGGGTTGGAATTTGACGCCCCCCCCCCCTCCTTAAAGCCAGTTTTCGTTTTAAAAGTCCGACTGTAGTTTACTAAGTGATAAAGGGACAGCTTTCTTTAATTCACTTCGTATACAGATTATCCAAATTGAAAACTCGGGTTTAATACAGCATAAAAACTGTAGGAAAAACTTGATATCTTTAGCCTAACGGCTTTAATAAATTAGGCTTTTTTAGTATTTCTAAACGCTGTTATAAAGAAAGATCATAATAAATAGTGTAAGAGGCGTAAAAGAAAAAGTTTTTTAAAAGGTTTTTAACAGTGAATCGGTTCAATGTTTTAGTATATGTTAATTAAATTTTATAAGACCTTACACGGGTCTTAAATATTATAACTGCTAAAGAGTCCAAAGTAATATAAAACCTGACTAACCTATAGGCTAGGATTCGTGTACATATAGATTTGGAAGTCTTTATAAGATAAAGATAGTCTTACATAAGTAAATATAGTTTGGTTTTGTAAAGATTATATTTATCTTGATTTTAACGATACCCTTTAATATTTCAAAACAGTTATTACTAATAGAATATCACTTAATAGATGTTAGCCATTCGGTAATATATTGAAAAGTTAACTTTGTAAAGTCTTTAAGTAATTGTAACTTAGGTTTTGTAAGTTTCCTCCTTTTTTTAGTGTTGAAGAAAAGGTTTTTAATAATTTCCTCCTCCTCTTCTACTGATGTAATAGTATCTTTCGATTTAAATGGTTCCGGGGTTTTTAGTCCTTTTAAAAGTTCCTTAAGTTTAGCTAACATTATTTCGTACAAGTCGATAGCTAACTTAATCCTTACTGATTTTGAAAAGTCGAGAGTACTAATGGCTTTAGCTCGAGCCTTTACCTTTTTATTAACAAGATCATTAGCGTTGATAGCTTGAATTTCTTGCTTAACTTTATCCCTACGGGTTTTACAAGCTTCCTTTTTTCCTTTCCTTAACAAAGATTCAGGGTCCAAAGCTCCTGAAGCAATAGGAATAGCCCTAGAGTGTAGGAATCGAAAGGATATGGATTTAGCTGGAACAGAAAAACCTGTGTGCCTTGAGGGACCGAAAGTAATAATAGTTCTCTGTAAATGTGGATCATTATTATTGGTATTACCATAAGAAGGCCTAGGTAGCGGAAACAAGCCACGTTCTGAGGATACAGATAGGTCATCCTCAAAGGTATGAAATAGTCTAGAAAAAGTAGACATTTTAATCCATATAAAAGAAAGTAACGGATTAAGTAATCAGAATGACACATTCGTACTAATAATTTGTTCAAGATACTACACAAGAAGATATTATGTAGGCTTATAAATTCAAGTAATCTAAAATCTATATAGAGGACTTGATATATAATTAAGTATATTGTTATAAAAATCTCGATTAAGATCGAGACTTCGTACAAGTTAATACTCGTGTATATTAGTGAATACTTACTCAAGCAATAATCCCGTTCTGATCCTCCGTACTAGTCAATAATAGTACTTATACTAGTAAGTATTAGTGCTGGTGAAGATATCCACAACTCCAATGAATTCCTTATCCTTTTATGTTGACAGATTCAGTATTTGAAGTTTATACTAAGTAATTACTGGCCCTGTTAGCTCTGCTGTTGAGTTGTGTACGGTGTAACTGTACCTATTGTATGTTTCAACAAAATAACAACCGGTAACGTTTATTTATCCCCCTTAATCTCTTGGTAATACCGAAAATCCGGAAGGAATAAACGGGGCATAGTTTTTTTTAAAAAATATAAGACCTATATTAACGTCTCAGCCATATACCGATAGTTATATGTTAATTAATATAATCCAGGCTGTTTTAACTCAAGAACCAACTGCAGGTCATGGAATAGGCCAGCGACCAGCTGCGTCATTAGAAACTTAACGTCCAACACATTAGGTGGGGAACATCTCTTATGTTAGCAACCCAGAGTTAGGGTTAATGCACGGACGCATAGGATATGTTAGATATCTTGGTATCCAAGCTATCCAGTACTGAAGATGGTATGAAGGTCATAGGATATAAGGACACGGTCATCACCACACAGATGGTATTTCCTTCATAGCTCTTCAGTTTTCAATCTTACTATTCAGTCTACACACCTGAATAGCCTAACGGTTAGTAATCATTCTACAGAACGAACACACATCTTCTTGATATTGTATCTTTATTACCTCTACTACCTTACTGCTAATATAAACCCTCTGACACCTTCTATTTACTCACGGGTATTTGGTGTGATTATTACACCGGCTTAAACTAGGATTTTCTTCATTATAATCTCTAGGACCTTGATTAAAACCCTTTGAAAGGGGGAGTTGATAACGCGGGGGACCCTTTTTATAACGTACGTATATTAGAACTAGTAAAGCGTAATGAAGGTTCCTTCGAACAGATAAAGTAAAGTCGGAAAAACGTCCCCGAAGAATAACTTATTACTAATTCCCATATCCTCGTAACGTATAATATACTACGTAAGGATCCTATACACCGATTTTATAAAAGCCGAATTTAACTATATCCGCTTAACGAGTACGTAACGAAGGGAAAACCCTTTCACGTTACGTTGTAAATCTTGGGGAATCCTAATAAGAATCCGTAGGTCTTTTTCCTCTACCACTCTTTATAAAGTGGTGCGCTACATAAGGTAATATTTTAAAAGGTTGTGAACAAATACTTATTAGCCACTAAAGCGTATTACGATCTTTTAAAACGTAAAAGAGACCAGCATCCTATCGCAACTAACTATTATAGCCTATATAAATAACGTAAAAGGCATTATACTCTCCTTCGCCAGGGTAATCGGTAATATCAAAACTATTATGTAAACGGTAGGGTAAGACGTGTAAAAAACCACTTGTGGTAATCCTCGTACTTGTTCTATACGAATAGAGACGAAAACTTAGGCTCTGTTGCCGGCTCACCCGTTTATACTATCTAGTCTCTACTTATAAGCTAGTTGGTAACATATACCGCAATACGAAATACCAGTATATGGTACTCCATAAATCTGGGTCCGTTAAAGCGTATAACAAAGGCGTTAATAGCCTATTCGTAGGCCCTATATACGGACTCCCTAACTTCGAGGTCGCGCCTTCACTCGTTAAAATCTCTATATAGGGACTCGATGTTAAAGCTTTGGGTGCAATACACAACAGCGTTCTTTTCCGCCAGGGGCAGACCAATTGCCTGGCGTTTCTACTAAGGTCCTGAAATACTTCAAAAAGAATAGATAGCCTTTACCGGTACGCTAATGGCACGCGTGGTCGGTCGGGCCCCTTTGACGTTGGCTATAGAGGGGGTCCTTAAAGATTTTTTTCATTACGATTTTAAGGGATCGTGTGTATAGCTAGTGTCAATACTAATAAATAAGGGGGCTACCCATAAATTTGTCGGGAAGAATGAATATACTTTGCGTTTATTGTAACAATTCTAAATTAATGCATGCCTTTATCGTTTAATTTATTAATTTAACATACGACGTTTTGAAACAGGGTTTCGGTTTTTTGATGCTTAGACAGCTTCATTATCTGAAGCTAACAACATATCTTAACAATTTACCGACAAACTCGTTATCCTTCGAAGAATTATTGATGATAGCTTGTTTAACGCGTTATTTCCTTTCGATTTACCCAGACAATATCATGAATATATCATTTACACTTAACCTATTAATAAACGTGTATTTTTTTGTATTTTAGTATTACCGAGAAGTGCAAACTACAAGATGTTACACTATCTGCAACGACGTAATCCCGTATATATAGGCGAGAGAGATCGTAAATCAGGTCCGCCGAAAGCTTGTACCGGCTTGCAGGACCCCTCGCGATCCCTCTAATCAAGACGTTAAAGCGCCCTACAATTGAGAGACCTGTAGGCGTGTAAATTTTAGCCTTAGTCCGGTCGTAAAACGCGGCCGTGTTAGTCCTTACCCGGCGCCTATTTTCCTCAGTAATATAACTATATAGATTTTTTATGATAGGCTTTATAAAGAATAAAAGAAGAAAAATAGCTCAAGTAAATAGCTGTAATGAAACGTGTTAATATTTCGTATATTAATATGCAATATGTTGTATTATTACTTTATGTCGTTAGGGGATCATTGTACGTAGGATTGATCGTGCATCTCGTTTTGAAAACGAATAAAAATAATTCTTTATCAATTTATTCCTTTATTATTAATCCTTCCTTATATAATAATAAAGTTCCTCCCCTTACTAATAAATATGTCTTCGCTCGGTACCCGATAATTAAGGTCTTTATATTAACAATGGTAATGGTGCCCTTACATAAAAGAAAACTATTACAAATCGCGCGCCGCTAGGTACGCATCTAGGTTAACGTTAAGGTATCTTCAACTCTAAGGAGGGCCCTTCGCGCACGATTTAACCTCCTCTCCTCCTTATTCTCCTTTTCCTTTCTCACACCCCTACTCATGACTACCGTTCTCTCCACCCATCCTCGTGGGGTATGGCTTTATATGTTTTATAAAAAATCCTTTTTCGCGAGGGCTAACGATGGGGTTTATATTGAAGAGGAAGTAATAAGCGTTCAATATGCCCGTTACGTTCGTAAGGATTCTAATCGTTTTGATATTATACTGTAGGGTATAAATTAATAGGTTATGGTGATTGAACGTAATGGTGGGTTTATACCTGTCGATACCAACGTCGCCGGTCTTTTAGTTACTTACCGCGTCGTGGTCCCTAAGAAGGCGCTTTCCGGACATCGCACAACTTTATAGCGACTCTTTCGCGCCGCCTTTAAGGTTTCGAAGGGTGGCGAGGCCTATGCTACAACCTCTATGTTATTAGAGAGACGGTGTTTTATTACCAGAGGGGTCAAAGCTGAAAATAGAGATGACAAGAATAGTAGTGATGGGGAGACGGGCTTTATTAAAAACGGACCTATTTCCGCCACTTTCATCGCCACCCTTACCACCTCTTTTACCGATAGGTTCTCCTTTGCCCTCGGTATATCCCCTAACCTTATTTCACCTTGTTGGTAGGGCCGGACCCAGCGGACGACGTCTATAAAAGCTTTAGTGGCCGTTGTCATAGAATTGTTAAAGGGATAGGATTTTAGGTCAGTTGATGTAATTAGTATAGGTTAACGAAAGTAAAGTTTAAATATCGCCGGCGGGCAAAAAACTTCATTATGGCGCGCGAGCGAGAACGCAGACTTATGAAGGTGTCGTTTTATTTTTATTTTATCTAAAACCCTATTTTTAATATATATTAGTACCCGGAAACTCTCAGGGTGCAAAAGGATTTTACGTCTATAAATTTGGTATAAACGTACGTTTGGATGTTTCTTTAGAGGTTTGTGGCTAAAGTTTTCAAATTTTTAAAAAGGCTTGGTAGTATACTAAGTGAATATTGTTTTGTTTTTCGTAGTACCCAGCGTAAAGTTCATCTGTATTAAGAAGTTTAAATAGTTAATGATTTCATTCAAAGTAACTATGACCGTATTTTACCATCAAAACCCAATATAATAGAGGTCAGGATAGTGGAGGAAAAGGTGAGAATGAGTTTATAAGCTAAAACTTAATAAGTTTTGGTTTGCGTTCTGTTAAATACTTCAGTCCCCAACTTTTGTATTAAATAAACAGTTTCAATTGAATATAGGTGTACCATTTGAGTTCGATTGCTTTTAATTATAGCTGGAGTATAAATTTAACTTTATTAGTAAAGGGTTAATCGTTTTTATTGAAGCGTGTTAACAACTTGACTCTAATATTTGTAAGTTTATTCCCAGTTTTTTTTTTTAGTCGATTTTTATATATTCAAAGTTTCATTCTACAATAACGAAGATAGGATAAGTATCTATAACAACGTGGAAATTTTAAAAAGTCTATTAGAACGAATTAATCGGATCGCCTTTTTAATTCGAAATTACGGAGGTATCGTAGACATATATTGTGATTTTATTTTACTTCATACAACTGGCTATTCATAAGCATTGAAACCTACCAATAACATTTGTATCAGAAATATGAATGATTGAGTTAAGGTTACAGGACCTTTTAACAATAGTATTATCTTTACAAAAAAAACACGTATTTGTATCCAACATATTTCGATCCATCGAGAAATTGTTGGAATCCGTCGGTAAATACCGTGATATAATTTACGTCGAAATTGGTGTATCAGTTCTTAAAGTTCAAAGAGGCAATTTTCCTAATTTGCTTGTTTTTAGGATATTCCAGAGACTCGGAAGAAAATTGTAATAGTAATAATATAGTTTTGTTTTCAACCTGACATCAACTTTCTTGGTATGTGTGCACGGACCATATTGTTAAGAAAGGTTAGAGACCTACAATGTGAACCCTAACAGTACCCACTTTCAAGAAAAGTTTTCAGGTTTAGCCGCTCTTAACACCATCACTTCACATGTATCTCATTCCACCATAACATCACTAATCTGCTTTATCACCACTTGAATCTTTTCCGGCAACCCCTTTTTAGCTATAAAGATCGTCGTCGGCTCGGTGCACCGCCCGCGCAATGGTGCATTCACAGAACAACCTTTATAGCCAGCGATTCTATCCCTCTTTACTTGTGTCAATATGACTCTTTAAACTTATATTACGATGCAACCAAAGTATGATTCCTTGTGCGTTTGAAGGTTTTAAATGCCTTCATTATAAACGCTTTCATTTAACGGCTCTATTTATTTATTTATCTCTAAGTTGTTATCACCTTTACCAGCGCCCCATCCATTTCACGTGGCTTTTTACTATACTTTGGACATCTTTAACCATTTCAAAAACACTTCTCTTGGCATACTACCCACTTTGTGGTATACCCTATTTTATGTTATTTTACATTTCTTAAATTTGCGGTCCATAGCAAAGCGATAGCTAAATTATAGAGTATATCAACTCTGTCGCCGCAGGCTTTCCACCGAAATATATTTATTTTATAAACCTTTCACTTTTTCAAGAAAAATAAGATTTTCGATTCCAAAAAGTCTCGAATAGTGATCAAAATTTACGTATAGTACGGCCTAGCCCAAACTACCGTTTTATGACCGTATAATATTACTAGTTTCTAAATTGTAAAGTACTTTAAGGCTTAAATTGAAGGGTTAATTTAAGGATTGGTTTTTGTCAAAAATTCGATTGAATAATCTATTGTATCAGCAAAACATATATTTTCTTATATTATAGGTGTAATAAGTAGGAAACTAATATTTGATATACCCCGTGATTTTATTTTATTTTTCATGTAACTACATATATCTTACTAATACGAACACGATCTATATAAGTAATAGGGGAAAGGGTTTTTGATAATGCTAGGATGTATATGGTTAATATAAAGCCTTTTTGGTAGGCATTTAACAACTACATATAACACAAGTTTAAGAAATTTGCTATAGATATAGAGGATGCGATTTGAGTTTATATACCTATATTATAAGAAATAGAGTAGTTTGTTTGATAGGTTAAATATTACAACCTTAAAACGGGGAATTAATTAGGGTTGTAGTTGTATAAGGTGAGGAAATTAGGTTGCGAGCCTTCGAACCAACATATGTAACTTGATATTAGCGAAGTTCACAATATACTGGCTATATATTGGGCAATTTCCAGTGATATTAAAATACAAAAACAAATATAGGCTATTGAAATACGGAGAAGGTCTCGTAGATTATTAGTAAATTTTGGTTTCGATGATACTATTTTACCATTTAGATTGCATAGTTAGAGTAGGTCACCGAGATTGGCAGAGATATGTAAGGGCTTCCATAATGTTATACGAAGTTGTACGAATTCGTATGAATTTCTTGAGCACGTGTACAAGGAGTTAAGATTTCCTTTTACTATCCAATAAAGTTGTATGCTCCTAATACATAATTTCTGTCGACGAAATGGTAGGCGACGCCATAATATGTCGGATAAAAGGGTATTCGACGTTAATGTTTTTCAAACGGTAGGCGAATCTTATACTTTGTTATTCTAAGGCTACTTTGCCGAAGGGTAGGTCGACGTATTTAAGGCCTCCGAAGTTAGACGAGGTTCTGGAAGACGGGGCGATTACTTTTGTCGTGATAATCAACGAGATTGTAACCTATTTCTTAAAGACCCCTTTATCCGCGATCTGTATACCAATTCTCGGCGTAATAGTTAAACATAGGTACGACTACAGCGGTAATAGCTATCCGTAAAAGTTATAGTGGGGGCCTGTACCTCGTGAAGAAAAGTCTCTTAAAACGTCGCGCAATTTTTAAAGCCTCTGCTATATATTAGCTAACTTATATTCGATTTAACAAGGTTAGGTCTCATCAAAACCATAACTATTCTATATTCAATATTTTAGTATTTCGAAAGGGGTTTGTAATCGGATACATACAACTCGTGTTGACAAGAACAGCGTAGTTACTTCGTTTTGTTATATTAGTCGTATTTCAAAGTCCGATGATATATGAAAATTAGGAATTTGAAGAGGTGAAAAAACTTTGTTTTTAGTCGCCTATTAGTTTTCCTCCCAAAAGTTATCTTTCATTTTTGCGACGTTAGTTTTCAAGACATGGAAAACCTGAGGAAACAATAATTGATCAACGTAAATAAAAATAAGGCTAAAATAAAGCTTTACAAGAACTAACATATAAATCATATATAGAACCGGGGAGAGAGGGGAGCCCTAAAAGGTGTTACAACTAAAATTCGTAAAGTTTATTGGTTTTATTCAATGTCGAACCTTAATTTCCCTGTTCATTCAAAAACTTTGAATGAGTAAATATGTTTTTATAAAACTTTAAGCATAGTATCTTTTATATAAATTGATTATATCAAAGAGCATTAAAGGCGTTTTCTATATTTCGAGGAAAGAATAGAAACGACTTTACCATTTATTCGTACAAATACAATGTTATAGGTAAGGATGATAATAAGGCTGAAAACGGATCTCTTAAATGTTCCCTCACTGTATTAGTCCTTGATTAGGTCTCAGATGATAAATATCAAGAATAGCAATCTAATTATGATATTCTTTAACCTTTTAAAACATATCATAATTAATGTAATAAGCTTTTACAAACGTAGTTATAAAAGGTTCCAGTCGCCTATCTTCGATATTATTAATACCTTCTATTGTCGCCAAATGTATAAAGAAAAACCCTAACAGCAAATACTTATTGTAAAATATATAAAGGGCTATTATTATAAAAAAAAATTGTATGTTTTGAAAAGCGAATAATCATATAATGAAATTTAGTCAATATTTTCCGTATTTAAGTAATATTACGGTGGATATTTATATTGAAGATATTGGACTCTCAAGAAATAGTATATTTGAACCCGTCTAAGGCATTTAAAAAAGTCGTTTAGAATATCATTTTCGGTTGAGAATTTACTAAGGATATCTTTTCGCAAAATTTCGACTTGTTAACGTGTCGAAATGAGATGACTATTTACTTCAAATAAAGGGGCTCGGAAAGAACAGTGTGATTTGTATTATTTAATTATTCTATAAAACTTTTTGAGGTTGATGGCTCAGTCCAATTTTGTTCTTCATCAACGAGCGTGTGCCTATTATATTTTAACCAGGGACTTCTTACATTTATTTGACCTAAAATCGCGTAATGAAATCGGTCGAATTCAGGAGTATATCATTTCGTAGATTTAACATGTATTGTATGGGTTTTGTCAACTGTGTATAAGGTGTTAGTGTATAATAGGGCGAAGGTTTCTACTTTTGTTTATTCCGTAACTTTGTGAGCGATTTTGAAAGCGGGTAGTAAAAAGGTTATTCAAATAATAATTAGGTTGTTCAATCTTGGTAAATTAGGTTTCAATACTCTAATACGTGTAATTGGCGTTATGTGAGATTCGCGGGTTAAAAGGGTTATTAATAAAATTTTATTGTTAAAATAACTCTAGAGACTGTGTCGAATTATTATAATAGTCCCAGTGATATTGGTAAAAGTAAAGTTGAGGACGTATTTCAAATAATGTATAGGAACTCTTACTTCGTTGTTAAAATGAATACTTATTTCAAGGACTAGTTATCCAAAGAACTTCTCACACGCGCATTACCTAAAGTCGGATTCTCCTGGCTATACACGAGGTTGAAGTCTCTACTGACAATATTTTGGAACCCGGGTGCCTAGCTGAACATCCGGAGTATCGTTGTGTCGAGCCTTAGCCATCGTTTTTTCTGCCGTACCAAGGTTCTTGTACGTGAATAACATCAACTCCCTTATCTGTGCAACTCATAAACAGGGTTTAGTATATGGTAATTGTTGGAATTGCAGTTAATTACAGTAAAGTCAAGTCAACCATACTTACAGTTAGTTGATTTTACTGATTGCAAATTGACTGTAGTTTGTAGGATTTGACTGAATTGACTGCAAGTCAATTGCAGTAGGTGCCCACTTAAACGTGAGGCACGGACCAAAGAATTTGACTATACAAATTAGCGTGTAGACCGGCTAGCGGTCTACCAAACTTAGAAGGGAAAACATTACCACTTTCAATGCAGCACCAATTACTTCTACCATAGATATTCGAATCGATTATATTGAAACGATCAAGGTCTACCAATACTAATAAATGATTATTCGATGAATCATAGATAAGCTAGGTAAAAGAAGAAGCGACTGTATAGGTACATTTTGTTTAGGTACAGTAAAGGAAAGGTTTTTACAAAGAGTCCCTACAATACTGTATTAGTTTTCGCGGAAGTAAGTAGAAAATACCTTCAATTGTATTAGTTTTCAAACGTTAATTTAGGAGTAGACGTCGGTATCGTCATTGAAAATACCAAGAAATCTTCATCAAACCAGTTTTAGAAGCGTTAAGATTAACCGGCTTCAAGTCTAAATAGTTGTTAAGTTGATAAGTTGGTAAACAGCTAAATGAGTAATATTACAGCTACTACTATTAAAGATTTCAAATAACAAAAATGATCAAGTCCCACGACCTTAAATTATAAATACCAACTTTAATGGCAAATGACCTTCGACCTACATCCCTATTCCTTTACGCCACTCTTTTCCCTCTATACTTTTCAAACTTTGGTACGATAACTTTAAAACACAGTGGAATTGATTCCATTAACTACCCCGCTAGAACAAAGGAAATCATGGCTTTCGATAACATCTTCGCAAAACACTATGATAAAAACCTTTGATTTTCAAACATTGACGAAAACTCAACCCCCAAATACTTTGCTAACGTAGTCGAACGTTTTATCCTCGACTCAAACCCTAATAAAACCGTTTGAAAACCTCGAGTACTTCAAGACTTTGACGAATTGTTTGGAAATTAACCTTTAAATATGTGGAAAACAATGTATAGACAAATTGAGATAAAGACGAAAATTAAGTAATACAACCGAAAATTTGAAGTCCCCGCGAAAAAGATGAATAAAAGAAATCTAACAAACTTACTCTACAAATACTCCATATGTAAAGACCCCTAATAAACTAAATCTAAGTATAAACGTATCGCTAACGTTAATATTCCTCAACACCCATAAATATATTCCTAAAGTTACGCAAAAATCCATATAAATTTTTCAAAACCTTTTGCCCAAAACGCTTCACTGGGTAGTATTAATAAACGAAAAAAAAAATATCAATTCGCGTAAAGTAAGTTTTTAAGTTTACCAGTTAATGAAATAAAAATCTCAGGGTTCCCTTTAATACCAAGAAAAGTACTATTACTTTTCACATAAAAACTATTCAATTATCTTCTTTTAAGCCCCTTAACACGTTTGTTTTCAGCAGGAAAATTAAAGAAGGAGCGGCTTTTCACGAGAGCCTATAGTAAGTATTTCAACTAGTTCTTTCCCTGAAAATTATGTTAAAAGTAAATATTTTACTTACTAATATAAACATCTTTTCTAATATTAGTCAAAGGATTTAAAGGATCTCTACGACCAGTACATTACTTATATCCCTTAATATATTCCTATAATGGATACAAATTATGTGGAAATTATTATGTTCTGTAAAATCTGGGGAGAAAAGTAGAAGTAGAATAATAAGCCATATGAATTCCTCAATGTTATGTTGCGCCCGTTTTTTAACATCTGCCGCCAAATAAGGATTAAACTACCAGTATTTTACTTGTTATTTCCTAATATCCTTACCAGCTAAACCGAAAACTATTACCTTGGATATTTAACTCATTATTTCTTATTTTTAAAAATCTATAACTGTGTCAATAATTATTTCGAATGCGATATTAATCCTGCCTAGATAGAGATAAACTGAAATACCATTAAGTAATCTTACATATTAGATTGTAAAAAACAGTAGGAAATTAAAATAGACCACCTTAATCAGATGTTTAATAAGCTTATGCTTTGATGATAAATAATTAGGAATGTGGAAGCTAGCGAAGACATACTACGCTAGCAAGTTCGCTAGGCTCTTACGGGTTACAAAAACTTTAAATACGCCTTATAATACCTTAACGCCACTTGAAAAAAAAAAAACCAATTGCAGTTCTTGTTACCGACTGTAATGATATGGGTCCCGAACTCGACTAAAATATACCCCCAACCTCTAGAAATCAGCGACGATAATAAAGACCTCCCCTACGTATACTACATCAACCGTAAATACGGCAACACAAGTTAATACGATTAACGAAAGACTGGGACCTGTAGATGTAATCAATAAGCAACATACGAAAAAGAATACTCTCTTTCGTCGAAATCGTAAAGTTAGTCACGTAAATTTACTTTAAATACGGAAACCTGTTGAATTTCCGGCAAATGAAACTGCTAATTAATATGTCACACTACTACCGAACGTAGATATAACCAAGTAATACATCATATATAATACCGCTTTACCTTTAATTAGAAATATGTTTAATGCGTTGAGAATTTTAAAGATAAGAAGGTTAAAAAGGAGAAAATAAGCCTAAAACCATCGATTGACACGAAGATATTATAACTAGTCTGAAAACAACATAATAATTTGTCGACCACGTTTTTTATACCATCTAATTTTTAAAAACCTTTATTGCCATTATAACGATGAAAATCCTGTGCCTATATACCTGTTTATCATTTATAACCACTACGCGGAGCAGGTATTTTAAGTTATAATACTAGACACTGTGGTAATAAGGTATTTAATATAAGGTAATTTTTAATATATCACGTTGTGAAAGGATACTAATACTGTTGCGTAATTTGACCATACGGATGCAGGTAAAGCTAAAGTTAGCTTTCATCTTGAAAATCCAGCTTTTTTTTACTCAATTCGACAACTATTATTATAATTATTAAACTAATTATTTTGCATATCCTGGATTCCACTACCCCATTTCTTCATTACTTTACAAACATAAAGAACCTCGGCGTTCACGCTAACATTTAGACTCATAGACTGGTTAAGGTTGAGGATAACCAAAGATTTCCACTTAATCTAAAATAGGAGTATCTCTGGTTTTACTTTTGAGGACTAGATGTAGTAGTATTGAATCTAAAGGAGTTAGAACTTTGTTAACTATATTGACGGTTTAACTAACCAGCGATTAATATGTTGTACAATTTTTTTTAAAAGCGGCTGGTCACGAAAATGTGGATTTAATAGAATTTGAGGCAATTAAACGGCTTTATCATTATCACCAAACACATTCATAAGCCCTATTAATGTTTAGATTCCTATTGAAAAAAGATTAAGACTTTAACTTTAAAGTCTTTATTGACGTATATTATTTGGATGGCAAGCTAGTAATTTATGATGTCAACTGCACCACGGTTTTCCAAAATGACAAATTCCTTAAAACTATCACTGCGAAGGAAATATAAATGGCACTACGTACTTTATAGATTGATACGTACCTGAAACCTTCAAACGTATCAATTTAAGATAATGGTGCCAACTTTTCCGTGATAAAGTTTCGAGATACTGTTGATTTAATGTGAATTCAATATAAACAGGTTCCCGTTAAAGTTTATTAGGGTATTATTAAAGTTGAAAGGCTTACGAGCTTTTTTAAAGAGCCTACCATATTCTTACCCTAATGATTAAAGGTCTTTCAAGTAAATAGGAACTGTTTGAAATAGTTATAAAAGGCTTTAACAATATCATTAATCATAACGGTCTTATAACAACTTTTCTGGTATTTGGGGCCTACCTACGTATGACAATTGAATCTTTATTATCGCTAAATACCCAGAAATGTATCATGATATACAAAAAAGCTTTAAAGAAACTAAATGAAAAATCGGCACGTTGCCAGATTAACGATACCTTGAAAACCAGAAATATATTATCGATAATAAATATGCTATCTTTACCTTTTCAAGGTAAAGTTTTCACGTAGCGAAAGATGTGCAAATGGGATAGACCGTTTAAGATATTAAATATCGTTAATCTAAATGTGGTAGTTGAAGCCGCCAACAATACTATTACTTTGCCTATTAAATAGTTCAAACCGTATGAATAAAACCTTGAATTGAATAAAGATCTTTACGTTAAAAACGCTGGAGCTAAATAAATCAACCAACACAATCCTGTTGAGCCGATCGTTAATAAAGTAATAGAACGACGACGGTATGGAAAACTACTCAAAAAGAAGATACATACTAGAAACGAGGACGGTAATATAGAGTACAAACCTGGAATGATATACATCATGGAGTAAGTATCTTAAAAAGAAAAGCTTAATGTAGAACTCGCCTTGAAGTTAAGTATTAAGTATATTATTGATATACAAGGCAAACCTTTTTGAGAAATCAACCAAATGAAAATCAACGGTCTTTTTACACAAAAGGTTATTTTATTTGTACCGTTAAAGTAATTTGAACGCTAAAACGTCACAATTTTCAAATCAAGCATAATTTATAAGGTTAAAAGCAAAACCACGAACTTTATATAAAAAAAGTCAAGGCTAATCGCTTTGAGATATGGTAATAAAATTAAGAATTGAATCCTTACTTAATCGCTTATAATCCAGAAGATTAATCAGTATTCAATCTTCGCAATTGCTATCAATTTGATTGCTAGTATAAAAGGTGAGTTTACACTTAATATTTATAGCATAACGCAAGCGTATACGAAATCTTCCACCAATATCCAGCGGATTATACTATTAAAATTGCAGAAAGAACTAACGGCTAAGTTTCTGGTTGACACGGCAATACGTTATATTAAAATTCTATATATACTAGCCAAAACAGGTATCCATTAGTTCCTAACGTAACAAACACACTTTAAAAACAGCCTGTATATGAAAACCTTAACATTCGACCCGTATTTATTGATTGTATCAAGAAAACAATTCATATTATAAGCATATGAATTAATAATTCCCGTTTCCCTGCAAATACTACATTTATCACGGCGAAATGAAGTATCATAAAAAAGTTCAGCTTTTAACAGTATAAGCGGATTAGAACGTTGGCTAAAAGCCTGCAACTTGACGTTAATGGATCGTCAATCTATATTGATCGTATTAAGATAGGCTACGATATACGTAATACGTATATTAGCCTATTGTTATAACCTAAAAACCAACTGCAGACCATGTAATAGGTTAGCGGCCAGCTGCGCCATCAGAAGCTTGATTTCCAACACATCAAGCGGGGATATCTCTTATGTAAGGACCCAGGGTTAGGGTTGGGACAGCAAAGACCGAAAAGCGGTCCAGTCGATACTACATAGGACCGCAGAAAGCGACCAACGACTTCAACGATCTAGTACTGAAGATGTTATGAAGGTCATAGGATATTAGGACAGTCATTACCACATAGATATTATTTCCTTCATAGATCTTCAGTTGTCAATCTAAGTATTCAGTCTACACACCTGAATAGCCTAACGGCTAGTGATCATTCTACAGCACGAATACACATCTTCTTGATATTGCACCTTTGTTACCTCTGCTACCTTACTGCTAACATAAACCCTCTTACACCTTCTATTTACTCACGGGTATTTAGTGTGATCATTACACCTATGTTAAAAAGGGAAAACCACGAGCCTGACGACAATTCATATGGTTAACAAAGCAACATTATAACAATACCTAAATCAAAAAACATATATAGTATATATCCCCACGCTATACTAACTCAAAGTATTATACAACCTAACTTTACAACACAAATATAGTAATTATGAAACAAATACTTCAATAAGTTAAATAAAAGGATTATATAATCAATGAATAATTTGAAAAAAGGTATTAATATAGTTTCAGAAAACTTAACAAAGTCAAGATAAATGATTTATACAGATAAATCCTTTATAAATAATAATAACCCTATATTATAAATCGAGTATTTCACGATAATCGTCAATAAAAAGAAATGTATTATAAGCAATTAACAATTACCGGTAACCTTGTATACTAAACATCCGTCGAAAATAAACGTATAATATAAAACATATTAACTTCAAATATTTATGGAATAATAAGAGGCTTTAACATCGGTATAGCAATAAACAGTATACTAACAATTATTACGAAATAACTGTGACTGCTTTTTATATCTATAGTTATATGTACAGACTCTTGGAACTTTTATAAGTATCCATAAAAATTGAGTACAATTAATGAAGAACGTCTAATAATGGATGTAATAACTTAAAGGGAGTCATACGAAACCCGGTAAATTAATATTTTCTAGTGAATCAACGGAAAAGATAACTCTATCAACGTTATACCTGAGATTACGTTTAATAAAGCCATGGAAAGGTTTGTAGATAACAATATGCTAACCATACGAATCGATAGTTACGTGGACCTTCTGGTACGTAACTTTAAGGAATTAAAATACCTTAACAAATTCGAAAACTACCAGGGTAACGATGTCAATAGTTATGGTAGCGGTGAGAATAGGTAAAATTACTAGCAAAAGGTACGCAATTGGTGAAATATGTAATATACGTAAGTTTGTGACGAACGATCTGTACACAAGAGTTAAAGAACGAAGGACTCGGAGATATGTGGTAAAGAGCCCTGATTGATATCAGTTTTAGTATGAATTGACTATAATTAATAGAGATTTTGCTTGTAGATTAGGGAGGGATTTCAGGGGTCACCACTAATTAGTAGTTAACTACACTAGCATACATCCACAAAACAAAAAGCCGCTAGTATTGAAATATCAGTTAATGACAATATAGTCAAGTTAACTATACTTACAGCTAATTAATTATACTAGTTGTAAATTGACTGTAGTTTGTTGGATTTGATTGTATTGACTGCAAGTTAATTGTAGTAAGTGCCTACTTAAAAGTGGGGAATGGGCCAAAGCATTTAGCCATACAAATTAGCATGCAGACCGGTTAGCAGTCTGCTAAACTTAGAAGGGAAAATATCACCACTTTCAATGTAGCACCAGTTACTTCGACCATAGAGATTAGAATCGACTACGTTGCAACGATAAAAGCCTACCAACAGTAACTGTTTTTCCCACATTTACCTAAGTAATTATAAGCTCCGTATTTATTTTCAGCGCTCGATAACGCCTAATCGTCTTATATATACTCAAAGTTAACGTACTGAACATTCTAAAAAGATAGTATTAATTCAATCATAATAGGTGGTAAAGTTTCAATTCGTTAGATCTCTCTAGTCTACAGGAATTATTAGAATTTGTTAATCGGTAAAAACGATAGAGAGGGGTGAGAATTCGAACTCAGACATAAATGTAGCCTATTCCATCGTTGAAACAACTTCGTTATAAACACCCTTATTAACAGCATTTAAAATAATTTACGTTTAAATGCGAAGAATTCCAAATTTTGAGAATTAACTTTAATAAGCTTAAAAATTCGCTATCTAACCGTTCAAAATCTAAGTCAAATGCCTAATATACATGTCGAATGGGCGTTAACATTTTCCAATATAATAGGTTCCTTATACACGTCAAAAATATCAAAGCCTTTAACGAAACGGACGGGAAAAACGTCGTTAAAGTCCAGTATACCCGTCTTTTCCTAAGTATTATCAAACTTATTTACATTGTATATAATAAGATCCAAAAAAAAAAGGTTATTGCGTAACGGAAACGGATTATTGTTCTAAACCACTTAATCGGAAATCATAAGACCACAAGCAGAAAGTACGGTTCGAACGACGTTTTTACCAACAAAGTATTAATATATACTAATATGATAAAACTCGGCTGTACAGTTCTTTTTTTCTGATATCATCCTTAACTCAAACTTTTACTATTATTTTTGAATTATTACGGGTATTATTAAACGTATAAACCTTTAACCTTTTCGATTGGAAGCCATGAAATGATTAACGTGAATAAATTTAAATGAGCTAAAATAGTTATTGTATTAAAAATCCAACTTATATCATGCCGAAACATATTTCCTTACCGGATCTATGGAATTAGAACACCTGATTAGGCTAGTACTATGACAATTAATATACTATTACAATTAACTGTCATCGTGAAACTAAAATTGATGTTTTTATTTATAGTTTTGAATTACTCTTTATAATCAATAAAAATTAAAACAATTTCATAGGTTTTCGAAATGGAAAAATCAAGATTATTAGACCCGTATAAATATTTCACCTATATATCAACGCGTATATATCAATCAAAACAATATTAACTGAAATTGTTAAAAAAATCCTTTCATTACCTTAAAAACTTCGATGAAGTTTTCTTAAAAAGTTTATATAAATTATGCAAAAAAAGAAAAAGAACATTTCCCTCGTATGTACATGAAAATAGACAAAGTGCAACTAAGGTCTCGCTAAAACAGTAAAGTAATATAAGTATCGTCTTTTTTTTTAAAAAAAAAATCTAATAACAACGTTGGAATAGCCAATAACAAACCCCGTAAATATATTTTTACCGACCCAATAACTATTGGGCTCAGTTATATACTTTAAATGAGAGTGTATTCAAGGAAATACATTTGAATGTTAGGTTCAAGATCTATTAGAACCTTAATAATAACCTCTAGATCCGCCTTTTTTTTACCGCCATTTAAAGGTTTGTATGTTATAAAGAGTGGTGTTTTGGATAATTGCAGGCAAAACCCTATTGTCCCCTTTCTAGCGAGGAGGTTTTTTACGTTGTTAAAAAAAAAACCGGTATCTAATTTCAACCTGTTACGTCGGTTTACCTAGTTTCTCTAGCTAGTGAAACAAAGGGTTTTATACCAGCGGTCTTTAGGAAGGTCGGTATTGTGGAGTATTTTAAGGCGATAAGCATAAACGATTGAAGAGTCCCTTTAATCTGGTCGACTTACATAAAGGGAAAAAGAGGTAAAAGCTTAGGCTCAAACCTAAACTCATTTGATTATAACCTTAAACTCTTATCCGCTATGTTATTGACAACATGCATCGCAATACGCAAAGCTAACGCGCGTTCTTGAATACCGTCGTAACCGTTGAAACAAACGACGAAGGTATTCATAGTTTACTTGTAGGCCCGGTATATGGATTTTCGAATCTTCAGGTCGCGCCTCTACGCATTGAGGTACCTATGAAGGGTTTCGATATTAAAACATTAAGATCAGTATACAGCTACGTCCTTTTTCTCCACGAGCGGTCCAGTTGCCTGGGGCTTCTGCTAAGGCTCTTTTAAAAAAAAAAAAAAATAACACAAGTTGGGCATCTTTTGCAGGCGCACCCAGGGCACGCAACGTCTATTTGGCTCTTTTAGCGTTAACTATGACGGGATTCATTAAAGAATTTTTCGGCAATGTTAAGTAATTGTATACATTTATAGTAGCCGTACCAACAATTGTGGGGGCTGCCCATAAATGTATTAGGAAGAATGTATCCTGATGAACGGCTTTATAACTTTCGTACATAACATAACAGTAATAGCAAAGGTTAAACCGGCGGTAATAAGAATGCCGATAACGTTCACAACTAAATTTTTAATTGCAGTATACTCTTACGCGATAACTAAGAAAATTTTATAATAATAATTGTAAATATTTTACTAGCTGGAGTTAAACGGCGCGTTACTTAAGTTAATTGAGCTAAAGTCTTACGTAGAAAAAATACGGCTTCTATTTTCTATACGGCGTGAATAACTACATAATCCGATACTATTCTTTTAATTACGCTGAATATACAAACAATTTCGACAAAAATGTTAACACAAAAGTTTATATTAGTATCGCCTATAACTTCATCGACTTTAAAAAACCTGTAATGTTTATATATTATTAAAGATAAACGTAGAAATTTATATTCATTCAATCACATAATTTATCTGAAACTTATTCATGATTTTACATTCTTAGTGAATTCATTTAATGTTTGAATTGCATTAATCAACACTTCGTGAATATAGATTGAAAATACAATAAAGTTATTTCCAAAAACGTTTCTATCCAATTATAATTATTGCATTTTTGGGCTACAGAAATATAATGAAACTACCCAGAATACTACTATTAAAAAATTACAACTAATTTTCCATACAACTTATTTAAACGTCAACCTCGATGAATATGAATATTGTTGGAATAGCAGTCAAATGCAATATATTCAAGTCAACTATACTTACAGTTAGTTTATTGTACTCACAGAAAATTGACTGTATTTTGTGGAATCTGACTGGACAAACTGCAAGTGCAGTGCAGTAGGTGCCCACTTCAAAATGTAGTATAGGCCAATTCGTTTGGTTATACAAATTTTTGTTCAGACTGATTAGTGGTCTGCCAAACTTAGAACCAACAACTCATTAATCAGAACCAATTTTCAATGTAACACCAGTTACTTCAACCACAGTGATTTGAATCGACTACGTTACAAAGATAAAGGCCTACCAATACTGATTAGTGCTTATTGGGTTAAGTATAGGTAAGCTCAGTAAATTAAGAAGTTATTTTCTGGTTATTACGCTTTATTGAGGTAAAGTAAAGGAAAGGTTTTTGCGAAGCGCCCTTATAGTATTATGTCGTTTTCGCGGCAGTACGTAAGAAACTCCTTTGGATTGTGCCGTTTTCGCGGTAATTGAGGAGTAGGCGTCGGTATCATTATTAAAATACTGAAGAGTCTTTATTAAATTAGTCTTAAAAACGTTGAGATTAATTACCCAAAAGTTGTTAAGATTTCTAAGTCGCTAAGTTGGTAAATGGTTATGTTAATACTATTATGACTATTATTATTACGGGTATTATTATTACAAATTTCAAATCGTGCAACCGATTAAGTTTTACAACCTTTAATAAATACTAATTTTAACTGTAAACTTATAACTTACCTTCTTATACCACTTTATATTGATTTTTATTTCCCTGTATCTTTTAACTTTAGTTACGTTGGTTTCACAACGTATTAGACTTAGGGTCATTACTGAATTTCTTAGGAAGGAAGTAATTAGAGCGTTTGGCAGTATTTTCGAAAATAGTTATAACAAAAACCTTTGGTATACGAACGTAAAAGAAGACTTCCCAACTGAATATTTTACTAACATAATCAGTCGCTTTATTATCGACTTAAACCCTATCGAAACCAATTAAGAATTTGTTTCTCGCGACGATTTATAGGAATAGTTTAACGACTAAACCTTATAAATGTGGGGGAAAATAGATAAAAAAGTCAAAACAAGAATAAAAACCAAGTTATATAGCTGAGGAGTTGAATTCCTTGCTAAAGAAGGAAAATAAGGTAGTTTGATAAACTTATTTCATGAATACACTATATATAGAGACATTTAATATATTAAAATTAAGGATAGAGGTATTTTAAGGGATACTATTCCTTTGCGGCTTTATATACGTTCTAAAAGCCCTTTGAAACCCCAAATTGATTCCTTAAACCGTTTCATATAAAACTTTCGACAAATTAGTATTATTAGTCGTAAAAATTAATCAATTTATATACCAGAAGTTTTTACGTTTATTAGTCACTTAAAAAAAACCTCGATATACCCCTCAACACTCAGTAAAGTATTACCAATTTTCCCGCAGAGGAAACCCTAAAGTCCCTTTCCTTTAGACTTTTTAACACGTTTAGTTTAAGCAGTCAAATTAAGAAATCAGCAATTTTACGCGCGAGCTGACTATAGGTACGATTATTGGCTATTTCTTTTTCATTTGAGTTAAAGGTAATTATCTCGCCTACTAATACTAGTATCATCCTTGGTTAAAAGATCCAAGAGATCACTACGGTTAATATATTACTTTTCCTATTCGACACGTTTTTATAATGAATACGGATTATACGGAAATTAATACGTTCGTTAGGATTCAGGGGGGAAAAGAAAAGTAAAACAGTAAGCTGTGTAACCTTTTGGGCGTTAATTTGAGCCCGTTTTTTAATATTTTCCGCCAAATAAAAGTTTAATTACCAGTCTTTTACTTGTTTTTTCCCAGTATCTCCACCAGTTAAGCCGAAAACTGTTACTTTCGGTACTTAACGAATTACTTTTGTTTTCGTAAAATTTACGATTGCTTTAAAGATTCCTTGAAATACTATGTGAATTTTTCCTAATATTACAACGACTGAAGTTTTATTAAGGAATTTCATATATTAAATTATAAAACAAGTCGAAGAAGAAAATAACTCTTCTTAATTGAATATTTCATAGGCGAATATTTGACTAATCAATAATAAGAAACGTAGAAATTAACGAGGAAATACTTTATTGACAAGTTCGTTAAGTTATTACGGGGTATAAAAAGTTTAACTACACTTTATAGTGCTCTAATGACACCTATATAATATTTTGTAACTAATCAAGCATTTTTTGGCAACTGTAACGGTTCAGGTTTCCGGCTTAATTTGTATATATCCCTAAATTTTAAATTTACTTATGACGAAAATAATTTCCTTTACGTGCATTACATTAGCTAAAATGACAAAGAAACTCACTAGTACAATTAAAAAAATGTATGGGATTAGGTTTGTAGCTAATAGGATACGTAAAAAGGAGGATTTTTAAAACTATTAGGCAAATTTACTTTAAACGTTAACAATATTGGATTTACGGTAAATAAGATTATTATTTAATATGTCATACGTCTGTTAAAGGTAAAGATAAACTTGTAAAGTATTATATACAATTTTCTACAACCATTATTTACGATTACATTAAATACATCGAAAACTGGAGATTGATTAAGGTTGAAGAAGAGGAGAATAAGTTTAAAATTATTACCTCATATAAAAATACCGTTACCGGGTTAAAAATAAAGTAATAACTCGCATACTACGTCTTTCTCTACCGCTTGATAAACAAAAGCCCTTATTATGATATAATGATAAAGACTATGACTTTATATATATGTTTACTATTGAAATCCGTTACGTAAAACGTGTGTTTTAGGATATGATATCGGGTATTAAAGCAATACAGTATTTAATAGGAAATCAATTATAACATCACGCGTTAGGAATGTATATTCATACGGTCACGGAACTTAATAACACGGATATCGATAAAGTTAAGGTCAGTTTCAACCTGAAAAAATACCTTTTTTATTAAAGTCAACGACGATTACTATTATCTTTGGCCTTATTGTTTTCCATTTTTTGAAATCCCCCACACTTTTCCTTTTTTACCTTAAAACTATGAAAGCTATCGGTGTTAACATTAACTCTTGGACTCATAAGATAATTTAGGTTAAAGGCGGTAAAAGATCTATATTCAACCTTAAATAAAAGTATTTTTAATTTCACTTTTAAGGTTTAAAAGAAATAGTATTAAATCTCATGAATTTGAATATCGTTAATTATATCGTAAGTTTACCCATTAAATCACTAATAGGCTTCATAACGTTTTAAAGGCGGTTGATTATGAAAATATAAATTTACCGGTGTTGAAGGTAATTGAATGGCTTTATTACCATTGCCGAATATATTTACAAACCTCTTTAGAGTTTCAATTCACTTTAACAAACAATTTTAAGGTTTTTATAAACGTATTTTAATTCAACAAAAAACCAATACTTTACGTTATTAATTTTTCCACGGCTTTTTATAACGTTGTTATTTTTTCAATTTATTGTGGCGAAAAACCCGTAAAGTATATCACGTGTTTAATGAATTAACATGTTTCTGGGGCCACTAAATGTATTAATACATAATACCGATATAAAGTTTACTACGAAAAGGTTAAATTGATATTGAATCAATAAGAGTTTAGTATAAATTGGATTTTATCCAGGTTCACTAGGGTATCAATAAAGTTAAAAAATGTATTTTTTACTAAAATCTTACGTTATTTTTACCTGAAAGATTAAAAGATTTATAAGTTAAAAAACACGACTTAAAATATCGGTGCTGGGCTTTGAAAATACCGTTAATTTTAAAGATCTTATATTAATTTTATCAATATTCTGGGACTATTTACGTATACCAATTAAGTTATTATAATCGTTTCATACCGAAAAAGGGTTATAATATATTATAAATGTTTGAAGGAATGAAAAAATAAATTAGTACGCCGCTAAATTAATATCGTTTTTAATATTGAAAACGAACCTTTTTTAATCAACGTAGTATTTCTATATTTTTAAAGTAAAATCTTTATATAACAAAAGTTAGGTAAATAGGATAAGTCGTATGAAATCTCAAGTATTACTATTTTAAATATTGTAATGTAAACTACTAACGGTCATGTTACTGTTTAGATAATATAGGGTAAGCCGTATGAAATACCCCTGAAATTTGATAAAATTCATAACTTCAATAACCTACAAATTAAGCGAATTAACCAATATGATCCTCCCTAACCGATCATTAACAAATTAATAGAACTTCTACAATGTAGAAAACCACTTAAAAAGTATATATATTGAAAAGGAGGATAACGATGAGAATTACAAACCTTGAAGGATATACACAACGACGTAAGTATTTCAAAAGGAAAAGTTTGACAAAAAAACTTGCCCTTGAGCTATGCGTTAAAAACATTAATCATAAACCGGGTGAATCCTTTGAAAATGCAACTAAATGAAAATTAACGGCCTTTTTAACTAAGGGGTTGTTTAATTGGTGAGGTTAATGAGGTTTAATTACTAAAATATTATTATTTTAGGGTCGAAGATAATTTATGAAATGAAACGTAAGATTATGAACCAACTATACGCAAGGTTATAATTAATTGTTCAATATATGGTAACAAAGGTAAAAAATGTATTTTCACCTAATCACTTATAATGTAAAATATTAGCTAATGTTTAATTGTTATAATTACTACCAATTTAAATATTATCATAAGCGGTTAATTTAAATTTGATGGCTGAGATATAAAGTAAAATTATACGTAATTTGGTTCCTATCTTCAGCGGATTATGTTATGAAAATTTCCAAAAAAAAAAAAAAAAAACCTAAAGGATAGGTTTCCGGTATATATAATAATCCTTTATATCAAACATTTTTCGTATTAACCGAAATAAACGTTTCTTCGTTTTTTACGTATTGAACGTACTTTAAAAACAGGCTGGGTATAAACCCTTGAATGTTTAACCTTTACCTATTAATCATGAAAAGTAAAAACTTCGATCTCGTAAGTAAATAAATTAACGATACCCCTTTCTCGGAAATATTAGGTTTATAATATCGAAACAACGTACTATAGAAAGGTTAAACCTTTAAAAATGTAAGCCAATCGAAATGTTAGTTAAATTCATATAAATTAACTATAATAAATCGTTCATTAGTATTTATAGTATTAAGACTAAAAACACCAACGGCAAGTATATTAGTTTACGCCAAAAATGGTAAACTACGAGTTCAGCAACTATTGACAAGGCCAACAAGATGAAATCACAATGATATCTAAAATAAAATGCCCCTATAACCTATATTACCGAATTATATAAATCTAGAGCATCGTACAACTTATGTATTACGGTATAAATATAAAACCCACAAAATGAAACTTTTAAAAAAATTGAATAAAAGTATTCAATAGTAATAAGATGATTTGGAAAGTGGTGTCAATATGATTTTAATTAATTCAACTATAATTGAATTAATAATGGTTACAAAGGACTTATTTACCAATAATACTGACTTAACATCGTAAATTAAGTTTTTCATAATATTCGTTAACGAAGAAAGGTTTAAAGGGAAATTTACGATTATTCAAAACCTCATATACTAGATATTCGACATATATAAACATGTAATACGAAGTATATTAACTTAAAAAGTTTGAAACATGATAATAAGCTTTAATATCGATATAATCACAAACGGTAAATAAATGATTATTACCAAATAATTAAAACTACCTCCTATATTTATAATACTATATACAGAGTCCTGGAGACGTTACGAATATCTATTAAAGCTAAGTATAACTAATGGAAAACGTTTAGTAATAAACGTAAAAGCTTTGAAGAAAGTCTAAAAAGTTTGGAAAATCAAAGAATTCCGATGAATCAACATCAAAGATAACTCCGATAACGTTATAAATAAGACCACGCCTAATAATGCTTTGGAAAGGTTAATAAATATTAATACGCTAACCGTATAAATTAAGAGCTACGAAAACCGCCTAGCATGTAATATAAAGGAACAAGGATGACTTGGCAAGGTTTATAAATATTAATACGCTAACCGTATAAATTAAGAGCTACGGGAACCGCCTAGCATGTAATATAAAGGAACAAGGATTCCTTGGCAAACTTAAAAACTAACAAAGTATTAATATTAATAACAACAAAGTTAAAAGTAGCAATAACAATACTATTAAGTTCAACTTTTAGCAAAAGATACTTAAGTAGTAAAATTCTTAATACGTATAGGCTTATGGTAAAAACCATGTATACGGGAGTTGCAAAACAAAGGACCCGAAAAAGTAAAATAAAAGGCTGTAATCAATGTTAAGTTCAATACAAATAAATCTTAATGAATAGGAGTTTGGCTTATTAATTAATGATAGATTTAGAAAGTTGCTATTGATTAATAATAGGCCACGCTGGCATACAACTACAAAACATAATGCAGCTAATATTAGAATAATAATCATATATAATATATTTAAGTTAACTATACTTATAATTAGTTGATTATACTAACTATTAATTGACCTTATTTTATGGTATTTAACTGAACCAACTACAAATTCAGTGTACTAGGTACCCACTTCAAAGTGGGGCATATTCCAAAGCGAGTTGCTATATAATTTAGCGTGTATATCGCTTAGCGGTCTACCAAACTTAGAGTTAACAACTTATTAATAAAAATTGATTTTCAATATAATACCAGTTACTTCGACCACAGTGATTCGAATCAACTACGTTATAACTATAAAGGCTCATCAATACTAATTAGTGCTTATTAGAATAATTATAGATAAGTTAAGTAAAAGAAGAATCTAATTTCTAGTTGTTACGCTTTGTTTAGGTAAGATAAAAGAAAGTTTTTTCCGAAAGGCCTTTATAGTATTATGTTGTCTTTGAGGCATAAAGTAAAAATTTCCTTTGAATTATGTTTTTTTTTTCGCGGAAATTTAGGAGAAAACATCAATATCGTTAAAAAAAAATACTAAGAAATATTTATTAAATTAGTTTTCAAAGCGTCAAAATTGATTATTTTATATTTTTAAGATCGCTTAGTAGTTTAATTGGTAAACGACTGAGTTAATACTTTTGTGTCTATTAATATTATGAATATTAATATTACCAATTTCAATCGTGAAAACAATTAAGTTGTACATTTTTAATAAAAACTAACTTTAACGGTAAATGTACAACTTACCCTTTTACACCACTTTTCATTAATTTTTTCCCGTACATTTTTTTATATTTTAGTCACAATAATTTTAAAACGTATTAAAATTAGGTTTTTTTTTTCAAGTTTACTAAAAAAAAAAAAAGCCTTTAACGTTTTTTTCTAAAAGAGTTATAACAATTACTTCTGATATACGAACGTAAACAAAAATTCCCCAATTAAATAATTTATTAAGGCAATCAGCCTCTTTATTATCGACTTAAACCTTATTGAAACCAACTGGAAATATGTTGCCCTTAACGATTTTTAAGAATGGTTTGACAACTAGACCTTGGAAATATAGAAACAAAAATTCAAGAAAAAAAATGAATGCTACTTTATATATCCGAGGAATTGAACTTTCTATAAAAAAAGGAAAAAAAGTAACTTGACATATATACTTTAAGAATACACTAGAAAAAAACGCCTTGAATGGATTAAAATTAAAGATGAAGGTATATTCAACAATGATGTTTCTTACCATTTTTATATACATTTATAAGACCTTTTGAAAACTTGAATGAATTATCTCAATCCTTTTACATAAACCTCTCAATAATTTAACATTATAAGCTGTGAAAAACTATTTCATTTATATGTCGAAAGTCTTTAATTCAATAATTATAAAAACCTCGATATATCCTTTAATATAGAAAGAAGTATTATTAAGTTCCCCACGGCGGAAGCCCTAAAGTACCTTTCTATTAGTCTTTTTAACACGTACAGTTTTAACAGTAAAATTGAACAAAGAGAGATTTTACGCGCGAACTCACTATAGGTACTATCATTAGCTTTTTATTTTGAAATTCTGTTAAAGTTAATTATACCAAATACTAATACCAGTATCTTTTTGAGTCGAAGCATCTGAAAGGTCCCTACGATTAGTATATAACTTTCCCCCATTGATACATTTTTATAATAAATACGGATTATATAGTAATTACTACGTTTTTCAAGATTGGGGAGAGAGGAGAGAAAAGCATAAAGGTGAGCTGTATAACCTTTTCGACGTTGATTTACGCCTAATTTTTAATATTTTCCGTTAAATAAAAGTTAATCTACTAGGCTTTTATTTGATATTTTCTAATGTTTTTACCGCTTAAGCCGAAATTTACTACCTACGGTACTTGACGAATTACTTACTTTTTCGTCAAATTTACGATAGCTTCAAAGGTTACTTTAAATACGGTGTGTTGAAATATTATTACATGCAGTGCAGTAGGTCAACTTTACTTACAGTAAAGTTGACCGTACTGCAAATGTATTGATTTGTGTGGACTTACCGCATTGGGTGTAAATCGAGTACAATACGCTGCACTCTACTCTAGGGCATAGACCAAGCAATTGGCCATAAAAATTACAGTGTAGACCAGCTAGAGGTCTGCCAAACCTAGAACAATACATCCACCATCTGATCACACAATACTACTGTTACTTCGACTAATCAAATCGATAACATTGCAATGTCTAAATCCCTACCAATACTAATTGGTGCTTAACGGGTTAAGCACAGATTGGTTAAGTGGAAAAAGAAGATACTTTCAGGTTACGCTTTACGTCAATAACGGCGGCTAGAGTAAAAGAAAGATTCTCACGAAAGGCCTCTATTAGTACTGCGCCAGTCCACAACGGCAGGAAAATAAAGAAGACTTTTGGGTTGCATCAGTCCATAATGGCAATCTGAAAGTAAGCGACGGTATCGCTATTAGATAAAATCAAGAAATCTTTATTAATACTTCTTAAAAACGTTAAGATTGACTGTTAAAAGTCTCAAAGTTCGGCAAGTTGGCAAACGGCTAGGTCAGTACTACTACAGGTGCTACTACTACAAGAAAAACAACTAAGTTTCTACACCAAATAACTTTTAATCTTCGCCCTTTACCACCAACAACAACCTTTAACCTTACCCTTTACACTAAAACCTTTGACCTACTTTACTTCTTTTCACTTCCCCTACATCAAGGTAATTGTCAACTTCGTTACTTTAAGCGAAAACACCAAGTTACGCCAAGAAAGCCACGTTACACGATTTGACACCAAGTAGCCAAGTTCCCGCACGACTACACACCCAAGATTACCAAGTCCCTCGCCCTACACGCCCTCTAAATCTTATACAGGAAAAAACTTTAACATGTTTAATATAAGCTTTTACTTTAAAGTTATTACTAACCCCGTTAGTAAAGAAGCAGTTAAGTCGTTAAGAGCTGCCTTTATTAAATACTATAACTATAACCTTTAGGGGGAAGACGTTAACAAAAAGTTAACCGAAAAAAATCTGGATAACTTCGTCGGCTATTACATTGTTAAGTAAGATTGCGGAGAAGAACGTGACCGCGGTAGCCTTGCTTTTCGTAAAAACCGTAAATTTTTCAACGATTGAACTATGAACATATTAAAGAAGATTTAGAAAACTATTAAGTTTAAGTTAAAAGATAAACTTTAACGCCGAGGGATTTACGTACCAAAGAAAGAGTTTCACTAGGCTTGTGAAAACTTTGGTTAACCTGGTCTAACTTGAAAAAAAAATACCCTTAAGACTTACGGCTTAAAAGAAAAGGCATTAAGGAACGTTAACGGCTCCATATGCGATTTAAGTGACCTTTTCTTTACCTTTAGCTAATTTAAACCTCTTTACGAGCTGGTGATAAGGAAACTATTAACCTGTTAGACAATTTAATACCTTTACGTAACAGTGCGGAGTACACTCTTAGTGGAAGCCGAGTGCGTAATGTAAAGGTCGTCAACTCGACCAAAAGTATTAATGTCAGCACTTTATACTAGTTAATTAAACAAGATCGTCAAGTCTTTTAAAGTCGTTAGGTACCACCTCCCTCTTATCATTTCACTTAAAGTTGCCAAGTCTCTTAAAATCCTTCCCCTTTTAGATTTGCCTATATATGAGAGCCTATAATAGGTTTTACCATAGGACTTTACCCCTCGAGCCAAGCGACTGGCAATTACCCTTAATATCATGCTTTAAAACCTTTAAAGCTTAAACTTTTAGGAAACATCATTTTAGGCTAAGATAACTATCGAGACCTTCCCCTAAAACCTGTCCAAATGATTAACATTAATCACAAGTTTTTCACGGATTTCGCTAAGATTTTAAATAACATATAGAAGTATAATGGGAAGCTATATAACCTCTTCGACTCTAAAATAATGCCCTTTGTAAACATTTGTAAATAGATAAAGGTTCACTTTTTAAGTTTTTACTTATTGATTCCCAAAATCTTCTTAGGGTACGTTAAAGATTATTACCTAACATTTTTTACTAGAGATGCTACGTTTCGCGAGATCT
The DNA here is from genome assembly GCA_038502455.1 of Anisogramma anomala. Lineage (NCBI taxonomy): Eukaryota > Fungi > Ascomycota > Sordariomycetes > Diaporthales > Gnomoniaceae > Anisogramma > Anisogramma anomala. Next base: position 30,563,126 of record JASMMZ010000003.1, on the reverse strand, counting down.
GCAATAGCATAAAAGGTTACTTCGAATACTATATTCATTTTACGCAATACCATACAAATTGGGACACTATGCGCTAGACTATAATAATAGCAAAAAAGAAAAATGAGGAAATACTAATAAACGATTTTAATAAGATGTTTATTGAGGTAATATTATGTCAGAAAGTCATAGAGAAAGCCTACGTTGGTAAAGCCCCACTTAGCTAACAGGTACAGGTAGTAATTACGGGTGTTAGCGAGTTTAAATACGCATTATAACGTCCAGAAGCCACCTGCGAAGGTTTTTTTTAGCTAGTTACGCTTCTCGTTTACCACCGTAATGCCTCGTACACCAAAATCATTTAATATATACTCCTAAGCCGGAAACTTCCTTGATAGGAATAAAAAAGACCTTATAATGGTTAATTACGTTGACTGTAAGTACGGGCGCCTATAACGCTTAAGGTCTAGCCCACCGACTACAAACTGGAGGTAACAGCTACGTTGGCGTTAACAAAGCTAATATTTAGGCGGACTTGTTAACCGTCAATATTATCATCGTGATAATGGTAAGAGATATTAAATTTATGGCAAGTTTGGCTGTTAGTTAACTCGGTATCCACCTTCCTAAGGTAATAAAAAAAAGGCAATATATTACGTCTAATACTCCATTGCTTTTAAAAAGGACTAATTAGATTAAATCGTAAAATTTGAGGGCGACAAACCAATTAATAACGTTAATACCCCTAAGCAAATTAAGTGGTACGAAAATACTAATTTTGATACAGCCCAGTAACTAGCCGACCACGTTTTTTTATACCGTTTAGATGGTAAAAACCCTTACCTTTGCTTTAACTAAGCCCTTAACCATTTATACACCTTGAATCTTCGTGATCGTTATACAAACTATACGTTTTAAGGTATTATACCAGACATAGGGGCAGTAAGGTACTTAATAGGAGGCTATTCGCAATATATAACGTTATGGAGGAAAAGTATCACAATTACTAAAACCAATCGTCACGGTACTAATAAGGCTAAAGTTAGCTTTATCTTAGGCGAATAACTATCGTTATTAGGGATAACGGTAGTTTAAACTGTTATAAACATAATTACGTTCCACATTTTTAAGTCACCTACCTCTTTTTTACTTTACTTAAGAGATATAAAAACCCTTGGCGTGCACGTCAACGTTAACGTAAACGAATTGGTTAAAACTATTAGAGGTTTCCACTCGCCTTTAATTGGAGGCACTTATAGTTTCATCTTCAAGACCCAGAAACAGTGGTTTTAAACCTAATGGAGCCAGAGATTCGTCAATTAAACCGGCGGTTTTACCACCTAGTCTTTAATAAGTTATATAAAGTGTTAAAGTCCGTAGGATATAAAAATATGGAATACTTTTCCCTAAAATCCATCGAAAGAATTTGTTATCATTCTTGAACGTATACCCAAGCTCCTTGGAGATTTAAGTTTACACTAAAAGACAATAAGGACTTTAACTGAAAAATCTTTATTAATATATTCTACTTGTATAATAAGCCTGTTTTTCACATCGTTTACTTTGCAACATCTTTTTGCAAAGTCAAATTCCTAAATTCCTTTTCGGGAAAAAATACGTAGGACACGCTAATGATATTTTGAATTAACAAGTACCTGGGCCTACTTAACGTTATCGTCCACAATACCGACACCAACTTAACAGCGGCAAAATTCTTAGAAGATGCCAAGATAATAGGTATTTATAAAAACAGGAGTCTATAAAAGCCCACTAAAGCATTAAAAAGGTTAAAAGGGTATACGTACTGCTTCACCGAGCGTATAATATCCTTACATTGGAAATTGGAAGCTTTACGGATCCAGAGGCACGCTTATAAATAGTAGTGAAAAGCCTGAACGATATTGTGGGGCCTAACGGCTTAATAACAACGCTCCTAGTTTTTAGAGCGTACCTACGCCTAATAAGTGAATCTTCGCCCTCGGCAGGTACTTAAAAACACGTTGTGGTTTATAGTAAAGCTTTGAAGAAACTGCGAAGAGAATCGTCACGCCGCCAGATTGATAACACCCTTAATATCAGGAACGACCCTTTAACAATCGACGTACTTACTTTGACGTTACAAAGTAAAGTCTTCATATGGTAGGTACCGGTCAAATAAAAGGGCCCATACAAAATATTAAGTATCGCAAACTCCAAAGTATTTGTCAAGATTGCAAACGGCCCTATACTTTTTTAAACTACTTAGGTTAAGCCCTATATTAGGGCTACTAATGATAAACACCCTTAAGCTAAACGACTGATCCAATACGAATTTTCTCCACATGTTATCAATAAGTCGATAAAACGCCTTTAACTTAGACGACTCCAGAAGAAAAAAAGGAACGTTAAAAAGAAGAAATACAAACCGGGCCTCATTTATAATACTGTTTAGGTAAGTAAAAAAGAGAAGGATAACGAAGATTTTGCATCAAAGCTTCGAACGTAAAGAATTATTAAGACTTCTGTCAAACCCTTTAAGGAAAGCGATAAGGTCAAAATTGACGGCCTATTAATTCGAAGGGTTATGAAATTCATATTAAAATCCGATTTTAATCTTTAAACTTCGAATATAACGTTTTTAAAGTCGAGGATTATTTACGAGGTTAAAGATAAAACTATGTGGCTTTTATACGCAAAATTACATTTAATAGCTTGAGGATACGGTAATAAAGGTATTTATTAGATCTTTATATAATCTTTAACGATTTAAAAGATTATTGAACGTTTGATAATCGCTTTAATAACAAATTAACTAGTTAAAATTAAAGTTAAATTTATGTTTAACAGCTGTAATATAACGTAAGTTAATACATAGTTCATAACGGATTTACAAACAATCGTATAATTAAAATTACTATAAGAACTTCGTTTCATTTACCTTTTAGGCACGGTAATGTGTTGTATTAAGTTACTATACGAATTAAGTAAAGTAAGCGTTTATTAGTTCCTAATTTATTAGTTGTACTTTAAATTCTAGCTGGCGATAAAGTATTTAACGTACAACCAGTATTTACTAGTAACGTAAAAATCTGACTTCGATGTAGTAGGCATTTAAATTAACCATATCTTTTTCGTTAAAACGGCCAGCTTTATAATACTAAAATAGAAAGTAATTGAAGACTTTAAATTCTGAAATTATAAGCCGGTAACAACGTTATCGAAGGGTAGTTAACTTAACTTTAATAAATCGTTAATCCGTATACTTGGTATTAACACCGGCCTTAACTTTGATTAAAAATGCTAAGTTGTTATTTCAATTATAATTGACAAGACTAACGTAATTAAGGCTTAACGATATTTGTAATAATATGTCTAGAGCAGTTATATTTTTACCTTATATTAATCGAAAGCCTTTTACGACCTATTTATCGCGGTGTGAACATAAAAGCTAACGGATAAGGATTTCAACCAACTAAATGAAAGGTTCGAGGGGAAAATAAGAAACCTGGACCGCGGAATTAATATGGTTTTAATCGACCTATTAAGGGCCAAACTGATAATATTTACGGATGAGTCCTTTGTAAATAACACTGATTTATCTTTATAGACCGGCTTTTTGATAACCCTCGTTAATGAAAATAGGCGGGAAACCCAATTTAATATGATTGGTATCCTAATTTACTAGACTTCCGTTAAATATAGGAGGATTATACAGAACGTGTTAGCTTAGGAGGTCTATGGTAGAATATCCGATTTTAACGTAGGTATAACACTATAAGAAATCCTTGATATTATTACCAGACAGTTGCAAATTACTCTTATCCCAGTGGTAATCTATATTGACTCGAAAAGCTCCTTCGAATTCCTTTTAAAGCTTGGAACCACTAGTGAAAAACGCTCAATAATCGACGTAATAGCACTTCATAAAGCTTACGAAGGGAAGGAGATTAAAAGATTCCGATGAGTCGATGGCAAAAACAATCCCTTCAATTATATAATGAAGGCGGCGCTAAATAAGGCCTTAGAAAGGTTTGTAGATAGCAATGGGCTAACTATACGTATCGAGGGCTATGTTGATAGGCCGCCGAGAAATCCCAAATTACGTAACGGCGAACAGGAATTTATTGGCAGACTGGAAGACTGCCAGGGGATTGATGATGGTGATCTATTTAAGTGGTACAGTTGAAGTGGAGGCTTGTTAAAGCCTGTGCCGAAAGAACTTTTTGTAAGAGTTAATAAACTCGAACCTTGGAGCGGCGGTATAATTAAGGTCAAATGGGGTCAATTTGCATGTAATTAGGTATATCCCAGTATGGAAGTCAACTGAAATTAACAGGAGTCTGGCTAGTTAACAAGGAGGTAATTCAGTGGTAACCGGAAAAGATCAGTTGGCCACACTAGCGTGCGCGTACAAACTCAAAAGCCGCTGGTGTTGGAATAGTATTACATGCAGTATAGTAGATCAATTTTACTTACAGTAAAGTTGACCGTATTACCAGTGTATTACTTTGTACGGATTTACCGCATTGGGTGTAGGTCGAATGAAGTACGTTGCACTTCACTCTAGGGTACAGGCTAAGCAATTGGCCATACAAATTACAGTTCAGAACGGCTAGCGGTCTGCCAAACCTAGAACAATACATCCACCATCTGACCACGTAATACTACTGTTACTTCGACCAATCGAATCGACAATGTTACAACGTCTAAAGCCTTACCAACACGGTGTTGATTTTGCCTAATATTATACCAATTGGAATATTATGAAGTGGTTTCATATATTGAATTATAAGAAAAATACGGAAAGTAAAATGAACTTTTTAATTGAATGTATAATTAGTTATAATTTTACTAATAAGTAATAGGGAACGGGGAGTCAATAATGATATACGTCGCTAATAATTTCGCTAAGTTCTGAATGGTTATAAGAAGTTTAAACACGCCTTATAGTGCATCAAAGCCACCTGGAACGGATTTTTTAACTAATTACCCTTTTCTTTGGCAACCGTAACGACTCGGGTTTTCAACTTGACTAGTATATATCCCTAAATTTTGAAATTTACCTATAATGAAGAAAATTACCCTTACGTGCATTACATTAACTATAAGTACAAAAGGTATCATGAGTATGGTTAATAAAAGGTATGAGATTAGAGCCATAGCTAATAAACCACATAAAAGAGAGAATTTTAGGCCTGTTGGGTAAATTTACTTTAAACGTTAAAAATATTAGAATTTGTGTAAATCAAGCTATTATTGAATAGTTTATACGGTTATCAATCGTAAAGATAAACGAGTAAGGTATTATATATAATTTCTTTTTATCTTTATGTACGATTACGTGGATGACATCGATAACCGTAGAGATATCAAGGTTAAAAAGGGGTAAAATAAGCCTAAAATTATCGATCAATATCAAAATACTGGTACCGGCCTAGAAATAACATAATAATTCGCCGATAACACTTGCTTATACCGCCTAATGAATGAAAACCCTTATCGTAAATATAACGATGAAAACACTAGCTTTATATACCTATTTACTATTTTAAACCGCTATGTTAAGCTGGTCTTTTAAGATATAAACCCGGATATTAAGGAAATACGGTATTTAATAGAAAGTTATTCGTAATACGTCGCGTTATGAAATAATAATAATATGGGTACGGAACCTGATTGTACGAATGTCGGTAAAGTTAAGGTTGTTTTTAACCTTAAAAAGAATCTTTTTTATTGGAATTGACGACAATCGTTATTAACGTTAGTTTTATCGTTTTTTATATTTCAAAATCCCTTACGCCTTTCGTATTTTGCCTCAAAGATAAGAAAAATATCGGCGTTATGTTTAACGGTTAAATTCATAAAGTAGTTTAGGTTAAAGGCGTTAATAGATGTATAGTAAAACTTAAATCAGGCTATTTCTAACTTTAGGTTTAAGGGTTAAAAGTAATATTATTAAACCTGATGGAGTTAAAACGTCGTTAATTATATTGTTACTATGCATCCAAAACCTACCAAGTTTTATAAGGGTTTGAAGGCTACTAGTTATAAAGATATCTAATTGCTATAATTAAAGGTAATTTAACGGCTTAAATATCATTGTAAAATATATTTTCAACCCCTCTTAGAGTTAAATTTAAGTTTAAATTTTAACTTGAAGATTTTCGTATTCGTGTTTTGATTAAATAATAAATTAATGTTTTATGATATTAACTTGTTTATGGCTTGAGATAATGTTAATTTTTCAATGTTATTACAACAAGAACAAAGTGGAGAATATTACGTATTTTGCGGATCAATACGTACTTAGGGTCATTAAACGTGTTAGTTTATGATACCGATATTAACTTCATTGCAATGAAGGTTTTAAAAAAATCAGTCGATAGGAATTTAGTGGAAATGAGTCTTCATTCAGGTTTATCAGGGTATCGATAAGGTCGAAAAGACCTAAAACTTTTTACGAAAATCCTTCGATATTTTTACCTTAAAAATTCGAAATTTCATGAATTGAAGAGCACGGATTTCAATAACAGTAAAAAGCTTTAATGATAACGTTGGCCTCAACGACCTTATACCAATTTTTCTAATATTTAGGGCATACTTACGTAGAAAAATTAAGTTATTATTATTATCAAATACCAAAAACCAGGTCGTAACATACAACAAAACTTTGAAGAAATTAGAAAAGAAATTGATATTTTGTTAAGTTAACGACGTTTTTTATATGAGAATCAAATTGTTAATGATGAACTTTTTCTTTTTCCCTTTTAAAAGTAAAGTTTTTGTATAACAAAAACTTACCAAATACGGGAAGTTGTCTAAATTATTAAATGTTATTCACTGAAATGTGGTCATTGGAAGTATTGAAGAACCTATTAATTTTAGAAATATATGTTTAATCTGTATAAAAAAAACTTTTAAATTTGATAAATATTAAGACGTCGATAAACTTCGTATTAAATAAATTAATTGATATAATCTTCTCGAACCGATCGTGAACAAACGAATTAAACGTCGACGGTATCAATATCAGCCTAAAAGAGAATATATAGTAAAAGAATGGACGGCGACGAGGAATACAAACTTGAAATGGTATATATAACGACTTGGGTGTTTCAAAAAGCATGGTTTAACTTCAAGCTTACCCTTAAACTACGTGTTAAAGATATTATTAATACATCGAGTAAGTTCTTAAAAAAAATGATTGAGTAAAAATTAACGGCCTTTTATATAAAAGGTTATTCAATTCATGGTGTTAACTTGATTTAATAAAGGAAATATTATTACATTTGAAATGAGGATCATTTATGAAATTGAGGATAAAATTACGAACCAACCTTACGAAAAGTTTAAACTAATCATTTAAAGATAAAATGAAAAAGATAGAACCTTTATTTTTACTTAATTTTCTATCATCTAAAAGATTAGCTAACGTTTAATCGTCGTAAGTACTATAAGTTTGACCATTAATGTAAGAGGGTGATTTATATTGAATGACCGAGATATACGGTAAACTTTAATATAGTTTGTCACCGATTTTCACTGTATTATATTATGAAAATTACCAAACAAACTAAGGGATAAGTTTCCGGCTGGCACGATAATAAATTATATTAGAAGTTTATATAAATGAGTTGAAATAAACGTTCATTAGTTTTTAACATACCAAACGTACTCCAAAAAACGGTTAGATATAAAGACTTTAACGATTAACCTATATCTATTAATTACGAGAGATGAAAAAATTTCCATCGTAAGTATATGAATTAACGATACCATTTTCCTCGGTAATATTGGGTTTATTGCAGCGGAATAACGTACGATTAAAACATTATACCTTCAAAATTGTAAGCCAATCGAAACTTTAGTTTTTTAAATACAATTTAACTTGAATTAATCGTTAATTTGTACTTGAAATATTAAGGATAAACAGACCCACAGCACGTATATTAATTTACTTTAAAAAGAGCAAATCACGGGCCTAATAACTATCTGTTATAACCTAGACATAGGTTGGGCCAAGAAGCAGGCCAGTATGCAATACTGCGCCACTAGAAAGCCTGAAGTCTAGAATCAGGCGGGGAAGTTCCCTTATGTCAGCAACCCCGGACAGGTAAGGACCGATGGGACCGATAGCGGTCCAGTCGATTATACAGGACCGATGGGACCGACAGCAACTCCAGCAGTCCAGTACTAAAGACGGTATGAAGGCACAGATATATAAGAACACGGTTATCACTATACAGATAGTATTTCCTTCATAGCTTTTCAGTTGTTAATCTAAGTATTCAGTCTACACACTTGAATAGCCTAACGGCTAGTGATCATTCTACAGCACGAACAAATATCATCTGATATTGCACCTTTGTTACCTCTGCTACCTTACTACTAACATAAACCCCCTAACACCTTCTATTTACTCACGGGTATTTAGTGTGATCAAGACACTATCTATAAGGCTAACAAGGCAAAATGATAAAGATTTCTAAAATAAAAGACCTCAATAGCTTATATTACCACCTAATACCAATAGAAGGTATTGTACGACATGTTTATTACGATATGAATATAATATCTATAGAATGGAGAATTTAATAAGTTAAATAAAACATTTTAGTAATAATTAATCAATTTCAAGAAAGATATTGAAATAATTTCGGTTAATTTAACCATTACTAATTTAATGATTTCTACAAATGAGATATTTACTGATAATACTAACTTTATATCGTAAATTAAGTTTTTCATGATTTTTGTTAAAGAAAAAAGGTTCAGAATGCAATTGAAGATTACCCAAAACCTCGTATATGGTACATAGGTTAAATATCAGCGTATACTACTAATTATATCAGCTTTTGAAGTTTATGATATCATGATGAACTTTAATATCGGTATATTAACTGATGAAATATTGAAAAGTATTATCAAATAACTAAATTTATCTTCGATTCCTGTAGTAATGTATACATGCTTCCGAAGCTTTTACGAATACCTACTGAATCTGGGTATAAATAATGAAATATATGTAATAATAAATATAATAACTTGTAAAAATGCATATAGAATACATGAAATCTACTTTTTTAGATTAATTGATGGAAAAAATAACCCCGCTAACGTTGTGACTAAGACAACTCTTGAAAACACCTTAAAATGTTTGCAAATAATAATAAGTTAACCGTATAAATCAAGGGTTACAGGAATCACCCGACATGTAATATAAAGGAACGAAGATTCCTTAGCAAACTTAAAAACTGCCAAGGTAGTAATATTAATAGTAACGGGGGTAAAAGTAGTGATAATAATGCTAATAAAATTGAACTCTTAGTAAAAGTTACGTAAGTAATAGAATACGTAATACGTATAGGTTTATGATAAACACCTTATGTATAGGATTTGAAAAAACAAAAGACTACGAAAAGTAAAACAAAGGGTTATAAATAATATTAATTTCAATACAAATTAATCGGAATCAAAGGAGTTTAGATTATTAATTAAAAATATATTTCAAAAGTTCCCTCCAATTAATAGCAGGCCACGCTGGCATACAAATATAAAACAAAATGCCGCCAGCGTTAAAATAATAATCAAATGTAATACAATCAAGTCACCTATATTAATAATGAATTGATTGGACTGACTATAAATTAACGGTAGTTCATAGGATTTGATTGGACTCATTACAAGTGCAGTGCAGTATGTTTTATCTTCAACGTGGGTCATAGGCCAAAGCGTTTGGCTATAAAAATTATTGTGCTGACTAGTTAGCGGCCTGCCAAACTTAGAACTTACAACCAATCAATCAGAACCAATTTTCAATGCAGTACCAGTTACTTTAACCAGAGTGATTCGAATCAACTACATTATAATAATAAAGGCCTACAAACAAATATTATGTATAAATTTACATTATCTTTCATTGATAGAATGATATTATTTTAAGGAAGTTATAAATGAAAACAAAACCCGTATTTTGCTTTACTTTAAAGTATGTCTTATTTTCGAAACAAAAGGATAATCCAAAGTATTTAACAATCATAGTTCGTATTGAAATAAATGTTTCCTAAAGATGTAAACCCTACATATTTTTGCGTGATATTCCGACAAACGGGTAGAAACTAAACCATTATTGCGTACTTCATATCCGTTATCTTCTGAAATATGAATAAAAATTAACCTCGAAACAAATTGTTATTATTGATGACATACCTCCGGATATTTTGAAAAACTTTATACTGTTGGTAGTCCTTTATCTTTACAACGTAGTACATTTATATCGTGGTATAAGTAACTTGTATATTGCATTGAAAGTAGTAATGTGTTAATTCTAAGTTTGGTAGACTGCTAGACGGTTTGCACACTAATTTGTATAGAAAATTAATTAGCCAGTGCCCTAACCCGAAGTGAGCACCTACTGTACTTAACTTGTGGTTAATGTAGTTAATCACACAAACTACAGACAATTTTCAGGCATTACAATCAACTAAATATAAGTATAATTGACTTAACTTTACTGTAATTGACGGCTATCCCAATTTAAACCTTTATTTAATAAAATATGAAAAACCGAGTTGTTTTTATATTACTGAATAACAGATTATAAGATCATTTTTCAAAATGATAATGAAAAAGAACTTTTGAAAATCCCTAAAAATTAATTATATGGGATGTCGCAGAAAAAGCTCCTAGCATTACGTAAAATATCAATAATTTAATAAATTAAAGTTATAGTCGCGTGAATATATTTTTGATAGCTACCCTTATAATTTTCAATGAAAAACGTAAAAGCGAACTAAGTTTTCACAACGATTGCCAATGGTTTAAATTTATAATGAAAGTCGATCAATACTCTCTTTTTTTATTAAAAAAAACCTTTTGTCAACATTTGATATATTAAATGTTTTCCTAACCCCAAATTTAAAACCGGTTTTTATAAGACGAGTATTAAAAAGGAGACAAGTCAAGAATGAATTTAAGTATTTGTTTCGGATTTTTAGAATGATCAAATACCTCTTTTGACTTTTTCAACGTATTGATCATTATAAAATAATATAGTCATCATTCAAGTTGTATTACACTACATTTGGAATCTTCCGATGTTAACGACATATTAATTCAATCAAAAAAATCCTCTATTGTTGGTAGGGCCTTATATCGTTGCAAAGTTGTCGATTCGAATCGTGGTCGAAGTAACAGTAGTATTGTATTGGTCAAATGGTGGATGTATTGTTCTAGGTTTGGCAGACTACTAACTGGTCTATACTATAATTTTTATGGCCAATTGCTTGGACCATTCCCTAGTATGAAGTGCAGCTTACTGCACTCGACTTATACTCAATGCGGTAAGTCCACAAACAAATACACTTAACTTGCAGTACAGTCAACTTTACTGTAAGTAAAGTTGATTTACTGCACCGCATGTAGTACTATTCCAACATCCATGATTATAAAACTAAAATTAAAGAAGAATTCAACTTACTGAACCTCGTTTCATTTAATTTTAATATATTCAAATGTAAATTTAGCTTTTATTAAATCAAATATTCAGGGTATATTGTGAAAGAAGCGGTCGAAATACAAGTAAACCCGAAAAAGTTACACATCATCCAAAACTAAACAGTATTCATCCCGAAATTATGAAAAAGGTTCTTTAATTCACTCATCTTCATCGTTATCTTCTTTCAAATTACTCCATAATTTCCGAAATCTTTATATTGTTAATTGAAAAAATAATGTATTTTTATTAAAGGCTGAAGAAAAGAGCTGTTTGAGCGGCTTAAGTTTTTGTTTTTCGCAAAACCTATACTCGTCTTATAGGATATCAAATGCAAAACTTTACTAAAAGCCGACTGTTTTTAATGGGCTTTTAAGACTATTTATTTTAACACGAAAATAAAGTACTTCACCTTGTAACGTATTACTTCCATCATTTATGTCTGCATAATATAATTATAAAATTCATAACAAGAGATCTTTTAGAATATGAACTGTTTGAAAGTATCGAACTTGGACCTCTATAGCATGATTATACCGTTTACCGTCTTTAATAACCATAGAAACTTGGAATAATTTATAATAACGATTTTTTTAAAACCAATCCATTGGTTGCAACGTCTCTTCTAATCATATTTTAAACTTGTTTACAATAAAGGAACGAATTACCTTCAATTCAACGCATCATTATGAAAGAGCTAAAAATGTTTTAAAGACCTGTTTAATTTTCGCCTTTTAACCCGAGAATTACGGATTATTTACCCCGAATAACTAATTACCTTCTGATTCAAAATTCTCTCGCTCTTTACCATACTATCGTCGACGAATTCATTCCTAAAAACTATAAGCTTTTCATAAACGATTATTTTTAAAGAACTAAAATGCTGCTATTATCTGTAAAGTTGTATATTTTTGTTTAATTCGTATAATACGCCCAAATAATAATCATTTTGACATTAATATTCGCATTAACAATGATTAAATATGTACGGTATTTATTTTGAAACATACAGTAATCGATAATCAAGTTTGATATTTTCGAAACCGTATTTAGGTCCCCGTTACAAACTGTTTATTGTCGAGTTAATTTAAATTACTTTCAATTCGATTATTATCGACATCTTTAGATGTAACCCCATTATTGATAAACTTTTCAAAACTTATGCTTAATCTAGGTTGCTTTATATTATTCGACTTTTTTACCGTAATTATAATAATTGTTGGTGGAATATTTATTAATGATATTGTTGAAAGGAACTTTTTAAACCGTTGTCGGTTTCCGAACGACTTTAGAATAAGTTATTTGTTAACTTCATAATCAACCTCGTTTTGAAAGAAATTAACAACCCACGTTACCTTATAGTCATTATAAATAGTTTGAATGAATCACTCACCTTATATTTATAAAGATTATAAACGTTGAAACTTGTTTAAAGAGATTTTTCAGTGATTATTGGTTGTTTTATAAGTTTCCACGCACATTAATTAAGAAGTATAGCTTTACTTGGACAAATAACTTTTCAACACGTCTTTATAACTTAATAGCAAAGGATTGATTGTGAAACAATACATTTTACCTCGAAATATATAGCGTTGCTGAACTAGTTAAACTGGATTTTCTAATATTTTCACGTTTCTTTATTATTTATAAGAATTCAACTCGAGTCGTTTACTTTTCGGTTCATAATTAACGTTAAATAATAAAGATATTACGATTATCATCATTATCTCGGTTTCATATAATATATAATTATTTTACTAACTTTATCTAATCAGGTAAACGTTTTATAATCACGGTAACAAATTCTCGCGCAAAAGCCAAAAAAGATTACTTAAATTATTCATAACATAACCAAATTTATATAAATATTACAGGCTCTTGATTGGAGATAGCAATCGCTAGGGATCTAGCCCGGGCGATTACCATGATCTTATGATACTCTCTCTCATACTGCTCGCGAGAATGTCTACGTTAAGTGACTAATTATATGACAAAGACACATCTTATTAATATATCTATACCAGCTTCTTAGTAAGGGCCCCTTTTCTTTTTTCATTAAAGATTATAAATAGTATTCGACCACTTTAAGCAACAGCTCTAATTTTTTTCTTTTATATATAATGCTTGACCTTTTCTTCTCCAACAGTATTCTAGTTAATTTCGAGCTGCTATAGTTTAGGATCATTTCTTTCAACAACTCGAGCTTAAACCTTCAAGCTTAAAAGCAATTCCTTAACGTGCGCATCCAAAACACACTCCAAAGTATTATAATCGTATAATATAACGAATTGACCGCCTAATAAAAACTATTTATCGAAACCTTATTAACGAATATTATTAATAGGAACTACTCTATTTTCAATCATATTTCATATATGAAGCAATATGTCTTAAATGTATTCGTTACAATTATAAACATAATACAGTAACTCGAAAACGCTACCGGTACATCTACATTATCAAAACACCTTTTTACTGGAAAAATTACTTTTTGTATAACTTCAGCTAAATATTAACCTTATAAATAATACCGATACAATTTCCGCGTCGTTTTATACTAAGGGTTATTTTTAATTGCTCAAAAAGGATCATGACACAAGAAACTAATCCAATTCATATTACAAGACCAATAATGAACGTCATAGTATTAATTGTTGACAAACTAAACGTAAACCCTTTAATTAAGCGGTAAAGTTTTTCAATGTTAAATTACGGATTTTTTTGTAAACTATTACAATATTACGGAAATTTCATTAGTATAAAAGGATTCTTTTTACGTTATTTCTTAATAATGAAGGGGAATAATGAAAAACTTTATAAAACATTATTACGCTCGCAGTAAAAACTGTGGGAGTAACGACTCTAATGCTTTTATCATAATATTGAGCGTTTATAACTACAATATTATACGGTAGGAATCGTTATTATTAAACTTACGAGTTTAAAATAAAGCATTCGTAAGTAATTATACGTTTTTTAAGGCTTAAGAAACTTTACTAATTGAAATCGTTGATATGATTTAAAAGTATTGCGTTCAGTTCGTTAACTTTAAAGTAGTTATTAATCATACCTGAGAAAACACGCCATTTCCTCTCGATACACCTAAGGAATATAATAAATCATTTTCCCGTATTTAAGATATTGAAGGACGACTTTATAACTTTTGTATCCAATACAAAAATATTAGTAAAAATATAATAATTGTTATTATAATGGCGATGAACTCCATAATATGTCTATTAATAGTAATATATATGTATGAGATAACTAAAAAGATGTTATTATAACGGATATAAACGCTTTACAAACCAACATTAAACGGCGCGTTTATGTTAACTAAGTCTAGCTTTCGCGTCGTAGGGATTACGGTTTCTATTTACGATGCGACAAAATTAACTACAGAATTTGAATATATTCCATAAATCCCGCTTAACAACAGAACGACTTTAACATAAAACCTAATACGAGCATTTACTTCACTACCACCAACAACCTAAGCAACCTTTCCAAAAAAAAAAAAGTGTATAATTTTATGTATATTTACTTACAAAGTTTCAACGTCATTTAATTCAACCTAAAAACTTACCCATAATTGATCAATGATTTCCCGTTTATGATGAATTTACATGATAATTTTATTTGATTTAATAACGTTTTTGTTGGAATAGTATTACACGTAGTGCAGTGGGTCAACTTTATTTATAGTAAAGTTGACTGTAGTGAAAGTTGAGTGTATTGCTTTATGGAGACTTACCCCATTGGGTGTAAGTCAAGTGTAATACGCTGCACTTTACTTTAGGGCACGGGCCAGGCAATTTGCCATACAAATTATAGTGCAGACCAGCTAGCGGACTGCCAAACCTAGAACAATACATCCACCATCTGATCAATGCAATACTACTGTTACTTCGAAGACCAATCAAATCGATAACATTGTAACGTCCAAGGCCTACCAATACTGATAAGTGCTTACCTGTCTATTAGGTTAAGCATAGACAAGCTAAGTGGAAGAAAAATCTACTTTCCGGTTGTTACGCTTTGTGGCTACGGCTACTAGGGTAGAGGAAAGATTCTTGCGAAGGGACTCTATTAGTACCGCGTTTGTGCTTAACGGCAGGAAAATAGAGAAGACTTTTTGGGTTACATTAGTCCTTAACGGCAATCTGAAAGTAGGCGACGGTATCACTACTCTAAAACACCAAGAAATCTTCATTAATCCTTTTTAAAGACGTTGAAATTAACTGTTATAAGTCTTAAAGTTCAGCAAGTTGCCAAACAGCTAAGTTAGTACTACTATAAGTATTACTACTGTAAAAACTACCAAGTCCCTACACTAAATAACCTCTATCGCTAATAAACGACCTCTGACCTTACTCTCTACACTAAACCTCTGCCCATACTTCATTCTTTTCACTCCTTACATCACTTTAATCATTAAGTTTGCTGCCCTAAGTGAAAACACCAAGAATCGCCAAGTTGCGCCAAAAAAACCACGTTATACGACTCCACACCTAAGATCACCAAGTTCCTTGCCTTATACGCCTGTTACGATGTCTGCCTCCAGCGCCCACTTTGAAGCAATTACCGATCTAGCCCGGAAAGAATCAATTAAGGCCCTCAGATATCTTTTCACCAAGTTTACGACGACAACCTCTAGGCGCTAGATGTTAACGAAGAATTAACCTAAAAATACCTTACTAACTTCATCGAAAGCTTTATCGTTAAACATAATATTGATCACGACCCTGATCGTATATTTAACAGATCTTTCGAGTTTTTTAAAGACTAGATAATTAATATGTAAGAAGAAATTTAAAAAGGGGTAGAGTTAAAATTTAAATTCGAATTAAAAAAACGAGGGGTTTTCATTTAAGTATAAGGATTCAAAACATTAATCCAAGTTCTTTTCAACTTGGCACAGCTTAACTAATACTTTTCAAACACATATCCTAAATTAAATGGTATTAAAAAACCTTACCGCCCTTATACGCGATTTAGGGGACCCCTAATTTACCCTTAACTAAGTTAAACTTTTTTATACGTTGGCGATGAAAAACCTGTTAACCTATTGGTCAGTTTAGTACCGTTACATAATAACGCGGAATATGCCTTTGGCGGCGGTAGGGCGCGCAAAGTAACGGCCGTTAACACGGCTAAAGGTATTAATATCAATACTCTACATCAATTAATTAAATAAGATCGTCAGGCCTTCCAAAAACTTTAAGTACCTACCGTCTCTTAGCAATTTAATCGTTAAGACCCTTAAGAACCTTCAACCTTTAGATACATTAACGCGTATAAACCTATTATAGGCCCTACTATAGAACTTTACCCTTCGTTCTAAGTAACTGGCAATTACCTTTAACATCGTCTTTCGGAAGTACTAAAGCTTAAATCGCTAGGAAACACTATTTAAGGCTGGGATAATTATCGCGACCTTCTTTTAAAACCTGTTAAGATGGTTAATATCAATTAAAAACTTATAATAAACTTTATCAAAATTTGGGATAATATTGAAAAGTACAACGGGAAGTTTTACGACCTCCTAGATACCAAAATAATAACCTTTCTAAATATCTGCAAGTAGATAGAGGTCCCAACCTTTGGTTTTCACTTATTATTCCTAAGAAATCCTAACAAATTACGTTAAAAACTACTACCTAACCTTTCTAAATAGCGTTATTACGTTTCGCGAAATTTACAATAGCATAAAAGGCTACTTCAAATACGACGCTAATCTTACGTAATACCATATAAACTAAGCCACTATGTGGTGGATTATAATAATGGTAAAGAAGAAAAAGGAGGAATTACCAATGGATGTTTTTAATCAAATGCTTAACAAGTTGATAATATATTAAAAGGCATTGGGAATGGTTCACGTTAGCGGAGCCACGTTGCGCGAACAGGTACTGGTAGTTATTGCGGGCGTTAGTAAGTTCGAATACGCCTTGTAATGCCCAAATTCTACCTATAAAGGCTTTTTTTATCCAATTGCGTTCCTCGCTTGCCATCGTAATTGTATACATACTAAATTCGCTCGATATGTATTTCCAAGCCGGCAACTTCCTTAACGTAAATAAGGAAAACCTTACGGTGATTAATTATGTCAACCGTAAATACGGGCGCCTACAACGCCTAAGGTCAGGCCTATTAACCTTGGCTCCAAATTAGAGATAACACCTATATTAGCACTAACAAGATTTAAGCGGACTTATTAACCGCAAGTAATATCGTTGTGATAATGATAAGAAATTTTAGATCTGTAATAAGGCTGGCTGTTAGTTAACTCGACATCCCCTGCTGAACGTAATAATAGGAAAACAGCTTACCACGTTTAGTATCCTATTGTTTCGAAATAAAATTACTTAAATCAAATGATAGACGTTAAAGGCAATAAGCCAAATAACGTCGTTAACGCTTTCAAGCAAATTGAATGGCACGAAGATACTATTTTTAATACGACAGCTTAATAATTAGCCGACTATGCCTTCCTATACCGCTTAGGTGGTAAAAACCTTTACCTTTACCCTAATTATACCTTTGATCCCTTATATACCTTTAACCTTCTCTATAATTATACGGATTATACGTTTTAAGGTATTATACCAAATATTAAGGCGGAAAATTACTTAATAAGAGGCTGTTTATAGTATATAGCATTACGAAGGGAAAGTATTACAGCTATTAAGATCGATAGTCACAATACTAGAAAAACTAAAGTTAGCTTTAGCCTAAACAAATAATTATCGTTACTAGAAATAATAGTAATTTATACTATTATGAAAGCGATTACGTTTTATTTTCTTAAGTCTCCTACCTCTTTCCTGCTTTATTTAAATGATATAAAGACTTTTAACGTTAATGTTAACGTTAAAGTAAACGAGTTAATTAAAAATAACCGGAAGTTTTTACTTACTTTTAAGTGGAGATATTTATAATTTTATTTTTAAGGCCCGAAAGTAGTAGTATTAAACTTAACGAAGCCGGAGATACGTTAATTAAACCTTTACTTTAAGCATTTGACTATAAATAAGATGTATAAAGTTCTAAAGTCCACAAGGTATAACTATATAGAATACTTTGCTCTGAAAGCCATTAAAAGACTTTTTTACTATTACTAAAGTATACCTAAGCCCCTTAGAAATTTAAGTTCATACTAAATAACGATAATAACTTTCATTACGAGATTTTTATTAATGTGTTTTACTTGGATAACAAGACTGTTTTTTACGTCGTTGATTTTATAACTTTTTTTACGGAGTTAAGTTCCTCAAGTTCTTTTTAGCAAAGGATACGTGGAAAACATTAAGGATGCTATGAATTGACACGTACTTAGGTTTACTTGATGTCGTCGTTTACGATGTTGGCATTAACTTTACGGCGGCGTAGTTTTAAAAAGATACTAAGATAATAGGTATCCAGTACAAATAGATACCTGAAAAAGCCTATTAGAGCATTGGGAAAGTCGAAAGGATATATTCTCTACTTCTCCAAACTTATAATATTCCTACGTTGGAAATTGAAAACTTTATAAATCTGGAGGCACATTTACAAATGGTAGTGAAAGGCTTTAATAACACCGTGAGCCTTTACGGCTTAGTGCTAACGTTTTTGGTTTTTGGGGCGTATCTACATCTAACGAGTGAATCTCCACCCTCGGCAAATATTGAGAAATTTATTGCGGTTTATAACAAAGCATTAACAGAACTACTAAGGGAATCGATACGCCGTCAAATTAATAACGCCCTTAACACGAGGAATGTTCCTTTAGCGACCAACGTGCTTGCTTTGCTATTGTAAAGTGAAGTTTTCGTATGGCGGGAGCTGGGTAAATAGAAAGGTTTATATAAGATATTAAGTATTACAAACTTTAAAGTAGCTGTTAAAACTGATAAAGGTCCTATATCCTTTCGAACCACCCAAGTTAAGCTTTATATTAAGGGTATTAAAAATAAAAACTCTTAGTCCTTCCAAGTAAAGCGACTGAGCTAATTCAAACCCCTTTTACCTGTTATCAATAAGCCGATAAAACGCCATAGGTGTGGACGACCTCCGAATAAAAGCTATAGCATTAAAAAGAAAGAATATATACCGGGTTATATTTATAATATTATTTGGGTAAGTAGGAAAAAAAGGATAACGAAAACTTGATAGTGAAGTTTAAAGTATAAGGGATTATTAAAACTTCCGATAAATTTTTTAAGGAAAGCAATAGGGTCGAAATCGACAACCTACTAACTCGAGATGTTATATAATTTGAATCGAAACCCGATTTTAACCTTTGAAACCCAAACGTCACAATCTTTAAGTCGAAGATTATTTATGAGGTTAAAGGTAAAATTACGGGGCGGCCGTACGAAAAGTTACGATTGATCGCTTAAAGATATAGAGATAAAGATAAATATAAAATCCTTATATAGTCGCCAACAATTAAAAAGATTAATGAACGTTTGATAGTTATCCTGGTAACAAGTTTATTAGTTAAGGCTAAAGGTAAATTTATACTTAATAATCGCGATATTAAGTAAGCTTATACATAATTAGTAACGTACCTATAAAGAATTGTACTGTTGGAACTTCCGTAAGAGTTACGTACTATTTACCCTTTAAAAACGGTAATGCAATGTGTTAAACTACTATATGAATTAGCTAAGGCAAGTGTTTACTGGTTTTTAACCTACTAGTCGCATTTCAAATCCTTTTTAGCGATAAAGTTTTTAATATACGATCAGTATTTATTCATAACGTAAGAAAAAGACTTCGGTATAATAGGTATATAGACTAACGATATCCTTTTTATCGGAACAGCTGGCTTTGTAACATTAAAATAGTCAGTAATCGAGGACTGTAAGTTTTGAAATTACAAGCCGGTAATGAAATTAACGGAAAATAAACAATTTAACTTTAATAGATCGTTAATCTGCATACTTAATATTAATACCAGCCTAAGCTTTCTTCAAAAGGGCTCAGGCGTTATTTTTATTATAATCGACAAAACTAAGGAGACTAAGGCTTAACGGTACTTGAAATAACGTATATGGGGTGGCTATATTATTACATTATGTTAATCAAAAGCCTCCTACGATTTATCTATTACGATATAAGCATAAATACTAACTGATAAAAACTTTAATCGACTAAATAAAAGGTAAGAGTAGCAAATGCGGAACCTGGACCACGTAATTAATATGGTGTTGATCGACCTCATAAAAGCCAAGCAAATGATTTTCATGGACGGGTTGTTTATAAATAATATCTACTTGTATTTATAGATTAGCTTTTTAATAACCCTCATTAACGAAAATACACAGGAAAATCAATTTAGCATTATTGGCAACCTAATTTACTAGACCTCTGTTAAATGTAAAAGGATTACACACAACGTGTAAGTATCGAAAGTTTATGGTATAATAACGGGATTTAATATAGGTATAACACTGTGGGAAACCCCTAACCATATTATCAGATAGTTAGGCATTCCTCTTATTTTGGTGGTAATTTATACCAACTTAAGAAACCTTTTCGAATGCCTTTTAAAACTCGGAACCACTAGTGAAGAACGCTTGATAATCTACGTAATGATACCCCATAAAGCCTATAGAGTAAAATAAATCGAGGAGTTTCTATGGATAGATAATAAAGACAACCTTACTAACGTTATAATAAAAGCATCACTAAACAAAGCTCTAAAAAGGTTTGTAAATAGCAACAGACCAACTATATATATTAAGGGCTACGTAAATAGGCCGCCCAAAAAATCACGTAACGGTAGACAGGGATGTGCTGGAAGATTGGAAGACTACCAGGGAATTGATAATTATGATCTGTTTAAATGTCATAGCTGAAGTTACGAAAGGCTGTAGCGAAAGAACTTTTTGTGGGAGTTGATAAATACGGACCTCGGAGTAACGGAGAAATTAAGGTCAAATGGGGTCAATTTGCATACAATTGGGTGAAATTTAGTATGTGAGTTAACTGGAATTGACAGGGGTCTAGCCAATTAACGAGAAGGCAATTCAGTGGCAACTGGAAAAGATTAGTTAGTCACACTGGCGTGCGCGCGTACAAACTAAAAAGTCGCCAGTATTAAAATAGTATTACATGTAGTACAGTAGGTCAACTTTATTTATAGTAAAGTTAACTATACTGCAAGTTAAGTGTATTGCTTTGTGGAGACTTACTGCATTGGGTGTAAGTCGAGTACAGTATGCTCCACTTCACTCTAAGGCACAGGCCAAGCAATTAACCATACAAATTACATTGCAAACTGGCTAGCGAACTGCCAAACCTAGAATAATACATCCACCATCTGACCAATGCAATACTACTGTTACTTCGAAGACTAATCGAATCGACAACGATGCAACATCTAAGGCTTACCAACAGTTTTGATAAATATGGGTTATTAATATGATAAAGTTGTTAATAAATGACTTACTTACTGATTACAATAATCGCGCATTTTGATTTCACTTTAACGACTTAACGAAGTGACTTGGCACGCTGTCGTTGCCGATTAACAATTTGTTTTTTTTATAATTTATTTAAACATACATTTTCATAAGTATCGATATTTTATTCAAATCCATATTGTTATCCGCTTATAATATAATGTTATTTTGGGTGAACGTTGAATAAAATGAAAGTAAATAACTTACGCCGTTTTAAAGTACATAGAATTTTCAGAATGAAGAGATAAATACCGTATGTGGGAAGATGCGTTTTTACTTATATAGAAATTATTTAAATGTGTAAACGTTATGGTATTTAATATAATACTTCAATGAGTATGTAAAAAAAACAAGCCTTTATTACGTAACTTCTATCTGTTTTTAAAGTCATTCATAAAACGTTGACTATAGATCAAACTATGACTTTTAACGATAGAACTCCAAATATCTTTAATAAATTTAAAACCTTTTTCCACGAAGTTTTTCGAATCAAAGCACTTTTTCATCTTTTCGAAACCAATCACAAATTTATTCTTCATAAAGATAATTATGGCTCACCTGTAAACGTTCTTTAAGGCTCGTTATACGTAATTTTACAGGAATAATTTCTGGTTCTATAGAAAATACTCACAGAATTACTAAGTGATAATTATATTCGATATAATAACCTTTAAAGGGATATAACCGCAATTTTTATTAAAAAAACTTAGAATCGGCCTACGTTTTTACGACAATGATGTAAAACATAACGATATTATTAAAGACAAACGATACTGTTTCTTTACATTTAAAAATGTTTACTAGTATTTCACGTGCTAAATAATTTACTCGATTCGATATAAAAAAAGCTTTTGATAAAAATTGTATTACAGAAATCGAGTAATGAAAAAGTACGTTTCGTACCCGTTTTCATCTTTTCAAATAGCAAACTATTTCTTTTAGCCTTTCTAGCGCATCAATAACCTTCTAACGATACATTAATAACTCTTTATATTAATATTTCAATATTTTTCATTCCGTTCATTTTGACGACGTATTAGTTCATTTTTAACGGTATCTTCAAAGACTACTTTGCTAAGGTTAAGTAGGTATTAAACGCTTTAGGAACCGTTTGACTTAACCTCGAAATATCTAAATGCGAGTTCAGCGTTTTAAAAACTAAATAGTTAGGGTTGATCATCGAACCCAAGGTAAGGGTTGATATAGATACGGAAAAGGTTTACGTCATCCGGAAGTAAGCAACTTCAATTTCTTCATTAGATGTACAATGGTGTTTAAATTTCATTAACTTTAATTACAAATTTATTTGAAATTACTTCATAATTGGAGACCCCTTCATAAAGTTATCTAAAAAGGTAATTACCTTGCATTAAGGCCTAAATGAAAGGCTTTATTCGAATGGATTAAACATTTATTTCGTGAAAAAAATATTTTTATTCAACGGAACCACAAATAAAACCCCTTTCTAGAAGTTAACTGTTTCTGATAGTATTCAAAATGTTATTTATATTGATTCAACGAATAGAGAATTCTCTTTCTTATAATATATAACTCACATTGTTAATAACCCGATGAATATAGCTACAAAAATCACAACAAAGAACTTTGAGGGATTATAATCTATTTGAAAACATTTAATGTGGAGTTTTATGGCATGGTTAACCTCTTTATCATTCTTAAGAATTGGAAAACCTAAGAATACTTTATAATAACAAAACGACTTTTCGAAAAATCCCCTAATGAAAACGGATTTCTAAAATTCGTTTTCAATTCTTTTACGATGAAGGGGCGGATTGAATACGCTCCAACTTATTATTACGAAAGAACTAACACTTTTTTTAAGGACCTTTAAATATTCGCCTTTTGGGACGAAAATTACAGCTTTTTCGCTCCGAATAGATAATGATCTCCTTGTTTCCAAAGTTACGTATTTCCCGCTTTATTATCTCCGACTGATTTATCCCATAAGACTACTAGCGTTTTTAAAACAATGATTTCCAAAATAACTGGGACGCAGTGATTACTTAAGACGTTATTTATCTTCGTCCAATTCGTATGATATAGATAAGTAATTTTAACTTCCCCGTCGATATTTGTATCAACGAAATCCAAATGCTTGAGGTATTCATTTCGGAATATATTGTGAATAATGATAAACTTTTACGTTTTTGTAACCGTATTTAGGTTCCTGTTTCTAAACCGTTCACTACCGCGTTAACTCAAGCTACAAATGATTCGCTTTTTACCAGGTACCTAGAACGCAATACTACTATTGTTATATTATTAAAATAGTACCTCTAATTTCAATTATACCCTAATGTCCGAAGTTTTCATCGTAATTATAATGTTTTTAGCGGATAGCTTATTAGCTATATCTCTAAAAGAAAAAGGGTTTTAAACCTTAACCGATTTCAGAATAGCTTTAAAACTAGTTTTCTTTCAGCTTTATAGGTAACCTCTTTTAAAAACAAGTTACCAATTCACGATACTGTATAGTCATTACAGATTGCTTAAATATATCCGTTATTTTCGAAGCGATAGAAACTATAGACTCTAAAGTCTACGTAGACTGATTCCTGAGTTATTATTAATGGTTCTATGGGATTTCTTTATAAAATCGTCAACTATCGTAGTTTAAATTAGATAAGTAACTTTTAAAAACTGTAATGATCACACTAAATACCCGTGAGTAAATAGAAGGTGTCAGGGGGTTTATGTTAGCAATAAGGTAGCAGAGGTAATAAAGTTGCAATATCAAGAAGATATTTGTTCGTGCTATAGAATGATCACTAGCCATTAGGCTATTCAGGTGTGTAGACTGAATACTTAGATTGCCAACTGAAGAGCTATGAAGGAAATACTATTTATGTGGTGATGACCGAGTTCTTATATCCTATAACCTTCATACCATCTTCATTACTGGACCACTGAAGTCGCTGGTCGCTTCCTATGGTCTAATGTAGTATCAACTAGACCGCTCTTCGGTCCTTGCGGTTCCAACCCTAACCCTGGGTCCTTACATAAGAGAGATTCTTGGCTTGATGTGTTGGACATCAGGCTTCTGATAGCGTAGTGGACCGCTGGCCTATTTCATAACCCGCAGTTGGTCCTTAAGTTATAATAAAAACACATATACAATTGAATTTGGGTAAAGTAACGTCTACACATTACATGCCACCCGAAAACAAATATTTCTATGAAACTAGTTTACCAAAATGGTCTAATGTATTTACGTTCTTATTCTATTTATACTTAGTTCAATGAAACTTATTGACTTTTTAATTATTAATTAATGTTCAATAACAAAAATGTTACAATTATTAGTATTAATAAGTTATTAATGATTTATAATTATCAAGTTAAAATCGTTTTACTAGGTAAACCCTTAATTATCCCGATTATAAAGTCGTTCGTATATGTTAAAAATATGATTTATCATATTCTTAACGCAACGTAATTTTAATAAATCTTAATAACATTTGCGTAAAAACTTACACATAAAGCCAATCATAAACACCAATTCTATTTCTAACTATTCAAAGTTGGTGAAAACGTCAAATTTCTTTTTAAAACTAAAAAATCAAACCATTTTACAAGAGAAAAACAAATTAATTTTATGATAAGTATCTAACAACACATATTATCAATTTCTACGCTATGAAATTTAGTATTTATGATAGAAAACACATTTATCTTCATATCTATTAGATAGATTAAAGATCATTGACTTGTTTTCAAGTTAATATTTCTGTCATGATTAATTACCTGTTATAGATATCATTAGCTAAAACGGCCAAACCAAATCCAAAGATCATATTAAAAGTATTTTCAAAGCTTGAAAAATGCTATAACTGGTTGTATTCGAGTTAATACCCAGAGAAAGAACAGGTATTGGTTCAATATGTAAATTTCATTTCACTAACTTAAACACAGCTTTCGAAGTTTTTCAATATTGCAACACTTAAAGCTTTTTTATCGATTTACCATTCGGTATAAAAAATCAATAAACTATCTTACACGGCTCTCCGATAGTATTAACTTTACTATTATTTTCTTATCGAACTGTTTTTACGCAACTATTGAACCAATACTAAATATAACAAACATAAATTTTGATTTTTCTTATAACTAATAGTACTTAAAACCTATGTAGTTATATCTTTGTATTTGTTTATACCTTTATAAAGATCCAAGTTCATAATCTTTGCGAGAAACCATTTTTCCTCTATTCTTATTAATTTACTCACATTCTATCAATATTTAGAGCGACCTTGATAAGCTTCTTTATAGCTTTGAATGAATTTTTCTAACCGCTTCTCAACCTTTACATTCACGTTTCAAACAAAAATACCTTACTTATATAGTTCATAAGCCTTTCGTTCAGGGGTTAAATAATACGGTAATCTCCCGAAAAAAAGGCGTAACCGAAACCGCAAAATCTCCTCTCTGTATAAAGATTTTATGCTACATAGCATAATGTAGCCTTATCGCATTTTTTTGCGACAATAACATAAGTTTACACTCTATTAAACTATTTGTTAGCAGTGAGGGAATATTCTAGGAATGAGGTTACTCACTCTATTTTTAAGCGTCGAATGTAAAACACGTTTCGAATAACTTTTCTATAATATTATTTATATATAGGTTTAACTCCAAAAAAAAGTATATACATATTACTCGAAATCCTATCAGTTGTATCTATAATACAAAACTGGTATCTATTACCTATCACACCGCTCTTTAACAAGTTATTAACTATTATAAAACACTTAATGCGTTTGCCCTTGGTATTAAAATGAAGTTACGCAGGTTAGGAATCATAAGATAAATAAATTCAAAGTAAATCTACTTATAGATATTATTGATATAAATTTCGAAATGTTTTATAAACGCAAATTGATTAAGTATTCATAAGACTAAATAGATTAAAAATTAGAAATTTGGATCAAAATAGCTTTTTTACTGTAATAACGATACAAGTTTTTTTTAAAAAATTATGAGAACATTATTATTGAAATTTATAATAAGTTAAAACGAGGTAAAAAAGTAAGTATTAAGGGTGGAAGTCGGATTAATAAATGTTTTTGTTGAAGAAAAAAGTTTAAAAACATTAGTATTAACACGAGGAACAGTTTATTAAGTAAATAGATACGATTAAAACCAACATTATTTATAATAAGTTAGGATATTCTACGTTTAACGGTAAGAACAGTATCTTTTATAATATATCAGGGAATTTCATACTGATCATTAGTAGGTCATCTACTACTAAAGAGCACGCCTAACTTTTACATTATGTTAAAACATCTTATATTTGTAGAAGGAACGCCAGTGGATCAGAAATAATATTATAGGCTAATAACTGGAGTTAGCAGTTACTAGGTATCTAGTTCTAACAATTACCATACTTTAATAATTCTCTTATTTTACTCTTGAATATGTACGCTACATAGTTAATTACATAACCATGTCACACCTTATAACTAGTTTCATAACAGATTATTAGTAGAGGACTTTATTCATTCTTCATTGAGGATTATAAACAGTATCCCACCACTTTAAGCAATAGCTTTGGCTCATGTCTTTTCTATAAATTTCGATAACAACGATATAATAAAATATAGAAGAAACCGAAAATAAATACCTTTTTTTGTTAGAACAATTTAAAATCGGAAATAACATATAACATCTTTTGAAACCTTAAAACAAACCGATTTCCGAAAAAAAAATACATAAATTGATGATAAATACCTAAATACGTACCTTATGAACTTACATGTTATTGAACTTAATGTTCTAGGTAAAAAGCATACTCGTTTTTATATTAATCAACTCGTTCAAATAGTTATCGACTTGTTTCCGAGACAATAATTCCATAATCATCAACCACTTGCTATTAATATCGTCAAAGGAAACAGTGAGATCAAACTTAAATACTATGTTGAAAGTATTTTAAAAACTCGAATTGAATTCGAAATACGTCGTCTTCAAGCCAGGAATCCCTAAGAAACGATAAATATGAAATAAATAGGTAAATTACGTCTATTTAATATAAAACTTGTTTTCATACTTTTTAAACACCATTGTAAGAACAAATTAACTACTATTTTTATTCGGTAAATTACAGTATAGTCTAGTCGACTATACTGACAGTAAGTTTACTGTATTTCTTGTAGGATTGACTATATTGATTGCAAGCCAAGTATAGTAGTTTCTCAATTTAAACTAGGGCACGAGATAAGGAATTAACCTTACAAATTAGTGTGCAGACTGGCTAGCGGTCTACTAAACCTAGAACAACACATTCACCACTTCAATACGCAATACTACTATTACTTCAACTATGATTCGAATCGGCAACGGTGCTACGTCTAAAGATCTATTAAAAATCGTAAATTTTAATACTTTATAATCTTTCTATTACTCGATCAAAAACGATAATAAATTATTTTGATTAATATTCCGATAATTTAATCCAATCTTTATTTATTTATTGAATTGTTTTATGTGGTTCCTTTACTAATATTAATTAAAATCGAGATATACTTTCATTTTGGCTATATTAAATATTACTTTAAACTACTTAATTATATACTTATACTCGTCTATACAGTTATCAAAATCTATATTAATATCTTTATTTATGCATAACTTCTTTATTGTTTTTACTTGTTCAACTAATTTTTATCGATATTTCGGATAATTTGAAGGAGTCTTCAATATTGAAATATATTTATTAACTATTTATCAACCGATATATTAACGATTTGAACAAACACACTGTAATTATTCGATTTCTACGCTTTTGGTTTAATAATTGAACAATATTACTATTATCCCAAAATTAACGTGCGCTAATTCATAAGTCTTCTACTACATATATAGGTTTTATGTAGATATTACGATATACCTTCACAGTTAGTATACATGGGCCAAGTGGCAGTGCACTGTATTGCAAGGTGCACTCCTGCAGCGTGCACGATAACGTGTCACGCTATAGGCTGCACTCTTGTAATACGTAAAGTGTATTATGTATGGAATGGTTTGGAATGGATATTACAGACCGCATGGCAATGAATGGAGCGGTTTGGCAGGGGTATTCTAGAGCATACAACAAAAGGGCTACTGCTCGGATAGGAGGTTTATAACCTCTCATTTGTGGCGTGCACTCTTTGGAATACTTTTTCCTAATCGATCTATCTTTTACAACAATTATACTAATCTTTTAAGTACTTTTTTACTCGGTTACTTTTACGTCAATATATAGAAACCTTCCCGATACTAATTAGTAGCCGATTCGGTCAACTATAAATATCTTGTTAAAGAAGAAATAAATATAAGTTGAATATTTATAGCGGGATGCTATAACGATCTTAATTTTTTATACTTTAATATTACGTTTTTATAGAAATTACACGGGATATACATAAATATTGTAAAAGTTAAGTGACTTTAAAAAGAACAACTTTAATACGATATTATTAACTTTCTTTAGCGTTTTATTTACTATAAGCCCTGTTACACCATTATTAATTCTTATTTGGTGTTTTAACGTACCTGAGTACTTTTTGGAGAGCGTCTTATTACGTACTAAGCCACTTAAGTTAAAACTACTAAGTTTCGAAACTCTTCATGAGAACCCGTCCGATTTGAAATCGATAATTTACACCGCTCGCAAAACACAGGAGTAGTTATAAATACAGTATCCAAAACGCTCGTTTAATTTAGAACGGTTACGAATAAAGAAACCAAACCTTTTATATTAAAAAAAGCAGCCACGATACGATAATTCAGACAGTTTACCAAATACGAAATAAGAACTATATATTGAATTACATAATATACCTCCCTATACCTACACTTTTTTTGCCCTATTTACCTTTTTACGTTCACCCTGTATATTTCAAGTTTAGTACCTACAACTTTTAAGTTATCCTAGCCGTTTAGCTAATGTAGCGTTTCCCAATGCTAACAAAACTAATTCAAAACACATAATTAGTTTGTCATTACACTTTATTTACGTATTGTTTAATATTTCTTTATATTGGTAAACGTTAATAGCCTTACTCCAACCGCTTCAATTATTTTATTTACTTTATATTTGCTGAATTACTTTGAACTTTGAAATCTAAACGCACCTAAAGCCAATCGCAGCGCAAAACTACTAATTTATGCCGTTCTAACATATGAGGTACAAGTAGGAACAACTATCCCCAATCGCTACAAGACATTTACAACTATAGCCACAATAATGATAACATAGGAGGAAGCAAGCGTTTACTTCGACCTTTTAGTCGAATATATAAGAATTAAAAAGGCTATAATATACGAAATAAACTTGAGCCTTTAGGATAATATTATCTATATACTAATTAGGGAACTAAATCTATATACAGAAAAAACGTATATTTTAACCGTAAGTTTTCGCTATTAGTAGAATAAAACCTAAAAACCTGATACATTAGATAACTTGTATAAAAAAAATTCAAATTGGACGTTACCTATATAGTAAATAATAAACAAATTTATTACTAAAGCCTCACGAATTGAACTACAGAGTAAAATCATTAATGTCTTAGTGGATAGAAATAGCCGCTTTATAAAAGCTTTATCCGAAATAACACGACTTATCAACTTGTTGGACTAAAAGAATTAAAGTATATACTAAACAGAATTTATAAAAGCGTATTACCTAATGAAATATAGAAAACGAAAACTAAAATATATGCGGATAAAACGAAGAATATAAGTCGCAAAACCACTTGATACTATACTTATACACTAAATCAAAAATATAAACCTTAAAAAGGAAGAAAACCGACCGTGTTCCCTATTTACTATATGGGTATAATATACCTTTATACTGGTATATATTGTGGAATAATACCAAATACTAAATCACTTCTTAAATACGGCTAATGCTTCGCTCGTATATAGTAGGAGCGGCCGAGATATCTAAAACAGCTCGTTCGACTATAACAGGAACGGCTGGGATACCGAAAACAACCCGCTTTAGGAAACGACGAGCGGTGTAAAACGCTAATATATGCCTTACAGACTAATACCTGTTAACCACAACCCCTACTGTAACCTTTTACCGTATCGTTTTCCTATTAATAAAAGTAATCCTATAAAGTTTACTAACTTCGTTAGGATTTGGGATAGGGATGGAAATTATAACGTCAAACTATATAATATACTCTATAATAAAATATGTGATATAGTAAATATATATATAAAAAAACATCAAACTATTTTAATATTATCTATTTTACCCGGTATATTATCCGGGTAAGTTAAAGAATGATATATATACCACTTTACGTAGGTGAGTATATTTACAAAGTGTTATAAACTCCTGAAATCCTTCATTGATGTAAAGATTTATTACGAACTTTACGATAGGGACTGAACTAATACGACTTGGCAATCTGTATGGAAAACTAATAAGAAAACGCCAATAAAAACCTATAGGAAGTTTTTACCATTTTTTTGGCTAATTTATGGGAATATTAGGTAGCCTTTAAACTGGAGTATAAAAGGAGAAGATTATTTATTTAAATAGTTATAAAAGTATACTGCGGAAAACTGGATTTCGACTTTGTACTTTTTAAACTTAAAAAGGATTTAAAGGCCTTTTATACAACGATAAACAGGCCTTGGATTAGTATTTGTAACCTATAAGCCTAAATGCAGGGGTTAAATTACTAAAATAAACCTTGCCGAAACTATTTACCACGTTTCAAATCAAAGATTTAAAGTATATTTAAAGTAAAACAAACGCCTAAAATATAATTATTAAGGAGGAAACCCTAATAATCAGAAATAAAAACAATCGTTTGAAAATGAGCAAAACGTACCGCGGTTATAATAATACTTATGAAAAGGTATACAGAGCTCTGCGGGTTTACAAAAGCGGTATATCGTATACGGTAAAATCGGCCGTTAGTTTATTAACCACCCCGTTTACAAGTAAATTCTGATGAAACGACAGTTTTAAGCTGTTTATATATTTAAGGTTCGGATAAAAGCCAACTTCATAATATACGTAGTTGAGTAAAAAGATATAGATAATGGCATGAACGCCTACCCCTATGAATATACGTCCGGAAAAGAAGACTTTAAGGGTAAGAATATTTACCTAATAGCTCAAAACGACGAAACCGCCTAACGTATTTTTATAGGCCTATATAACGCCTTATATATATATATAATAAGTTTGGATTACGAAGATAAAGCTTTTAACGCCTATATAACGTCGTAATTTATGTTTTTAGACAGATACAACAACCGGTTTCAGGGTATTATGCGTAATATTAATATAGTCGAAATGTTAATGGCCGGAAAAAGATAATTCAACGCGTTCGTAGTAAAGTTTCTGAATTTTTAGTTAAATCAAATAAAAGAAAACATAAAGGTTTTTTTTAATAAAGGTAAAGTGTTATCGCTTAAAACAATCGTGATGAATACGCGATTTGAACCAGTGAAGTTTTATGTAATAAATTTCGAAATTATATTTTTACTTCTATTAATCAATATAAATTACCTCGGAATTAAGTTCCAGAATACGATTGACTAGCTTATCTGCGTTTCGGATAACGTATCTATACCGTTACGGTCTAAGTTCGACCATTTATGGTTTTCCTCCAAAATATGTATAATTAAGGCTATTTACTTAACGTAACCGGAATTACAGAGTTTATATCGCCAATTCGGATACCCGATTGTAAAACGCTTTTTACGCCTGCTTTACGTCGCAGGCAATACGGATGTAGGAAAAAACGTATTTAAAGTTATCGAAAAGTTTTTCTATAAGTATCAGTTATACTTATAGGCCTTACATCAGTTTAATTTTCGTTTTTAGAACGATGTAGATCTTGATTACGAGGTAATTATTAATATTACATATTTAAATAACCAACCGGTTTTCTACGCTGTCTGAACGATAATATTGTTCTAAGCCGTCAAATTTACGCGAAATGCTTTCTCTACAGACTGTTAGAACGCTTTAGATAATTATTGGTTAAACGTTTATCTAGAACCCCTAAAGTGGATGATATACGACGTTAATACAGCCTTCGACTTTATGGAATAACTTATTAAAATTCGGATAACCAGCAGTAAATATAAGTAAATTTTAATAAAAACTTTATAAGATATTGGAAAATTTGAGAGGTACTACAAACCGCTCAAAAAATGTATATAATATTATTTAAGTAATTAAGAGATATCGGTTTTGAGTAATTTATCCTTTAAATAATAGTTAACAACATTAATAACATCTTTAGCTTAAGTGAGTTTATCCACACATTCCTTGTTTTTAGTATTTACCTAAGGATTTATAAAAACTTTATACCATTATTAATTACGGTATAAAGGGCAGATGTTGTAGTGAAGGCTATAATAGTATTACGTTTTTTACGGGTTAAGAACGATGTGTTTAAAACGTTAATTATAAGAAATAACTTGCGCGAAACTAGCGTTTTAGACCTACCGTCATAATCTAAGGTCTTGGTTTAGAAAACTAAAGATAGATAAACTGGGTTTTAAAAAATTAACGGGTTTAAAGGTTATAATATGTTTGTTAATTTTCCAAACGGTATAAGTTCGTGTAGCTAAATGATGGTATCAAAGTATAGGAAAAAGATAAAAATAAGCGACTCGAAACCGTATTCGAATAAAACTGCTATCGAAACACCTCCTAAAACGACGAATACAAACCGCTCCCAGTTTTAGCTCAACCGCTGAATTAAGTATCCGGCGCGTTTTTATTAAACTAAAACGGCCCGTCTATACTAACCCTACTAGTACCTTGCCGCTAGAGCCGCCCCTTTAATTCGAAAATTAAAAAAAACTCCCTAGAAACTTTACTGTAAACTCCTTTATTACTTAAAAAGAAATGGCAAACCGCGAACTTAGCTTAAAACTCCGTTACAACAACATTATTACTAC
This sequence comes from Anisogramma anomala, assembly GCA_038502455.1. Lineage (NCBI taxonomy): Eukaryota > Fungi > Ascomycota > Sordariomycetes > Diaporthales > Gnomoniaceae > Anisogramma > Anisogramma anomala. The sequence continues at coordinate 30,529,268 of JASMMZ010000003.1, read as the reverse complement.
CTTAAATACCCCGTTCGAATAGTTTACTTAAATAGAAATTTTTACCTTAATCAACCAGTGCGTATTTAGCTTTAAACGGTTCGACCCGGCGATCCACCACGTTTACATAATTTTTCCTATTCGCCTCGTTTACGAAATCAAAAATGAAACCGGAAAACTTCACGAAAAGACTCGCCTAGTTGTTAAAGATTATAACAATGATAATAAAAAGGATATCATAACCTAATCGCCTACTTTATGAAGAGTAATCTATCATTTGATTTTTACGTTCGTAACCTCCCTTAATATACCATGCAGCCTATATATCGAACTCCGTAATATAACCTAAGTATATACTTAGTTCAAAAAACGGTTTAAACGATGTATTTCCGCCAATATACTCAAGGATTTTTTTTAAAAAAAAACATTACTTGATTGAAATAATTTTACGTATTATAAAACTACTTTATAAATTGTATAAAATATGTATTTATTATTATAACATTTCATAAAGGCATTATAAAAAACAGTTTAAAATAATTAGTTCGACTTTTGATTCGTATTAATTAGTATTAACCACCCGTTTTAAGGGCTTTATACCAACAGATAAATAAATGGATGATATATTAAAATTTTGTAACGTTTCGTTTTTCGTATTTCAAGAGAAATAACTTTTAAAGGTTGGCTCAAAAGCGAAAACTAAAACGTACCTGATGGAAACAAATATAATCGATTTTAATAACGCTATTATTACTTTCAGGAACGGTGTTTTGGGCCTTACGTAAAAAAAAATTAGATAAATCTCTCCTCGTCGTTTAAGGTAACGTAAAACGGGCCGAAGAATATAAATGACAATGCGTACGTAACGTTTAGATTGCTTTTATAATAAAACCGAAAGCGGTATTAAACCTTTCGGTCGTTACATAATACTAAACCGCCCCGAAAGATAATATATATAAAGCGTTCAACAAACGCTTTTAATAACAAATACATAATCCAAAACGTGGTTTGCAATTTGTGCCACTAGATATACGTATTATGAAACTATTTTTTTTTACTAACGGCTTATTTGCTAATAATAGCAATAATAATTCGTCAATAAGCTTCGTTTTAGTCTTTGTAAACGAAATACTAGGCCAAAACAGCTTTGCTCTTCGTAAAAATATTATTTATTGAAACTTTACCAAATATAAAAGGGTTACGAAAAGCGTTTTGGCTTTAAAAATCTATAGTATAGTGAAAGGTTTCGATTCGGATATTACTATAGTAATAACGGCACAAATAATTATTTTTAGCCTTAGTTTACGTCTTATCCCTTTTATCATATATATTAACTTTTTTTAGCTTTATAAATACCTAATTAAGTTAGGTATTACGAATAGAAATCTATTCATAATCGATATTATAGTATTACGCGAGTTGTTTAAGTGCGGTTAAATCGAAGAAATAATATAAATCAATGGAAAATCAAATTCGGTAGACGTAGTAACAGAAATTATACCGAAGGGAACGTTGGAAACGCTTATAACGTAAATTACGCTATTTATTAATGTAATAAAAAGCTTTTACGACCTTAATAAACTATTATACTACTTTCACCGATTTAAAGCGGTCCGAAATCCGTTATTCGCATCGTTTCTCGATTTATACCTTTATCTAACCCTATTATTTCGCGTCGATTCCAATATTCTATCACTTTTTATTTTATATACCTCGAACTTTCAGAATTTTCTATTTTTTTATTTTTTTGTTTAGATTTACTATTTCCCGTCTTTTTTGGAATATCGTTATATTTCGATTTATATCTTTCAGCTCGATTATTTCTTTTCCTTATTCGCCCTCCTTGGTTCGAATATACAACTTCGTACTGTTTTTAATTTATTATTATCCTTTATTTTACCTATTTCGAATATATTAGGTATTTTATCATTTACTCTTTTTTATTTCATTTTACGATATCGTACCAGTTTTGGTATATTCTTTCTTTTTGTTTTATACGTTTTTAGTTGTATTTATCATATTTTAATTTGTATTTGTTCTTGATAAACGATTTTAAGAAAAGTACTAATATTAATATGGCCGGACGCATCGGCCCAGTTGAAGGGGTAGTTAATTTCTGTTGGAAGGAGAGGAAAAGAGCGACGCCGTCGCGTCCCTATTATCCTCCTCACCGCCCTCCCCCTTTATATTAACGTTACTATTATTACTACTATCGACGTTACCGGCGCTAGCGAAGATGTTGCCTTACGCTTTAGGTTGTATACCTTTAGTTAAAAGTTTAAAGAGGTTTTTACCCTTTTTACGACAACGCACGATAACGTCGTTAAACTTACTTACCTAATATATACATAGATCCCGTTTCCAGGCGGTGATAACGGCCGCCGATTTATTAGTTCACTAATTAACGCTAATTATCAATTAGTATCAGTTTATTTTAACTATTTACGAACGTGGTTGTTTTTTGAAACATCTTAATTATTACTTTTTTTAAAAATAAAATTTAAAAATCGGTTTTTATTATAAAGCCAGCGGACGCGTAATACGACTTCGGTTTACGGCTCTAAAACTAATGGAATAGGGGTGTATTCATTATTAGTGCGCTTGTAACGGTAGTAACAAGCCAAACAACCCTTATTTCTATGGTAATCGTTAACAGATTTACCCGCGGCCGCGAACACAATATACGATACATAAGGCGTATCCATTAGCAGCCTGAGGCTAAGGACCCAGGTACGTCGCTTTAACGCTTTACGTGTTGAAAAGTTTTTACGACATACCTTAATAATACGAAGCTTTAGACAATGGAGTAAATTTAAGTTTTATTTTTCGTTTATAAAAATATTAAAAGTATATATACAGGTGGATTTAGGAATTGCAAACCGCAAAAAAACTTCGTAAAACTACGTTTACGATATCACAGGGGCTTTATGGGTAAGCGAGTTTTTACCCGTAAGGAAAGGGTAAGGTTTATAACTTTAGGAGCTTTTCGTTCTTCCCTTTAAGAGTTTAGGGGGAAGGGGGTGGGCTAAGGGGAGAAAAAAAGGGATAACGGCGGCGATAAAAATTAATAAGACCGGTAAGGGGGGGGTGGTGATGGTGGAGGGGGAGGAGGTTAAAAGGGAAGCGTCGGCGGTAGAGGAGAAAGAGGCCGAGATGGCGGCGGTGGGTCTTAGGAAGGCTAGAGGGGTAGCGGCGGCGGGTGGGGTAGCGGTTATGGATAAGATTGTATCCTATAAGGGCGAGTTGCTAGCTGCGGTGGTGGTAACGGTTGCCGCGGCGGTGCCGCGGCGGCGCTTTCGCGCCTTACGGCGTCTAGATGACTTGGATTTGCGCGGTATTTATTAAAAAGCAAAGTTAGTATATAGGTATTAGTTAATTAAAATAAAGGTTTGATTAAATTGGGATAGAGACTTGTATTAACTGGTGATACGTACCTTCAAAGGGAGAAAAAAAAGAAGTTTTACCTAAACCGATAACGATATATCTTTTTATACTACCCCAAAAACACGTAACGGCGTAATTACCCCTACGTAATTACCTTTATAATGTTTACTTGATTACACCCCTGTAATAAATAGCAAAAGACGCTATTAATAACCATATCGTTACCATTTAAATATACCAACCAAAACTTTACTATGATTACCACCGCAGTTAAAAATTACTAATTCGAACCTTTGTAATTGGTACTACAACCATACTGTTTTTATAAAAATTTCTAATTTGAACCTTTGTAATTAATATTATAACTACACTATTATTACAAAATTATGCATACAGAATCAATATAATTATAATATTGCTACTGAGTTATAGGTACGGAATATATATATAAAAGATTACCTGTATAGATATTACGATATACCCTTACAGTTAGTATATATAAGCCAATTAACAGTGTATTATATTATAATGTATACTCCTGTAACGTATACGATAACGTGTCACGCTATAAGCTACACTCTTATAAGATGTAAAGTGCATTATGTATGGAGTGGTTTGGAATGAGTATTCTAGACCGTACGGCAATATATAGAGCAGTTTATAATAGGTATTCCAGAGCGCACAGAAAAAGAGCCACTTTCTGGATAGGAGGTTTATAACCTTCTATCCGTGGTGTGCACTCTCTGGAATACTTTTTCCTGATCGATCCATCTTTCACTACTACTATACCAATCTTATGATTACTCTTTCACTAGTTTACTTTCACATTAATAGGTAAAGACCTTACCAACATTTTACTTTACATAACGCAATGAAGCCTTATTATTCATTTTATGATAACGACTTAAATTTTAACATTATTTCAATATTAGTAAAAAAAACCGAATGATTTTGAAACGATCTTACTTACCTTTGTCTTAGGTATTGAATGCAAAATATACCCTAAATTATTTATCGATAGCCTCGTTTATATTAGTAGTGAGGTCTAGAAATGTATATATATAACTCGAACCTCTACTTTTATATTAATAATACGAAATTGGTGTTATAACCCAGATAGAGGTTGGGCCAGGAAGCAGGTGGGAAACTTCTCTTATGTCAGCAACCCCGGACAGGGAAGAACCGATGGGACCGACAGCGATTCAGTTGGTTATACAGGACCGATGAGACCGACAGCGACTCCAGCAGTCCAATACTGAAGACAGTATAAAGGATAGGGATATAAGGACACGGTCAGTACCACATAGATAGTATTTCCTTCATAGCTCTTCAGTTGTCAATCCAAGTATTCAGTCTACACACTTGAATAGCCTAACGGCTAGTGATCATTCTACAGCACGAACAAATATCTTCTGATATTGCACCTTTGTTACCTCTGCTACCTTACTACTAATATAAACCCCCTGACACCTTCTATTTACTCACGGGTATTTAGTGTGATCATTACGATTAGTATCGAGTATCAATATTTACATTGTTTGTTAACAAATTATTAACTGTTATAAAATATTTAAAACATTTAGTTTCAATATTGAAAAAATAGGTTATATGCCATATAATAAATACAATTAAAAGATTTTTATCTACTAATATAGTTTAGATAAGCATTAATAAACCTTATATTCAAAAACCAACTATTTGTTAATCATAGTTAAATAATTCAAACGTAGGAATTCATATTGTATATGATTTTGTTAACTGTAACAACGATTCAAGTATTTATGTTAATAGTGAGAAGGAATAAAAGGAGGAGAGGAAACACAAATTTTCGATAATTGAAAAAAGAAAATAACTTACTAAACTCATTAGTAAAAATAATCGTTAATAAAAGGGAAAAAAGCTTATGGGTATTTTTATTAAAAGGAAGTAAAGGGGTTATTTATAAAGAGGAGGCGGTGTTAATGCTGTTACTAACAGCAGAAAAACCAACACCTTCTACAACACGTTAAGGCATTCCCTGTTTGACGGTAAGAACGGCGCCTTTTACAATGCATCAAGGTATTTTACGCTAATTGTTAATAAATTACCTACCACTACAAAGCATTCCACGAACAGCGGTTTTTTTACAACGCGTTAAAACATTTAACATTCAACGCAAGGAACGCCAGCGGGCTAGGGGTAATGTTATAAGTTAGTACTTAGGCTAGTGGTCACCAATAACCAAGTATGAACAATTACCATACTTTTACAATACTCTTACGCTATATAATTGATCATATAACCAAGCTACACCTTATCACTAGTTATATAATAGATTCTTAACAGAGGCTTCTATTCCCTTTCTATCAAGGATTATAGATAGTATCCGATCATTTTGAGCGACAGACTTAGCTTAGTTCCTTCACATTATACAGTACTTTGCCCCGTAATACTACTATTACTTTAATCTCGATTCGAATCGATCACATTGCAACGTTTAAAGATTTATTAACAGTAACTTGATTATACTACTTACAAATCAACCGTATCAACTGCAAATCAAATGTCTAGTTCAATATTAGGTATGAGTCAAGCAGTTGCCTATATAGATTAGTGTGTAAACCAGCTAACGATCTACTAAACTTAGAAGAAATACATTACCACTTTCAATATAATTCACTTACTACTTCGACTACGATTCGAATCAACTACATTATAACGATAAAGATCCACCAACAACGATTGTATATTGAGGGAACGATTTCATATTAAGTTGTATACATAATTATATAGATAAAGGCCTACTAACCACAGTTGCATATTGAATTAATCATTGTATATATAGTTGTAAAAATAACTATACAGCTAGTTAGCAATTAGAAATATACTTACACATCATAAATAATATATGGTTGTATTTGGTAGTCAATATATAGTCGTGTTTTACAATTAGTATACAATTGTATTTAAGGCATAATTTAATATACATCTGTATTTTAGAGCCTTATTCAGCTATTGCAATCATATATACAATTATATATTGAACGCAATTATATAGTAGTTGTAAAGTAAAATTATATTTAAGTTGCAAGATGCGATTAAACATTAGTTATATAACGCGATAGTAAATTTATTGAAAAACACAATGTTATCTTGGTTTTATGGCGCGGTAATATATTAGTTTTCAAGCGTAATTAGATAGTAATACCGATTTATACGGCTTTGAGTTATAAATTTCCGTGGTGTTATTATAAAAAATTATATGGATTAAGTATTAAGATACTGTGTAACTATACGTAGTTATATGTTTATGTTATTTCAATTTAATTCGTAACGTTATTTAGATCTAATGCTTTATATTTTTGTAAATATAACTTGAAATCAAGTTTTACAATATTTTTTTTTTAAAAAAAAATGAAATCGCAGTTGTATATATGTAACTGAAGTGAAGGGATGGATAATTTGATAAGGAATAACCCTGCGAGACGCCTATTATCAATCTTATTAAAAGTATCAAATACAAAAAAAACTACACTAAAGTTACTTTTACCTCTATCTATAGCCGATCAATTAAATAAGAATCAAAAATGTACAAAATTAATAAATTTTAAATATATTATATAACAGAAAAAGTAAAAAACAAGATAGGTATGTTTTTACAAGTTGCTTATTTGACTTATATACTTATAAGAATATACTTTATTAAAAAAAGTTTATATAGAAAAATCTATTTTTACCTAGATAGAATTCTATTTTGTTAAAAGTATGTATGAATTACCAAATAATTATTTTTTAGACTTTTAACCTAAACTAAAGGGAGCGTTATACGGTGTTACGAATTAGTAGTTGGTTTTGGTTCCGGATATATTCTAAACTTTGGGCGTATAGAAATGAATACACTAAACCTCAATTATACAATTTCGTGTAACCGAATTTTTTATTCCTGTCTTGGGATCTTGGGACCATTACATTGTTGTCGCCTATCAGGGAGACTTCAATAGGAAAAAAAATGGGAATCCCAAGATGATGATGCACAAAGTCATGGTCTAAACCTACCTAGGTACTACCTATAGTGCTACTGGGGTATACATAGTAGTAGATCCCCAATTTCTGGAGAGTGGCATGACAAGGGAGCCTGGCCGTCAGGGTCACCCCACCCCTCAGTCAACTCCACCAAGCCTTGGTACACCACCACCAGTGGTGCACCACCAGCCTTCCACTGCACTTTGGTGAAGCAGCAGGCTGACCATCAACCTTGGTGTGTAGACCACCAATCAACACCATCACCTCCATCTCCAGTCTTGTGCCAACTACAAAATCTCAAAAGGCGATTTCTGTACTCTCGCTGTCAGTACTAATAAAGCAGCTTTTATTCCGTTTCAGGCAAATCAATCTAAGACACCGCTTCCTTCTACAGTTGCCCTGTGACCCGGCGAGCTGCCTACCCCAGATTGCCACCAAACAGACACGCCAACCACAATTTGAATGGGATAAAAGTTGAATGCAGGGGCGGCTGGTATCGTCCCTTCAAGAGGACCCATGGACGGGGCCCTGAGCTCCTCGGTGACTCCCACGCCGAGTCTTGCTCAGAGGGAGAAGGAGAAGGCTCTTGCCAGCCAGCACTCTGCCTCAACTGTTCCTTCCACTTACAGACCTGGGCTTGGCATCGAACAGAGCGATGGAAGCACCCTACAACCCCCTTGGGCTCCCAGTGGTGCTGCTTCCGGCCGGACCCTGTCGTCGCCTGGAGCTAGCTACGTCCCCAGGGGCGCCAGTTTGAATCCCTCCACTTCCACCGGTCCTGGCAGCTTCAGCTCTGATCTGAGGAGTCAACTTGGGCCCTCTCGCACAGGTTCAAGGCTGGAAATCTACAACACCCTCGGGCCACTCGACGAGGTTACCGATGTTTCCGACGCGGACAAAATGGTCGCAGCCCTGCGCGACGACCTGGCCCGAGAAAACAAGATCAAGGAGGGTAGCGAGAACATGCTCGAGGCATTGAACACTAAGAAACCGAAGCACGTCAAGGAGCAGAAAGCAAAGGTCGAACTGGAGCTGAACGCGTCATACGCGCGGATCAGGGCTCTCAAGAAACAGATCGAGGCAATCCAACAAGCCATAGCAGCGACCCCGATAACACCGATACGACCGAACCTCGACGTGATCCCGATGCGGAACATACGAAGCCCCCAAAGCGTATCGAGGAGCGGCGCTGGCTCGGAGGTGGAGGAAACATTCGATCCTACCTACCGGCTTGGTGAGCTGTTGGCATCGCTCGAGGTGGAAGGCTTGATGCCGGAATACTACGTCTCGAATGCAAACAGTCTGGTGGATTTGTTCAAGAGCTACCCGATTCTGAAGTACGATCTGGTGTGGCCCATCTTCGGATTGAGGATGCAGGTCATGCTGCTCAGCGAGAGCAGAGAGGTTGTGGCTGCGGGCTATCGCATGACGAGGTACACCATGTCTGATCGCTCGTCTTTAAAGAGAATCCGCAGCCTCAACACAGACTACATCGTGATATCGTGAGTCACCCCGCCGTTTCGACACATCTTCAAGGCGCTGATTTGGCATAGGTCCTTGATCAAAGACAGGAAAGCCGACTTGGAAAGGGAGCAAGCGCTCAAGTTTGTTCGTGCGTTTCTGGACATCAAAGGTGGGATACGTGAGCTCTCGCGAGCTGTTGTGAGGACGGTCGTCTCCATTGCCGAGCACGGCGACGACAGACTGCGACCGATCTGCCTAGAAACCCTGGCTGAGATCTTTGTCCGAGATCCTCAGTTGCTCCTCGCTTCCGGCGGCCTGGCTGTCATTTGCGATGCGCTGACTGAAGGCTCCTACAAGGCCCCCGAAAGTCTGATCTCCGCGTTCTTGTTTCTGCTCGACACCCCGCAGAAGCGCAAGTTCGTTCGACCAGGCTATGACGTGGAGGTCATCTTCAACGTATTCACGGACGTTTTCATGTCCAACGAAACCATCCTCAAGCACAACTCGAAAGCGATCTCTACGGCGCTACGGACGTGGCCTGGTCTCATGTACCTTTCCATGTACAACTTCCGAGCCATCAGGTCGCTCATTGCGAGCTTGAAGTTACCGAATCAACAAGCAAGAGACATCGTCATCGTCCTTCTCTATTCATTGCTGCGCATCAAATCGCCTGCCTGGGCTTCGCCGTTCTTGGCGGGAAGAAGGCTCACGACGTATGGCAGGGTGAACATGTTGAAGCCCATGACGGAGGCCAAAGACGCACCAATACAAGTCGACGATGATACTGCAGAGCAGAACTTCGTGGATCAGTACACTGCATTGCTGCTGGCAATCCTCATACGAGCGGATCTCGTCCCCACACTCCTCACCCTGGCACGGAATGCCGAAGATGAGACCATGAAGCGCAAGTCGACGCTGCTGTTGGGAGAAGTCCTGCGCCTAGCCAGTCGTCTCCTGCCCATTTCTTGGACCAGCGAGCTGCAGTTCCTGCCAGATCTCTTCTCCGCGGCCGTCCAGTTCGAGGGCAAGGAGCACATTGTGGCTACAAGCCTGATTTATCAAATCAGCAGTGTCAGTCGCACTCTCTACCGATCGGCGCCGTCGGCACTTGGCACAGTTGGCATGCCCGTAAACCAGGTCACCGCCCTGGGCTTGGAAGACGATCAGCCAAGAGCTGCCTCTTCAGCACAGCACATTGATGAGGGAACTTTTCGGCAACTCCTGGTCGAATCAGCCGTTTTGAGCAGTAGCAATTACTTGAAATGGAACTGGGAGATCATCTTGAAGCTCATCGAAGGGCCACTGACCATCGGCAAGAGAGTTGAAGATGCGATCAAGGCATCCAAGTTCATGAAGAGGCTGATGGGCTTCTATCGGCCTTTCAAGTACCGATTTTCCGATGTCAAAAGCACCCGCAACACGCAGAAGTACATCAAGGTCGGCTGTGCACTCATGCATAGTCTACTCCAATCCCCGCAAGGCATTGATTTCCTGGGAAGCAACAAAGTTTTGAGACAGTTGGCAGAGTGCCTTGCCCAATGTGATCCTGTAAGAAGCTGCTGCACCTTGCGGTGGTGGAAGTGGCGGCTGGCTGACAAGTTCGCAGACGAGTGGCATCACAGCTGGCGCACCTCTATTCTCCAAGGACAGAATCACGGATACCTTGAGCGGCGGATACTTTGCCATGCTGGGTGTTCTGAGCGCTGACCGTCCAGGACTTGAGATGATTCAGCGCTGGAGGATGTTCAACATGATGTACCATATCCTCGATCACCACCAACGACCAGACCTGGTCAAGTTGCTTTTATCCAACCTCGACTACAGCAGCCTCGGACACCCGAGAGTGCTGCTTCAGAAGGCCATGGTCGGCGGAACGAAGGAGATCCGTATATACGCCACCAACGTGCTTCGCACATGCATCAATAGCCCCAAGGATCATGCAGTCAACAACTCAAGATGGGCGATCCAGTTGCTTGTTGAGCAGTTGTACGACCCGGATGTGGAAGTAAGCGCCACCGCAATCAAGATTCTCGAGAAAGCGTGCAACACGAAGAGTCATTTAGAGTTCATTGTTGGATGCCAGCCAGCTCTCGACCATCTGGGCGAGATAGGAGCGCCTCTGCTGCTGCGCTTCCTCTCCACATCCATTGGCTACGACTACTTGGATGGCTTGGATTACATCCGAAATGAGATGGACGATTGGTTCCTCGGGCGTAATGACTCGTACGTCAACACAGTCGAAGCGAGTCTCGCACGCGCCTTCTCTGATGGTCAAGATGAGCCCACGAACCGGCTGAGCCTGCTGAACGATGAGCCGGATGCCGAAGCCGACCCTCACGTCCCACCGCATTTCTACCGCGAGCTTACAAGGACGGAGGAAGGATGCAAGCTGCTGGATCAAAAGGGTCACTTCCTGGAATTCGTACACACAATCCAGGAATACGGCATGCAAGCTGACGACCCGGATGTGATGATCAAGGTCAAGGGGTGCATGTGGGCGGTGGGCAACGTGGGCTCGATGGAACGCGGCGCGCCGTTCCTTGAAGATAGCGATGTGGTCGAGCACATTGTGAGGATCGCCGAGCAACACGCAGTCATGAGCATGCGGGGAACTGCATTCTTCGTGATCGGCTTGATTTCCAGATCGATCCATGGCCTCGAGATCTTGTCCGAGTTGGGATGGGACGCAACAACCAACTCGCTCGGCGCATCCACGGGCCTGTGCGTGCCGAACGATCTGCTCAAGTTTCTCTCCCTTCAACCGTGGGAGCATGTGGTCGCCGGGCAAATTGTGTTGCCAAGTTCGCAGAAGACCGAGACCTGCAAGGCACCAAGCATGCCTTCGCGACCTCGCGCGGACTCCATGATGGAAACCATGGGCCTCCCGTCCTCGCAGTACGACTTTTTGCACACGGGTGCCTATGACGACGACAAGAGAGCGGCCCAGCTCGATGCTGACCCGACCAACCACAGGATCCTCGAGCTCTTCATCGACCTCAGTAATACTGTGCGCTTCAATAAAGCTCGCGCCGATCTCGTGGCGCTCAAAGAGTCGAAGAAGCCACCTGGGTTTTCGGACCCTCAGCTGTTCCGCCGTGTGGTGGCGCTCATGGAGACTCACCACTACCGACTCGCCGCACGACGCATGCTGGAGCTGTTCGAGCGCAGTGTTCTCCGCGACGTGGTCTTTGGCTCGGACGGGGACAGTGGCAGCTCCGACGACAAACCCAGCTATCGACGTACCTTGGGCGTCGCTGGGAGACGGTCTCGTGGCCAACGAAATCAGGACGGTGGCGAGGACGAAGAGAGGGGCAGCGAGCGAGCGTCGAGTTCGGGCGACGAACAGGCTACGGAGAGGCAGCGCAGCATCAGTGACCCTGCTGAGCTAGAGGTAACTCGAAAGAGAGGCGAGACTGTGTGAAGTGGACTGTGGACATGAGGTGAAGCTGTCTTCGCTTCAGGAGAGGACGGTTGCGCGAAAGGCATGGGAGGCGAAAGGCTTGGAAACGGGGATAAACACGGACGTGTTCTCGTGAGGCTTGCGGGAAGATTACTGGTACATGTGCGGGTGAGATTTTGATGGAAGGATTGTACACTACAACAGATTCGAGCGAGGTCTTTCTGCATCTGGAGCATATGGCAGCGTCCGGGGGATAAAACACGGGGCCGGGCACGGCAGGCGAGGCGTTGTTGTTGAATACCCCATCATGGAAGTGTGCTGCCAGTCAGGGGCGGCCTTTTTCTCATGGCGGGCACATTATCTTTTTGCGGTGTGGATGCTTCTTAGGTATGCCTGAAAAGACAGAGGAAGGCCGGTAGATAGGCGGACGCAAAACAAAGCAACGGGAGCGGTCGGCTTCGCATGGACTGAGGTCGAAGGCTCCATGATGTGTCTGTCTTGTCTGGCTCGTGTTGTCTTGTGTTCCTGGGCCTTTTATGGAGGCCAATACTTGAAGCATACGCGATGTAGGCATGCTAAGCGCATTGGGAATACTGGGATACCTGGAATGGTTGGTATCGTACAGTCCGGGTACGTGTTTAGGTACGTACCCCGTTGGTAAGGATATTAGTACACAGCCCTGCATTGAGCTGAATCTTCTGAGGTCACTGCCAACGTACACGGATCAACATATACGTAGGATTATACTACCGAGTACCAGCAAGATTTCTCGGTTTGTTTCGACGCCGCATTCCTCCTTTGTCATTTCCGCGACCCACGCAGCCAGTGGGAAAAAATGGTGTCCGGCCGAGTCCTAGTCATAGCCGGCTCCGACAGCTCCGGCGGAGCGTGAGTCTTGCCCCTTCTCGCTCCTCCTGCACACAGACTCCTCCGAACCACCATCACTCACCACCGCCC